>CM026387.1:24278084-24527688 GCA_014843695.1 Archivesica marissinica
CGGGTAAACCGATTAGATAATTGATTATTAATCGGGCAATTGATATAGTTATAAATCAAAATCATTCCATCTAATTTGTGAGTTTAACAATCTATTTAGTACTAATAAATTACTTACAAGTTACTAGTTTCGGCAAATTAGTTACTCAGTTACATCTGAGTACTAGACTTTAAGTTACTGGACTGCCACCTGATATAAAATTAGGATTTAAGTTAATAGAGGACAGAACGCTTAATGACATACTAATCATGGTTTTATTTGAGCTATAAACAAACATAAAAGAGACCAAAAAAAAGACTCGTCGATTATAATCGATTACACATTTTCACAATTGATTATCGCCGATGTCCATGCCGGCGAACGATTGTCGGCGACTTAGAGATAATCGGTGTATCACTACCTCCTTGGGCAAGATTTTTACATCCACAATGCATGCCTCGAGCTTCTCCTCCCTCATGGCGATGGATTCCCATCAGGAATGAGGCATCGAGAATGATTAAACTAATGATGTAAGAACTTGTTTTGCAATCAAGCTAAAATAAATATGCAACTAAACATATTTTATGTTTCAATTATAGACAGCAATATAATAGAACAGCTTATCGCAATAAAAAAGATACGACTGAAAAATAGATTCGACTGAAAGACGGGTGTTACAGAATTATTCAAGTAAAAACATAGTTAAACAATTATATGGGCAATCAAAGTATTAACTCTTATGCTGCCGAATAAATTGGACGGATTGTGCAAATAATATAGATCAGGATCAGGATTCTAATCTAGCTCTATGTTGTTTGTAAAAGAGACTTTAGCTATGATTAGCAGGTTATGGGTTAACTCTTTCAACACCAAGTAACTGACATGGACTGGTCCATGATATTCTTAGACCAATAAATGAATAAGAAAATTACATTCGGACCAGTTCATTTATCAAGATGGCTAATTTTGTCTAAAATTAGTAATACTACTTGCAAAAAGTGCAGATCCTGATGAGACGGCTCGTTACGAGCCAGCTCATCTGGATCTACACTTTTTGTAAGCCTATATAGAGGTCTGTGGTGTTGAAAGGGTTAATGGTAAATGTTTGAACGTGCCATTCTAATCTAGCTCTATGTTATTTGTAAAAGAGACTTTAGCAGAGATTGGCAGGTTACGGGTTAATGGTAAATGTTTGAACGTGCCATTCCAATCTAGCTCTATGTGGTTTGTAAAAGAGACTTTTGCAGAGATTGGCAGGTTACGGGTTAATGGTAAATGTTTGAACGTGCCATTCTAATCTAGCTCTATGTTGTTTGTAAAAGAGACTTTAGCAGAGATTAGCAGGTTACGGGTTAATGGTAAATGTTTGAGCGTGCCATTCTAATCTAGCTCTATGTTGTTTGTAAAAGAGACTTTAGCAGAGATTAGCAGGTTACGGGTTAATGGTAAATGTTTGAACGTGCCATTCCAATCTAGCTCTATGTTGTTTGTAAAAGAGACTTTAGCCGAGATTAGCAGGTTACGGGTTAATGGTAAATGTTTGAACGTGCCATTCTAATCTAGCTCTATATTGTTTGTAAATGAGACTTTAGCAGAGATTAGCAGGTTACGGGTTAATGGTAAATGTTTGAACGTGCCATTCTAATCTAGCTCTATGTTGTTTGTAAAAGAGACTTTAGCCTTGATTAGCAGGTTTACGGGTTAATGGTAAATGTTTGAACGTGCCATTCTAATCTAGCTCTATGTTGTTTGTAAAAGAGACTTTAGCCGAGATTAGCAGGTTACGGGTTAATGGTAAATGTTTGAACGTGCCATTCTAATCTAGCTCTATATTGTTTGTAAATGAGACTTTAGCAGAGATTAGCAGGTTACGGGTTAATGGTAAATGTTTGAACGTGCCATTCTAATCTAGCTCTATGTTGTTTGTAAAAGAGACTTTTGCCTTGATTAGCAGGTTTACGGGTTAATGGTAAATGTTTGAACGTGCCATTCTAATCTAGCTCTATGTTGTTTGTAAAAGAGACTTTAGCCGAGATTAGCAGGTTACGGGTTAATGGTAAATGTTTGAACGTGCCATTCTAATCTAGCTCTATATTGTTTGTAAATGAGACTTTAGCAGAGATTAGCAGGTTACGGGTTAATGGCAAATGTTTGAACGTGCCATTCTAATCTAGCTCTATGTTGTTTGTAAAAGAGACTTTAGCCGAGATTAGCAGGTTACGGGTTAATGGTAAATGTTTGAACGTGCCATTCTAATCTAGCTCTATATTGTTTGTAAATGAGACTTTAGCAGAGATTAGCAGGTTACGGGTTAATGGCAAATGTTTGAACGTGCCATTCTAATCTAGCTCTATGTTGTTTGTAAAAAAGACTTTTGCCATGATTAGCAGGTTACGGGTTAATGGTAAATGTTTGAACGTGCCATTCTAATCTAGCTCTATGTTGTTTGTAAAAGAGACTTTTGCCATGATTAGCAGGTTACGGGTTAATGGTAAATGTTTGAACGTGCCATTCTAATCTAGCTCTATGTTGTTTGTAAAAGAGACTTTTGCCATGATTAGCAGGTTACGGGTTAATGGTAAATGTTTGAACGTGCCATTCTAATCTAGCTCTATGTTGTTTGTAAAAGAGACTTTTGCCATGATTAGCAGGTTACGGGTTAATGGTAAATGTTTGAACGTGCCATTCTAATCTAGCTCTATGTTGTTTGTAAAAGAGACTTTTGCCATGATTAGCAGGTTACGGGTTAATGGTAAATGTTTGAACGTGCCATTCTAATCTAGCTCTATGTTGTTTGTAAAAGAGACTTTTGCCATGATTAGCAGGTTACGGGTTAATGGTAAATGTTTGAACGTGCCATTCTAATCTAGCTCTATGTTGTTTGTAAAAGAGACTTTTGCCATGATTAGCAGGTTAATGGTAAATGTTTGGTATGATCTATATGTATATCTGAACAACACAACCCGACTCCTATCTACAACAGAGATCAGAATAAAACATTCTGAGAACTTCTCAGTACATCATCTTGATTATTCCCCTTGATAATGTCACTCATAAATATGTAAGAAATACCAGTGTCAGAAAAGATTACTGCGTCATATATAATATATATATATTATACAGAATCCAACAGCTGGATATGTAGTCCAGTGGTAACACACTGGACTGGTAATCCAGGGATCGCAGGTTCGATCCCCCCCGTCTGACCCACATACACACAATGCGCCTTTTGAGCATGGCGAGGGCCAGAGGCCCCAAGGTTATAAAACTTTTCTCAGATCTCAAACTCAAGCTCAAATGATCGGATTGGTTGATTCTGAGTGTTACTGTAAGCTGAACCAATCAGACGCTTGAGACTGAGTTTTCAGATTGGAGACAAATTTTATAACCTCGGGGCCACAGGAGACATCCCCCTTAAAAGTACTTTAACAATTAAATCCATGTGGGAGAAATATGAGCATAAACTATTGCAATATTATCACTGTGTCGTTATCATAGTTCATTTCTCAGCAAAATAAACTAATAGTTAATTTAAAAAAAATAATTTTAATTTTCAAAATTTAAATTCATTTAAACATGGTGATAGCAATTCCAAATTAAACTAATAGTTAATTTTTAAAAAAATAATTTAATTTTCAAAATTTAAATTTATTTAAACATGGTGATATTAATTCCAAATTAAGCGTCTGCACCCTGTTTCATCAGCATAGGGGGAACCCTGAGGTGTACCAAACGCAGGATCAGTACCCATGTTCAACATTGGGAGTTTAAAACCAGTTTTTAGCCCAGTTCAGATATTAACACTTTGCATGCTGGGTAAAATAAAGGCTATAAATAGTTCAAATAATTGCAGCAGACGACAATTGATTAATGTGTTTTTCTTATTTATAACTGAAAACTGTAGAAATATGTCATGGAATTTCATTAGAATTATGTGGTTCTAACACAATTCTAATGAAATTCCATGACATATTAAATATTTTGACTTATTTTCACAGCTACTGAGCACAATGCTAAAATACTTTAATGCATAGTTTTTATACACCTAATGTTCTTGAAATACAACTTGGTGATGGTTTTGACACCAATTAGCTATGGCGTTTTTATCCAGCTTGAGATTTTAAAGTACTTGGCTTTTTTATTGCATCATCATACTTGGCTTTTTTATTGCATCGTAGGCCCCTCGTTAATAGGGGTGATACCTCGATCCACAAGTATATTAGTCATTGTTGGATGATTGTGCCAGATACAGAAGACGTTACATTGATTACAGATGCACCCGTCGTTTCTGTACTGGATTCAATGTGGCTTTGCATAGCATGACTGAACTATCTCTGGGGGTGGGGGTAGCATGACTGAACTATCTCTGGGGTGGGGGTAGCATGACTGAACTACTCTGTGGGTGGGGGTAGCATGACTGAACTATCTCTGTGATGGTGGTAGCATGACTGAACTATCTCTGGGGTGTGGTAGCATGACTGAACTATATTCTGGGGGTGGGGGTACATGACTGAACTATCTCTGGGGGGGGGGGTAGCATGACTGAACTATCTCTGAGGGGTGGGGGGTAGCATGACTGAACTATCCTCTGGGGTGGGGGTAGCATGACGAACTATCTCTGGTGGGGGTAGCATGACTGAACTATCTCTGGGGGTGGGGGGTAGCATGACTGAACTATCTCTGGGGTGGGGGTAGCATGACTGAACTATCTCTGGGGGTGGGGGTAGCATGATTGAACTATCTCTGGGGGTGGGGGTAGCATGACTGAACTATCCCTGAAGGTGGGGGGTAGCATGACTGAACTATCTCTGAGGGTGTGTGTGTGGGGGGGGGGGTAATGTGGTTTCAATATTTTAAGTCAGATTTGTCGAGTACAAGGTCATTACATCAACAACAGTATCACAGCACAGTAACAGGGCACCAGCCAACATCTCAAGGTCAGTAAATATAGAAACAATATCACAGTGTGTGGCCGGGTACCAACAATCCCCAGAATGCACTGCAACACTAGAAATAACCCATCAACACCAATATCAAATCCAACAAATCAGGCTCTAACAATCTTTCTAGCCTGATAAAGAACCTATAACATATACCTGCCATCCCGCCACAATTAATTACATTTCCATGCTTTTTTCACTGCGGAAACATTGCTGGGAAGGATGAATTTCAACAGCGGGGTGCGTAAACATAGAAATACGAGCGCCATTGTTGTGTGCTGGAAGACTTTTCACGCCAAATTGACAGGAGAAACCCCTACTGTGCACGGGAAAACAGCAAATTGATTGACAAACAATCCGCTGACATGAAGTTACACAATCCTACAATTTCATAATAATGCATACTGCAGCTCGATCATATTCATTCACAGACGTTACTCAAACATGCGTAAACAAATAATTGGTTGATGCCTGCCACATACCCTGGCCGCCTATTTCTTCGTAGCAAAAAAAAGTCTTGTCATTCTGAGGCCAAAAAACAAACAATAGGAAGCAATATCAATCTCATTATAAGCCTTTTCGGCTTTCTAATGTGGACGATTCTGCAACAGTTGCTGATTATTTGGATTACGGTGTTGTTTTGTGTGTGCAAAAACCACCATAATTATGCACAGAAATAACTAAATACATTCTGCATTTATCAAGTTAACAAGTTAATAATTTTATGTTCAATAATATATCAAGTTAATATGCTTAATAATATATCAAGTTATATGCTTAATAATATATCAAGTTATATGCTTAATAATATATCAAGTTATATGCTTAATAATATATCAAGTTATATGCTTAATAATATATCAAGTTATATGCTTAATAATATATCAAGTTATATGCTTAATAATATATCAAGTTTATATGCTTAATAATATATCAAGTTATATACTTAATAATATATCAAGTTATATGCTTAATAATATATCAAGTTATATGCTTAATAATATATCAAGTTATATGCTTAATAATATATCAAGTTATATGCTTAATAATATATCAAGTTATATGCTTAATAATATATCAAGTTTATATGCTTAATAATATATCAAGTTTATATGCTTAATAATACATCAAGTTTATTTGCTTATTAATACATAATTTAGCATAATAAGTAATATTATAACAAGGGAACAAAGCATAGCTGCGAAATGAGAAACATTAGTGAGTTACTTCCCCTGAATTCTCCAAAAAGAAGATTGGTCCTATAATAATTGGATTTCTTCTGTTTTTATCCTTCATTCCTTTGCACACCATGGTATCAAGTTTCATCCGTTTTCTCATCTTATAATTACTAAATTATTTAATCTTGACAAGATATTTTACAGAATATTATTTACTTACTGTAAAAAATGATTCTCTATTGGTTTAAACATATTTATTCATTGATAATGTACAGTACATATCTTTGTATACAGAATGAAAATGGATTTAACCCTTTCAACACCACAGGCCTCTCAACAGGCTTACAAAAAGTGTATATCCAGATAATCAGGATCTGCACTTTTTACTAGTAATATTACTATTTTTAGACAAAAATTACCTATTTTGATAAATGAACTGGTCCAAATGTAATTTTCTTATTAATTTATTGGTCTGAAAATATGATGCACCAGTCCATGTCAGGTACATGGTGTTGAATAGGTTAATTGAAAGCTTAAAGCTTATTGAGATTCTGTTAAGTAACACGATTTTGATCAACATCTGGTTATATGACAACAGTACAACCAAAGGATTCCAACTAAAAGGACAACATACATTTTGGGATAAACTAGACTTTATCTGTCAAGGGAGGTAATAGAAAAACCAGTAATGTCTCTCATTACATGTCCCTATGATTTTTGGGGCCATCAAAATGGAAACTTTGACCCGTAAACCTTTGACCTCTTTGTACATCTAGAATGGTCAAAATGGAATCACTGTGCAAAATTTTACTTAATGTGTCGACTAATTGGAGGACTGAATATCGAAATCATGGAAGGAGGGTGGGGGTGGAGAGGGGGTGGGAGAGGGGGTGGGAGAGGGGGTGTGTGGGTGTGTGTTTTACGTTTATTTATCATTGCTACCGGTTGCCCAAATGAGCGACGCCACCTGTAGAGATTAGTCATTTTAGATTTTTGGAGGATAGTACAGACAGAGACCCATTCCAGAGTCTCCTCTGGTTCTTTACGTGCACGGTGTACAGCACTGACACAAGACATCGGATTAAAGTCCCAGTTGAAAGACTGTTAATTTTATTATGGTCGGACAGGGCATCGAACCTGCTTTCCATGGATTACCAGTCCAGCATGTTACCACTGGACTACAAATCCGGAGAGGGGGTGGGTATAAGCTAACAATTAATTTATACCAGCATTATACAACATACAAAAGCGAATCTCAAAAAAGTTAAAAATATATGTTCGTTTTTCCCCCCCTATGTTCTTTTCTGGAAACCAAAAACATGATTATAATTTTTTAATGACTGCTGCCATAAGTTTTCCAAGATAATTGTTCAAAGTTTGACATTTGGCAGAGAATGAATGGTATTCAGATTGTAGGCATAGCTGGCTCCACACTGCTGTATGTTTATAGAGTTTGGCATCACAATATTTGACAGTTCCGAGAGGGAATGCATCTACATACATACATCTGCTTTCTACCTGATGATTTCCAGACCGCCAATGTGTTACTTCTACCATTTATTTCAATCTTTTGCCGTGTATTTTACAGCAATTATTTCAAGCTTTTAAATGGATCAGCCGTTACAGGACTTAGTGTATTAACCCATTCAACACCAAGTAACTGACATGGACTGGTGCATGATATTTTTAGACCAATAAATTAATAAGAAAATTACATTTAGACCACAGTTCATTTATCAAAATGGGTAATTTTGTCTAGAAAATAGAAATAATTATTACTGCCAAAAAGTGCAGATCCTGATGAGACGGCTCGTCATGAGCCGGCTCATCTGGATCTACACGTTTTGTAAGCCTATTTAGAGGTCTGTGGTGTTGAAAGGGTTAAGTGTTCAAATCTAAACGTGTATATATACAATATTAACCCATTTGATTCTGGATACTGTTCAAACAGTATTTGCAAAGAACATAGAGCCAGATCAGCTGCCACGGAACGTGCTGTCTGATCAGGCTCTATGCTGTTTGCTATTCAGATGATCTTGCTAAGACACTTGGCTATGTAGCAAACAACATAGATCCTGATCAGCACGCAGTTACGCTGCAGCTGATCTGGATCTATGTTGTTTTCAAAAGCCTTTAAATGTATCCAGAATGAAATGGGTTAACAAAATCATTGTAAAACAATAATTTATTTTGATCCTGACCTCGTGGGAAACTGAAATCTTAACCCTTAACCCATTCAACACCAAGTAACTCACATTGACTGGTCCATGATATTCTTAGACCAATAAATTAATAACAAAATTACATTTGGATCAGTTCATTTATCAAAATGGGTAAAAAAAATTCTAAAAATAGTTATATTACTTGAAAAAAGTGCAGATCCTGATGAGACGGCTCGTCACGAGCCGGCTCATCTGGATCTACACTTTTTTGTAAGCCTATATAGAGGTCTGTGGTGTTGAAAGGGTTAAACCGCTGGAGATGATTCTACTGTGCTGCTAAAACGTGTTTATGAATCTAAATAAGAAAAATAATTGAAAATCAGCAGACAATATATTTGTTTTTCAGCGTGTTATGGGCTTTTTTCAGCGTGTTATGGGCTTTTTTCAGCGTGCTATGGGTTTTCCAGCATGTTATGGGTTTTTTCAGCATGTTATGGGCCTTTTTCAGCGTGTTATGGGCTTTCTTTTAGCATGTTATGGGCTTTTTTCAGCACGTTATGGGTTTCTTCAGCGTGTTATGTTTTGTTCAGCGTGTTATGGGTTTTTTCCCAGCATGTTATGGGCTTTTTTCAGCGTGTTAATGGGTTTTGTTCAGCGTGTTAATGGGTTTTGTTCAGCGTGTTATGGGCCTTTTTTAGCGTGTTATGGGCCTTTTTTAGCGTGTTATGGGCTTTTTTTCAGCGTGTTAATGGGTTTTGTTCAGCGTGTTTTGTGCCTTTTTTAGTGTGTTATGGGCTTTTTTCAGCGTGTTAATGGGTTTTGTTCAGCATGTTAATGGGTTTTGTTCAGCATGTTATGGGCCTATTTCAGTGTGTTATGGGCTTTGTTCAGCGTGTTACGGGCCTTTTTCAGCGTGTTATGGGTTAACAGGCAGTGATCAATGACACAAAAACTGTTTAGGCTACGGTAACATTTAGTTGCAGGGACGATAGCAAATTGTCTGAAAGAATTCCCCCTGCATAGAATTCAAATGGTGGGGGGGGGGGGGGGTATTATGAGTAAATGATAAGTTCTACTGAAATTCCATGACATGACTGTTATTTTCATCACTAGCAAGTAATTTATAGAGTTAACCCTTTCAACAACACATACCTCTAAATAGGCTTACAAAAACTGTAGATCCAGATGAGCCGGTTTATGACGAGCCGTCTCATCAGGATCTGCACTTTTTGCCAGTAATAATACTAATTTTAGACAAAATCACCCATTTTGATCAATGAGCTGGTCCAAATGTAATTTTCTTATTCATTTATTTGTCTAACAATATCATGATTCATGGACCTGTCCATGTCAGTTACTTGCTGTTGAAAGGGTTAAACAACATACAACAAGATGAATCAGTCAGAGAATTCTCACTATCCCACCAGATCGGCAGGTTAGAGTAGAAATCTCCTGGAATAACATTCAAAACTGGCTGCATGTGCTCAATGATAGAACTTACACCTGGAATGTATGTATTCATTTGACTGGCATAAACATTAATTAGTCGACTAATTGGCACCCTGACATTTGGGATATTTAACCGATTAACAAGATATCCAGGGACATCAGTTGAAAATGTATTACAGCTGTGAATAATATGTTCACCTGTAGGCATGCATTGGCGAAGAAATGTGTGTCTAATTCCATCTATTATCCGAGGCCATGTACAGACTGTAGTCTATTATCTGAGGCCACATACAGACTGTAGTCTATTATCTGAGGCCATGTACAGACTGTAGTCTATTATCTGAGGCCACGTACAGACTGTAGTCTATTATCTGAGGCCACATACAGACTGCTTCACTCCTACACCAAATACCAAATGTCCAACTTCCAACTTCCCGTTCCTCCCCAGTTGCGTAGCTTCCAAGAAACACGCCTACACATTTTCTATAAAAATTGAAAATATGAATTTATTTATTTATATTTCAGGTTTTACGCCTGCATCAGCACCATTTTGGGCTATATCGCCGGTGGGCAGTTTACCTAACAACACCTTTCCTGGGCAGGCTCTAGCGGTTAACCAGTACTTGGGTGCACCAACCTCCGTATGAAACTGCCAACTTTTTCCTATAAATGAGACACGGTCTGAGCGGGGCTCGAACACGTGACCATCAAGTGATGACTGGTTACAGTGGTATACAAGTCAGCGACCTTAACCACTAGACCACGGAGGCGGACTTGAAAATATGAAATTGCGATTAATGTATCATGGGTATACCGATTACCAGTGACATAAGCAATAACCTTTGTATTTGTGTTTCAAAAAGAGGCTGTGCAAATAATGTTCACTCTCAATTAAGTGAAATAATGATATTTATTTTATTGTCTGCAATATCAGTTTGTAAGAAATAAATCATAACTGAGTCCAATAACAACATGAAAGTAACAGTACTGACCATCCATCTTTTATTTATTATTATATTTATTATTATATTTATTTTGCCTGAGAAGTTTATACAAGCCATACCATTAGGGTCATTGGGGATAATAAAAAATGAAGGATAAGGGGGGGGCGGGTGAAGGTATATGAAGTGCAACAAACACATCGAATATGTGTTCTGATCTCAATAAAATCTCTAAAATCTGATCTCTAAAATGACTAATATACTATTTTATGCCCATAGTAACAAGGGGGGAATAAAAGGAAGGTGCCGATAAAGAAACACAGCAACAAGGGGAAACAAGAGGTGGGTGTCTAACAAACAAACACTAAATAAAACACAGAGTTTCAATCTTTCACAAAGCAAAGAAATCTCTGTATTCTGAATCTACGTTTTCTTTATCTGATTCAAACTGATATAATCAAATATCTAGCCTGACATGCATGGTCTGGGCCCCGACTTTGTTTGCTCAAATCTCAAACTAATTCAGTCTCAAGCTTCTGATTGGTTGAGCCAAGAGCAAATCTTAAACTAATTCAGTCTCAAGCTTCTGATTGGTTGAGCCAAGAGAAAATCTCAAACTCATGCAGTTTCAAGCTTCTGATTGGTTGAGCCAAGAGCATATCTTAAACTAATTCAGTCTCAAGCTTCTGATTGGTTGAGCCAAGAGAAAATCTCAAACTCATGCAGTCTCAAGCTTCTGATTGGTTGAGCCAAGAGCATATCTTAAACTAATTCAGTCTCAAGCTTCTGATTGGTTGAGCCAAGAGAAAATCTTAAACTAATTCAGTCTCAAGCTTCTGATTGGTTGAGCCAAGAGCAAATCTCAAACTCATGCAGTCTCAAGCTTCTGATTGGTTGAGCCAAGAGAAAATCTTAAACTAATTCAGTCTCAAGCTTCTGATTGGTTGAGCTAAGAGAAAATCTCAAACTCATGCAGTCTCAAGCTTCTGATTGGTTGAGCCAAGAGCATATCTTAAACTAATTCAGTCTCAAGCTTCTGATTGGTTGAGCCAAGAGAAAATCTTAAACTAATTCAGTCTCAAGCTTCTGATTGGTTGAGCCAAGAGCAAATCTCAAACTCATGCAGTCTCAAGCTTCTGATTGGTTGAGCCAAGAGAAAATCTTAAACTAATTCAGTCTCAAGCTTCTGATTGGTTGAGCTAAGAGAAAATCTCAAACTCATGCAGTCTCAAGCTTCTGATTGGTTGAGCTAAGAGAAAATCTCAAACTCATTCAGTTTCAAGCTTTGAGAACAGTTATATAACCTCCGACCCTGGCATGCCACTCATGAGTGGTTCATATAAATGTACCAAGTAGAGCTTACGTCATAGTCAGAATAATTGAATTAACCGTAAAAATATTTTCAAAACTCTTGATAACCTCAGACCCTGTTCTAATTAACTCTTTACATGCTGGGTAAAATAAAGGCTATAAATAGTTCAAATAATTGTAGCAGCCGACAATCCATTCATGTTTTTGTTATTTGTAATCGAAAACTGGAAATATGTCATGGTAACGACATATGTTGTTACGACACAATTCTAATGAAATTCCACGACATATTTGACTGTTATTTTCACCGCTAGCTTGCAGAGTTAATGGCTTGAACAGAAAAATATGACACAACTGTATTTGTGTTATTTGTATTGATCTATTAAACTGCCCTTGCTTAGTTTCTCCCCGTAGTCTCAAAGTACAAGATTATTTGCCTGTCATAGACTTGTCCGATTAGCGCAGTGGTTAGCACGCGCGCTTCTCACCAATGCAACCCGGGTTCGATCCTCGGACCGGGAAGTATGTGAGATGGTACGGTGGTCGTCAGATCGGACAGGTGGGTGTTCTCCGGGTACTCCGGTTTCCTCCCACACGAATGACCACATATACGCTTTCATCCGCGCCAACGAGAGTGATTAATATAAGTTGCTAAAACTTGCTTCAGCAATCATTGTAAAATAAATAAAGTTTAAACTGTCATTGACCATTTTCATCTTGGTGGTTCACAAATAGCACATCATGAATTATGACAATGGTCTATAATGTTGATATTAATATTCTCCTGGGAATATGTCAAATTCTCAAATGTATGAAGACCCTGGGAGCCAAAACAAGAATATTTTGACATGTGTGTATTTTTACCACATGGCCAAATAAATAATCAGCTGTGAAGAGATGTCAGACAGTGTCACTGTATTCCTAATAAACACACCTTCATGTTAATATTTTAAAGTCACTATTTGTTTTCATAGTATATAATGCATAATGAGATATGCAAATGAGGTCATGAAGAAGTCTACATTGTTATACTGATGAAGACAGACATTAACCCATTCAACCCCAAGTAACTGACATGGACTGGTGCATGCTATTTTTAGACCAATAAATTAATAAGAAAATTACCTTTGGACCAGTTCATTTATCAAAATGGGTAATTTTATCTAAAAATAGTAATAATTATTACTGGCAAAAAAGTGCAGATCCTGATGAGACGGTGGGGTTGAAAGGGTTAATTTATAAGCAGTAATAATTGAAATTGTTAAAAAATATGTTCTTTTAACCCTTTCAACACCACAGACCTCTAAATAGGCTTACAAAAAGTGTAGATCCAGATGAGCCGGCTCGTGACGAGCCGTCTCATCAGGATCTGCACTTTTTGCCAGTGATATGACTATTTTTAGACATAATTACCCATTTTGATAAATGAACTTGTCCAAATGTGATTTTCTGATTCATTTATTGGTTTATGAATATCATGGACCAGTCCATGTGAGTTACTTGGTGTTGAATGGGTTAATGATTTGTAACTCCATCAAGGCTGCAATGTCTTTATGTTTATCTGTTAGCAGGAATTTATGCACAAAAGTTACAGATTTTCATAAAATTTGGTGGCATGGTTAGCCTTATTTATACAAATTTATTTTAGCTCGATTGCGAAACAAGTTCTTTCAACTTATATTAATCACTCTCGAGACCTCATTCCTGATGGAATCCATCGCCACGAGGGAGAGAGAAGAGGCAATGTGGAATTTATATGCCTTGCCCAAGGGCACAATTGTAACGGCTCCAGCGGGGCTCGAACTCCGGAGCTTTCGCACCTGAAGAGAACACGCGCATCCACTGCGTTATCACGACTTCCACTTAGGGTTAGCCTCATGTCACTGACAAACCCATTAGATTATGGAGATGATATTGATCTGGATCCATTCTGCATTTTACGCATAACTGGGTAGAGCAGAAATATAAAGGGAGGTAATAAAATATACACATAACTGGGTAGAGCAGACTATGAAGGGAGGTAATAAAATATACACATAACTGGGTAGAGCAGACTATGAAGGGAGGTAATAAAATATATGCATAACTGGGTAGAGCAGACTATGAAGGGAGGTAATAAAATATACACATAACTGGGTAGAGCAGACTATGAAGGGAGGTAATAAAATATACGCATAACTGGGTAGAGCAGAAATGTGAAGGGAGGTAATAAAATATACGCATAACTGGGTAGAGCAGAAATGTGAAGGGAGGTAATAAAATATACACATAACTGGGTAGAGCAGAAATATGAAGGGAGGTAATAAAATATACGCATAACTGGGTAGAGCAGAAATGTGAAGGGAGGTAATAAAATATACACATAACTGGGTAGAGCAGAAATATGAAGGGAGGTAATAAAATATACACATAACTGGGTAGAGCAGAAATATGAAGGGAGGTAATAAAATATACATAGTGGTTTTTATCTTCAAATCAACCGATCAATATCGATAATATGTCCGGGTACTCCTCCCACACGAGTGACCACAACAACAATGTCATCGGCGCCAATGAGAGTGATTAATATAAGTTGTTATAGCTTGTTTCGCAATCATTGTAAAATAAATTGTTTATATAAACAAAAGTCCTGAAAATGTCAACAATTGAGAAACGACACATGATGGTCAGATGTTTTTGAAAGAACGTTTGAACTTTAATGACGTTCTATAATTGTAATTTTGGACGCTTATGATGTCAATATTCTTTTACTATCAATATAAGAAATGCACATAATATTTATGTAAGAAAAGGAATTCCTATTGTTCACATCATCATTCACATTTATAATCCACAACTGTTTTTACGGTATATCATGATCTTAACAAATAACATGCAATTATCTTTTTCTAATGAAGTGATTGGCTTGGAAACATTGATCCTATTACAACAGATTATTGTGTGTGTTTTACGTTTATTTATCGTCGCTATCGGTTGCCCATATGAGCGACGCCTCCTGACGAGATTAGTCATTTTAGATTTTTGGAGGATAGTGCAATGATACAGACAGAGATCCATTCCAGAGTCTCCTCTGGTTGTTTTACGTGCACGGTTTAAAGCACCGGCACGGTTTAAAGTCACATCTGAAATACAACAGTTCAAAATGGTTACACTATTTGTTCTACACATTGAAATGGCATAGGTGTAATTAACAATCTCTTGCAACTATAAAATAATGTTGAGGCATTATTTGTCTAATTACAGACGGATCTGTAGTCCAGTGGTAACACGCTGGACTGGTAATCCAGGGATCGCAGGTTCGATCCCCCGTCTGACCCTAATAAAATTAACAGTCTTTCAGATGGGACGTTAAACCGAGGTCTCGTGTCGGTGCTTTACACCATGCACGGAAAAGAACCAGAGGAGATTCTGGAATGGGTCTCTGTGTGTATCATGCACTATCCTCCAAAATATAAAATGACTAATCTCTTCAGGAGGCGTCGCTCATATGGGCAACCGGTAGCGACGATAAATAAACGTAAAACACACACATTTGTCTAATTTAAAACACAGGTCATGACATCATACCTTTGTACTTGCCATCCATTATTATTAATATTAGACTGCTTTCAAAAGGCCAGTGTATTTTATCAAATCCTGTGTGTAAATGTACGAAATTAACAATTTTAATTAGTAACATTTTGTTATATAAGTGTGTGTTTTAAGTAAGATACAAGTCTCAAACAGATCCAATATGTAAAATATTGGTACTGTCTTCGGCGCTACGGACCTCACACAGTCCAATATTTTACATATTGGATCGTTTTAGGCTTATATCCTATACTTAACCCCTTCAACACCACAGACCTCTATATAGGCTTACAAAAAGTGTAGATCCAGATGAGCCGGCTCGTGACGAGCCGTCTCATCAGGATCTGCACTTTTTGCAAGCAGTATTACTAATTTTAGACGAAATTACCCATCTTGATAAATGAACTGGTCCGAATGTAATTTTCTTATTCATTTATTGGTCTAAGAATATCATGGACCAGTCCATGTCAGTTACTTGGTGTTGAAAGAGTTAAGTCATTTTTCAGAAAAATGGGAAGAAAATGTTTGAGCGCCCATTTGCGCATGGTATATTGTAAGTATGGTAATTGGTAAACATTCCTAACTGTATCTGGTTGCATGTCAAATAAATCAGGCAGCATTTCAACCCAGCCCCATACATCTCAGATAAAATACTATTTCAGTACAGCTTCATGCTCTACCTGTCAGCAAGGGGCATCAACCTTTTACTATCTTTTGAAAACAGATCCTGTTTAGTTTGGACCCACGCATCTCCCAGCCCCAGATTTGAATAATGCTTAATGCTCTACCTGTCAGCAAGGGGCATCAACCTTTTACTATCTTTTGAAAACAGCTCCTGTTTAGTTTGGACCAAGCATCTCCCAGCCCCAGATTTGAATAATGCTTAATGTTCTAACTGTCAGCAAGGGGCACTAACCTCTTACTATCTTTTGAAAACAGCTCCTGTTTGGTTTGTACCCCCACCCCTGCCCCTAAGGTTCACATCAACATCATAAGCAATGACACATGTCTCAATTCTGATCATTTAGCAGATCTCCAGTATCCCTTTCCACTTCCCAAATATTTTCCGGAGTAATCTGAATGAACATACCGGTACATGTAACCGGAATATCTGAATGAACATACCGGTACATGTAACCGGAATATCTGAATGAACATACCGGTACATGTAACCGGAATATCTGAATGAACATACCGGTACATGTAACCGGAATATCTGAATGAACATACCGGTACATGTAACCGGAATATCTGAATGAACATACCGGTACATGAACCGGAATATCTGAATGAACATACCGGTACATGGGTTTGTGTGGTTGTAACCGGAATATCTGAATGAACATACCGGTACATGTAACCGGAATATCTGAATGAACATACCGGTACATGCAACCGGAATATCTGAATGAACATACCGGTACATGCAACCGGAATATCTGAATGAACATACCGGTACATGTAACCGGAATATCTGAATGAACATACCGGTACATGTAACCGGAATATCTGAATGAACATACCGGTACATGTAACCGGAATATCTGAATGAACATACCGGTACATGCAACCGGAATATCGATCACACGATTGAGTAATAAGCAAAAGTCTCTTCAGGGTCGAGTTAACAAGTTTACAAATTCCTACTTTCACTTTTGCGAAATTGTAGATCGCATAAACCTTAGTTTATACAAATTTATTTTAGCTCGATTGCGAAACAAGTTCTTACAACTTATATTAATCACTCTCGATACCACATTCCTGATGGAATCCATCGCCACGAGGGAGAGAGAAGAGGCAATGTGGAATTGAAATGCCTTGCCTAAGGGCACAATCGTAACGGCTCCAGTGGGGCTCGAACTCCGGACCTTTCGCGCCTGAAGCGAACGCGCATCCACTGCACTATCACGACTTCCATAAACCCTGTTCACTGAGGAGAGTTATTAATTAAATTATTTCGGAAGACTGTGTAGCAGCAGTAGCAGTAGCAGCAGCAGCAATGAAAGTTATACGTGAACTCGCTATTGCTTTTTGCTTTTGTGATGTAGTGTCGCTTTAAAAGAAAACATGAAAACAACTTCTGGATATTTCGTGCTATGTGCACATTATTTCTGGTTTGTCCTGACATACAGTTACAACCCTCATTAATTGCAAGAACAGATAAGTAATAATGGGTGGACATTTTCTTGTCTATAACAAATGGATGTTGCTATCTAGGTATTTAATCAAGATAATTATGGTACAGTCTATATGCTGTATGGTTTTTAAAAAAATTATTTAAAAATTATTCAACATACTTTAATTGCTACTCCATAAAATAGAACCCGTGAAATTGCTTGTGAGTAGCGTTTGTATCCCGACAGGGAGTGGGTACTGGAGTGGGATTTGTACTGGAGTGGGATTTGTACTGGAGTGGGATTTGTACTGGAGTGGGATTTGTACTGGAGTGGGATTTGTACTGGAGTGGGATTTGTACTGGAGTGGGATTTGTACTGGAGTGAGATGGGATTTGTACTGGAGTGGGATTTGTACTGGAGTGGGATTTGTACTGGAGTGGGATTTGTACTGGAGTGGGATTTGTACTGGAGTGGGATTTGTACTGGAGGGATTTGTACTGGAGTGGGATTTGTACTGGAGTGGGATTTGTACTGGAGTGGGATTTGTACTGGAGTGGGATTTGTACTGGAGTGGGATTTGTACTGGAGTGGGATTTGTACTGGAGTGGGATTTGTACTGGAGTGGGATTTAAATCTGAATGGGATATATACCCAAGTTGGGTCAGGACAAGAGAATTTATACATAGATATGGGATATAATTTTTATTATGTACCCAAGTGCGGCATGTAAGTACAAAGAGTGTGATTTATACCTGGATAGCAAATGTACCAAAGTGGGGCCGTCCTACCAGAGTGGGATTTGTACCTGGATAGGTAGTGTACCAAAGTGGGGCCAGGACCAGAGCGTGATTTGTACCTGGATAGGTAGTGTACCAAAGTGGGGCCAGGACCAGAGCGTGATTTGTACCTGGATAGGTAGTGTACCAAAGTGGGGCCAGGACCAGAGCGTGATTTGTACCTGGATAGGTAGTGTACCAAAGTGGGGCCATGACCAGAGTGGGATTTGTACCTGGATAGGTAGTGTACCAAAGTGGGGCCATGACCAGAGTGTGATTTGTACCTGGATAGGTAGTGTACCAAAGTGGGGCCAGGACCAGAGTGTGATTTGTACCTGGATAGGTAGTGTACCAAAGTGGGGCCATGACCAGAGTGTGATTTGTACCTGGATGGGTAGTGTACCAAAGTGGGACCAGGACCAGAGTTTATGTACGAGAGTGGGGGTTAGTACAAGTACTGCACACAAGTGGGATCTACATACAGGTGGGATACTAACCAGAGTGGGGTCATTTAGGAGTGTTTGAAACTAACCAGAAAAAGAGAACAATTTTGGGGAATCACCGCATGGATGGAAACCCCTGTTCAGTGCATGGATGGTAACCCCTGTTCACCGCATGGATGGAACCCCCTGTTCACCGCATGGATGGAAACCCCTGTTCACTGCATGGATGGCCCTGTTCACTGCATGGATGGAAATCCCTGTTCACAGCATGGATGGAAACCCCTGTTCACTGCATGAATGGAAACCCCTGTTCACCGCATGGATGGAAACCCCAATTCACCGCATGGATGGAAACCCCTGTTCACCGCATGTATGGAAACCCATGTTCACCGCATGGATGGAAACCCCTGTTCACTGCATGGATGGAAACCCCTGTTCACCGCATGGATGGAAACCTCTGTTCACCGCATGGATGGAAACCACGGTAAACCGCATGGATGGAAACCCCTCTTCACTGCATGGATGGAAACCTCTGTTCACCGCATGGATGGAAACCCCTGTTCACCGCATAGATGGAAACCCCTGTTCACCACATGGATGGAAACCCCTGTTCACTGCATGGATGGAAACCCCTGTTCACCGCATGGATGGAAACCTCTGTTCACCGCATGGATGGAAACCCCTGTTCACCGCATGTATGGAAACCCATGTTCACCGCATGGATGGAAACCCCTGTTCACTGCATGGATGGAAACCCCAGTTCACTGCATGGATGGAAACCCCGGTAAACCGCATGGATGGAAACCCCTCTTCACTGCATGGATGGAAACCTCTGTTCACCGCATGGATGGAAACCCCTGTTCACCGCATAGATGGAAACCCCTGTTTACCACATGGATGGAAACCCCTGTTCACTGCATGGATGGAAACCCCTGTTCACCGCATGGATGGAAACCTCTGTTCACCGCATGGATGGAACCCCTGTATATACCTGCCGGTAGAACCCCTGTTCTCCACATGGATGCAAACCCCCTGTTCACCGCCTGAATGGAAACCCCCTGTATACCTGGCAGGAGTAATCTACCATGATCTAGAACTGACACCAGTATCTCTGACAGTATATTGCCAGCACCTATCACAGACTATCAGTGAAATACTACATTTCTCTAATTCTCTCTGACAGAAATATTTCCCCAGCATTCCAGAACTTGCTTCCCACTCCATGCCCAACATTTCTAATTGGGGAGGGACAAGTATACAGTATGATATGGCAGTAAGTAAAAAATATCTAACTTGTAAGATAATAAAGTATGACATGCCTCCTGTCTCCCTGGTGTAATTAATGGCAGGGCTCCCCCCCACCCCGACTGATTTTATAGCCGTTGTTCTGCTCTGCTCCCCAATGAGAGACATCAGTCACTTAATGCCTCTGAAAACACCCTAAATGTAGATAGGTCCTCTTCGAGTGGTTTCCTGTTTTTATCGTTGTTTCCTTTGCACAACTTGCTATCAATTTTCATCCACTTTCTCATCTTATAATTATTAAATTACTATATCTTATATACAAGTTATTTCAATTTATATTAATCACCCTCGAGACCTCATTCCTGATGGAATCCATCGCCATGAAGGAGAGCGAAGAGGCAATGTGGAAATTAAATGCCTTGCCTAAGGGTACAATCGTAACGGCTCCAGCAGGGCTCAAACTATATCTGGTTAGGGAACAACAGTAAAATCAAACGATTTCAACAAAAACGACCAGTATACATTTCCTTATAAATCACACTTTATCTGCCAAGAAGTATTTTATTTCCCCAAATTTGGGGAAAAGAATTCCAGTTGAATATTTGACCCGGAATTGGACAACCAAAGTCAACCATGCATGAAACTTAGAACTGCCAGTAGTAGAGTTATTGCTTATTTAGACAACGACTAAGTCACATGGTCCAATGAAAAAGCCACATTTCTCGCATCTAAATCGCATAGACGCGACCTACTTATGTACGTTGTCTAAGTCAGATAGATCATCTCATTGATCCGTCTTAACCCTTTCAACACCACAGACCTCTAAATTGGCTTACAAAAAAGTGTAGATCCAGATGAGCCGGCTCGTGATGAGCCGTCTCATCAGGATCTGCACTTTTTTCAAGTAATATAACTATTTTTAGAAAAACAATTACCCATTTTGATAAATGAACTGATCCAAATGTAATTTTGTTATTAATTTATTGGTCTAAAAATATCATGGACCAGTCCATGTCAGTTACTTGGTGTTGAATGGGTTAACGAAATATACACCGAGCGAAGCTAGGAGCTAGGGTCTAACACAACTTGCGTTACGCCGCGGCTGATCTGGATCTATGATGTTTCCAAATATTGTTTCCAAATGTGATTTTATTTACTCAGCAGCCCAAAGGTTAATTAGAGGTCAAACGTATAATAAAACACCATAATAGGAATCTGGAAACTGACTGCTTAATATAGGTTGGCTGCTTAAAGGGGGCGACCACTAACACAGGTTTGACTGTAAACTAAATAAATATCAAACAACAATGTTTTCAAACCAAAATTAGCATCATCATTCTGAACTAAGAAAGTTGCTTTGTGGAAATTGGGTTGAGATTTCTGTCCGCTGTTTCATGGCTTTGCACATAAGTCCAGCTCCCCCCCCCCCGAGAACCACAATAGACACCCATGCATTAGCATAATTTTATGTAACATAATAAGGAATAACAATACAACGCTTTCCATAAATGACATTTTACAAATTGAATGATTATGCTAATGTTAGAATATACTAACTCTTCAAGCGATGTATACATAATTATGTACTTTAAGGACTCCAGCTCAATACATGGAATAATATATATATATATGCAGGGATCAGTTTAGAGGGCGATGTGGGCGAAATTGTCGCCCTAGGGACCCTGACCTCGCCCTCTGGGGGCCCCACTTCTCCCTAAAAAAAAAAAAAATTAAAAAAAATATGTTTTGGTTTTTACGATTTTCAAACAAAATTTTGTCTAGTAAGATACACTGGCCCATTATAAAGCACTCCTATTCAAATGTTGTATTTAATGGTTGTACTGTGCATTTTAACCCTATTTTGCAGAAGTATATTAAAGAACACTTTAAGGAAGCGATCACGCGCTTTCTCACTTCTCCCAAACATTCTGACCTAGAATGAACACTGATATGAGCCAGGCCACTCATGAGAGTGTGTAGATGTAGATAAACACTGTTAGCCATTCAATGTTAGTGTTCACTTGACATCGGAAGAATTTGTAGTATCAATGCAGTATACATTAAAAAATTCACATTTTTGCTTTTTGCGATGTAACGTCACTTTAAATAAATGCAAAATCTTCTATATTTAAACTTGCTTTAGCTTGTTTCTCAGTCATAAGTAGACATATTCCCAACATTACATTTAAACTTTATTTATTTTACAACGATTGCGAAGCAAGTTGTAACAACTTATATTAATCTCTCTCGTTGGCGCGGATGAAAGCTTAAATGTGGTCATTCGTGTGGGAGGAAACCAGAGTACCCAGAGAAAATCCACATGTCCGATCTGGCGACCACAGTACCTACATTACATTTCTGGATGAAAAAATGGTCGACTTACAGCTGGGAAGTCACAACACAACAGCATAAACATTTTTATTAAAAGTTATAATACAAATTTATCAACTAGAATTTTTTTTAATGTATGTATCCCCCCCCCCCATCCAAGATCGGACAGGTGGGTTTTCTCCGGTTTCCTGCCCCGGTTTCCTGACCCGGTTTCCTCCCACACGAATTACCACATATACGCTTTCATCCGCGCCAACGAGAGTGATTAACATAAGTTGTTAGATCTTGCTTCGCAAGTTTAAACATCACAAAACAAACTTTGTATATAAAAATGTTCAAATGGCCGTAAATCTGCCAAATATCATCCCACCAAAATGGCATTACAAATTAACCCATTCAACACCAAGTAACTGACATGGACTGGTCCATGATATTTTTAGACCAATAAATTAATAACAAAATTACATTTGGATCAGTTCATTTATCAAAATGGGTAATTGTTTTTCTAAAAATAGTTATATTACTTGAAAAAAGTGCAGATCCTGATGAGACGGCTCATCACGAGCCGGCTCATCTGGATCTACACTTTTTTGTAAGCCAATTTAGAGGTCTGTGGTGTTGAAAGGGTTAAAGTTTCATTTAATGGCAGTTTTAAGCTGCACTGGCAGCTTAGTTTATACAAATTTATTTAGCTCGATATGCAAAACAACTTCTTTCAACTTATATTAATCCCTCTCGAGACCTCATTCCTGATGGAATCCATCGCCATGAAGGAGAGAGAAGAGGCAATGTGGAAATTAAATGCCTTGCCTAAGGGTACAATCGTAACGGCTCCAGCGGGGCTCGATCTCCGGACCTTTCGCACCTGAAGCGAACGCTCATCCACTGGCAGCTTAGGTCATCTGTCAACTCTCCAGCTATTATTGGTGTTCAGAGACACCCAGTGCATTTCCGAGGCATATTTTTACGAGACGAGATCAGTCTATATTGGTCAAGTATGATTTCATTCGGTCAAGGATTTCCAGTACTAACCGACCCTATCAGTAAAATGATGAAGTGTCTCGCATAGACTGTTGTCACGGTTATATTATTGACAGACGTCTTTAAACATTTTGAGACAAACTATGTAGAGCTTAACAGCTACAATGGTAGAGGAGCATCACAGGCATTATTTTAGGCACAGGGAGATACGTGGGTGAAACCACCGACCTTCCGCATGTCTGTCGGATAGTCCGCCTCCGTGGTCGAGTGGTTACGGTCGCTGACTTTTATACCACTGTAACCTATCATCACTGATGGTCACGGGTTCGAGCCCCGCTCAGGCTGTGTCTCATTTATATGAAAAAGTTGGCAGTTTCTTACGGAGGTTGGTGCACACAAGTACTGGTTAAACGCTGGAGCCTGCCCAGGAAAGGTATTGTTAGGTAATCTGCCCGCCGGCGATATAGCCCAAAATGGTGCTGATGCAGGCGTAAAACCCGAAATATAACATATAACATGTCTGTCGGATAGTTTTTCAAAGAATTAGGAGCAGATTTATTATTAGGTTACGAGTCTCGGTAAGGACACTACAATCTGTATTTATCATTGAGACTTCAGAAATGCTGCACGTAGATGCACGCACGCTAATGAGACAAAACAATGAACCTTCATCTGACTCATGTATAAACATCTTCCAATGAAGAGACAACATTTACTTAAATAAACGCAGCCGAAAACACCAATCTGTCAGGAATATTTTGGTCCACAGACAAAGACATTTGACAACGAATGAGTCATGAAATGGAATTCGTTGCCCAGCACAATTGACTAACATTAAGTACCATTTGTATGCAGAGATCTAATCATAGCAATCTCTATGACAATTCTAATATTCCTCACAAAAGACATGCAGGAGACATTACAACCAATATGGTCCCCTTTGTAATGGACAATTTTCTAGGAAAATGTTGAACGGAGAGCTGCAGTATTGCGAGACAAGTAGAGTATGGGAGAAATGGCTTTTAAATGCAATAATAACTACAATTCTATAGGCTGTTTGGAGCCAAATCCATTCCAATAATTGGGTATTGTTTTCGAGGAGATCTCTATGAATAATCTAAACAACCAAATTTTGACTTATGATTTTGCCGTATGCCAAACCTCTACTACTAGTCATACGAATCTATTTGAGCTCGATTGCGGAACAAGTTCATACAAATATGCTAGACGAAGCACTGTGGATTTAAAGAGTCTTGTCTGCATGGACTCCACCACCTTACTTCTGGCAGGGCTTAAACTTACCACGGCTTAGCTAAGAGGAAAGGTGGATACAGAATCAATTACATCACAGAGGTCCCAAACATCTAGTCAAACCTGTCTTAAGCAGCCAGCTAAGCCAAGGGAATCACAGACCGTGGCTGCTTATCACAGAAAGTGGCTACTTAGCCCAGGTGGCTGCTTAATAGAGGTCAAATGTATAATAAAACAACATATTGGGAATTTGGAAACTGGAGATTAGTCAATTTAGATTTTGGAGGATAGTGCATGATACAGACAGAGACACATTACATAGTCTCTTCTGGTTCTTTTACGTGTAAAGCACCGACACGAGACCTCGGTTTAATGTCACATCTGAAAGACTGTTAATTTTATTAGGGTCAGACGGGGGATCGAATCTGCGGCGATCCCTGGATTACCAGTCCAGCGTGTTACCACTGGACTACAGATCCGAGAAAATGTGCTTATATTGATTGGGTTTTAATGTCACATCAACAAGCTAGGTCATACAGCGAGTCTCCAGCTAGTAATTGGTGGAGGAAGACCCTGGATGCCCCTCCGTGCATCCCAGGTAGAACCACAGACCTACCACAAGTCAGCTGAATAGCTTCATTACAAGAAATAAGCATCGACATCCCCAGTGGGATTTGAACCTACAGCTGTGACGGGCAAGTGATTTGAAGTCAACGATCACAGAGGCCCGCCCCCACCCCTGCGGTCAAGAAATGAAAAGTAACATAGTTGAATATTAGCAATGGTACAAAGACTCGGTCTTGGAGCGTAAGTAGTAAAAAGACAAATAAAGAGAGATAGAAAGCTAGCCCAGCTACCAACTGGCATCGGAGACCGACCAATCCAACTTGCATTGCGCGAGCAGGATAAAGTCCCGATAGCACAGCTCACATAATGTAGGTAATGTGATGTAGAGTTGCTGGGTTCGAGATTCCACATTAGAAGGGCTGGCTGTTAAAGCTCCCTCTTGAAGAATGTCAAAGAGGGGGTGGGGTCTCCACTACAGAGGCAGGTAATTTGTTCCAGAGTGGGATGGTTCTTGGAAAGAGGCTGTACTTGAAGTAATCTGTTGATGTATAGGCTATTTTAGTCAAAGTACAGGAATAGTTTTATCATAATTTTATGCGACATGCGATTAAACACTTTTAATCACCAGATACGAGTAAATGTATAGGAAACATGGCACAGTCTAATACGAGTAAATGTATAGGAAACATGGCACAGTCTAATACGAGTAAATGTATAGGAAACATGGCACAGTCTAATACGAGTAAATGTATAGGAAACATGGCACAGTCTAATACGAGTAAATGTATAGGAAACATGGCACAGTCTAATACGAGTAAATGTATAGAAAACATGGCACAGTCTAATACGAGTAAATGTATAGGAAACATGGCACAGTCTAATACGAGTAAATGTATCAAAAACATGGCACAGTCTAATACGAGTAAATGTATAGAAAACATGGCACAGTCTAATACGAGTAAATGTATAGGAAACATGGCACAGTCTAATATACGAGTAAATGTATAGGAAACATGGCACAGTCTAATACGAGTAAATGTATAGGAAACATGGCACAGTCTAATATACGAGTAAATGTATAGGAAACATGGCACAGTCTAATACGAGTAAATGTATAGGAAACATGGCACAGTCTAATATACGAGTAAATGTATAGGAAACATGGCACAGTCTAATACGAGTAAATGTATAGAAAACATGGAACAGTCTAATACGAGTAAATGTATAGGAAACATGGCACAGTCTAATACGAGTAAATGTATAGGAAACATGGCACAGTCTAATACGAGTAAATGAATAGAAAACATGGCACAGTCTAATACGAGTAAATGTATAGGAAACATGGCACAGTCTAATACGAGTAAATGTATAGGAAACATGGCACAGTCTAATACGAGTAAATGTATAGGAAACATGGCACAGTCTAATACGAGTAAATGTATAGGAAACATGGCACAGTCTAATACGAGTAAATGTATAGGAAACATGGCACAGTCTAATACGAGTAAATGTATAGGAAACATGGCACAGTCTAATATGAGTAAATGTATCAAAAACATGGCACAGTCTAATACGAGTAAATGTATAGAAAACATGGCACAGTCTAATACGAGTAAATGTATAGGAAACATGGCACAGTCTAATACGAGTAAATGTATAGGAAACATGGCACAGTCTAATATACGAGTAAATGTATAGGAAACATGGCACAGTCTAATACGAGTAAATGTATAGAAAACATGGCACAGTCTAATACGAGTAAATGTATAGAAAACATGGCACAGTCTAATACGAGTAAATGTATAGAAAACATGGCACAGTCTAATACGAGTAAATGTATAGAAAACATGGCACAGTCTAATACGAGTAAATGTATAGAAAACATGGCACAGTCTAATACGAGTAAATGTATAGGAAACATGGCAGTCTAATACGAGTAAATGTATAAAAAAACATGGCACAGTCTAATACGAGTAAATGTATAGAAAACATGGCACAGTCTAATACGAGTAAATGTATAGAAAACATGGCACAGTCTAATACGAGTAAATGTATAGGAAACATGGCAGTCTAATATGAGTAAATGTATAGGACACATGGCACAGTCTAATACGAGTAAATGTATAGGAAACATGGCACAGTCTAATACGAGTAAATGTATAGAAAACATGGCACAGTCTAATACGAGTAAATGTATAGAAAACATGGCACAGTCTAATACGAGTAAATGTATAGAAAACATGGCACAGTCTAATACGAGTAAATGTATAGAAAACATAGCACAGTCTAATACGAGTAAATGTATAGGAAACATGGCACAGTCTAATACGAGTAAATGTATAAGAAACATGGCACAGTCTAATACGAGTAAATGTATAGGAAACATGGCACAGTCTAATACGAGTAAATGTATCAAAAACATGGCACAGTCTAATACGAGTAAATGTATCAAAAACATGGCACAGTCTAATACGAGTAAATGTATAGAAAACATGGCACAGTCTAATACGAGTAAATGTATAGGAAACATGGCACAGTCTAATACGAGTAAATGTATAGGAAACATGGCACAGTCTAATATACGAGTAAATGTATAGGAAACATGGCACAGTCTAATACGAGTAAATGTATAGAAAACATGGCACAGTCTAATACGAGTAAATGTATAGAAAACATGGCACAGTCTAATACGAGTAAATGTATAGAAAACATGGCACAGTCTAATACGAGTAAATGTATAGAAAACATGGCACAGTCTAATACGAGTAAATGTATAGGAAACATGGCAGTCTAATACGAGTAAATGTATAAAAAAACATGGCACAGTCTAATACGAGTAAATGTATAGAAAACATGGCACAGTCTAATACGAGTAAATGTATAGAAAACATGGCACAGTCTAATACGAGTAAATGTATAGAAAACATGGCACAGTCTAATACGAGTAAATGTATAGGAAACATGGCACAGTCTAATACGATTAAATGTATAGGACACATGGCACAGTCTAATATGAGTAAATGTATAGGAAACATGGCACAGTCTAATACGAGTAAATGTATAGGAAACATGGCAGTCTAATACGAGTAAATGTATAGAAAACATGGCACAGTCTAATATGAGTAAATGTATAGGAAACATGGCACAGTATAATACGAGTAAATGTATAGGAAACATGGCACAGTCTAATACGAGTAAATGTATAGAAAACATGGCACAGTCTAATACGAGTAAATGTATAGGAAACATGGCACAGTCTAATACGAGTAAATGTATAGGAAACATGGCACAGTCTAATACGAGTAAATGTATAGGAAACATGGCACAGTCTAATACGAGTAAATGTATAAAAAACATGGCACAGTCTAATACGAGTAAATGTATAGGAAACATGGCACAGTCTAATACGAGTAAATGTATAGAAAACATGGCACAGTCTAATACGAGTAAATGTATAGAAAACATGGCACAGTCTAATACGAGTAAATGTATAGAAAACATGGCACAGTCTAATACGAGTAAATGTATAGAAAACATGGCACAGTCTAATACGAGTAAATGTATAGAAAACATGGCACAGTCTAATACGAGTAAATGTATAGAAAACATGGCACAGTCTAATACGAGTAAATGTATAGAAAACATGGCACAGTCTAATACGAGTAAATGTATAGGAAACATGGCACAGTCTAATACGAGTAAATGTATAGAAAACATGGCACAGTCTAATACGAGTAAATGTATAGGAAACATGGCACAGTCTAATACGAGTAAATGTATAGGAAACATGGCACAGTCTAATACGAGTAAATGTATAGGAAACATGGCACAGTCTAATACGAGTAAATGTATAGGAAACATGGCACAGTCTAATATGAGTAAATGTATAAAAAACATGGCACAGTCTAATACGAGTAAATGTATAGAAAACATGGCACAGTCTAATTCGAGTAAATGTATAGAAAACATGGCACAGTCTAATACGAGTAAATGTATAGGAAACATGGCACAGTCTAATACGAGTAAATGTATAGGAAACATGGCACAGTCTAATACGAGTAAATGTATAGGAAACATGGCACAGTCTAATACGAGTAAATGTATAAAAAACATGGCACAGTCTAATACGAGTAAATGTATAGGAAACATGGCACAGTCTAATACGAGTAAATGTATAGAAAACATGGCACAGTCTAATACGAGTAAATGTATAGAAAACATGGCACAGTCTAATACGAGTAAATGTATAGAAAACATGGCACAGTCTAATACGAGTAAATGTATAGAAAACATGGCACAGTCTAATACGAGTAAATGTATAGGAAACATGGCACAGTCTAATACGAGTAAATGTATAGAAAACATGGCACAGTCTAATACGAGTAAATGTATAGGAAACATGGCACAGTCTAATACGAGTAAATGTATAGGAAACATGGCACAGTCTAATACGAGTAAATGTATAGGAAACATGGCACAGTCTAATACGAGTAAATGTATAGGAAACATGGCACAGTCTAATATGAGTAAATGTATAAAAAACATGGCACAGTCTAATACGAGTAAATGTATAGAAAACATGGCACAGTCTAATTCGAGTAAATGTATAGAAAACATGGCACAGTCTAATACGAGTAAATGTATAGGAAACATGGCACAGTCTAATACGAGTAAATGTATAGGAAACATGGCACAGTCTAATACGAGTAAATGTATAGGAAACATGGCACAGTCTAATACGAGTAAATGTATAGGAAACATGGCACAGTCTAATACGAGTAAATGTATAGAAAACATGGCACAGTCTAATACGAGTAAATGTATAGGAAACATGGCACAGTCTAATACGAGTAAATGTATAGGAAACATGGCATAGTCTAATACGAGTAAATGTATAGGAAACATGGCACAGTCTAATACGAGTAATTGTATAGGACACATGGCACAGTCTAATACGAGTAAATGTATAGAAAACATGACACAGTCTAATACGAGTAAATGTATAGGAAACATGGCACAGTCTAATACGAGTAAATGTATAGAAAACATGGCACAGTCTAATACGAGTAAATGTATAGGAAACATGGCACAGTCTAATACGAGTAAATGTATAGGAAACATGGCATAGTCTAATACGAGTAAATGTATAGGAAACATGGCACAGTCTAATACGAGTAATTGTATAGGACACATGGCACAGTCTAATACGAGTAAATGTATAGAAAACATGACACAGTCTAATACGAGTAAATGTATAGGAAACATGGCACAGTTTAATACGAGTAAATGTATAGAAAACATGGCACAGTCTAATACGAGTAAATGTATAGGAAACATGGCACAGTCTAATACGAGTAAATGTATAGGAAACATGGCACAGTCTAATACGAGTAAATGTATAGAAAACATGGCACAGTCTAATACGAGTAAATGTATAGGAAACATGGCAGTCTAATACGAGTAAATGTATAGAAAACATGGCACAGTCTAATACGAGTAAATGTATAGGAAACATGGCACAGTCTAATACGAGTAAATGTATAGGAAACATGGCACAGTCTAATACGAGTAAATGTATAGGAAACATGGCACAGTCTAATATGAGTAAATGTATAAAAAACATGGCACAGTCTAATACGAGTAAATGTATAGGAAACATGGCACAGTCTAATACGAGTAAATGTATAGAAAACATGGCACAGTCTAATACGAGTAAATGTATAGGAAACATGGCACAGTCTAATACGAGTAAATGTATAGGAAACATGGCACAGTCTAATACGAGTAAATGTATAGGAAACATGGCACAGTCTAATACGAGTAAATGTATAGGAAACATGGCACAGTCTAATACCAGTAAATGTATAGGAAACATGGCACAGTCTAATACGAGTAAATGTATAGAAAACATGGCACAGTCTAATACGAGTAAATGTATAGAAAACATGGCACAGTCTAATAAAGTATGTTGAAAATAACTACACAACAAAGAACATTGCAGACCTGCAGCTCTGCCAGCAAGTGGCTCCGAGGTTATAAAACATTTCTCAGATCTCAAACTCGAGCTATAGTGATTTGATTGGTTGATTCTGATATTTCAGCTCAAGTGAACCAATCAGACGCTCGAGAACGAGTTTGAGATTGGAGAAAAGCTTTATAACCTCCAGGCGTGCACATGTTTATTCTGTTCACAAATAACAAGCACGGATTCTTAGGGATTCTTCTTCATGTAGATTCTTTGCATTGTAGACGTTATTCTTGGTATCTGATTAACCTGCCAAGCACAACTAAAGTCGCTTAACCCATTCAACACCAAGTAACTCACATGGACTGGTCCATGATATTTTTAGACCAATAAATTAATAACAAAATTACATTTGGATCAGTTCATTTATCAAAATGGGTAATTTTTTTTCTAAAAATAGTCCTATCACTGGCAAAAAGTGCAGATCCTGATGAGACGGCTCGTCACGAGCCGGCTCATCTGGATCTACACTTTTTGTAAGCCTATTTAGAGGTCTGTGGTGTTGAAAGGGTTAAAGGAGCGGCACAGAATATATGCCAAAACACTATGTACGGACAGACAGACATAATGACAAGAATGTATGCATGGATGGACGGGCAGATACAGTGACAAGAAAGGATGGATGTACCATGTGACAAGAAAGTATGTACGGACAGACAAACATGACATTAAACCCCTTACCCTAGACAACTAGACAGTAAACATTGTTCTCTTAGCCACGTAAGTACCATTTTCTGGGTGTGGACATACATACCAAGTTACAAAAAAGCATCTACAGACGGACCACATAGGAATGGGCAATTATTACGAGTGTGGCACCACGATTCGCTACAACATTACTGTTCATCATTCCCTCATTAAGAGTGCGGCACCATGATTCGCTACAACATTATTGTTCATCATTCCCTCGTTAGAGTGTGACACCATGATTCGCTTACAACATCACTGTTCATCATTCCCTCGTTAAGAGGGTGACACCATGATTCGCTACAACATTACCATTCATCATTCCCTCGTTAGAGTGCGACACCATGATTTGCTACAACATTACCGTTCATCATTCCCTCGTTAGAGTGCGACACCACAATTCGCTACAACATTTCTGTTCATCAGTCCCTCGTTAGAGTGTGACACCATGATTCGCTACAACATTACAGTTCATCATTCCCTCCTTATTCTGATCTCACATATTCCAAACTTCATTGGCAGCATAATACATACAATCAAATGGTGGAATAAAACCACAGATTTCATGCATTTCCGGAACAGATCAGAATTCCAGGGAAACTCCTTCCCCCGTTACATATCCCAGATTGCTTGTAAGCCAAGCCACCTGACAGAAGAAATTAATTTTCATACCAGTCTTAAGTCCTCTACTAGGCAACAACTTGAACAAAATAATCTACTCCAAAGCAGAGACAAAATATTATACAGAAACTCTCTCTTTGTGTAAAATAATATGCTGATAGGGTTATTTGCATGGAAATGTGTCAGGATATTCTATTTTAATGTCAGGTAAATGGGTGATTGTATCCAACAAAAATCTCCTTACCAATATAATCACTCTCAAATGGCCATCGTAATTCACTAAACAAGTGGAATATTCATTTATATTGACAACAGTCAGTACCAATTTCACATTGCAGGGCTCATTCTAGAGGGTGACATGGTGACCCTCGGATTGTCACACTGGGGCCCCACATCTCCCTAAAAAAAAAAAATCAAAAATGTTGGTTACTGATTTTAAATATTATTCTTTTATCTCTTCAAAAACATGTTTTGGCAGTACAGTAAAATCTCCAATAGACAATTCTTCTGTGCAACCACAACATGTTTATGAATCTAAGAAAAGTGGAAGTCGTGATAGCGCAGTGTTAGCACGTTCGCTTCAGGTGCGAAAGGTCCGGAGTTTGCGCCCAGTTGGAGCCGTTACAGTTAGGCACTTAGGCAAGGCATTTAAATTCCACATACCTCTTCTCGCTCCCTCATGGCAATGGAGTCCATCAGGAATGAGGTCTCGAGAGTGATTAATATAAGTTGTAAGAACTTGTTTCGCAATTGAGCTAAAATAAATTTGCATAAACTAAGAAAAATATTGAAAAGCATCAGATCATCTTTTTCAGCATGATAAGAGGGTTTCATAGCAAAGATTCCGCAAACTCTGCATAATGAAATGATTAGATACTGATGATGTTCAACACACCCAAGTGACAAATTAACCCTTTGCATGCTGAGTAAATAAAATCACATTTCCAAACAACATAGATCCAGATCAGCCGCGGCATCGCCACGTCTGATCAGGATCTATGTTGTTTGCTATTCAGACAAGTGTTTTAGCTCCACTATCCGGATAGCAAACAGCATAGAGCATGATGAGACGGCTCATTCTGTGCTGTCTGATCTCGCTATGCTGTTTACAAAAGTGATTTTATCTGCCTCTAGCATGCAAAGGGTTAATGTATGTATATATACATTACCGGTACTTTGAAGATGAATTTTGAGCATAATCTGTGGTTTGTGATTTTTAACAAAAATAATTTTCGAAAATTCAATAATCGTTTTATTTTAAATTTTGCAATTTCTATAAAAACAAGACGGTTATATTTCTTTGATTTTGAATTTTTTTTATCTGAAAAAGACATGACGGCGGAATTTCTACTTTCAAAACCAGCCATAGAAATGCAGGCAAACATACGTTTAGATAATATATATTATATAATATCATAGATGAATTAAAATCACAGTAAAATCACTTAATGGGCATTAAGCTATTAAAGCAGTAACCGGAGAACAGCGAACACTCCCCAAACATCTACTTGCCTAATGAAACATTTCTCAGAATCCAAAACTGCAATAGAAGCTAATCAACATTAAGAATCATACCATCTGAAGCCTTTTCACCGATTCCAAGCAATAAATAAATGTTTCAATACATCAAAGGACATGCACCACAAAGAAGAGTTTTCAATACATGGACCTAATCTCTGGGATAACCTTCAACATGCTGAAAAAGAACACTGAAACATGACATGTAAAACACCATCAATGAACAATAGTCAGCTCAGCCAATCAGGAGAGCCAATCATCATGTGTCTCTTTCACGGCAGACATGTTTCCTTCCTTCTTAGTTGTGTTGAAATTTTTTCAGAAATTGTTCTTCTTAGAAATTGCTCTGCAGAAAAACTGAGCCTCCATGGTTTAATGGATATGGTGTTCGCCTTGTAACCGATGGGTTGTGAGTTTGAACCCCATCAGAACCATGGTGGTGGTGGTTGTCCATAGGCAAGACACTTACATCCACATTGCCACTTCTCTCTCCCTCATGGCGATGGATTGCACCGGAAACGAGGTCTCGAGCAATTCAACTAATGTGATATAAAAGTGCTATGTATAAACTAGACGGCTGAGCCAATCAAACTTGAATATGTTGATCAATCTGTATCCTATTTCACTTCATTCAGTCCTTATGTAACCCTTAACCCATTCAACACCAAGTAACTGACATGGACTGGTCCATGATATTTTTAGACCAATAAATTAATAACAAAATTACATTTGGATCAGTTCATTTATCAAAATGGGTATTTTTTTTCCTAAAAATAGTTATATTACTTGAAAAAAGTGCAGATCCTGATGAGACGGCTCGTTACGAGCCGGCTCATCTGGATCTACACTTTTTTGTAAGCCAATTTAGAGGTCTGTGGTGTTGAAAGGGTTAAAACCCCTTCTTTTCCTGTTTTCATTTTTTCTAAGAGGAGGCCCAAATAGATCGGTCAGTCACACACATGAATTGGAACGAAGATATTTTATCACAATAATATTGTAATGTGAGGACTATACGCGAATACTAATGACAATACGATAGTGTGAGCTTTACTGTGGAAACTGTTAAATCAAATATAAAATACAAACTAACAATATATGACCAAGTAAGGCCGCTTCATTAGTGTATCCTTTAGACATCCTCCTGTGCTTCTGGATCGTACATTTACCGAGAGACGAACATCTTATCCAATATTTGTCATCTGAATCTGGACAGGTGTTTACATACCCTAATCACAGAACTGGATTGTTTTACTGCATCGGTATTTCACGGAAAGTATTTAACAACACCTAGTGACTATTGATGATGATGATTGAGCTTATTTACCCTCGCCTCCGGCGAACCATATGGGAGAGCGTAGCGACTATTAGACTGTTGATCGTGATTTATAGCATTCTGATGGAGGCTCTTTTGATGATTTGGAGAGTAAACGGTACATTTTGAACGGCGCAATCGCTGAACTGTTGTTGTAATGGAGTGCGCCGATTGGTGAACGGATTTATACACAGTTACGATTGGTTAATAGGGACACACCTACAGGGTGAATCGTAATTCTTACGCCACCAAAGTCTATATATAGGGGGATGAAACTCATTCGGGGTCAGCTCGCCCATATGGTTAGCCGGAGGCGAGGGTAAATAAGCTCAATCATCATCATTCGGGGTCAGCTTCCAAAACATCCGTTCTCCGATTTAACAACGAAGACATAAATCCGCTAAACATTCTATATAAATGGGAAATTGGTAAATCCATTCTGTCAGATAACTTGAATAATATTAAAAGAAGTGTTAAACTGGCCATCATTGTTTTTTGTCTGTGTTCCCGTCCGTAGGTAACAATAATTTTAACAAATTTGAGATTTCATTAAGATCATATTGTAATTTTGCTCGTTTATTTTTGGGGTTTAACGTCGCACAAACAGTTTACGTACGTCATATAGCAAATCCTCTTCAGGTTTTATTATTGGTGGAGGAAAATCGTGATGTCCTTACAAGCAGTACTTCAGGCACGGACGGTCACCCAGGTAGAATCACTGACCTTCCATATGCCAGATGGATAGCTTGCTCACATGAAAGAAATCGACAACCCCAGTGAGATTCGAACATACAGCGGTGAGGGGCATGTGATTTGAAGTCAACGACATTAACCACTCGGCCCCTACATAGTAGCCTACATTTACACGGACATTATTGAATGGATGCAAGCTATCATGTATAAGGTGGTAAAGTTTGTACAAGATCTGATGAACCAATACCAATAGACTTGGTGTTGAGGATATTTGTGTTTATTAGTGTAAGATACGATTGTATTTCATGTTTATTTCTTTTATTATTTCAAATGTCATTGGCTAATATTTGTTTTCAAATTTTATTCATTTTAAGTGCCCTGTCTGAAGCCTCATTGCACTACGTGACACAACCGCACAACTACTTCTGTTAGTGTGAACGTCCGTAATAAGAAATAGTTCCTGTATAAAGTTCAAGTTAGTTTCTCTTTGCTGTCAAAATTTAAAACTACAGACAAAACAAATTCATTAGAATATATTACTTAACCCATTTGATTCTGGATACCATTCAAACAGTATTTGCAAAGAACATAAAAGCCAGATCAGCTGCCACAGAACGTTCCGTCTGATCAGGCTCTATGCTGTTTGCTATTCCGATGATCTGGCTAAGACACTTGGCTATGTAGCAAACAACATAGATCCTGATCAGCATGCAGCGTCACGCTGTGGCTGATCTGGATTTATGTTGTTTGCAAAAGCCTTTAAATGTATCCAGAATGAAATGGGTTAATAATTAACTGTTCATGATGGTCAGAAAATAGCTAAAATACAAAAGTACATCTAGCAGCGCAGGAATACAAAACTCAAGCAGTGGCAGTGAAAATGCCATCTTTCACTGTTTCAAAGCGGTGTAGGATGGAGTTTTCTTTCACATAAAAGAAAAATGTTGAATTAAGGACAGAAGTGACCAGCCCTTCTGCTCTGGGGAGTTAGACGCATTATGCGAGACAGTCTACAAGAAACTCTGGATCTATTGGGGGGAACGGGGGGGGGGGGGAGGATTTTCCGTGACAGATTAAAGTCTGGTAATCAAGAGGATTTATATGCACATTTTGACCCCACCTCATATTTTCTCCATCCCCAAACAGTATACTAATCAGGGTCTGATCACATCATTTCCAATAAGCATGACCTCACAAATAATGCGATGACAAGCATCAGTAGACGACAAGCATCAGTAGACAACAAGCATCAGTACTACCATAACTGCTACCTCGCTCCTTTATACAGATACGCTCCTTTATACAGATACGCTTATTCTGCGTTAACTGACAAATCTGTATTCTATGTGGCTCCTGGTTTCTACAACTTCAGTAAATCATCTTACACTTTGTGATCTCTATCTGAGAACACTGACAGCAGAATTGATAATCTACTGCTAAGAAACGACCCCTTTTTTGCATATTTCTGGTTTTCTTTCTACATTATCTTCATAAGCCACATGTTCAATAAAGTGGTTTTCCTTGTAACGTGCCAGTCTTTACCTCTGGCACAAGTCTAAAAGTGCAATTTACGAGGTCTGACAATAAATGCTTCATAACCCCCCTGATAGTCAAACACAATTATTTTCTATATCACATGACTGGGGTTTTACCACTAAATTATAATAATGCAGTTATTCCATTTCATGAATCATAAATATTCAAACCACACGATTCCATAAACATTAGGAAAGTGAAAGGCTTATCAGATTGCGGAACACAAACATGTGCAATATACAGGTGCATGCAACTGCAACAATGGCTAGTGGGGCACTAGAGTGAAAATATGTGTAGCAAGTATATTAGTGGATAGCCAAGATCTTCAATATGACCACCATGCCATGAAAATAAAACAACTATTTCTAGAAGGTTGAATTTTCTGTTTATTATATCAGGATCTGCACTTTTTTGCCAGTAATAATTATTACTATTTTTAGATAAAATTACCCATTTTGATAAATGAACTGGTCCAAAGGTAATTTTCTTATTAATTTATTGGTCTGAAAATATCACACACCAGTCCATGTCAGTTACTTGGGGTTGAATGGGTTAAGCCATATATACCTTGCCTATACCGGAGCTATCAACATATATTTATCCAATCAAAATACTTGAAACTACGGTGAAGCGTAATAATATATAATTATATCCCTGCAGCGAAATATGGAAAATGTACATCAGCTGTAGTGTAAACATGGTGTGGAAGCCATGATAGCACAGTGGTAGCGTGTTCACTTCAGGTCATGATAGCACAGTGGTAGCGTGTTCACTTCAGGTGCGAAAGGCCAGTAAGTTTTGCCCAGCGGTGTGCCTCTCTCTCTCTCTCGATTCCAAATATAAGGCTCTACCACTGGACCATGGACGCAACACATGGAAAATATATATAATTGTAGTGTAAATATAGTAACGGAGGGATGTCTAAGAAATCTTTACAGGTGTTGGGATGCCTTCCGTCCTCATCTGACATCACGGTGAACACCTTGCTGACAGATTACAAGACCATACCATCAATTCTACAAACCACTAGACGTGTCCGTCAACAAATCCATGATGAGAATTCTACAGCGGAAGTGGACAGAATGGTATGCCGAGGACCAGCACACATATACATTGGGGGGGCAGAAATGAGAGCCAGAACTTGTAGAAATTTGCCAGTGGATCGTTGACGCCTGGGAAGTTAGATGCCACCATCATTGTAAAGGCTTTCAAGAAGTGCTGCATCTCCAATAAGCTGGACGGCACCGAAGATGACACCCTATTTGAGGAATACATTCAGAAACGGGGGTCAACAAAGGTTCCACAAGCAACCGACTATGAAGACGACGATATCGCAGCCGATACTTACTACACCGACCTGTATCCTAACCTGACAGAGTAAAATGTTCTATGGGTCGGACGACGAAGGAGAGTTTGAAGGGTTCGACGAGGACGACCTTCCATTCTTAGATCTCGGATGCCCGCAGTAATACGATTCCTCGATCACAAACAGTCCTTTTCAGGACAATCAAACAGTCCTTTTCTGGACTACAAACAGTCCTTTTCAGGACTACAAACAGTCCTTTTCAGGACTACAAACAGTCCTTTTCTGGACTACAAACAGTCCTTTTCAGGACAATCAAACAGTCCTTTTCAGGACAATCAAACAGTCCTTTTCTGGACTACAAACAGTCCTTTTCAGGACAATCAAACAGTCCTTTTCAGGACAATCAAACAGTCCTTTTCTGGACTACAAACAGTCCTGTTCAGGACAATCAAACAGTCCTCTTCTGGACTACAAACAGTCCTTTTCTGGACTACAAACAGTCCTTTTCAAGGCTACACAAATAATATTGAAAAAGATATCTCAGATTGTCACAAAATATTAATCCAAACAAATAAACAAACTAAGATCACATGCATTTTATACAGCAAGTAATTCTTTTACACCTGGATTTTTTTAAACTGCATCTTATACTCCTGTGCGACTTATACATATATGATTAAGATATATATGGAAATATATATCATTGCAGGGTAAATATGGTAAACATATATCTGACACTGTAACGTAAATATGAAATATATATTACAGGTTACCAGTTAAATACTGGAACCTGCGTGCCAGGTATCCTGGTACAACAATACATACCATACCAAATACCGGGACTTATGTACCAGTTTATCCTGGTACAACAATACATACCATACCAAATACCGGGACTTATGTACCAGTTTATCAACAAACAATACATACCATACCAAATACCGGGACTTATGTACCAGTTTATCCTGGTACAACAATACATACCATACCAAATACCGGGACTTATGTACCAGTTTATCCTGGTACAACAATACATACCATACCAAACACCGGGACTTATGTACCAGTTTATCCTGGCACAACAATACATACCATACCAAACACCGGGACTTATGTACCAGTTTATCCTGGTACAACAATACATACCATACCAAACACCGGGACTTATGTACCAGTTTATCCTGGTACAACAATACATACCATACCAAACACCGGGACTTATATACCAGTTTATCCTGGTACAACAATACATACCATACCAAATACCGGGACTTATGTACCAGTTTATCCTGGTACAACAATACATACCATACCAAATACCGGGACTTATGTACCAGTTTATCCTGGTACAACAATACATACCATACCAAATACAGGGACTTATGTACCAGTTTATCCTGGTACAACAATACATACCATACCAAACACCGAGACTTATGTACCAGTTTATCCTGGCACAACAATACATACCATACCAAACACCGAGACTTATGTACCAGTTTATCCTGGTACAACAATACATACCATACCAAACACCGAGACTTATGTACCAGTTTATCCTGGTACAACAATACATACCATACCAAACACTGGGACTTATATACCAGTTTATCCTGGTACAACAATACATACCATACCAAACATCGGGACTTATGTGCCAGTCTATCCTGGTACAACAATACATACCATACCAAACACCGGGACTTATGTACCAGTTTATCCTGGTACAACAATACATACCATACCAAACACCGGGACTTATATACCAGTTTATCCTGGTACAACAATACATACCATACCAAACACCGGGACTTATGTACCAGTTTATCCTGGTACAACAATACATACCATACCAAACACCGGGACTTATATACCAGTTTATCCTGGTACAACAATACATACCATACCAAACACTGGGACTTATATACCAGTTTATCCTGGTACAACAATACATACCATACCAAACACCGGGACTTATGTGCCAGTTTATCCTGGCACAACAATACATACCATATCAAACACCAAGACTTATGTACCAGTTTATCCTGGTACAACAATACATACCATACAATACCAAACACCGGGACTTATGTACCAGTTTATCCTGGCACAACAATATATACCATACAATACCAAACACCGGGACTTATGTACCAGTTTATTCTGGTACAACAATACATACCATACCAAATACCGGGAATTATGTACCAGTTTATCCTGGCACATCAATACATATCATACCAAACACCGGGACTTATGTACAAGTTTATCCTGGCACAACAATACATACCATACCAAACACCGAGACTTATGTACCAGTTTATCCTGGTACAACAATACATACCATACCAAACACCGGGACTTATGTACCAGTTTATCCTGGTACAACAATACATACCATACCAAACACCGGGACTTATGTACCAGTTTATCCTGGTACAACAATACATACCATACCAAACACCGGGACTTATGTACCAGTTTATCCTGGCACAACAATACATACCATACCAAACACCGGGACTTATGTACCAGTTTATCCTGGTACAACAATACATACCATACCAAACACCGAGACTTATGTACCAGTTTATCCTGGTACAACAATACATACCATACCAAACACCGGGACTTATGTACCAGTTTATCCTGGTACAACAATACATACCATACCAAACACCGGGACTTATGTACCAGTTTATCCTGGCACATCAATACATACAATACCAAACACCGGGACTTATGTACCAGTTTATCCTGGCACATCAATACATACCATACAATACCAAACACCGGAACTTATGTACCAGTTTATCCTGGCACAACAATACATACCATACAATACCAAACACCGGGACTTATGTACCAGTTTATCCTGGCACATCAATACATACAATACCAAACACCGGGACTTATGTACCAGTTTATCCTGGCACAACAATACATACCATACAATACCAAACACCGGGACTTATGTACCAGTTTATCCTGGCACAACAATACATACCATACCAAACACCGGGACTTATGTACCAGTTTATCCTGGCACAACAATACATACCATACAATACCAAACACCGGGACTTATGTACCAGTTTATCCTGGCACAACAATACATACCATACCAAACACCGGGACTTATGTACCAGTGTATCCTAGTACAACAATACATACCATACAATACCAAACACCAGGACTTATGTACCAGTTTACCCTGGCACAACAATACATACCATACCAAACACCGGGACTTATGTACCAGTTTATCCTGGCACATCAATACATACCATACAATACCAAACACCGGAACTTATGTACCAGTTTATCCTGGCACAACAATACATACCATACAATACCAAACACCGGAACTTATGTACCAGTTTATCCTGGCACATCAATACATACCATACCATACCAAACACCGGGACTTATGTACCAGTTTATCCTGGCACAACAATACATACCATACAATACCAAACACCGTGACTTATGTACCAGTTTATCCTGGCACAATAATACATACAATACAATACCAAACACCGGAACTTATATACCAGTTTATCCTGGTACAACAATACATACCATACCAAACACCGGGACTTATGTACCAGTTTATCCTGGCACAACAATACATACAATACAATACCAAACACCGGGACTTATGTACCAGTTTATCCTGGCACAACAATACATACTATACCAAACACCGGGACTTATGTACCAGTTTATCCTGGCACAACAATACATACCATACAATACCAAACACCGGAACTTATGTACCAGTTTATCCTGGCACAACAATACATACCATACCAAACACCGGGACTTATGTACCAGTTTATCCTGGCACAACAATACATACCATACCAAACACCGAGACTTATGTACCAGTTTATTCTGGTACAACAATACATACCATACCAAACACCGAGACTTATGTACCAGTTTATCCTGGTACAACAATACATACCATACCAAACACCGGGACTTATGTACCAGTTTATCCTGGCACATCAATACATACCATACAATACCAAACACCGGAACTTATGTACCAGTTTATCCTGGCACAACAATACATACCATACAATACCAAACACCGGGACTTATGTACCAGTTTATCCTGGCACATCAATACATACAATACCAAACACCGGGACTTATGTACCAGTTTATCCTGGCACAACAATACATACCATACAATACCAAACACCGGGACTTATGTACCAGTTTATCCTGGCACAACAATACATACCATACCAAACACCGGGACTTATGTACCAGTTTATCCTGGCACAACAATACATACCATACAATACCAAACACCGGGACTTATGTACCAGTTTATCCTGGCACAACAATACATACCATACCAAACACCGGGACTTATGTACCAGTTTATCCTGGTACAACAATACATACCATACCAAACACCGGGACTTATGTACCAGTTTATCCTGGTACAACAATACATACCATACCAAATACCGGGACTTATGTACCAGTTTATCCTGGCACATCAATACATACCATAACAAACACCGGGACTTATGTACCAGTTTATCCTGGCACAACAATACATACCATACCAAACACCGAGACTTATGTACCAGTTTATCCTGGTACAACAATACATACCATACCAAACACCGGGACTTATGTACCAGTTTATCCTGGTACAACAATACATACCATACCAAACACCGGGACTTATGTACCAGTTTATCCTGGCACAACAATACATACCATACCAAATACCGGGACTTATGTACCAGTTTATCCTGGCACATCAATACATACCATAACAAACACCGGGACTTATGTACCAGTTTATCCTGGCACAACAATACATACCACACCAAACACCGGGACTTATGTACCAGTTTATCCTGGCACAACAATACATACCATACCAAACACCGGGACTTATGTACCAGTTTATCCTGGCACAACAATACATACCATACCAAACACCGGGACTTATGTACCAGTTTATCCTGGTACAACAATACATACCATACAATACCAAACACCAGGACTTATGTACCAGTTTACCCTGGCACAATATATACCATACCAAACACCGGGACTTATGTACCAGTTTATCCTGGCACATCAATACATACCATACAATACCAAACACCGGAACTTATGTACCAGTTTATCCTGGCACAACAATACATACCATACAATACCAAACACCGGGACTTATGTACCAGTTTATCCTGGCACATCAATACATACCATACAATACCAAACACCGGGACTTATGTACCAGTTTATCCTGGCACAACAATACATACCATACAATACCAAACACCGGGACTTATGTACCAGTTTATCCTGGCACAACAATACATACCATACCAAACACCGGGACTTATGTACCAGTTTATCCTGGTATAACAATACATACCATACAATACCAAACACCGGGACTTATGTACCAGTTTACCCTGGCACAACAATACATACCATACCAAACACTGGGACTTATGTACCAGTTTATCCTGGCACATCAATACATACCATACAATGCCAAACACCGGAACTTATGTACCAGTTTATCCTGGCACAACAATACATACCATACAATACCAAACACCGGAACTTATGTACCAGTTTATCCTGGCACATCAATACATACCATACCATACCAAACACCGGGACTTATGTACCAGTTTATCCTGGCACAACAATACATACCATACCAAACACCGGGACTTATGTACCAGTTTATCCTGGCACAACAATACATACCATACCAAACACCGGAACTTATGTACCTGGCATAACAATACATACAATACCAAACACCGGGACTTATGTACCAGTTTACCCTGGCACAACAATACATACCATACCAAACACTGGGACTTATGTGCCAGTTTATCCTGGTACAACAATACATACCATACAATACTAAACACCAGGACTTATGTACCAGTTTATCCTGGCACAACAATACATACCATACCAAACACAGGGACTTATGTACCAGTTTATCCTGGTACAACAATACATACCATATAATACCAAACACCGGGATTTATGTGCCAGTTTATCCTGGTACAACAATACATACCATACCAAACACCGGGACTTATGTACCAGTTTATCCTGGCACAACAATACATACCATACAATACCAAACACCGGGACTTATGTACCAGTTTATCCTGGTACAACAATACATACCATACAATACCAAACACCGGGACTTATGTACCAGTTTATCCTGGCACATCATCACTTCAAGCAAACCAAATACTGACCGTACATAATTCATATGAAAAATTATCAACAGTAACCAAATAAATACTACTGAATCAGTGTACAAAACGGGGGGGGGGGACCAAGTAACGGAACACCCAACGATTTGACATCCGACACCTGACATCCGACACCATAACATAATCATTGAGATTTAACTGAAGCACGGCATACGGATTTCCTTTGCCCTTAACTGACCCATGACTGATACACCGTAACTACACGATAACAATAATGGCACACTGGGCGGGCTATCCTCGTGCAGCAATTGTATGTAAATACTCTAATCTGGCACATAAATCATCATTACCTTACCATTCAGCAGTTCCCACTGCAAAACCAAATGTGAGAAAAGGCAACTAATTCGGTACAATTTGTCTACTCCACCACTCAACATGTGAGAACAGGCTGGAATCAAGCATTCCAATACAGCTAGTCCATTGTTGAAGGGTACCGCACAGTGGCGCGCACTGCCCGTAATACTCGGCACCCTATCCTTATTTCAAACATATACTTAACCCTTTCAACACCACAGACCTCTAAATAGGCTTACAAAAAGTGTAGATCCAGATGAGCCGGCTCGTGACGAGCCGTCTCATCAGGATCTGCACTTTTTGCCAGTGATTTGACTATTTTTAGACATAATTATCCATTTTGATAAATGAACTTGTCCAAATGTGATTTTCTGAATCATTTATTGGTTTATGAATATCATGGACCAGTCCATGTGAGTTACTTGGTGTTGAAAGGGTTAAGGGAAAAAAGTTCTTAGACTACATAATATTTAAATTAATGTGGTACTGCTTGTTATTGACTTTAATTGCTGATTTAAAAAATACCTGTGCAAAACTTTTGTCCGTAAGTATATATTTAAAAAAAATTATATATAAAAAAAATTATATATAAAAAGTTAAAAACATGTTTTTTTAATATGTTATACATGTATATTACGGTAATGTGGAGATCTGCTTTCCTAATAAATGATTGAGTTTTTCTCTGTGACAGAAAATGCTATTGTTCAGAGTTTTCAAACAGTGGAAGATGGCATTTTCTATGTCACTGCTTCAGTTTCATATTCCTCCGCGGTTGGATGTACTTTTGTATCTTAGCTATTTTCTGACAGCAGGAAAAAACAGAGTATTTGAACGGCACATATTTAATACAAAGACGCTAGAAGAATATGTAGATCAGTAGATACGTAGATGAGTTTGTAACTAATGTAGATGAGTTTGTAACTGATGTAGATGAGTTTGTAACTGATGTAGATGAGTTGTAACTGACACAGATGAGTTTGTAACTGACGTAGATGAGTTTGTAACTGACGTAGATGAGTTTGTAACTGGCGTAGATGAGTTTGTAACTGACATAGATAAGTTTGTAACTGATGTAGATGAGTTTGTAACTGATGTAGATGAGTTTGCAACTGATGTAGATGAGTTTGTAACTGGCGTAGATGGGTTTGTAACTGGCGTAGATGGGTTTGTAACTGGCGTAGATAGGTTTGTAACTGGCGTAGATGAGTTTGTAATTGGCATAGATGAGTTTGTAACTGACGTAGATGAGTTTGTAATTGGCGTAGATGAGTTTGTAACTGACGTAGATGAAGTTACACAGATGAGTTTGCAACTGATGTAGAAGAGTTTGTAACTGGCGTAGATGGGTTTGTAACTCAATAGAGGATTGTAGCAAGCAGTTATGAATTTGGAGATATAAAGGACTCTCAGGTTCAGGACAGCATTGTTTGTGGGACTAGTAGCAATAATGTGAGAGAGCGGTTACTGAGAGAGACTGAGCACTCATTATTACTACTAATATTAATTTTATGATCAGCAAATTGGCAAGATAAAAGGTCAAAGTAGTCCACCATGATAACAACAAAGGACTTGATATAATTTGCAAACTGTGCAAACTGTTTTTCACCCATAGATTATTAATTTTTGTGTGTGACTCATGGACGTTTGTAGAGCACTTTTAAAAACATATACAGCCAAACCCGTGTTTGTGGTCACATCTATTAACCCATTCAACCCCAAATAACCGACATGGACTGGTGCATTCAACCCCAAGTAACTGACATGGACTGGTGCATGATATTTTTAGACCAATAAATGAATAAGAAAATTACCTTTGTACCAGTTTATCAAAATGGGTAATTTTATCTAAAAATAGTCATAATTATTATGAGTCACGAGCCGGCTGATCTGGATCTACACTTTTTGTAAGTCTATTTAGAGACCTGTAGGGTTGAAAAGGTTAAGCAACCGGCTTGCACTAAGCAGCAAATTTCCAGATTCCCAATATTGTTGCTTTATTATACATTTGCCCTCTATAAAGCAGCCACATGTGCTAAACAGCCAATTTCTGTAGTTCCCTTGGCTGGCTGCTTAATACAGGTTTTAATTTACTGTTTATGTTCGCCAAGTATATATTATATGGTAGACTCAATAATCATTTTACAGTTCATTGCCTATTTTTACTATCTAGGCCTATAGAATAAACTGACAAGTGTCTCGCTACGTAATTAGTATCACAAAAAATAAATAATCGAATAAATACCGATGTACCATTGTAAAATACATTGGACAATACAGCGTGAAGTCAATGAAGATATTACATTTTGATAAGGCACGTCAATATACAAAGCCTATACCCAGTCTATAGGAATTATGATTGAACCAGACTACCGACTTCATTGTCCCCAACGGTGACACACGTCAATTACTGACTGTCATCGCGACAATTTATGTGCCATTTTGAAATTGGACACGATTATTGATAAATAAAGAATTCAATGTAGATTGGTCAGATGGTGAATTATGCTTAAACACAGAATACGTTCTTTCTCCCCCGATATAAAATATAAATATTATAATTATGAACAAGAAATGAGAAATACAGACACAGTCAACATTTAACAGGAATCGGTTCCCCAGTGCTTAACCCATTACCTCATAGAAGCACCTCTTGACGCCATTACCAATACGACATACATTAATCCTTTCCCATAGAAGCACCTCTTGACGTGATTACCAATATGACATACATTAACCCTTTACCACATAGAAGCACCTCTTGACGCCATTACCAATACGACATACATTAACCCTTTACCTCATAGAAGCACCTCTTAACGCCATTACCAATACGACATACATTAACCCGTTACCTCATATAAGCACCTCTTGACGCCATTACCAATATGACATACATTAACCCTTTACTTCATAGAAGCACCACTTGATGCCATTACCAATACGACATACATTAACCCTTTCCCATAGAAGCACCTCTTGACGCCATTACCAATACGACATACATTAATCCTTTCCCATAGAAGCACCTCTTGACGCCATTACCAATACGACATACATTAATCCTTTCCCATAGAAGCACCTCTTGACGCCATTACCAATACGACATACATTAATCCTTTCCCATAGAAGCACCTCTTGACGCCATTACCAATACGACATACATTAACCCTTTACCTCATAGAAGCACCTCTTGACGCCATTACCAATACGACATACATTAATCCTTTCCCATAGAAGCACCTCTTGACGCCATTACCAATACGACATACATTAACCCTTTACCTCATAGAAGCACCTCTTGACGCCATTACCAATACGACATACATTAATCCTTTCCCATAGAAGCACCTCTTGATGCCATTACCAATACGACATACATTAATCCTTTCCCATAGAAGCACCTCTTGACGCCATTACCAATACGACATACATTAACCTGTTACCTCATAGAAGCACCTCTTGACACCATTACCAATACGACATACATTTACCCTTTCCCATAGAAGCACCTCTGTTAAATATTCCCAGTAACCTGTATAGAGGTAGGGTAGAGATACTCACTGCTTATCCATTGATTGTGGCCCATAGATGGTTGACATATGTATATGCATGAGGAATCTACGATGATATTTGTTCGTTTCAGTGAATGATCGAAGTATATTTCAACGAATTAACATTGAAAGCATTATTAAACTTTATTTATTTTACAATGATTGCGAAGCAAACAACGATTGCGAAGCAAGTTCTAACAACTTATATTAATCACTCTCGTTGGCACGGATGAAAGCGTATATGTGGTCATTCGTGTGGGAGGATCAGACAGGTGGGTTTTCTCCGGGTACTCCAGTTTCCTCGGACCAGGAAGTATGTGAGATGGGACGGTGGTCGCCAGATCGGACAGGTTGGGTTTCTCCGGGTACTCCGGTTTCCTCCCACACGACTGACCACATATATGCTTTCATCCGCACCAACGAGAGTGATTAATATAAGTTGTTAGAACTTGCTTCGCAATCGTTGTAAAATAAATACAGTTTAAACTTAATCTTCCATGCATTTCTTCCAGCCCGTTCGGGGTATTTGTACAGCGCCCAATCTGGAGCAGTATCATACATCAGTCTGTTGCGGTATCTAAGACTTCCGTTCTCTATGGGGACAGGGTTAAATGGCAGTACCGGTAATTATACTTTCCAAAATATGCATGCAAAAGAATTGGCATTACTTAATTTTCATTATTTCCAAACAAAGACATACCTTCCACTTACACATGCCAAAATGCCGTATGACATTTCAACAAAAGGCCTGAACATTTTACGAATTAATTTTTACTACTGAACAAACAGCGTCTGGGTTTTTTTTGCACGTTTAAAAGAAAATGTAAATTGAAAATTTGATCTCTCCCGCCTACCAGTACCCCAGGGTTCCAAGCTCAGCTAAAAGCATGGGTACATTTTCCATTCACTAAATTAAATTGCACGACTCATGCAAATATTAGGTCGGAAAAGAATTTTAGTCAACCATGAAGCTCGCATTGCATCTATTTCCTTTATCACAATGGGCTATATTGTGGACCCGTGAACGCGGCTACTGTTTCCGTCTCTTAACATATTCATACACAGATTCTGAAATCCACCGTCTCGAGACCTACCTGAATGTTGGCTATCGGATTGCCACATTATAAATTGTTAGATCACATTTATATCATTAATTGCCATTATATATGATTTTTATGGCATAATTGTTCGAGCTTGCGAAATTCTTTTCTTCTGCCAATACACAATGAATATAACGTTGGTAAATAATTCAAAATTAATGTGCCCAGTTCAGATTGTGTTAACGCTTTATTGGCTACTTAAGGACGACAAGAGTATGAAATTCAAGCCAGCTACTTAAAATATGCGTACAAATTTATGGCAACCATCAAAGTGCTCAAAAAGGTTGATGCAAAAACACGAAATGATTTATGTACTATTTTCCATAATCTCTTAATTTTTTTTTATACAAACCATAAAAAATTAACATAGTTCATACTATGTAGAGAAACATAAGTTCTACTGATGAAGACAAGACCATCTGCGAAGTTGTCAAATTGGTAATCCATCAGTATGCTGCTTCATATTTCAGTAAGAGCTTGCCATCTGTGTCCCATTTGGCTTGATTTTTGTTATGGCTTGCTGCAACTGTTGGCAATATTGATATCTGTTATGGCTTGCTATAGCAGTTGGCAATATTGATTTCTGTTACGGCTTGCTGTAGTAGTTGGCAATATTGATATCTGTTATGGCTTGCTATAGCAGTTGGCAATATTGATTTCTGTTATGGCTTGCTATAGCAGTTGGCAATATTGATTTCTGTTATGGCTTGCTATAGCAGTTGGTAATATTGATTTCTGTTATGGCTTGCTGCAACTGTTGGCAATATTGATATCTGTTATGGCTTGCTATAGCAGTTGGCAATATTGATTTCTGTTACGGCTTGCTGTAGTAGTTGGCAATATTGATATCTGTTATGGCTTGCTATAGCAGTTGGCAATATTGATTTCTGTTATGGCTTGCTATAGCAGTTGGCAATATTGATTTCTGTTATGGCTTGCTATAGCAGTTGGTAATATTGATTTCTGTTATGGCTTGCTGCAACTGTTGGCAATATTGATATCTGTTATGGCTTGCTATAGCAGTTGGCAATATTGATTTCTGTTATGGCTTGCTGTAGTAGTTGGCAATATTGATATCTGTTATGGCTTGCTATAGCAGTTGGCAATATTGATTTCTGTTATGGCTTGCTATAGCAGTTGGCAATATTGATTTCTGTTATGGCTTGCTATAGCAGTTGGCAATATTGATTTCTGTTATGGCTTGCTATAGCAGTTGGCAATATTGATTTCTGTTATGGCTTGCTATAGCAGTTGGTAATATTGATTTCTGTTATGGCTTGCTGCAACTGTTGGCAATATTGATATCTGTTATGGCTTGCTATAGCAGTTGGCAATATTGATTTCTGTTACGGCTTGCTGTAGTAGTTGGCAATATTGATATCTGTTATGGCTTGCTATAGCAGTTGGCAATATTGATTTCTGTTATGGCTTGCTATAGCAGTTGGCAATATTGATTTCTGTTATGGCTTGCTATAGCAGTTGGTAATATTGATTTCTGTTATGGCTTGCTGCAACTGTTGGCAATATATCTGTTATGGCTTGCTATAGCAGTTGGCAATATTGATTTCTGTTATGGCTTGCTGTAGTAGTTGGCAATATTGATATCTGTTATGGCTTGCTATAGCAGTTGGCAATATTGATTTCTGTTATGGCTTGCTATAGCAGTTGGCAATATTGATTTCTGTTATGGCTTGCTATAGCAGTTGGTAATATTGATATCTGTTATGGCTGGCTGCAACTGTTGGCAATATTGATATCTGTTATGGCTTGCTATAGCAGTTGGCAATATTGATTTCTGTTATGGCTTGCTATAGCAGTTGGTAATATTGATTTCTGTTATGGCTTGCTATAGCAGTTGGCAATATTGATATCTGTTATGGCTTGCTGTAGTAGTTGGCAATATTGATATCTGTTATGGCTTGCTGCAACCATTGGCAATATTGATATCTGTTATGGCTTGCTATAGCAGTTGGCAATATTGATTTCTGTTACGGCTTACTGTAGTAGTTGGCAATATTGATATCTGTTATGGCTTGCTATAGCAGTTGGTAATATTGATTTCTGTTATGGCTTGCTGCAATTGTTGGCAATATTGATATCTATTATGGCTTGCTGCAACTGTTGGCAATATTGATATCTGTTATGGCTTGCTATAGCAGTTGGTAATATTGATATCTGTTATGGCTTGCTGCAACTGTTGGCAATATTGATATCTGTTATGGCTTGCTATAGCAGTTGGTAATATTGATTTCTGTTATGGCTTGCTGCAACTGTTGGCAATATTGATTTCTGTTATGGCTTGCTGCAACTGTTGGCAATATTGATTTCTGTTATGGCTTGCTGCAACTGTTGGCAATATTGATTTCTGTTATGACTTGCTATAGCAGTTGGCAATATTGATTTATGTTATGGCTTGCTGCAACTGTTGGCAATATTGATTTCTGTTGTGGCTTGCTGCAACTGTTGGCAATATTGATATCTGTTATGGCTTGTTGCAACTGTTGGCAATATTGATATCTGTTATGGCTTGCTGCAACTGTTGGCAATATTGATTTGTTACGGCTTCCTGTAGTAGTTGGCAATATTGATTTGCTACGGCTTGCAGCTATCATATAAATATGGACACAGGCTATGCTATTCCATACATACAGCATGAAACAGGCTATGCTATTCCATACATACAGCATGAAACAGGCTATGCTATTCCATACACACAGCATGAAACAGGCTATGCTATACCATACATACAGCATGAAACAGGCTATGCTATTCCATACATACAGCATGAAACAGGCTATGCTATACCATACACACAACATGAAACAGGCTATGCTATACCATACACACAGCATGAAACAGGCTATGCTATACCATACATACAGCATGAAACAGGCTATGCTATTCCATACACACAGCATGAAACAGGCTATGCTATACCATACATACAGCATGAAACAGGCTATGCTATTCCATACATACAGCATGAAACAGGCTATGCTATACCATACACACAGCATGAAACAGGCTATGCTATACCATACACACAGCATGAAACAGGCTATGCTATACCATACACACAGCATGAAACAGGCAATGCTACTCCATACATACAGCATGAAACAGGCTATGCTATACCATACACACAGCATGAAACAGGCTATGCTACTCCATACATACAGCATGAAACAGGCTATGCTACTCCATACATACAGCATGAAACAGGCTATGCTATACCATACACACAGCATGAAACAGGCAATGCTATTCCATACATACAGCATGAAACAGGCTATGCTATTCCATACATACAGCATGAACAGTTTCTTGATGCAGTAGTTGTTCTTGTTGTTTACTACAATGTGTTGATGTTAAGGGATGTTCTTTGCGTAGGTCATGTGGCAACTATACAGTTATTATTGGTGGAGGAAGACGCGGGTGCCACTCCGAACAGTATTTAAGGCACGGACACGCACATGGGTAGAACCAGCAACCTTCTGCAAGACAACTGGATGGTTCCGCATGTGAAATAATTCAACGGCAAGTGATATGAAGTCAAAGACCGTAACCGCTTGTCCACGGAGGCCTCTATTTTTAGATGTTGTTGTTGATGCTGATGATGGTGTTGTTGAAGTTTCTACTGTTATTGTTCATGTTGTTGCTGCTGCTGCTGCTGATGATGATGATGATAAATAAGATATACGGAGATAAAACTGTCTTACCTCTCCATTAGGTAAGGACTTCACCCAGCCCCTTGCTATCAGCATCCGCCATACTGTCTCAACAGCCTGAAAAAAAACACCTCTCAATTTGCATGCTGGGTAAATTAAAGGCTATAAATAGTTCAAATAATTGTAGCAGACGGCAATTCATAATGTAGTAGTTTTCTTATTTGAACTGAAAACTCTGGGAGTAAGCCATGGAATAGCATTAGAGTTGTGTCGTTACAACTTGTATGCAGGATAACATGAGTTACGACACAATTCCAATGTAATTGTCGTTACAACTTGTACACAATTTTAATGGAATTGTCGTTACCACTTGTATGCAGGTTAACATGAGTTACGACACAATTCCAATGTAATTGCATGATATGCTTGTCTGTTTTTGTTCACGGCTTAGTAGCGTACAAAGAGTGAAAGGGCCAAAAGCAAAATGTGAGTATCACATTTTTTATGCCAGCAATGAAAATGAAAAAAAATAAATATATTTTTAGGGATCAAAGTTAGGGTCCATAGGGTGACTACTTTGCCCAAATTGAAGACAAAATAACTTAACACAAGATTGCATTGTTATCCTAATCGCCCACAATTCTAGTATCTCAAGCCTAAGATATCGATACCCCCCCTCTCTATATATATATATATATATATATAGTCCACAAAGTTATATGGTCACGGTTTAAGACACTCTCCAGTGTCCCCAACTCCCAGTTCAAAGGAACATTTTGTCAGCCAAAGGGTTCAAAACCACAGAGCTGAGAGTCCTCACTCGTATCCAAGCACCACAAACTCCCTCCCAGGGTTCACAAATACACAGCCCAGGCTCCTATAGTCACTCAAAAGAACTTCCATTCACTGTGGGACCACCAACCTAGAGTAGCCTAAGCCCACACATGCCCACACACACACACATGCCCACAATAACATAAATGTTTCTGTAATATTATACAGATGGCGCCATGGCGCCATGCAGCCATTTCTTTTCGAGAATAATTATTGACCAAATATTATTAATTAAATTTATTTTAATTAACCATTTCAACCCCAAGTAACTGACATGGACTGGTGCATGCTATTTTTAGACCAATAAATTAATAAGAAAATTACATTTGGACCAGTTCATTTATCAAAATGGGTAATTTTATCTAAAAATAGTAATAATTATTACTGGCAAAAAAGTGCAGATCCTGATGAGACGGCTCGTTACGAGCCGGCTCATCTGGATCTACACTTTTCATAAGCCTATTTAGAGGCCTGTGGGGTTGAAAGGGTTAAAGAGTGAACCACTATTCAAACGTATAACTCTTGAATTTTAATTTTCAAGCTCAACCGATATATACACATATAACTGGATCCATAATCGGTAATCAAAATTTGTTGGTAAAGCTGATCAGAATGTGGCATAGGCAAGGCCGATTATGTCCCATTCACCGATAAAGAGTTCACCATAATCATTTCATTCACTGGGGAAATCTAACCGTGTCATTTTATTCAATGCATAATAAGACGATAACAAGATTTGAGCACTCGCCCATTTCTGGTTGGATTAGCTCTCAAAATATCGCTAATTAAGTATGAGTAACTTGCAGTTTGTACCAAATTATAGTTGCCATCCTGGTATTCAAGATGCCCCGTCGAGTTACCACTAATATGACCCTATATACACTCTTCACGCACCACCGATTTGACAATAGTTGCCTTTTTGGCGAGATTAATAGGGAATCCCGCACGATTATCCATCACTGCAGTCGATCGGTTTCGATTTGAATAGATTTTAATTGGAACATGCCAGGTGTATTGACGATACAATACAGTCCTACGGAGCATTCATTCTTCCCCTCATTCCAGATATGAAAAACTGTTTGGAAAGATGGTTTCGAATCACGCTGTGAATGAATATGATGAAAATTATTTATCGGTATCTTGATTGCGTAAACTTATGCCTCGGCACAAACTTGTATTACTGCTTAAAAAAGTTGACGGCCCATTGACACCCAACATATGTCAAACAATCTCGAACACTGTAACGCGAAATTCAAATGACGAAAATGAAAAAAAAATCAAATGACACAAAATGAGAATCATAGGAATTATAATGCGATTAAACCACGACGCTCGGTTCAATTAATATTTTCTAATCGGGGACACATGAACTGACTGACAAGATCTCTATGAAGTGTTGGAAAGAAGACGTAATATGTTCAAGCCGCAATAGAATACCACCATGATTAGAAACATCAAAGTAAATCGAATCGCTTTGAAATGACACTATCTTCCAAACATGGACAACAAATTGCTAACACTTCCAAGGTATCAGAGAAATAAGAAACTAGTTAATAAACTCGGAAAAGCAGGTGAAAAATATGCAAAGCTCATTATGTTTAATTATTGTCTGGTCAGTTTAATTCTTGAAGTAACTCCCACTCCTAGCACAGAACACCTATTGATGCAACTTAACAAGCAATCACTCACATTTTCCCTTTGCCTGCAAAATAATTGCTCCAAATGAGCCGAGCACTTTGATGTTATATTATCATAGCCCATCAATCTATTAACCCGTTAACCCATTCAACCCCAAGTAATTGACATGGACTGGTCCATGATATTTTTAGACCAATAAATTAATAACAAAATTACATTTGGATCAGTTCATTTATCAAAATGGGTATTTTTTTCCTCTAAAAATAGTTATATTACTTGAAAAAAGTGCAGATCCTGATGAGATGGCTCGTCACGAGCCGGCTCATCTGGATCTACACTTTTTTGTAAGCCAATTTAGAGGTCTGTGGTGTTGAAAGGGTTAAACACTACAGACCTCTAAATAGACTTACATAAAGAGTAGCTCCAAATGAGCCGGCTTATAACAAGCCGTCTCATCAGGATCTGCACTTTTTGCCAGTAATATTACTATTTTTAGACAAAATTACACATTTTGATAAATGAACTGGTTCAAATGTAATGTTCTTTTTAATTTACTGGTTTAATAATATGATGCACCAGTCCATGTCCGTTACATGGTGTTGAATTGGTTAACCCATTTCATTCTGGACACATTTAAAGACTTTTGCAAACAACATAGATCCAGATCAGCCGCAGCGTGACGCTGCATGCTGATCAGGATCTATGTTGTTTGCTACATAGCCAAGTGTCTTAGCAAGATCATCTGTATAGCAAACAGCATAGAGCCTGATCAAACGGCATGTTCCGTGGCGGCTGATCTGGCTTTATGTTCTTTGCAAATACTGTTTGAACGGTATCCAGAATGAAATGGGCTAAACAAGTGTAACGGATTTCTGGTGGGCACCCTATTTCTATTATATTTTCATATACAGTCGGATAAGTGAATAAAGATCAGCTTCCGCAAGCCAGCTGGGCGTGAAGTGACAATCACTAGGGCAACTATTTCACCCAGGTCGCCCACCCTCTACCATGATCCCCGGATATATGTATAAATATTGTTTTTAAACTTAGTAAATTTGAACAAATGCTATAATGATATTGTAATTTGATACACACTTGAAAAATAAAATTATGTAAAAATTAAAAGAATGGCCATCTGTGTTTAATCCTTTGCACGCGCTAGCGGCAGATAAAATCACTTTTGCAAACAGCATAGAGCCAGATCAGTGTGCCGTCTGATCTGGCTCTAATTATGCGCTGTCTGATCTGGCTCTAATTCTGTGCCGTCTGATCTGGCTCTAATCCTGCGCTGTCTGATCTGGCTCTATGTTGTTTGCTATTAGAATAGTGGAGCTAAAACACTTGGGAGTTATTACGCTGCATCTGATCAGGATCTATGTTGTTTGCAAATGTGATTTTATTTACTCAGCAGCCAAAGGGTCAAAAACACGTTTTAGTGTTTCAAATAGGTTTTTGCTCTAATGTCCAAATGCACCGTGTGAGTGACAGCATCGCAGCATGTTGCCACTTCTAGTACCAAGATAATTACAACAAGTTCTTCTAACAGTCACGCGTAGTCCTGTCACATTGTTCGATAGTTCGATTAACACACACTTGAGGGTTACTTGTGTCATTAAATATTAAACGATTACAAAATATGTAAAGAAAACGTTACCATAATAAGCAGTTAATTTGTACTAATTAAGCAATGCCAGGTTCAATTTATATACGCGCAGCACGTTTCGTCCCCGACCGAGTATTTACACAACATGTTCATTCCGGAGCAAGTGTTTATTCGGGAATTAAAAGAAAACATTTCAAGAGGTTATTAGTGTGGGAAATCATGTATCAAATTTGTAAGAAAACAGCAGTGTAAGAAAAATAAATTCTGTGTGTTTTACGTTTATTTATCGTCGCTACCGGTTGCCCATATGAGCGACGCCTCCTGAAGAGATTAGTCATTTTAGAATTTTGTAGGATAGTGCAATGATACAGAGAGAGACCCATTCCAGAGTATCCTCTGGTTCTTTTATGTGCAAAGTGTAAAGCACCGACACGAGACCTCGGTTTAAAGTCCCATCTGAAAGACTGTTAATTTTATTAGGGTCAGACGGGGGATCGAACCTGCTATCCCTGGTGGGTTACCAGTCCAGCGTGTAACCACTGGACTACATATCTGTTATTATTTTTCAAAGACATGTTAAAAGACTTCATCCACACACAGTGTGCTAATCAATACTCTGCTGACAAGTGTTTGACCTTCAAAAAGGTCAAGGTCACTCGAAATATGGAAAACTAGATACTAGAAGTATATTGATACCCAATATGCCAAGAGATTAGTTAATATAAAGTGTTTGTTTGTTTATTATTGTGTCACCCCTATTTAAAGGGCCAGCCATTTCTGACTTATGAGACACCTCATTTTATAAACATCAGTACTTTCCGAATCCTATGCTTGTATGCCAGGCATCAGGCTGGTACGCAATCGGTAACCATTATTTAACTAGCTGGCGGCTCACAAACCGGCCATATCAGAACGAACCCCTGATGAGATTCGAACCATCGACCTCCCGCTCCGTAGACGGATGCCTTAACCATTAGGCCACGGAGACGGCTGTTTGTGATTTTTTGTTCGAGATTTTTAAAGCCATCCATACACAGCCTATATTATGGTAACTGGGTTTTTTGTGCTCTATAATCTGGTACAAGGTCAAGGGTCAAATTGAGGTCAATGTGGAGCACAAGTGAAAGTGACCATGAACATTGTGTGAGAATATCTGTCCAGGGTAGAGAAGAAACTATGGCCCAGGTTTCATTCAGATGGACGGAGAAAGGACGGGTCAGACGGGGGATCGAACGTACTGCACCACTGACACGTCCATCTCTGGTGAGGGCCGTAACTAGTGATAAACCGATTATCGCTAAGTCGCCGACAATCGTTCGCCGGCATGGACATCGGCGATAATCGATTGTGAAAATGTGTAATCGATTATAATCAACGAGTCTTTATTTATTTTATTTCTTTTGGTTTTTTTTGGGGTTTTTTGGAACCACGTTTAAGTTTTTTTCCTCGTCATAGATGACCTGTGGGTCGAGGGCATCCCACAAGCACCTTACAATAATGTACATTTTTTAACGAGTAGAATAAACAAACGGCATGAATAATAGTGTATATAAATATATCAAGTCATTATCATGTTGGCCTTAAAGTGGTGAAAAAATGTTCAGTTACACTTAGAAAAGAAAGAAAAAGAGAAAAGTGGTCTGCAGCCTACATTCTACCATCATCACTGATGGTCACGGGTTCGAGCCCCGCTCAGGCCGTGTCTCATTTATATGAGAAAGTTGGCAGTTTCTTACGGAGGTTGGTGCACCCAAGTACTGGTTAACCGCTGGAGCCTGCACAGGAAAGGTATTGTTAGGTAAACTGCCCGCCGGCGATATAGCCCGAAATGGTGCTGATGCAGGCGTAAAACCCGAAATATAACATTCTACCAAGTGATTGATGACAATTATTTTCAATATAATTTTAAATTAAAACTTTTTAGCATATTGCTTCCATATTTTGTCAAATTCAAATAATGTGCTCTGTATTGAAGCTGTCTCAAGTTCAGTATCATATAATAGTTTTAATCGACACATCAGATGTTGAACGGATATTTTATGTCTTTATTTTTGTCTCTTTTATGTTTGTTTATACCTCAAATAAAACTACGATTTACTATTGGCTGTATTTTATTAGCATTGCACGTTTGCAACAACAATTCTAACTGTATCTAGTACTAGACTTTTCACTAGTATGTCACTAAGTGTTCTGTCCTCTATTAACTTAAAAACTATTTTATATCAGGTGGCAGTCCAGTAACTTAAAGTCTAGTACTCAGATGTAACTGAGTAACTAATTTGTCGAAACTAGTAACTTGTAAGTAATTTATTAGTACTAAATAGATTGTTAAACTCACAAATTAGATGGAATGATTTATAACTATATCAATTGCCCGATTAATAATCGATTATCTAATCGGTTTACCCGTCCGATTATTCCGATTAATCGATTATGGATTTTGAAACCGATGCACATCACTAGACGTAACTAATGTTGTTAAAACTTGTGGCCCAACCCATTTGCTTCAACATATAATGACAATCCTTGAGCAAACAATGCCACGAATCATGCATTATGGATAGTTATACAAGTTTGTTCATTTGTTTTGTATTGTACACTGTATATATAGAATGCAATAAAATATGATTAAACTAAACCATCTCTGGTCACCTCATGCCATATTTATTTATTATGAAATTTAAGTGAAAACAAACAAAAAATTGTGTTCATATCTCAGGCTGAAATAATTCTCTATAAAAGACCAGAGAAACTGAAACTGGTACTTACAACATTGCCCATATACACGGCAAGCAATCCTCGCCTGAAAAATAAACACAAAACAATTAAAAATCTTAAAAACATAGCAGGTGGTATACATGATTTAATGCCCCACTGTAGCAGGGATCATTCTAGAGGGCAATGTGGGCGAAATAGTCGCCCTAGGGATCCTGAATTCGCCCACTTCTCCCTATAAAAAAATAATATATTTTTTGGTTTTTAGGATTTTCCAACAAAATTTTGTCTAGTAAGATACACTGGCCCATTATAAAGCACTTCTTATATTCAAATGTTGTATTTAATGGTTGTACTGTGCATTTTAACCCTATTTTGGAGAAGTATATTAAAGAACACCATTTAAAGAAGCGATCACGCGCTTTCTCACTTCTCCCAAAAATTCTGACCTAGAATGAACCCTGCTGTAGTATGTGAAGTTAGTACAAGAGTATATGAGAACATGTTTAAGTTAGTACAAGAATATATGAGAATATGTTTAAGTTAGTACAAGAGTATATGAGAACATGTTTAAGTTAATGCAAGAGTATATGAGAATATGCTTAAGTTAGTACAAGAGTATATGAGAACATGTTTAAGTTAATCCAAGAGTATATGAGAATATGTTTAAGTTAGTACAAGAGTATATGAGAACATGTTTAAGTTAGTACAAGAGTATATGAGAACAGGTTTAAGTTAGTACAAGAGTATATGAGAATATGTTTAAGTTAGTACAAGAGTATATGAGAATATGTTTTAAGTTAGTACAAGAGTATATGAGAACATGTGTAACCCTTTCAACACCACAGACCTCTCATTAGGCTTATAAAAAGTGTAGATCCAGATGAGCCGGCTCATGACGAGCCGTCTCATCAGGATCTGCACTTTTTGCCAGTAATATTACTATTTTTAGACAAAAATTACCTATTTTGATAAATGAACTGGTCCAAATGTAATTTCCTTATTAATTTATTGGTCTGAAAATATGATGCACCAGTCCATGTCAGTTACTTGGTGTTGAATGGGTTAAGTTAGTATGAGAACATATAGCACTGACTTCATTTTAAAACAGAGTGCACAATGATCAGTTTATATAAGCAAGGTTTCAGCATAATATACTGCCTCCATGGCCTACTCAGGTTATGGACCGCAGGTCGAAGATTCATTTTGGAACAGCTGATTTGTGAGCTGTCAGCTAGTTAAATATTAGTTACCGATTTTCACTATCAGTCTGGATTTGGGGGGGGTGACTGATGTTAATGGGTGTAACAAATTAATTTTCAAGTAAAAGTTCCCGTTTCTGCTACTTCAATAACTGGTTAATGCTCAATATATACAACAATGTCCTGAAGATTTCTCCGATATTAAGTGAAATTGCGAAGTAATTGGAAAAATATGCAATAAGAGTGGATAATATAAAACCATATTGCTCGATTAAATCACTCAATTTTGTAATAATATCAAATTGTTTTAATAGAAAATCAGTCTTCAAACCAGCCATAAAAACAATTATTTCAAAATAAAATGTGGCTTAAAAGTCGCTCCCTCTCATAATTATCTAAAACAATAAATAGTCAATTGAGAAAGATGAAAATCAAAATATCAAAATCCCCAGTAATCAGCTAAGTGAAACTAAATATTAAACGGCAAAAGATTTGCAAAATTAAAGCGTTAATGATCACGGAATTGCCTGTTAAAGACACAATAATGACGCTGGAGCAATTAGTGGGGAGATTTGAAAAGCTTGATGCTTAATCATGCTGGAAAATCTACCTGTCCAACATATAATCCAAACGTCGTAAACCTTAATATGAAAGCTGAAATAACAGGCCGTACACTGGGGGAAAAGAGAACAACATGTAGAACTTAATTAGTGGGGATCTCAGAATGACATCTATTAAAGGAGTTGTAAATTTCTAAACGCACCATATTTTCCGCTGATTTCTGCAAATGATATTTTAGAAATCCAATCATTGAGGAGTCAAACAAATACAAAACTTGAGTACTAAATACTAAAGGTGAGAATAAACGTAGTGGATATAAACCTTGAACAAGAGGGTAATGAAGGCACTGAATTACTCACCCGAATAGAACAACTGAAATAGCTTCTCCACCCACTGGCAACAATGTATGCCGAGTCGATATGGCTTGAGCAATCTTTAGAGACTATCAACTAATAATGCTCCGACACAACATTTCATCACATTCATGACAGTATTTTCGGAGAAGATTTTTTGGCACTCATTTGACAGTATTAAAGACATAGTTGACCTACTTCAGAAACGGTTTGATTGACATGATCATGTCACAGTTTTTGGTAATTTCGTACGTTCTCGACCGGTCGAGATTTCATCGACTTGGTGAAAAAGTTCCTTTTTATAATAACAGTAACCAAATCAAAAGGACCCTGCTTTATATTAGATACCAACAGTAACTGATATTAGATACCAACAGTAACTGATATTGAAATATCGGAGCCAAATTATGAGGTAAGTGATGTTCTTTATTGCAATATATTTTTGGAAATGGTATCATCTGATTTACTAAATCGAAAAAAATTGTGTGCTCGAATTTGTAAACAAACAAAATGGTAGACTTTTCGGTGGAATTGTTTATGTAGTGGTGTGATGATAGACCAGTATTCTACTTAACCCATTCAACACCAAGTAACTGACATGGACTGGTCCATGATATTTTTTGACCAATAAATTAATAACAAAATTACATTTGGATCAGTTCATTTATCAAAATAGGTAAAAAAAATTCTAAAAATAGTTATATTACTTGAAAAAAGTGCAGATCCTGATGCGACGGCTCGTCACGAGCCGGCTCATCTGGATCTACACTTTTTTGTAAGCCAATTTAGAGGTCTGTGGTGTTGAAAGGGTTAATTGTGGCGGGGACTGTCCAATGTTTAGAAGTTACGTACAGGTAAGGTACGTCCAGGCCCTGGAATGGTATATATTTGGGATCTATGTGCTCACAGAAAAGGGTATTTATTCGGTAAACTCCTTTTTATTCACAAATGTCTCGGTTGTTGCCTCATTAATTTAATTTATAAGTAAATAAAGTTTGGAAAAGTATCAAAACAGTGACTGCTACATAATCCTATTTTAGCATTATATTTATATACCGTATGTAATATATAATTGTATGTGTGTTATTCTTGATTGGCAATCATACAGCTAAAAGAAATATACAGTTTAATAGAGCATGATGGGTAAAATAAAGGTTAAATTATATACGTTCAAATAATTGTAGCAGACGACAATTCAATAATGTGTTTTTCTTATTTGTAACAAAAATCTCCGGAAATATGTCACAGATTATATATTAGAAGTTTAGAACACAATAACACAATATTAACCCATTCAACACCAAGTAATTGACATGGACTGGTCCATGATATTTTTAGACTAATACATTAATTTGAAAATTACATTTGGACCAATTCATTTATCAAAATGGGTAATTTTGTCTAAAAATAGTATTACTTGCAAAAAGTGCAGATCCTAATGAGATGGCTCATCACGAGCCAGCTCATCACGAGCCAGCTCATCACGAGCCAGCTCATCTGGATCAACACTTGTGGTAAGCATGTTCAGAGGTCTGTAGTGTTGAATGGTTTAATGATATTCCATGACATATTTCGAAGCTACATTTTGTATTTTCACCACTTTTAACCTTGCAGTGCAAAGAGTTGAACAGAATATACTTAACATTATAAAACCAAACTCCGAAAATCAATTGGGACTAGTCTCTCTTTCCAAACAAATATGATTTATATTATTACAAACTCTGTCAACACTGTGTTATCTATACAGTATATACTTCATCATTGTCAAGTTTTCAAAAAATATTTCATTTTGCAAAATTATATTCTAGTCTGGGAGGAATAGTTTCATACAAACAGGCAATAATAGTTATCCAAACAACCATTAATCATGAAACAAACACAGGACAAAATCTTAGGCCATTATAAATTCTTTGCTATTTCATTTCGCCTCCGTCCATCCGCCTTCTTTTATCAGACACCCCATCCGACACCTACACCCTAATAAATTTGGTTTGTTTAGCACCCTCCGTCCATCCGCCTTCTTTTATCAGACACCCCAACCAACCCCTACACCCACATAAATTTGGTTTGTTTAGCACCGAATGGGCTAGTGATCTGGGTATACAATCATAAAGCAATCTGCTCCGGCAAATAACTTTTATTCTTATTTTTATAAATATATAATTATAAAATATCAAGGTAATTTAATTCATACATATTAAATTTAAAGTTTTAACAACTTATATTAATCACTCTCGTCGGCGCGGATGAAAGCGTATACGTGGTCATTTGTGTGGGAGGAAACCGGAGTACCCGGAGAAAACCCACCTGTCCGATCTCACATACTTCCCGGTCCGAGGATCGAACCCGGGTTGCATTGGTGAGAAGCGAGCGCGCTAACCACTGCGCTAATCAGACATATTAAAGAGGGGGTTCCGACCTATTCTATAGCCATAATTAGATTATGTTCCGGATTTAAATGGTATCTTTTTTCCCCCAAATCTGAAAATTAACAAAAATATTTCAGAAATTTGACCTGGTATTGAACAAAGTCAAGCATGCATGAAACATGTAACTCTCAGCTTTATCTTCTCAATGTGATGATTATATCATGGCTAGGTATTGTTGTCTGTACAGCTACACAAAGAAGGAATTTACAGCGCTTAAATCTGCAAATAAACCATCGCTTAGCAGTGATATCAATCTGACATCATTGTACTAGCATTTTTGTAGTTTTGCGACGTCATTTAAAGCATTCTAAACAACAACAACAACTATATTTTGCACTTTTATAGATATTTTTGGTCCTGTTAGAATAGAAATAATATTTGTATTTAATTTTAGTCAAATAAAACATGGTTTGTCGCTCTGAGCGCTGGAATGAACCATTTAGGCCTATGGCCTGTGTGGTCAATTCCTACGCGTGAGAACTCCAAACCACGTTTTATTCATCAATAAATAACTGAAAAGACAAATATCATTTCTTAATTTAAAACTGACTTCTAAAGTTGATATTGTTTCCAATTTTCGTGGAAACACCGCAAAATTCCCACTTCCGCCCGGGGCCATGTTCCAAAATAACGGCGGGAAAAACTGCATATCCATTGGGAATATGGGAAACAATTAATTTAGTTTAAAAAAACACGCCATGTTCCAAATATGGAGGGGGGGAACCTGTATATTTATTAGGAAAAAATTCATTTATGAAAAAAAATCAAAAAAAAAATCTAACCACTTAGTGATGATTTGGATGAAAATCTAGAAATGAACATACAATGGCCTTATAAGGGGGCTGCTGCTCATACATCACCATTAACACACATCCCCATATTAGTCTATGGTGTTTTTTCAATTAATTATATTACCTCCCCTATATTGTTCTCCAGACACATTTCATGTAATATTCATGCTACTGGGAGCCATATATATCCAGCATATAGACAGGAATCAGTGCAGGTTTTGGTGTTAATGTATATCGGGTATAATTTGCAGCTGGATTAATTTTCCTTCATTTGTGATCAGAAATATTTGCCGAGAGCTTAGGTCCTATAGCAACTCTCTAGCTGTTATTGGTGGATGAAGACCCTGTTTGCCACTCCGAGCAGAATTCTGGGTAGAACCACCAAACTTCTGCAAGTCAGTAGGATAGCCTTCTCATATGAAAGAAGACAATACCGCGCTGAGGGGCAAGTTATTGGATGTCAGCGACGTTAACCAACTCGGCCAGAGTTTTAAGTTTTAAACTTTATTTATTTTACAATGATTGCGAAGCAAGTTTTAACAACATATATTAATCACTCTCGTTGGCGCGGATGAAAGCGTAAATGTGGTCATCCGTGTGAGAGGAAACCGGAGTACCCGGAGAAAAGAGAAAATCCACCTGTCCGATCTGGCGACCACCTTACCATCTCACATACTTCTCGATCCGAGGATCGAACTCAGGTTGCATTGGTGAGAAGCGAGCGTGCTAACCACTGCGCTAATCGGACAGCCACGGAGTCCCCTCATCAACATATGATCCACGAATACGAAATACCAAAGATTCACGGATTCACGGTTCTGTAGTGAGGACGTATTTAACGTTATAACAATACAAGAATCAATGTGGTTGCTATATTCAACCATTAAACAATATTGTACATTGATACAAGGACAGAGATGGTGAGCAATGGTTTTATGTAATCATATACAGTGAATTGCCTATAAACCGAACCGTCCCCGGACCAGAGGTAAAGTCTGGTTTGGAGGGGTTTCCGGCTTAGATTGGTTTCCATAGTAGGGTAGATTTCTCCTAAATTAACAAATCAACTCTGCAATGCTTACGAGGCTGAGACATGTTTATAATTTGGCAGTTAGTAAAGAACTGATTCATTTTAAGTGTACATTATAATATTCTGAAAATAAAATAGCTGAAAGTTGTACATTTAAAAGAATAGCCAGTTCCATATTTGATGAAGATAAATTACTGTTTGTCTCGGGTTTTTAAAAAAAAAAATTCAGTATTCGGAAAAGAGTGTTTACTGATGTTTTTTTACAATGAACAATGAAGGGAATAATTCGGGACAAAGAAATTACTTTAGTTTGGAAGAAATTCCAGTTTAGAGGGTTCCGGTTTGGAAGGGCTTCACTGTATTACACTGTAAACAGTTATACAATTTGCTTGTTAGAGGATATTATAATCTATAAGAATATCAATATTTTGGTAAACAATCATGTAATTCACCAACAAATGGTTTAACCCATTCAACCCCAAGTAACTGACATGGACTGGTGCATGCTATTTTTAGACCAATAAATTAATAAGAAAATTACATTTGGACAAGTTCATTTATCAAAATGGGTAATTTTATCTAAAAATAGTAATAATTATTACTGGCAAAAAAGTGCAGATCCTGATGAGACGGCTCGTTACGAGCCGGCTCATCTGGATCTACACTTCTCATAAGCCTATTTAGAGGCCTGTGGGGTTGAAAGGGTTAAATCTATATATAATATCATGTCAGGTAGAGCTATGCATTCTAAAAATAGAATGTGTTAATCAGTAGGTAATGATAATAATGTACAGCGATTTAACAATTGGACATATTACAGACAATTTTTAATTGCTTACTTCTTAAAGCAGTCACCGATTGTGGTCCGCTTTGATGTATTACAAAATGTATGTTTATTAAAGTCGGATCTGAGCACCGATTTGTATAAGGAGCAACTCTTTAACTAAATAAGTGTGTAATATGTTTGTTTGTTACGTTTTAATACCAATTTAAAATATGGATAAAAAATCAGCCGAGAGTGAAAGTAATTGACGATAGAATAGTAATTGCCAATTTCACAACATGTAGACGCATGTGTACTGATGAAAAGGGATGTCACTCTGATCAGAGAAAGGGGAGGAAACTTTTGTGTACATTTTCTGAGACACGTGGGCCTGGTGGGCACTCGGCCGATTGTGTTTAACCCAAAGGTGTTAATTGAAGCAGTAATTGAATTCGTGGGACCAGTGATCTGGTTCGAGAGTTCCAGTCAACAATGTTCGAATCATCGAAGGTAGAACAAACAATATGCATTATATAGAGATTATTGCCGGCACCAGACGACGTGTTCAAGCAAACGGGTGTTCTAGTTAACCGAGTTTGAGGCAACAAATTTCGACTGTATTTCAAAGGTCATCAATTATTGAGTTGAAACAAACTGATTTCATTTTTATAACTCGCTTATAAGACAGGAAGTCACTTTGGGACAATAATCTGGTGATAAAAATCCTGTCTTATACACAAATAAGTACAATAGTATTTAATACAACCTTATTAAATGAAATATGCAATATTGAAATTAAATTAATAATTTATGATTAGAATTATAATGCTAACAACATACATGTACAGACTGCAAACGTGACTAGATAGTTAGAGGATGAGTATAAGATTCTTATTTAAGATTAATACAGGTACACACATTAACCCTTTCAACACCACAGACCTCTAAATAGGCTTACAAAAAGTGTAGATCCAGATGAGCCGGCTCGTAACGAGCCGTCTCATCAGGATCTGCACTTTTTGCCAGTGATATGACTATTTTTAGACATAATTACCCATTTTGATAAATGAACTTGTCCAAATGTGATTTTCTGATTCATTTATTGGTTTATGAATATCATGGACCAGTCCATGTGAGTTACTTGGTGTTGAAAGGGTTAAATAAGACACAGGTAGGGTTTATCCAGATATACACATCCAGATTCAGTTCACAAAATTCAATATCAGGGAAGAACTAGGTAACAAATGAAATAAACACAAAAACAGTGACAAAACAAGATGCTGACAAAGAAAAGAAACACAAAAGTGTGACCAATGAGAAATCTAGAAAATCAAATTATCACTTCCAGTCAGACTGAGGCGAACTGAAAAGCAAATTTCGAAAAAATAAAACTCATAATATTATGCTAATTTCCTTGTCCTACCATCATTTGCTGTGTATACTGCGCACATTTATGACTGAAATCTTTGTAGAATTTGTCCAGTGCGCAATATACACGGCTAAAATTTATCTAAATTTTGCGAAAATCAGAGAAAATTCAAACCCGCAGCGGCTCCATTACGATTTAACAAGTTGCCATGTCTGGAAAGCGTTTTAAAATTAAAATCATCAACCGATAACCTAAATATAACTAGAATGAATAAGACCAAATATGAACATATATTGGGTCGTCTATATGTATGCTAAAATTGAACAATTTCGCCAGAAATGTAGACATTTATAAAAGATGGTGTCAATTACACATCACATGTCATGAAGTTCTATTCCCTGTACGATAGTCTTGTACCATATTGTGCACAACACGCACATTCGGATAAAAGGTGTACAGAATAATGACTTATTTCAGTTTTTGATAATATTAGCATATTCAATTATGCGTAACTGTGATTGGCCATTGTTTGCAAAATACTAGTTGGTATTGAACAAAAGAAAACTAAATTATTTGACGAAAGATTGTCTCGTTAGGGACTTCTGGCTCCGAGATTATAAAACTTTTCTCAGATCTCAAACTCAAGCTCAAGTGATCTGATTGGTTGATTCTGATTGTTACTGTCAGCTGAACCAATCAGACGCTTGAGACTGAGTTTTGAGATTGGAGAAAAGTTTTATAACCTCCAGACCAGGTCATGTATCAAAGGTGTTTAGAATTATAGAATTCTCATTATTTCAGTTTTTGATATTACGGACAATTCTAGATTAGTATATTCAATTATGCACCTCCGTGACTGGCCATTGTTTGCAATTTAGAAACAAAACAAGTATTATGCATGCCAGTTTGCAAATTTTTGTAACGTATTTGGGAATATTACGAATTGTTTGTACATCCGTTGTCATCTTTTCGAGAGCATTTATGCGATTTTTCTCCAATTTTCGTGAAAATCTTGAACAATTTTGTTTCCACATCCGTAGTTTTTTTAGATTCATTAGATTTTTATGCCACAATGTTGATGTGTGTTAAACATGATAGCGCGCTATACATCGATAAATATGGTATTCAATAATTTATATTTAGACTATTCAAGACCCTGACTGGGATTCGAACCTACAGTGGTGAGGGGCAAGTGAATTGAAGTCAACGACCTTAACAGAAGCCCCAGTAGGCCGATATGAAACTGTATCTCCATACAAACAACAGTAATAAATGGATAAGCAGACAACATCTCTATCTCACCTCCATAAGATGTTACTGGCCATGTTTAACCCATATCATTCTTATTATGTTATATTTCGGGTTTTACGCCTGCATCAGCACCATTTTGGGCTATATCGCTGGCGAACCCGTGACCATCTGTGATGATAGGTTACAGTGGTATACAAGTCAGCGACCATAACCACTCGACCACGGAGGTGGACCCATATCATTCTGGATACATTTAAAGGCTTTTGCAAACAACATAGATCCAGATCAGCCGCTGCGTGCTGATCAGGATCTATGTTGTTTGCTACATAGCCAAGTGTCTTAGCAAGATCATCTGAATAGCAAACAGCATAGAGCCTGATCAGACGGCACGTTCCATGGCGGCTGATCTGGCTCTATGTTCTTTGCAAATACTGTTTGAACGGTATCCAGAATCAAATGGGTTAAGGGTGTACCCACGATGATATTCTGACATGTAGGGTGTTTCTATTTGTTTTGACGACTACTACTGTGTCAAAGTATGTGGAACTGGTCATAGCGGCGAGAGGCTAAAGGGTTATCATACCTTCTCTAGTTCTAATATTATAAAATATATATATACATCGCCAGAAACTGTTGTAGGGTTTATTTTAGAGTGGAAAAAAGGGCAGTCGAGTGAGTCAGAATAGAGACAGGGTGCATTTTGAGTCGCAAAGGGGGTATGTGTGGGAGGGGGGTATTTGGGGTTACCCCCCCCCGAAACGTTTGATAACTTACAGTGATTGACAGATACGGTAGTACATATCATATACATATAGTACACAGACGACTTCTAGTCACTATAGGTCTGCATGCCCGAAGGCACACACCTGTTGTGGCTTATATAAAAGACAATTCATTTTTTGGTTTAACCCATTCAACACCAAGTAGCTGACATGAACTGGTCCATGATATTTTTAGATCAATAAATTAATAAGAAAATTACATTTGGATGAGTTCATTTATCAAAATGGGTAATTATTTTTCTAAAAATAGTAATATTACTTGCAAAAAGTGCAGATCCTGATGAGACGGCTCGTAACGAGCCGTCTCATCTGGATCTACACTTTTTTGTAAGCCTATTTAGAGGCCTGTGGTGTTGAAAGGGTTAAATTGGCAAAAGGATGGGGCTAAAAGGTAAAAAAAGGGTGTGACTAAAACTGGGCACTCGCTCATTTCGCTCTAGAAAAACCCCTATGTTGTTTTACAATTAAATAAATGGCACAGGTCAGGTGTTTTCTAGAGATAAATTGAGTTAACTATAAACATTATAGAAATAGTTGAAAATCTCGTAAGTTTTCAAATTGTGAGGTGAAAGACTAATACAGTGTGTTTTTTTTGTATTAATATTTTTTATTTTCCTTTTCATGTCATTACAAGAACAAATTACACACATATACATACATACATGCACGTATTAAACATTTCAGTTAGTGATTAAGAATAATATGTCATGAAAGGTCACAAAGAATAAGATGTTTTTTATAGATAATAGATTTAAATAGAGTGTTAGTGATTTCAAATATTACTAAATTAATTTTCTACTTCAATCAACGCTGCAATGTAACTGCAATTCTATTTATAAAGAGATTCACTGAATCACTAACGGATTGGGAGCTATGTTCAGGTTAATTTCCAACAAAAAATACAATGGTAAATATAAGCCATTCAGGGACACAGAAAAGAAGACATATACTTCAAAAGCAGCAGCACGTATTGGTACATGTAATTGATTAGAACATGCAGTCTGAAAACTTGACAGGAAGAGAGAAACAATCATTCCTGAGGTATCCCATAATTCCTACCTGGACTTCCTCTCCTGCAGAATGGCAGCATAGGAGGCAACGAGGGCGGGAATGAAGCCCAGGTTGTTCAAAGAATACAAACGGCCAGCTACTTGCCTGCAGAGAGACAGAAACAATGAATGAGAGAGTGAAACAATGTGGCATCAGGTCCTAGTTTGCAATAGGAACGGTGTTGAATGTGGTGCACACACCATTGTGAAGAGTCCACACGCGTGTCACACGCATAGGAACGGTGTTGAATGTGGTGCACACACACTTGTGAAGAGTCCACGCGCGTGTCACACGCATAGGAACGGTGTTGAATGTGGTGCACACACACTTGTGAAGAGTCCACACGCGTGTCACACGCATGTCACACATTAGTCCTGAAAGTAACTGAAATGAACAACTAAGCTTAGCAGGAGTTGAACCATCATTCCTCGACAAAATATATGCATTTATACAGCAAGCAACATGCAGTACTTATCAACAAGAATGGTTACTATGACAATGAAGATATCGCAATGGAACAGAGGGAAAAGTCTGATGGGTGGGTGATGCTGGGTGGGTGGGGTGGAGATGGATGCATGTATATCTGGTCTTGGTTTTCTATGGGAAGTATGAAATCGGATCTTTCCTTAATTTGAGGATTAAGACGAGGATAAAATGATTGAAACCAATTCTGAAAGCAATGAGAGTGGAAATAGTGAAAGCTTAGAGATTGACAAGGAGGAATAACAAAGCAGTCTATAGCTTACCGATACATAGCAACAACATATACATGACACTGCATGGCTACATGAATCCAGAAACTCGATCATTATTCAATTAAATCGTAAGTTTTCAGTTTCAGAATGCCAGCAATTGGCTATGACAATCCTTGAACATTTTGGAAACAAAGTTTCTGACACTATAAAACTATAAAAATCAGTAATAGCTATAACGAATAACAATATACGCTTCTGAACATTCAGAATGCCTAAATCTATTGCTGCTAAGTAGGTAAGTGAAGCTACAGAGAGACTCTACGAACATGTTCTCAATGGAGGGAAACATAACACTCCACCATGTCATCATGCTGGTGCAAGCTCCAGTCCTCGACAACCGTAACTGGATCTGCCTCTAATGCGAAATTCCCTCTAAACAAGACGATTTTCCTGGTCCCGATATTTTTTATTCTTTATTCAATGTAAAAAATACCTCTATAAACCGAAACCCCTTTTTTCCAAACACCGGACAAGTTTTCGGAACCATATGTGTACATTTCTATTTCAAATTACCCGTGAAAACCATTTGCAAGGCTGCGAAAATCCAAACGACTGCTAACACCGTTTTGATCAATCAATTACACATAATTGGTCAGTATTTTGTTTATTCCAATGTTTGCCTGACATGTGGTGTTGTTGTGAGAAGCACACAGGCGTGATAATCACTGGACATTATTTTATATTGTTCTTTGTAAGGATTCGGAGGTTTGTTTGTTTTCATGTTTGAGGAATTAGTTTTTGTTACCATCAAATTAATTATGAATGGGATTTCACAAAAGACAAAACTATCATAAATTTTAATGTATAACAGTGACTGTTTTCATTAATTAATCTGGATAATTACAGATCAAATACACACCTGACGAGTCATTGTATACTTGTATCAATTTTGAGCTAATTTTGTTTTCAATATAATTATTTTCTTCCACATTTGCAAGTAACTTAGCTCTTTAGTGTAACTGCCAAAATGTTAGCATGTCTCAGACACATTGTTTATTGAACAATGATTAACCCATTCAACACCAAGTAACTGACATGGACTGGTCCATGATATTTTTAGACCAATAAATTAATAACAAAATTACATTTGGATCAGTTCATTTATCAAAATGGGTAATTTTTTTTCTAAAAATAGTTATATTACTTGAAAAAAGTGCAGATCCTGATGAGACGGCTAGTCACGAGCCAGCTCATCTGGATCTACACTTTTTTGTAAGCCAATTTAGAGGTCTGTGATGTTGAAAGGGTTAATTGAAAAGAAATTCCAAACAAATACTTCTTTATTTTTGGGGGCGGGATTTAAAGTCGCACCAATAGCTTAGGTCATATGGCGATCCTGGGTGCCCCATCGAGCAATATTTCAGGCACGGTCGAGGAGGATCCAGGTAGAAAAACCAACCTTCTGCAAGCCAACTGAATAGCGTCGTCACATGAAAGAATTTGTCACTGTGACTGGTATTCGAACCTACACAAGTGATTTGAAGTAAGCGATGATAACAACTCAGCCACGGAGGCCAATAGATAGTATTGTAGTCTATCAATGAACGGCTACCCCTCATATGCTCACCTGAATGCATGGCTGCCCATCGGATGAGTGGTACAAAGTGAGAGCTAGCCATCGGACAGGTCTGTACCGCAGTAGGATAGAGGACGCTAGTATTGGGAAATCAAAATGAATTACCTTCATAATCGTAACACATTCAATACTGACATGGACTGATCCATTCAACACTAAGTAACTGACATGGACTGATCCATTCAACACTAAGTAACTGACATGGACTGGTACATTCAACACTAAGTAACTGACATGGACTGGTACATTCAACACTAAGTAACTGACATGGACTGGTACATTCAACACTAAGTAACTGACATGGACTGGTCCATTCAACACTAAGTAACTGACATGGACTGGTCCATTCAACACTAAGTAACTGGCATGGACTGATCCATTCAACACTAAGTAACTGACATGGACTGATCCATTCAACACTAAGTAACTGACATGGACTGATCCATTCAACACTAAGTAACTGACATGATATTTTTAGACCAATAAATTTATTAGAAAATTACATTTGGACTAGTTCATTTATATGATAATGGGTAATTTGTGACTAAAAAGTAGTAAAATTACTAGTAAAATATGCAGATCCTGATCTACACTTTTTGCAAACCTATTTAGAGGTACATTGTATGCAGTGTTGAAAGGGTTAATAAACACGCTAATCTTTTTTTTGGAAGACCCAGCATATTAAGGCACGATATAGACTTATCAAGTCACCTTGAGAGGACAAAACCGTAGCATGTCACTTTGTACTAATGCCCTTAACCCATTCAACACCAACCAAGTAACTGACATGGACTGGTCCATGATATTTTTAGACCAATAAATTAATAACAAAATTACATTTGGATCAGTTCATTTATCAAAATGGGTAATTTTGTTTCTAAAAATAGTTATATTACTTGAAAAAAGTGCAGATCCTGATGAGACGGCTCGTCACGAGCCAGCTCATCTGGATCTACACTTTTTTGTAAGCCAATTTAGAGGTCTGTGGTGTTGAAAGGGTTAACATACATGATATATTTCATGGTGTTTCAAGAAGATGTTATGTCCCACCACAACATCAAATTTGAGCAAATGAAATCTGTTTATGGTAATGTCGGCCATCCTGCTGAAATTTCCTTTGTAGGCGGACCTACATGTACACTTAATTATTAATTAAGAATTAAGCACTTAAATCTCATAAAACACCTAAAGCGAAATTGCATTGCAAAAAGCCAAAAAATGCATTTTTTGTGTGTTTGTGGTCTACAAGTAGAATTTCATATAACGGCCATCCACGCTCCTGAATTGATGTTTGTTTGTCATTGGAGTCAATACTAAACACGTGATATTGTCGTTCAGAGATAATTTAACTAAGATTAGTCTACAAATGAATATACATAGGCACAAATGTACCATACATCGTGTTATTCAGGATATACAAGTTGTATTACGCTTGGATGTCGACGCTATTTACATTATTTTTTTATGTCATACCTGTCCGATTTGGTGAGCACAGTACCATTACATACCTGTCCGATTTGGTGAGCACAGTACCATTACATACCTGTCCGATTTGGTGAGCACAGTACCATCTCATACCTGTCCAATTTGGTGAGCACAGTACCATCTCATACCTGTCCGATTTGGTGAGCACAGTACCATCTCATACCTGTCCGATTTGGTGAGCACAGTACCATCTCATACCTGTCCGATTTGGTGAGCACAGTACCATCTCATACCTGTCCGATTTGGTGAGCACAGTACCATCTCATACCTGTCCGATTTGGTGAGCACAGTACCATCTCATACCTGTCCGATTTGGTGAGCACAGTACCATCTCATACCTGTCCGATTTGGTGAGCACAGTACCATCTCATACCTGTCCGATTTGGTGAGCACAGTACCATCTCATACCTGTCCGATTTGGTGAGCACAGTACCATCTCATACCTGTCCGATTTGGTGAGCACAGTACCATTACATACCTGTCAGATTTGGTGAGCACAGTACCATCTCCGTATACGACGTTTGTTTATTAGTTGAAATACTCAGTTTTTTAGTCGAATATTTGGAAGTTTAACCATATTATAGGCAATTACATTCTGCAGAAATTTGTGTTTTCACTGATGTAGTGTCACTTTAAGCATTCATGCGGTTACGGTAAGCGATTATCACACAAATGAAATGCTACACCAAGTACATTTAAAGCAAAAAGCTTATAAAGTCATATCGAATCTGTAACAAATTGTGAAGATCATATTGTCCGTCGAATAAGTATTTGTCAAATTGTTGTGTCATTACCGTATATATAAATCACATAACAGGGGATGAACATTTAAAAACACCCTCAACTTTAATCTGACATTACCCATCTGATTCTGGATACCGTTCAAACAGTATTTGCAAAGAACATAGAACCATATTAGCCGCCACGGAACGTACCGTCTGATCAGACTAGCTTTATGCTGTTTGCTATTCAGATGATCTTGCTAAGACACTTGGCTATGTAGCAAACACGCTGCGGCTGATCTGGATCTATGTTGTTTGCAAAAGCCTTTAAATGTATCCAGAATGAAATGGGTTAATGGATATCCTAAAATTAACATGGAAACTTTCAAATTTGTACTCGATATTAACTCATTTTACCTTGCTATGGCAACTGATGCGCAGATTTGTCTAACCATTACTTTCAACAGATTAAAGCTCTTCTATTTAACTTTAAAGCTCTGCTATTAAGATTAAAGCTCTGCTAGTCAAGAATCTAACATGGTATCAAAACATTCCCCCATTAGAAGCAATGTTAGCCATGCCCCGGGTGTATTGAAATCTGTATAACATTTACAGAGTAATTTCGCATACCTGATTGGTGCGCGACATTTGGCAAAAGCTGTTCAATATCGCTACTCGGTTCCATTCAGTCTGCAAAAAGTTAATATGGCAACGTTTCAATTCTGGTCTGGTGTAACAAATATGTAATGTCACTGCCGTTAATGAATAATGTACATAATCATGGTAATTTGGAGGACAGATAATTAGCGTAATCTTTGAATCTATTATTACAATAATCTGATTAGCGCAGTGGTTAGTGCGCCTCGCTTCTCAATGCAACTCGGGTTCAATCCTCGGATCGGGAAGTATGTAAGATAGTATGGTGGTCGCCAGATCGGAAAGGTGGGTTTTCTCCAGGTACTCCGGTTTCCTCCCACACGAATGACTACATTTACGCTTTCATCCGTGCCAACGAGAGTGATTAATATAAGGTGTTAAAACTTGCTTCGCAAAAACTTTCTTTATTACAGTAATAAACATTTCGACACTGAATGTTAGACATCTGCCAATTGGCTTATAAGATTCAGCAAATTTAATTGGCTCATTGGTTTGAAGAGCTCAAAAATTATTTGTGTTGATCGTTTTAAAGCTCTACTATTTCAGATTAGAGCTCTGCTATTAAATAACATGAGCAAGCTAACACTCTGAGCACACAGATATCCTGTGCAAAAATGCAAAAGACAAAACACTATCACAACAGCTTGTGCGAGATTTTCGGGATATTCAAAAGGGTTAATCTTATTTTCATATATTTATTTTTAGTATTTTAGAGAGATGCAACCAAGCATGAATCCACATGATATCAAGTGCAAGTCTCCTTCCAATGCACACTACAACTACAAATACAAGAGAAACTAAAGAAAACGTGAGTGTGGTGACTATTATATGGCTCAGAAGTTTGGGATATGAGTGCGGAGTTGAAAACATAACTACATCCAACAGCTACAGCACAGCAACTCAACAGTTAGAAACATTCATGGAGCTCATCATTGTTTTGCACTAATTATATACTTTGTCATTCCTTTTGATGATATAAATCTATGAACAGTGACTTAAAAGTGGTCTTTGATTTTAAACCACTATGCTTGGTTTGTGAGAAATGTAATAGAACTTTATTGATACTAAGGATTGCTTCAACTACAGTTGTCTTGAAAACCATCATCCAGCTGCATATTCATATTGAAATGACCAATCTTAGAAATTGGAATGTTTTGAAAATAGCAAACAGATTGATTGAACAAACATTGCAAATCCTGATAACCACATTTCTGGAAAAGCACTGTCTGCAGATGCAGAACATGAAAAACATACTGCTTCCGAGATAACCAAAGATATGGAAGGCATAATGATTTCAATCAAAGATAGTAAAAGCAGATGCAAAGGCAATAGAGACATTGAGGACATGCATTGTGAGTACCAGGAAGGTTTCATGATAGGAGTAATATAAAAGAGAACGCTAACGCTGCGCTTGACAGATTATCTAAAGCTACCTCTCTTTCCTTTCAATGCTAAGAGATATCGCGGAGGCTGGGACTCCTAGAATAAATGCACAGGGGTACATATAGAACCCTGTGATCTTCCTGCAAAAAGTAGAACATGCAATACAATTAGCAACAAGACATTCAAAATTAGGGATATCAACAAATCAGGGCTCATTCTAGAGGGCGAAATGGGCAAAATAGTGCCGCCCCGGAATAGGGACCCTGATTGGACCCAAGTTATCCCTAAACAAATAAATAATAACTGTTTTTACAATTACCATACCAAATATATTTTTGTAAGATATTTTGGCAAAATGTAAAGCACCCCTATTCAAATGTTGTATTTAACCCATTTCATTCTGGGTACATTTAAACGCTTTTGCAAACAACATAGATCCAGATCAGCCGCAGCGTAGCGCTGCATGCTGATCAGGATCTATGTTGTTTGCTACATAGCATAGTATCTTAGCAAGATCATCTGAATAGCAAACAGCATAGAGCCTGATCAGACGGAACGTTCCGTGGCAGCTGATCTAGCTCTATATTCTAACGGTATCCAGAATCAAATGGGTTAATGGTAATATTGTACATTAACACTATTTTGTTGAAATTTATTAAATGACAGCATTTAAGGACGCAATCGCACGCTTTCTCATTTCTGCCAAAATTCTGAACTAGGATGAGCCCTTAAAATACCAAAATTTATACTGTACGTGTATTTGAATTAGCGCGGCCAAAATTCCGCGCATAGCGATGATTTTCAAAAATTTCAGTTAATGGTGTGGTCATGATTTAGCGTAACGGAAACTACTTATTATTATTATTATAATTTTAGCGCGCAGTGGGGTAAACAATCGACAGAAAATGACGGAAAGTATCAAAGCATCGGGAACGTGTTGCAATTTAATATCTCGATTACTAGATCACTAGGATTAACAATGTTACCCAATATACATGTACATATTCAATAAAGTATTATACTGGCTTTAATGATTTAGTGATTGTGTTATGTTTTCTATTCAAATAAGAAATAAGTAAGAAGTATTTCTGAGAAGATCTCGCACAATTTTCCTCCTAAACAAGTTGTAGATTATTTGCTTCACTCGCAAATATGTTGAAGCATTGGTTAGCCGCAAAACGTGATACTAGTAGTGAATCGAGTACTACATGTGTGAATCGAGTACTAGTAGTGAATCGAGTACTACATGTGTGAATCGAGTACTAGTAGTGAATCGAGTACTAGTAGTGAATCGAGTACTACATGTGTGAATCAAGTACTAGTAGTGAATCGAGTACTAGTAGTGAATCGAGTACTAGTAGTGAATCGAGTACTACATGTGTGAATCGAGTACTAGTAGTGAATCGAGTACTAGTAGTGAATCGAGTACTAGTAGTGAATCGAGTACTACATGTGTGAATCGAGTACTAGTAGTGAATCGAGTACTACTAGTGAATCGAGTACTAGTAGTGAATCGAGTACTAGTAGTGAATCGAGTACTAGTAGTGAATCGAGTACTAGTAGTGAATCGAGTACTAGTAGTGAATCGAGTACTAGTAGTGAATCGAGTACTAGTAGTGAATCGAGTACTAGTAGTGAATCGAGTACTAGTAGTGAATCGAGTACTACATGTGTGAATCGAGTACTACATGTTGAATCGAGTACTACATGTGTGAATCGAGTACTACATGTGTGAATCGAGTACTAAGTGAATCGAGTACTACATGTGTGAATCGAGTACTACATGTGTGAATCGAGTACTACATGTGTGAATCGAGTACTACATGTGTGAATCGAGTACTACATGTGTGAATCGAGTACTACATGTGTGAATCGAGTACTACATGTGTGAATCGAGTACTACATGTGTGAATCGAGTACTACATGTGTGAATCGAGTACTACATGTGTGAATCGAGTACTACATGTGTGAATCGAGTACTACATGTGTGAATCGAGTACTACATGTGTGTTTAGAGCGTCCGGGAACATCTCCCCTTATCAAAGTCCAATACCCCAGACCTTATCATCTTTGATGTCTGCGGCACATAAGACGGAAGCGTTCCAGTCAGGGTTACAGGTTTGTTTATTTACAATAACAAGTTCTGACGGTCACATCAAATTTAAAGCGTGCATTTCGAAGATTTACTCTTTCACGGAAATTGCCGAAGTCCACAAACAAAATGCTCAATGTGAAATCGGACAATAACGGAAACAAACGAACCTACCGCAATAGTATTACTCGATAATCTACGACAATTTACGGAAAATATAAATGTTTCCATATCACTAACTGACATGCCCAGCTTTAATTAATAACACTCGAGGCAATTTTATCAGTTTATTTTTTTATTGACAGCTGTGTACAAACAATACTGATTCAGGTAGCAGGACTATCGAGATGCTTACTTTGAGCTAGTAAGACCGTGTCATGCTGTTCCCTTGGGGCATTGTTACAGTTTTCACACGTATTGTGTACCTGACAATACGCACAACGGAAATACCCGATACCGGCGGAAATAATCTTTAGTTTTAGGATGAAATTATTACATTTATCAACATTTGATATTGTTTTAGATTTAGGTTAATTTCTATTTTGAAAACAATAACACATTTGGACACATCTGGACAGGCACATGTATATCTGAGCAAATTATATGAACTAATACACAATAAATACATAATGTTTGCTTTACGTTTATTAAAATTACAGCTTTGTAACATCAAAATAGTCATGTAAATGGAATATATATTAGTGTAATCATGAATTAGCGTGCTGTCGACACCCGCAAATAGTGCTAAAATTAGAAGTCCGCTAAAATAAATACACGTACAGTATTTGAATATTCAAATATCCGAATAAATATAAACAATCAAACAACACAATCATGATGTATTGAAACAATTCTAAATTATCTAATATGATCTTGTTTCATACAGTTAGCTGTAATTTACCAATCATACACAATGGATAAGCTGTTGTGCTTCATGGAGGTTACTAGGAATTACTAAGTGTTGTATGCACTAGTTCCGATCTTTATCATAGCTTGTTCGACTACTAATGTGTCGATCTATGTCAATAGGCATTGGCGTCGAGAGGCGCTTCTAAGGGGGAATGTGTTACGGGTTTACGAAGATTGGTCGTGGTGGAACAGTGGTGGAGTAAATCAGCCTGCATTTCACTTGAATTTGCAATGAACGTTATTCCAGGTTTTAGATGTATATGTAGATAGATACTACAGTAAGGGCTGTATCATTTCCAAACGTTGTGTTATTTATGGAGGGTATGGATATCAGGGATCATTCTAGAGGGTGATGTGGATGTCGGCGAAATAGTCGCCCTAGGTGCCATGACTAAACCTTCTGGGGTCACACTTCATCCTAAAAATAAGGTGTTTTGGGGGGGGGGGGGTTGTGTGCAATTTTCATACACAATTTTGTCCAGTAAGATACACTGGTCCATTATAAAGCTCTCTTCCTATTCAAATGCTATATTTAACCCATTTGATTCTGGATACAGTTCAAACAGTATTTGCAAAGAACATAGAGTCAGATCAGCTGCCACGGAACCTACCGTCTGATCAGGTTCTATGCTGTTTGCTGTTCAGATGATCTTGCTCAGACACTTGGCTATGTAGCAAACAACATAGATCCTGATCAGCACGCAGTATCAAGCTGTGGCTAATCTGGATCTATGTTGTTTGCAAAAGTCTTTAAATGTATCCAGATTCATATGGGTTAATGGTCATTTTACTGTGCATTTTAACCATATTTTGTTTATTTAACCCTTTCACTCATAGAAGCACCTCTTGACGCCACTACAAATACGACATATATTAACCCTTTCCCTCATGGAAGCACCTCTTGACGCCACTACAAATACGACATATATTAACCCTTTCCCTCATGGAAGCACCTCTTGACGCCACTACAAATACGACATATATTAACCCTTTCCCTCACGGAAGCACCTCTTGACGCCATTACAAATACGACATATATTGACAATGTAGTAGCCAAACCAATGTTCATAAACCCTTTCCCTCATAGAAGCACCTCTTGATGCCATTACAAATACGACATATATTGACAATGTAGTAGCCAAACCAATGTTCATAATAAAGTCCAGAATTTCATGTAATCCCAGTAATATCTATGGAGGTGGGATAGATATGGTGACTACTTATCCACTGCATGATAGCTAAATGGCTGTCGTTTGTATGGAGATATGATAGTATATTAATCTAAATCTCTATGTAGTCCCAGTAATATCTATGGAGGTGGGATAGATATGGCGACTACTTATCTACGGCATGATAGCTAAATGGCTGTCGTTTATATGGAGATATGATAGTATATTAATCTAAATCTCTATGAAGTCCCAGTAATATCTATGGAGGTGGGATAGATATGGCGACTACTTAACCACTGCAGGATAGCTAAATGGCTGTCGTTTGTATGGAGATATGATAGTATATTAACCTAAATCTCTATGTAGTCCCAGTAATATCTATGGAGATGGGCTAGATATGGCGACTACTTATCCACTGCTGGATAGCTAAATGGCTGTCGTATGTATGGAGATATAATAGTATATTAATCTAAATCTCTATGAAGTCCCAGTAATATCTATGGAGGTGGGATAGATATGGCGACTACTTATCCACTGCACGATAGCTAAATGGCTGTCGTTTGTATGGAGATATGATAGTATATTAACCTAAATCTCTATGTAGTCCCAGTAATATCTATGGAGATGGGCTAGATATGGCGACTACTTATCCACTGCATGATAGCCAAATGGCTGTCGTATGTATGGAGATATAATATAATAGTATATTAATCTAAATCTCTATGAAGAAAAGGGTTAAATGGCTGTCGTTTGTATGGAGATATGATAGTATATTAATCTAAATCTCTATGAAGGAAAGGGTTAAATGGCTGTCGTTTGTATGGAGATATGATAGTATATTAATCTAAATCTCTATGAAGGAAAGGGTTAAATGGCTGTCGTTTGTATGGAGATATGATAGTATATTAATCTAAATCTCTATGAAGGAAAGGGTTAAATGGCTGTCGTTTGTATGGAGATATGATAGTATATTAATCTAAATCTCTATGAAGGAAAGGGTTAAGTATCGTGCGCTTTCTCATTTCTCCCAAACATTTCTCACTTAAAATGAGCTCCGAATATTGAGTAAATAATGAAGTGTATAAACAATGCAAGTGCATGTATAAGTATTAAGTGCAATTGTGTTTACTTCATGGCGGTTTTATAGTCGCACCAACAGCTTAGACCATCCGTGACTCGCCCGCTACTATTGGCGGAGGAAGACCCCGGGTGCCCCTCCGAGTAGTATTACAGTCACGGGCGGGCACCCAGGTAGAACCTCACATGAAAGAATGTGGCACACCCAGTGGGATTTGAACCTACAGCGCTGAGCATCAAGGTATTTGAAGTCAACCACCAAAACCGCTTGGCCAGAGGACCATAAGTGAAAACAAACAATTTAAATTCCTTGAATTTGGAAGATCAGTAATGTTCATAGTGTAGCTCAAAATGACAGAGCCACTTAATACAGACATACATCACGATCTAACACCATCAAAGATCGTCATTCCAATGACAGACATCACTGGTTTTTCTATTACCTCCCTTGATGGATAAAGTCAGATTTATCCCGAAATGTATATTGGTCCTTTTAGTTGGAATCCTTTGTTTTTACTGTTGTCATCTAACCAGATGTTGCGTTAGGATAAATGTAATTTTATCAAAATCATGTTAATTAATTGAACCAATTTTTTACAATAAAGTATACATTGGATATGCAGAAGGATATCTGTCGAGATTTAATAATTTCATAATTATAAGACGCGAATAAATAAAAATGGAAACCATGTAGTGCAAAGGGAACAACGATAAAAACAGAGGAAACCAATTAAGAGGACCAACATACTATTAGGAGTATTCAAGGGCAGTAAGTTATGGTGGTATCTTTATAACAATATATTGTGTATATAGTGAGTGACATGTTCGATCCCTTTGCAGTGACACTAGATCGGTTGATAACTTGGATCCGACTAACCGTAGCAAAATTAATGTCCGAAAGAAAAACAAATATGACTATTCGAATGCTAAAATAGGATTCGAAAATTCGGATAATGATTTGAATATTCATTGACATCCCATCCCCTATTCAAAGCACGAAGACTTATTGAAAACAATACATATTAACCCTTTCAACACCACAGACCTCTATATAGGCTTACAAAAAGTGTAGATCCAGATCAGGATCTGCACTTTTTGCCAGTAAAATTGCTATTTTTAGAGAAAAATTACCCATTTTGATAAATGAACTGTTCCAAATGTAATTTTCTTATTCATTTATTGGTCTAAGAATATCATGGACCAGTCCATGTCAGTTACTTGGTGTTGAAAGGGTTAACTCTCTGCACACTAGCATTGGAAACAAGAAGTAAAAAATGTCATGAAATTGCATTAGAATTGTTTAGTAACGACACAATTCTAGTGAAATTCCATGACACATTACCATAGTTTTCAGTTTCAAATAAGACTATTTATAGCCTTTTTTTACCCAGAATGCAAAGAGTTCAAACACAACCTCATTGCCCCAGATTCTAAGATATATCATCTGGTGTACATAACATAGGCAGGGTTCATCCTATGTCAGAATATTTGCAAGAAATGAGAAAGGGCGTGGCGCGATTGCACTTACATGGTATTATTTAATAAATGTCAACAAAATAGCGTTAAATTTCACAATATGACCATTAACCCATAGTTAGTTGGCTGTCTGATTAGCGCAGTGGTTAGCGCGCTCGCTTCTCACCAATGCAACCCGGGTTCGATCCTCGGACCGGGAGGTATGTGAGATGACGTACGGTGGTCGCCAGATCGGACAGTTGGGTTTCCTCCGGGTACTCCGGTTTCCTCCCACACGAATGACCACACTTACGCTTGCATCCATGCCAACGAGAGTAAATAAAGTTTAAATTTAAAAAAAGCCCTTAATGTGCTGGAAACGAGTATATACAGCAAATAGCCTGAGCAGATGGCACAGAACTTGCACAGAATGTACTATCTGATCAGGCTCTATGCTGTTTGCAGTTCGGATAGTGTAGCCAAATCACTTGGCCGAATAGCAAACAACATAGATCCTGATGAGATGCAGCGCTATGCCATCTGGATCTATGTTGTTTACACATTCCTTCCAATTTATTCAGAATTTTATGGGTTAAACACAAGATGAGAATAGAAGAATACAACCTTGTATTTAGTGCTTTACAATGGCCATGCTGCAGTGTGGTTTACTGGACAAGATTGTGTATGAAAATTGTAAAACAAAAACACCCTCTTTTTTAAGGGAGAATTGGGGCCACCATGAGATGAAGTCCATAGGACAACTATTTCGCCCATGTAAATATTGTGTATTTTAACCATATTCTGTGGAGATTTATTAAATAATAAATTCTCATTTCCCCCAAACATTCGTTTATACAAATTTTAATCGCTCACGAAATCTCGAGAGAAGAGACAATGTGGAAATTAAGCAATCGGCTAGAGCTACAGCTGGACGCAAACACCGGGCGTCTCACACCTGAAGAGAGACCGCTACCACTACGCTATCACAATTTGCAAACATTCCGACCTAGGTTGAGCCCTAACGACCTTGAAAGACTACAGCATTACCATATGTAATACACGTAGTCCAAACAACTATACTTTCAGCAATTTCTACAAGCCAAAACTGAAACTGTCTAGTCCAGGCTTCAGACTAGTCAGTTACGATATAGAGACAAGGATAAGTCTAAGGTATACATACGAACGAGATGCTATTCTATATGAATAAACACATGTGTGGCATCCGTGGTCCAGAGGTAGAGCGTCGGATTTGGAATCGATCGGTCCCGGGTTCGATACTCGGTCAGGCCACGTATGTAGTGTCATTGAGCAAGCAAAAGGCACCTCATACACATTGCTTAGTACTGGTTAACCACTTAGGTCGGCTAAGCTTGCCCAGAAAAACATGTCTACATGTACGTCCCTGCAAGGGGTTTGACATTTATGGAACATACATACACATGTGCTCAGAGAAGGGGGAGGAAGAGGGGCTGATTAGGAGACAATTTCTCCCAAATCATGCTATACAATGTAGCTTATACCATGGACAAATATTTGCTATCCCTCCCCATAGCAGAATTCAGACAATCAGTCTCGACGACTCTATGGCTATTATTAGTCGACAAAGACCTCGGATGACCCGCCGAGCAATATTGCAGACACGGTTGGGCACCCAGGTAGAACCACCGACCAACCGCACGTCAGCTGGATAGCTACCTCACATGAAATAATTTTGACACACACAGTGTGAATCGAACCTACAGCAGTGAGGGGCAAGTGATTTGAACGACTGTAACAACTTGGCCACAGAGCTCTTTGATAGTAAGGATAAATACCGTACCTCCATATACAGAAACATGTTATGAACAGCGTGCCGTTCGTTGTCAGAAAGAACGACGACTGAAGTAGCTCTTGCCAGAATTTCTTTCTAAAATACGCTTTTCCGCGCTTCCGCACAAGGCCAGCAATCTGAAATGACACAGGGTGTACAAACATTACTTGATATTCATCGGGTCGTGTGCTATTTTATGCTTGTAATATACATGTAAAATGTATATATGATAAATCAGGTTGTGCACTATTTTATACTTGTAATATACATGTACAATGTATATATAATAAATATATTTGTACAGTCATACATATGTAACTATATATAAAAAGAATTATCGTTTGTCTGTCTGTCTGTCCAACCATATTTCCAGAGTTTTCAGCTACAAATAAGAAATGCTCAGTCACGAATTGGCTACAATTATTTCAACTATTTATAGCATTTATATTACCCAGTATGCAAAGAGTTATGGTAAATTACATCAACCACAGCAGCTGTATGTTTGCACTTGAAAAAAGTCATACTGAGCTTTAAAAGAATACGTTTCTATTTACATTGGCTCAGTCTACAAACATCTGATCACATTATGCATAAACTTCATTATACATTGCGCAAGACAAGAAAACATGAAAATATGACTATGCGCTCATTTCTATCGCCATCCAATTTTCTACTTCAAAGAACAAACTGATATGCAATTTGACAAATGAAATGGTGCCGTTGTAAAGAGAGCCTACAGCGAGCAATTCATGCTGCAACATTTCGGAGACTTTCCTAGATAATACATCATGTCCTTTTTACAGTGAAGTTGATTCGCAATGTAGGATCTGTACTAGAATCTCCTAATATGTTCTTGGGAAAATCTTTGGCAGTTCTAGGCACTAATATATTACTCAGAACTAATAATGTTAAAGGGCTACTATAAATCATATTTCATACAACGCACTGTCATTCTCATCTTTAAAATAAATTGTAATTTGTAGGGCGCCAGCAAAACACAAATACATTATGCTGTGGATATTGTGTATTGGGTGAGTTTATGCTGTGGATATTGTGCATTGGGTGAGTTTATGCTGTGGCTGTTGTGCATTGGGTGAGTTTATGCTGTGGCTGTTGTGCATTGGGTGAGTTTATGCTGTGGCTTTTGTGCATTGTGTGAGTTTATGCTGTGGCTGTTGTGCATTGGGTGAGTTTATGCTGTGGCTGTTGTGCATTGGGTGAGTTTATGCTGTGGCTGTTGTGCATTGGGTGAGTTTATGCTCTGGCTTTTGTGCATTGGGTGAGTTTATGCTCTGGCTAGTTTACATTGGGCGAGTTTATGCTCTGGCTGTTGTGCATTGGATGAGTTTATGCTCTGGCTATTGTGCATTGGGTGAGTTTATGCTGTGGCTATTGTGCATTGGGTGAGTTTATGCTGTGGCTATTGTGCATTGGGTGAGTTTATGCTGTGGCTATTGTACACCTGGTGAGTTTATGCTGTGGCTATTGTACACCTGGTGAGTTTATATTCTCGCTATTGTACACCTGGTGAGTTTATGCTCTGGCTATTGTACACCTGGTGAGTTTATGTTCTGGCTATTGTACACCTGGTGAGTTTATGTTCTGGCTATTGTACACCTGGTGAGTTTATGTTCTGGCTATTGTACACCTGGTGAGTTTATGTTCTGGCTATTGTACACCTGGTGAGTTTATGCTCTGGCTATTGTACACCTGGTGAGTTTATGTTCTGGCTATTGTACACCTGGTGAGTTTATGTTCTGGCTATTGTACACTGGGTGAGTTTATGCTCTGGCTATTGTACACCTGATGAGTTTATGCTCTGGCTATTGTACACCTGGTGAGTTTATGCTCTGGCTATTGTACACTGGGTGAGTATATGCTCTGGCTATTGTACACTGGGTGAGTTTATGTTCTGGCTATTGTACACTGGGTGAGTATATGCTCTGGCTATTGTACACTGGGTGAGTTTATGTTCTGGCTATTGTACACCTGGTGAGTTTATGTTCTGGCTATTGTACACTGGGTGAGTTTATGTTCTGGCTATTGTACACTGGGTGAGTATATGCTGTGGCTACTGTACATTGGGTGAGTATATGCTGTGGCTACTGTACATTGGGTGAGTATATGCTGTGGCTACTGTACATTGGGTGAGTATATGCTGTGGCTACTGTACATTGGGTGAGTATATGCTGTGGCTACTGTACATTGGGCGAGTTTATGCTGTGGCTACTGTACATTGGGTGAGTATATGCTGTGGCTACTGTACATTGGGTGAGTATATGCTGTGGCTACTGTACATTGGGTGAGTATATGCTGTGGCTACTGTACATTGGGCGAGTTTATGCTGTGGCTACTGTACATTGGGTGAGTATATGCTGTGGCTACTGTACATTGGGTGAGTATATGCTGTGGCTACTGTACATTGGGTGAGTATATGCTGTGGCTACTGTACATTGGGCGAGTTTATGCTGTGGCTACTGTACATTGGGCGAGTTTATGCTACAACATTTTCTTATTTCATCTTGTCCAGTAAGTTACATTGTCCTTGTATAGCACTGCTACTATTCAAATATTTAACGGTCATATTGTGTATTTTAACCTTATTTTGTTGAAATTAAAAATATAAAACCATTTAAAGACGCAATCACACGGTTTGTCACTTCTCCCAAGTTTTCTGTTCCTTGAAGTTTACGGTACATTTATCCACGGTATAAGTTTGCTTGCTGACTCCACCAAGTGCCCTCTACATGTATATATTCTATATAGGACTTCTATATGAAACCACGTGCTTCCACGCTCGATATAGGGGAGTACTGAGACAGTCCAGAGAGACTACTTCTCTCAAGTCGTATGTTAAATTAGAAAGTGATATACGTTGTCTTAACATGCACGGGTAATGCAGCGTACTTATAGAATCGAGATAATAAACTAATGAGATACATTAGTCAGTTACTGCCCCTGAATACTCATACGCATAGATTGGTCCTCTTAATTGCTCCTCTGTTTTTTCCCGTTGTTTCCTTTGCACCACATCCATTTTCTCATCTTATAATTATTAAATTATTAAATCTCGTCAGATATCCTACCTATGGATACTTTACTGTAAAAATGTGTTATATATCAATTAATGAACATGATTTTGATCAAATTTCATTCCAGGGTTCCCGCTGTCGGTCGCATAAGGCCCCCCAAAAAAAATATTTGGCACAACTTTTTTTAAAAAAAAATGTTGTCACATGTTTTGTCAAATACATGGCTTCAAATATTTATTTGTGAACTATATGGCTCTCAGTTTGGCTCCAAGTTTTTTTAATTGGCTCCAGTGTTTTTCAATTGACAACAGAAGTGGCGCAGACAAACATTCAGACAGAATTTATCCTACTGCATTTATCCTACTGCATCATCCAACTAGAAACAAGTGGACGAATATACATTTCGGGATAAGTATATAGGAGAGTGACCAGCTGCACGTCCCTCTTCAGGAGTTTGATGGTAGAACATCAACAAGCTCTATGAGGAAGGCTGCTCCAAAGTCTGATGGTGTCAACAAAGTATGACATTTGGATGCAGAAGAGTTGCGGCATGACATTCCATGGCCTCTATCGTCGATTCTCATGATATCGGGAATTCATTACAAGTTGTGGAATTGGCTCGAGAGAGAGAGGTATGACATAATCAGAAATCGCTTTACGTATTTCCCCGCAATTATTTCCAAGATAATTCATGCGTAAATCAGTTACAATTTTGACAAAATGCGGAAAAACTGGCATAACCCCTTGAAATAAATCCCTTTTATTATAAAACATGCACAAAATACAGCGTTTTACTACTACAAACAAATCTTTAATTTCAACAGTCACATGAAATAAACAATACTCGCAGATTAATCAAGCGGTTGAAATTGTTCACAAAATACTGTGCAATTCAACAAGCCTGTGTCGCAGCTGTATCCGTAGACTGTTTATGGAAAGTAAGTAAAAAAATCAATTAAGATCCAATTAAAGACATTTATATATTGTGAACTCCTGTGTCCCCATTGCCAGCATTAGTTACTTAATTGATGAGTGGTAATGTACATGTACTTATATCATTACACTTGTTTTTGTGGTTTTTAACTCGTTTTTAGTTTGAACGTATTTTATTTCCCAAAATTATAGTTTGAACAATGCACACATACATTGTTTTGTATTTCAAAATAAAGAAACAGGATTAGAATGAAAGACATAGAACACTCTGAGTGTTGCTGCAGGATTAGAATGAAAGACATAGTAGACTCTGAGTGTTGCTGCAGGATTAGAATGAAAGACATAGTAGACTCTGAGTGTTGCTGCTTTACTGAGTAATCGTCATGTAAACTACACCATGTTACGTTACTTTAATGACAATCAGTGAATATATATCAAATATTTAGCCTTAAGTGGTGGTAAATGAAACAATAAAGCTTGTAATTAATATAAGATATATTTGAAGGCTTAAGCATACTTCATGTGTAGTCATATACGTTACCTTTCCCTACGTTACTAAAATTAGGTTATTTTTGGGATAATATTCCCATATTTCTCTGTGTTAGAGAACTTGTTTCCATAAATATATGGCATTTAAAAGTGTTAAACCCATAACATTATTGTAAATAAGCAGCAATTACAAAATGATCATCAATAAACACTCTTTATTCGATAATCATTTACGTGATGACGCGAGGTGTGAATGTGGACACAATATTGAAGATGCAGAACATTATTTTTTCAGGTGCCCTATATTTTCGGTACAATGCTGGCAACTGAAGGATATGTAGTTAAATTATCTAATAGTTGTCTTTTCCAGGAACATTGATGAGAGGCGAACGTGCTAACCACTGCGCTAATCGGATATGAAATATTAAGCAAAGTATGTACTTCAAACTGACAGTCTGTCTTATATAAGTAAGTCTTATAGTATATAATTCTTAACCCTTTCAACCCCACAGGCCTCTAAATAGGCTTATGAAAAGTGTAGATCCAGATGGAGCCGTCTCATCAGGATCTGCACTTTTTTGCCAGTAATAATTATTACTATTTTTAGATAAAATTACCCATTTTGATAAATGAACTGGTCCAAAGGTAATTTTCTTATTAATTTATTGGTCTGAAAATATCACGCACCAGTCCATGTCAGTTACTTGGGGTTGAAAGGGTTAATAAAGGAAATTCTAAAGAATATAGAAAGTCCATTAGGTATGGTCAAAGTGGAAAAACATCAGATTTAGCTGCCTGATCTACACGGATATTATCAGCACCATACTAGTATAACGTATGTTGATACGAGCCACGAAAGAGAATGACATTGATCACATACATGTACAACCATATCAACTATGCTAGGTGCCAGCGTATATCTCAACATTGATGAATATGGAAACCGCACATAGAGGTTTGGCTGCACTTCTCAAACACAATGGATTCAGCGTGACGAAATCATCATTTCCCAGTTCCAAAAATACTGTGGATATTACAATTGAGCAGACAATAAACCGACATGCTAAATGCCAAGGAGGCAGCATAGGTTTCCGCCGCAACTATCCGGCGTACTATCGGTGATCTGTGACACGACAATATCGGTATACACTAACTTACACTTCAGAGCACTGGCATGATACCAGAAGAGACCTTTGTACACAAACAGCTTGAGTACACAAACAGCTTGAGTACACAAACAAGTCTTACATAATTTTTCTCCTCTAATTGGTTTTATGTTATATTTCGGGTTTTACGCCTGCATCAGCACCATTTTTGGGCTATATCGCCAGCGGGCAGTTTACCTAACAACACCTTTCCTGGGCAGGCTCCAGCGGTTAACCAGTACTTGGGTGCACCAACCTCCGTAAGAAACTGCCAACTTTTTCATATAAATGAAACACGGTCTGAGCGGGGCTCAAACCCATGACCATCAGTGATGATAGGTTACAGTGGTATACAAGTCGGCGACCGTAACCACTCGACCACGGAGGCGGACTTAGTCCAGTGGTATCACGCTGGACTGGTAATCCAGGGATTGCAGGTTTGATCCCCCGTCTGACCATAATAAAATTAGCAGTCTTTCAGATGGTACTTTAAACCGAGGTCTTGTGTCGGTGCTGTATACTGTGCACGTAAAAGAACCAGAGGAGACTCTTGGTCTCTGTCTGTATCATTGCACTATCCTCCAAAAATCTAAAATGACTAATCTCTTCAGGAGACGTCGCTGATATGGGCAATCGGTAGCGACGATAAATAAACTTAAAACACACACGCCACTATCCTCACATAATTAGGTTTTTGAGTGGTGGTTAGTGTTGCATAGTCTATATATTGTTTAAAATACTTATTTTGTTGTATGTGCATATTTTATACCCTCTTTAGTTATGTCAAAAGCATTAGTTATTTAATTGATTAGTGGCTGTGAAAATCAAAAGAATCGAAAATATTCAACTACTAGCCAGGGTTCATTCTAGGTCAGAATTTTTGGGAGAAGTGAGAAAGCGCGCGATCGCGTCCTTAAATGGTGTTCTTTAATGTACTTCTGCAAAATAGGGTTAAAATGCACAGTACAACCATTAAATACAACATTTGAATAGAAGGAGTGCTTTATAATGGGCCAGTGTATCTTACTAGACAAATTTTGTTTGAAAATCGTAAAAACCAAAAAATAAATTATTTTCTAAAAACCATTTTAGGGAAAAGTGGGGCCCCCGGAGGGCGAAGGCAGGGTCCCTAGGGCGACAATTTCGCCCACATCGCCCTCTAGAATGATCCCTGACTAGCAGAAGAATATTGAACTGTCCTATAGAATGAAATTTCACTCAACTGGAAATGCCCGATAGATATGGGAAAGTTATGTGATACAGAGCATGAAGGTTATCTTTTACAATGTCAAAAATAATATAAACACGGGATATGTGTTCTGTTTTTGTTTATTGCAGGTTTAAAATAGAAGGTTTTGTTGATTAATTAAGACAAAAAGAACAATTCTACGATTTCATCTGTATTGCTGATCGTCGTTTTTCGGCGTTAGAAACCTGATAATATGAGCAAACAGGATACGTGTACGTCGAAGACAGCTATGATTTGAGCGAGTATTAAAGACTGTTCGCAAATCATAGGAATTTCATAGATCGCGCACATAATGTGTGTGCATCCGGCGGATGATTTGTACGTCAGTGTAGTCAAAGTCTGTGCAATATTTACGAGCGCTTTTTTGTTGCCAATTTTACCGGAACTGAATGGTTACTAACATTATTTTTCATGGATTATTATTGTATGTGCATTAAGTTGCATAGTCACATGATAATTGAATGACTCGTGGAACATACTATCATAAGCTATATGGTAGGGAGACCAAGAGTCTCGACACCGCGAACCAGAGAGAACACTCGTATCTATTTATCTATCCAGTTTGTTATTCCTCCAGTTCATGCCTCCGTGCTCGAGTGTTCAAGCATGTCGCATTCTGTCTATCTACCCATCTATCTCTGGATATTGCCAAATGCCAACACATCTTGCGCGTGATAGAGGCAGGTCAGCATGTCAGACTGTTGGTGGAAAAAAGTGAGGCATAAAATCCTGACCAATAGAACAGCATCAGGGAATGCGAGACTGTCTGACCAATAGAACAGCATCAGGGAATGCGAGACTGCCTGACCAATAGAACAGCATCAGGGAATGCGAGACTGCCTGACCAATAGAACAGCATCAGGGAATGCGAGACTGCCTGACCAATAGAACAGCATCAGGGAATGCGAGGCTGCCTGACCAATAGAACAGCATCAGGGAATGCGAGGCTGCCTGACCAATAGAACAGCATCAGGGAATGCGAGACTGGAATTGCAAGGTCTAGTCATTGTTAGAATGGGTTAATCAGGGTCCCTAGGGCGACAATTTCGCCCACATCGCCCTCTAACTGATCCCTGCTAGTCATTGTTAGAATGGGTTAATGTTTTAATTGTCAGATAAGAGTACGGTAAAAAGCAGTTTACTGACCACGTCTAACACTGTATACTGATCACTGCCCGCTTGAACTGGTCAAGCTGTGTCTCTGACAGGTTGGCGATATAATATCAGGTATGTTTTGGCTTGTTCCAGAGTGAAATACTGTGGATTTATCTGAAGCTAATGGGGTTCATATATTGAGTCTAAGTCATATCTCTGGTTTTCGCCAATCTGCCAGCCAAGCAATGGTGACAGTGGAATAGTCACACTTGACCCAGCAAGCTGCCCTCCTGCATGCCATCTCTACCTTGTTGATGTTTGTTTAAGTGCTTGGGCTCCAGACGTAGGATACACACTCAACCTGTGACCGGACCCAGGTTATGCAACAGTATGCTAGCAGTTCTAACATATTTTAGTGTTGATGTTGCAGCCTCGATGAAAACATGCCGATACCGAACACAACATTTACATAATGTGAACAACATCTGGTGCGGGCCGTTGTCTAATGTTGTTAAACCTTGTGGCCCAAACCATTTGTATTTTCATGCTATGTATTGTATCTTTATGTGTATGACATATGTACTATTGATTTGCAATAAAATATGGTTAAATAAAAAACAAATACACAAGAGCCTTATACATCAGAGATGATGTGTGTCTTTAGGCGATACATATGTAGACCATAAAATAGATTGCGGATAAATGATGATCATTGTTTCTATTCGTCAGCCAGTCATGTTACAGTTGCATCAGGCTATCAGTACGTGCAACGGAATGCCATTGAACCATGCTTCAGCTCCGTCAACAAAATTAGGTTAGAACTATTTAAATACGGATGTAAATGGAAAAATATGGTGAGCATAGATTCCACCACACTATAGGAAATAGCTATATTCGTCCCGGCCATGGATCATTTGGATTGAGCTATGCTATGGATCTATGTTTGAGCTAGTCTAAACATTTAGACTGGAAAATGTGACATTTTTCAAAGTCTAAATGCTAAACCTCAATTATACATTGACACAATATTATACATGATACCAACTTTTAAATTACGGGAGAAGTTTACAAGTCACTGTCGTCCATTATGGTTATTTTGCATGAGGGAACGCCAATATACGAATTTCATTAGATGAAATTGTTTGGAACATTTATCTCCCATCGAGTTTATGGTGAACCAAGTAAGATTTCGTACAAAATCAATTGTCATAAGCATGAAATGTACTAACAAATAATTCATTCAGATTTCTTTTGTGAAGACGCCCGGCCATTGCACAAAAACGGTGGGAGAATCACACCTGTCGACTTCAAACAGCAAAATCGTATTCACAAAGGTCAGACAATATATTTTAAACGGTGTTTATATCTATATTTATGATTATTCTTAACACCAATGCACACATATATAAACGTTCATGTCCGGAAAGCTTCAAAATCTTAGTCAGAATCCCGCCATCGGATCAGGGCGAAAGTGCTATGCGAAAATGAGATTCAAAGATAAGAATTCGAAATAACAGATCAGAAAAAAAATTATGTTTCTATGTAGAGGTCTTAGAGGAGTGACTATGTTTGAGCTCACTTTGAGGCTTTGCCTTATTGAAGTTACATTGTATTCATTAACATTTGTCTTGCACTGACGCGCACCTGCTGTTAATACCCGAAAGAGGAGTCTGGCAGTATTTATAAATAGATAGATATTACATTTTAATCATTGTCACAGAGTCTCTGACAACTGCCTCCAACGTCATCTCAGTATAGTGTTGGGAGTATGATGCAGATGGCGTCCAGTGGTAGACCGTCATATTTGGAATCGAAGGGTTCATATAGAATATTGACCGGCAAAAATAATGACCAACGGGTTCGATACTGCCAGGGCACGTATGTAGTGTTCGTATGCAAGACACCTTATACCCATTGCTTTGTACTGGTTAACTGCTACGTCTGCACAGGAAAACATGTCGAGGTTCCCGTAAGTGGTTTGACATAATTGGAACATACAAACATTATATGATATTTTTGTAGATGTTGTCTTACCCCACCCACAAATTTAAACGTCAACAGAAAAAGTACAAGCTAAAACGTTTGACATACAAAGTACAGAGAGCCATAAATCTTTATGGCCTCTTTAAAAACGAGCAATGCAACATCAAATGATGCTCGTCTACATGAAGGCGTCCACGTATGGCCCAATTCATAGCAGGTGAAATCGAGTAAAATAGGTTTACTAAACGCAACCATTTTGTTTCAAATGCGCATGTGCAAACTATTTTTAACCAATCACAATATCTGTTGTTAACCGCCCCTGGTCTAAATACAGGAAGTGCAACCAATGTAAACAAACAAACAAACAAACACATGTTGTTCGACCTACTGTTACTACAATAATGAACCCGATCTACACATGTATACACACCTACTTTTTCAAACTCCGAGCAGTGATTTCGTGTGCAAACAGAGATTACCGCGTTTAAGTTTGTTATCAGTGTGGACTGTGTGTGTTTGTATATGCATGTCATTTTAAAGATGCATGCTCAGTTACGTCAATACGTGTCAGATATGATTAGATTACATTTTCTTTTTGATATTCTGATATGGCCAGTTGGTGAACCGCCAGCTAGTTAAATAATGGTTACCGATTGCCTACCAGCCTGGCATACAACCGTAGGATTCGGGAAGTACTGATGTTCACACAAAAAGTGTCTCATAAGTCAGAAATGGTTGGCCCTTTAAATAGGGGTGACACTATAATAAACAAACACTTTTTATACACTATATAATGTATGGAAGGCCTTACGCGATTAAGAGCTTCAATGTGTGTGTTTTACGTTTATTTATCGTCGCTACCGGTTGCCCATATGAGCGACGCCTCCTGAAGAGATAAGTCATTTTAGATTGTTGGAGGATAGTGCAATGATACAGACATAGACCCATTCCAGAGTCTCCTCTGGTTCTTTTACGTGCACGGTGTACAGCACCGACATGAGACCTCGGTTTAATGTCCCATCTGAAAGACTGGTAGTTTTATTAGGGTCAGACAACGGGGGGTCGAACCTGCGATCCCTGGATTACAAATCCAACGTGTTAAACACTGGACTACAGATCCGTCTAAGAGCATCACTCACAGATCTCGAGTATCCATTTATATAGTTGCCATAGACTACTTTGTACTGTACTAATTGCAGGCGTGGGCGGATATATCCCATACTAGTATATATAATACATTCAATGACTGTGTTCCCATGGCAATATAATTCAGCTCTCACGTGTATTTAATGACATATATATTTAGTTACAAGTATTCTGTGGTACATACTTGCGAACTGATGTTGTGATAACATATTTGTTAAGATCCTAGACTACATAGCCTATATATATCTCGAACATTAACATATTGAGGAATTGTTACTTCAGCTATAATGTGTTGAGAATATCTGTTATTTATGTTTTTAAATTATCTCGTGCTTATTTATCCTATATTATTTATCCTATAGTATTTATCCTATAGTATTTATCCTATAGTATTTATCCTATAGTATTTATCCTATAGTATTTATCCTATATTTATCCTATAGTATATAGTATTTATCCTATATTATTTATCCTATAGTATTTATCCTATATTTATCCTATAGTATTTATCCTATATTATTTATCCTATATTTATCCTATATTTATCCTATATTTATCCTATAGTATTTATCCTATAGTATTTATCCTATATTTATCCTATAGTATTTATCCTATATTATTTTTATCTATATTTATCCTTATTTATCTATATTTTATCCTATATTTATCCTATATTTATCCTATAGTATTTATCCTATATATCCTATATTTATCCTATATTTATCCTATATTTATCCTATAGTATTTATCCTATATTTATCCTATTCCTATATTTATCCTATATTTATCCTATATTTATCCTATATTTATCCTATAGTATTTATCCTATATTTTATCCTATATTTATCCTATAGTATTTATCCTATATTTATCCTATATTTTATCCTATATTTATCCTATAGTTTTATCCTATATTTATCCTATAGTATTTATCCTATATTTATTTTATTTATCCTATATTTATCCTATATTTATCCTATATTTATCCTATATTTATCCTATTTTATCCTATAGTATTTATCCTATATTTTTTTTTTTTTATCCTATATTTATCCTATATTTTTGTATTTATCCTATATTTATCCTATATTTATCCTATATTTATCCTATAGTATTTATCCTATATTTTTATCCTATATTTATCCTATAGTATTTATCTTTTCCTATATTTATCCTATAGTATTTATCCTATTTTTTTTTTTTTTTTTTTTTTATTTATGTTTTATTTTATTTATCCTATAGTATTTATCCTATATTTATCCTATATTTATCCTATATTTATCCTATAGTATTTATCCTATATTTATCCTATATTTATCCTATAGTATTTATCCTATATTTATCCTATATTTATCCTATATTTATCCTATATATCCTATAGTATTTATTTATCCTATATTTATCCTATATTTATCCTATATTTATCCTATATTCCTATATTTTTATTTATCCTATAGTATTTATCCTATAGTATTTATCCTATATTTATCCTATATTTATCCTATATTTATCCTATATTTATCCTATAGTATTTATCCTATATTTTGTATTTCCTATATTTATCCTATATATATTATTTATCCTATATTTATCCTATATTTATCCTATATTTATCCTATATTTATCCTATATTTATCCTATGTTATTATTTATCCTATATTTATCCTATATTATTATATTTATCCTATATTATTTATCCTATAGTATTTATCCTATATTTATCCTATAGTATTTATCCTATATTATTTATCCTATATTTATCCTATATTTATCCTATAGTATTTATCCTATAGTATTTATCCTATAGTATTTATCCTATATTTTTATCCTATATTTATCCTATATTTATCCTATAGTTTATCCTATAGTATTTATCCTATAGTATTTATCCTATAGTAATTGTAAACATTGCTCTTGCGCAAATAAAATAACTAATTTATGGTGACATAATTATTATAGACCCAATGCGTGTTTGTAATTTTATGTAAATGTGTTTGTATCTCTAAATGCACATGTCCCCAATAATAAAATATTTACTTACTTATACAATGTTCTGCATATATTACATAACTATAACACAGCCTCTTAAAAACCTTGTGGGAGTCATGAGAGCGTTGTATTAGCGCGTTCGATTCGGGTGCTAAATGCCCGGAGTTCGAGCACGCTGGAGCCGTTACGATTGTGCCCTTAGGCAATGCATTTAAATTCCACGTTGCCTCTCCTCTCGCCCTCATGACGATGGATTCCACCAGGAATGAGGTCTCGAGAGTGATTAATATAAGTTGTATGAACTTGTTTCGCAATCAAGCTAAAATAAAATTGTATAGCTAAAAACATTGTGATCAGCTCCTGTCACTTCCTTATGAAGAGAATATCATATACGCCTCTACTACACTGCCAGGCAACGGATTTATTTTGGCTGGTGATAGTCCGATATAATGTTGGCAAGCTGGATGAGATATATTCATCGTTTACGTGGTGACAAGCCCTAGTGATAACTTCTTACTGTTGCTGTTGTTTCTACAACACCGATTCCTCTAGGTAGCTCTTGGTTTAGGCCGCATCTCCACCGAATCTGTAAAACAGAACATCACTTCAAAGGGACATTGATGCTGAAGCGCATAGCTGTTGTTGCTAGGTCGACAACCAGAATATCCTGTGTGTTTTACGTTTATTTATCGTCGCTACTGGTTGCCCATATGAGCGACGCCTCCTGAAGAGAAGAGATTAGTCATTTTAGATTTTTGGAGGATAGTGCAATGATACAGACAGAGACCCATTCCATAATCTCCTCTGGCTCTTTTACGTGCACAGTGTAAAGCACCGACACGAGACCTCGGTTTAACGTCCCATCTGAAAGACTGTTAATTTTATTATTTTATTATGGTCAGACGGGGGATCGAACCTGCTATCCCTGGATTACCAGTCCAGCGTGTTACCACTGGACTACAGATCCGTCCCAGAATATCCGGAATCCTACGCTGCTATATATACTGTAAGAAGTTCACCGGCCTCAACGTGCATGCAATGAGGAGGTCGACCGTGTGGTTGTGCTCCTTATAGCAGGTATAAATACATGTAGGCCTACGATACTACATGCATGGGATGGCGTAGCTTGCGCTTGATATATGTGTAGGCTCCATTAGAATAGTGGGTCTAGGGGGGCATCTCGCCTGGAATATTTTGAAAGTCCATATCTCCACAGAGGCGAGAAATAAGGAACACATTTATGCAGTTCTGAAAATCCTTATTTATCAATTAAAACGTAATGAAATACCAACTTATTTTCATATTATAGATCTGTTCACTGCACATTAATCACCTCCACCTCTTGCCTTTCATTTTTATTGCCTTTTCTGCATTTTCATATTTTCAATGTTTGAAGAAAATGTGTGGGCACGTGCCTACAGTGTCTATAGGAAGCTTCGCCACTGACATATATGCAAAGAAACGCTGACCCCGGAAAGTAACGTACAAACAATTGATATTTAGAGGATATTTGTGTTTACTAGTGGACGGTCCGCCTCCGTGATCGAGTGGTTAAGGTCGCTGACTTGTATACCACTGTAACCTATCATCTCTGATGGTCACGGGTTCGAGCCCCGCTCAGACCGTGTCTCATTTATATGAAAAAGTTGGCAGTTTCTTACGGAGGTTGGTGCACCAAGTACTGGTTAACCACTGGAGCCTGTCGCTCAAATTGGAAACCGGTAGCGACGTTAAATAAACTTAAATAAAAAAACTAAAAAACTAATGGACGATTGGAATTTATTTCATCGAGTGATCACCGAAAACATATGCCATCTTCCACTGTTTCAGAAAACTCAATCATTCATTGGAAAAGATAAAAAGAAAAGCTGGTCAATTCTATTTATAGATATAGTCAAAGTCAAGTCAATTCTATTTATAGATATAGTCAAAGTCAAGTCAATTCTATTTATAGATATAGTCCAAGTCAAGTCAAAGTTTTTATTGGCATAAACATGTACATGTCCATCGCCAAGATATAGGTGTAAAGGAACATAATTATATACAGTAACATTTAGTTACAGCTCGTCAAAATTGCAAGAAAAGAATACTAATTCTTTCTCAGAATTCTCCCGTGAAGATACCCCAGGGCCACAATCAAGTATACCATTGCATAACCATGTACGGGCTATTCACTATTTCAAAAGCCTCCTATTGATCCCAGCATGTTTAGCAGTAGTCTAGTAACACATATAAGACAATCTGAATTCAAATATTTATAATACAATCATTGAAGAAAATGTATTCATATTTCCCTATTATTAATTCAAATCAGGTGGGTTCCAGTCTGCCGATTTTTCACGTTTTTACTTCTGGCAAAATTAATATTACGAGAAGCTCAATACAGATCAATTAATCGTCTCGATGTTAAACATATTTATTTATATGACTGACAAGGCAAACTATATCAATGTGTGTGTGTTTTACGTTTATTTATCGTCGCTACCGGTTGCCCATATGAGCGACGCCTCCTGAAGATATTAGTCATTTTAGATTTTGGAGGATAGTGCAGTGATACAGACAGAGACCCATTCCAGAGTCTCCTCTGGTTCTTTTAGGTGCACGGTGTAAAGCACCGACACGAGACCTCGGTTTAACGTCCCATCTGAAAGACTGTTAATTTTATTAGGGTCAGACGCCACGGGGATCGAACCTGCGTAAACGTAAAACACACACACAACTATATCAACGCCTGTTCCCATGCTAGGGGATGGGGTTAGAACAATACCCCCGAACAATACGTGGAAGTCGTGATAGCGCAGTGGATACGCGTTCGCTTCAGGTGCGAAAGGTCCGGAGTTCGAGCCCCACTGGAGCCGTTATGATTGTACCCTTAGGCAAGGCATTTAAATTCCACGTTGCCTCTTCTCTCTCCCTCGTGGCGATGGATTCCATCAGGAATGAGGTCTCGAGAGTGATTTATATAAGTTGAAATAACTTGTTTCGCAATCGAGCTAAAATAAATTTGTATAAACTAACAATACCCCCCGGACGCTCACTACCTGACATGTGCCCCCAGGAACCATGAACACGTTGCGACACCTTTTGAAATGCAATTTTCCACGGTGGAGCATACTTCATTGGTAGGTTGTCACTAGTTAATATATGACATCCTTAAGGAGATTTGAGTCAATACATCGTAAATGGACAAGTAGTATACCCAGTATAATAAAGCACTATCGTAATGAATGAAGAGTCCTCAACGAGGGAAAATCAAACTTCTGCAGTGCCACTTGTCCTATATCTCTACCATACCTAGCAACAAATACCCTTACCTAGCAACAACTACTCATACCTAGCAACAACTACCCATGTCTAGCAACAACTACCCATACCTAGCAACAACTACTCATACCTAGCAACAACTACCCATACCTAGCAACAACTACTCATACCTAGCAACAACTACTCATACCTAGCAACAACTACCCATACCTAGCAACAACTACTCATACCTAGCAACAACTACCCATACCTAGCAACAACTACTCATACCTAGCAACAACTACCCATACCTAGCAATAACTACCCATACCTAGCAACACCTACCCATACCTAGCAACAACTACCCATACCTAGCAACAACTACCCTTACTTAGCAACAATTACCCATGCCTAGCAACAACTACTTATACCTAGCAACAACTACCCATACATTAGCAACAACTACTCATACCTAGCAACAACTACTCATACCTAGCAACACCTACCCATACCTAGCAACAACGACCCATACCTAGCAACAACACACCTGCACATGCTATCGATTGCGCTATCAAAGTGCCCGTCTTGCATACACCTCAGCGCAAAGAAATAAATGTTGCGCAAATAAAATAACAAGAAGCATTCCGCGATTGTATTTCACTCAATATTACCGGTGATTACGCACCGACTCCCGTGTTAGAGGTATGAATCTCATTCCAGCATCGTTGTTCGTCTATTGATGCCAGGCAACTACCTAACACTGTAGTTCAGTATCTTACCCAAGCCGTACCAACCACAGAGCATCTGGGTTCGAGTAGAATAGCAAGCCGTTGTTAGAACACACATTTCCCCCGCAGGTTCGATCCCCCGTCTGACCCTAATAAAATTAACAGTCTTTCAGATGGGACGTTAAACCGATATCTAGTGTCGGTGCTTTACACCGTGCACGTAAAAGACCAGAAGAGACTCTGGAATTGGTCTGTCTGTATCATTGCACTGTCCTCCAAAAATCTAAAATGACTAATATCTTCAGGAGGCGTCGCTCATACGGGCAACCGGTAGCGACGATAAATAAACGTAAAACACATACGAACACGCATTTCACCGCTATCACAAGGGCCGTGAGTTCGCTTCTAACTTGCCCTAAAGCAAGACGCTTAAATTATACAGTGTATCTTCTCTCTCATGTGGATCCCACCAGGAACGTGGTCTTGAGAACGTTTGAACTAATCGTGTAAGAACTTGTTTCATAATCTGACTTAGACTAAGGTGTGTATAACCTATAAATACCCACCCGTGTTAAATCGACTAACCGGATGTTGTAGGACAGTTTCACAAGACCACTAAAACTATTGATCGATTTACGAGCATGGATGCCATATCATTGCTTTGTAAACAAATGATTTCCTCTCCATTTCTCGAGTCCAGCACTTATGAAAGTGATTTATCACCCAATAGTTTGATAAAGGTAAATTATACAGAACGAGTGACTACGTGGTGTTGTATAAATGCCTATGTGAGCCTCAGGCCTGTAATGTCGACATGTAGAATGATATAGAGTATTAAGTCATATTCACTATTATCTGTTGTTGTTCGAGCTTGTTCCCCATTACAACCAGCGAACCATATGGACGAGCGTTCAACGTTGATTAAAGTTCGCACAAGACTCAGTCGATTATTTGTGTAGTTAGCTATTGTTGTTCGAGTTTGTTCACCACCAGAGCCAGCGAACCATATGGACGAGCGTTCAAAAGTGATTTAAGTTCGCACAAGACTCAGCCGATTATTTGTGTAGTAAGCTATAGAGTTGATGTAGACTGGTGGTATTGAAGTATATGTCAATGGTGCAATAAATAGTTGACAACCGGACAAGGCATCGACTTCCCATACACGGTGACAAGTCCTGCGTTGATCACTGATATTCTTTCCCAATGATGGTCGTACTCTATCGAAGAACGGACCTGACAGGAGGGCTGCAAGGCTAATGTTGACACCCATTCAGCTGGATGATTCCTTGAACTAAATTGGATGACATTTTCAGAACTGGTTATTTTTCAAACAGCTGTTTTGATGTATAAACGTCTAAATAATCTATATAATGTTAGAACTTTGTAGCTGTGCTTCAAGGGTATATCAATTGTTAAACTGTAATAAGGTGACATTTTATTGATGTTTCTGTGTATGTAAATATGAAAAAATAAATAAACGGGTTGCTCCATGACAACTCAAAAATTAACAAAAAACGTCTAAATGACCAAGCCCCTGTTTACCTCAGAAACACATTCACTTTCATTTCAGATATCCAAACCAGACACAGAAGAGAATTATTCAGAAAGCCCTTTGTCTACTCTGGCATTACTATATGGAATGCGTTACCAACTACTACTAAAAACGGCTCATCAGTCAGTAAAATGAAATCATTTTACTTAATTTAGAGCTATTCACAATTTGCATGTGTTTTGTTCTTTACATATCACTGACAGCGCACAAGCCACCAACACTGACGAGGCGAGTGTCTCTGTTAAAAAGTTGTTATTAAAGAGGACAATGTGATTAATGCGATGCCTTCAGAAGATTATTAATTGGTCATTTGATTGCTTGGAGGATAGTGCAAGATACTCTCCAATTCCAGAATCATCCCTGGTTCTTTTACATGCCCTGTGTGCAGCATCAACATAATACCTCGGCGTATCGTTCCATCTGAATATTCTGAATTATAATGTATTATAATTCCACATAATAATATTCATTGTATTTACTTGCAGCTCTCTAACTCATTCATGACTAAAAGTCCAATGATATCATATAGCGTGTTTAATTGTATGTATATAAGGCCATAATAAAATATTTCCTAGATTTTCATCCCCGCCCGCCCCCGTTTTTAGGGCCCGCCCCGATTTTTTTTATTACTATTTGAAAAAAAAAAAAAAAATCTTGTCAAGTTGAATCTTGTCAAAACACCATTTTATCAGCATAAATATCGATATCCTGAAAATATAAAATAAAAAATAAAATTTCACCCCCCGCCCCCATTTTCAAAAAAATTTGGATGAAAATCTAGGATTTATTTTATTATGGCCTAAAGCTTAAACTTTATTTATTTTACAACGATTGCAATGCAAGTTCTAACAACTTATATTAACCACTCTCGTTGGTGCGGATAAAAGCGTAAATGTGGTCATTCGTGTGGGAGGAAACCGGAGTACCCAGAGAAAACCCACCTGTCCGATCTGGCGATCACCGTACCATATCACATACTTCCCGTTCCGAGGATCGAACCCGGGTTGCATTGGTGAGAAGCGATGTATAAAATACACATGTATGGTGTACTATATATAATTGTTTTTGTTTTGAGGGTATTGTGGGAGATTGACCTTGTCACACAAATCCCATCGTTAAATAAAGTATTTTTATTATTATTATTATTATAGTTAACACTAAAATCATGGTATAAACCAGTACTCAATTATCCAACCTCCTCATCAGTTATCAGTTGTCCCGGATATGGAGCGAACATGTGGCCCTGATGATAACGATCAAAGGCGAGTTCTAACAACGGCACTCGACAATGGAGGCTCATTAAATAATCTATGTTGGACTCACGAAGACATCATCGTGACGAATATCTCGTAACATAAAGTCTTTATTATTATGCCTTCTGGGGATATGGCGGAGTTCCACAGCGCTGCATTGCAATCATTGAGTCGATGGCGGAGTTCCACAGCGCTGCATTGCAATCATTGAGTCGATGGCGGAGTTCCAAAGCGCTGCACTGCCTTCTTTGAGTCGATGGCGGAGTTCCACAGCACTGCATTGCCTTCATTGAGCCGATGGCGGAGCTCCACAGTGATGCATTGCCTTCATTGAGCCGATGGCGGAGCTCCACAGCGCTGCCCTGTCTTCATTGAGCCGATGGCGGAGTTCCACAGCGCTGCATTGCCTTCATTGAGCCGATGGTGGAGTTCCACAGCGCTGTCTTGCCTTCATTGAGTCGATGGCGGAGTTCCACAGCGCTGTCCTGCCTTCATTGAGCCGATGGCGGAGCTCCACAACGCTGCATTGTCTTCATTGAGCCGATGGCGGAGTTCCACAGCGCTGCATTGCCTTCATTGAGCCGATGGCGGAGTTCCACAGCGCTGCCCTGCCTTCATTGAGTCGATGGCGGAGTTCCACAGCGCTGCCCTGCCTTCATTGAGCCGATGGCGGAGTTCCAAAGCGCTGCACTGCCTTCATTGAGTCGATGGCGGAGTTCCACAGCGCTGCATTGCCTTCATTGAGCCGATGGCGGAGTTCCACAGCGCTGCACTGCCTTCATTGAGTCGATGGCGGAGTTCCACAGCGCCGCCTTGCCTTCATTGAGCCGATGCCGGAGGTACAGAGCTGTCATTGAGCCGTATAATAACTATCATAGATAGTCGATTGGATATGTACGCCCATGCCCCACCCTCATTGTACTGGACGCGTTTCGATTTTAATCAATCTATCGGAGTGTTGTGTTCAAACATGAACACATTTGACAGGGTCCTTATGATTGCTTGATGCTTTAATTCAATCTACTGATTGTGTAGTTCATAAAATAGGCCATTGTCATAGACGTGCACGGTCAGGTGTGAAGGGGCATCTCTGCAATATGTTACCTGTGATTAATATCACTTGATTATATACCATTCTAGATGTTAGACTTTTGCATGTGTTTTGTTCTTGTCAAACACTGATAGCGTACACGCCACCAACATTGACGAGGTGATTGTCTCTGTTAAAAAGTTGTTATTAAAGAGGACAATGTGATCAATGCGATGCCTTCAGAAGATTATTAATTGGTCATTTGATTGTTTGGAGGATAGTGCAAGATACTCTCCTATTCCAGAATCATCCCTGGTTCTTTTACATGCCCTGTGTAGGCCAACAACTTCAACATAATATCTCGGCGTATCGTTCCATCTGAAAGACTGTTAATTTTAGTATGGTCAGACGGTGGATCGAACCTGTGAATTCCATAGTTATTGTGTTTCATGTAAAAACACACTTATCCGAAGTGTGCGTTTTATATTGTCCTCTAGTATAATATGCAAATGAGAACTAGACATTTGAATAAATATTAAACACAAAGACACAATAGTTACCCACGTGCATCACAGTTTATTTTATACAAAATTATTTTAGCTCGATTGCAAAACAAGTATTTACATCGTTAGATTATTCGCTCTCGATACCTCATTCCTGATGGTATCCATAGCCATGAGGGAGAGACAAAAGGCAATTTAAAATATTTAAGTGTCTTGACTAAGGAAACAATCGTAACGGCTACAGCTGGGCGTGAAACTCTGGGCATTTCCCACCTGAAGTGAACGAGCTAGTTACCACTGCGCTAGCAGTGATGTATTATATAACACTATATACATGTAATACTATTCAGTTATACAGTATACAGATGGTTCTGTAGTCCAGTGGTAACACGCTGGACTGGTAATCCAGGGATCGCAGGTTCGATCCCCCGTCTGACCCTAATAAAATTAAAAGTCTCAGATGGGACGTTAAACCGAGGTCTCGTGTCGATGCTTTACACCGTGCACGTAAAAGAACCAGAGAATACTCTAGAATGGGTCTCTGTCTGCATCATTGCACTATCCTCCAAAATCTAAAATAACTAATCTCTTCACGAGGCGTCGCTCATTTGGCCAACCGGTAGCGACGATAAATAAACGTAAAACACACAAACTATTCAGTTAATATTTAGTTAAAACAAATAGAGATGTGTGCAATGTATTTCACGTAGTTTGAAAACGAAAATAGCCATATGCGCAGAAAAGTGCGGAAGACCGGATACCGTACTTTAAAGCAACCGTGCAATTCCACACGCAAATATGAAACTTTCGACGTGCCTAGTTAATTAATGAACATCCAACCTCTCTATATATAGCTGCGTGCCAATCAATACTAAGGAACAACCGAAACCCCCACATATTTCCAGGCTTAATGATCAATTAAGCGATCACGGCTTGAAGATTAGTTAATTATTCCTATAATATTTCGGATCATGTACGGTTTCATAGTTGCGCACACTGCAAAGCGTCAAATACGGTTTGTACGCGTAATTAACTTTTAATGCAGGTTTGCTATTTCATATGTGCGTTCGTCTGATTTATGGATGCATTTTGCCTGTCACTTGTCAAGTATGTTTCATTTATTTTATTGATTAAGAAACTGTTCGCGTTTTGAACAGTATCTTAAGTCAAATGTTTACACACGAATTAACGTAGGCCTATCCCACTAGCAGTCGACTAAACAAATGTTCTGACATAATATCCGGTAACTCAATATCACTTATTTCTTCTCATTACATAGAATCTTTATTATTAGTTTTTAATATTAGTTTTTATTATTTTATTTTCACTATGATGATGATGATGATGATGATGATGATGGATGATGATGATGATGATGCTGCTGCTGCTGCTGCTGCTGCTGCTGCTGCTGCTGCTGCTGATGATGATGATGATGATGATGATGATGATGATGATGATGATGATGATGATGATGATGATGATGATGATGATGATGATGATGATGATGATGATGATGATTATTATTTATTATTATTATTTATTAATATTTATTATTATTTATGTATTTATTTATTATTTATTTATTAATTAATTATTTTTATTATTATTATTATCCTGCACAGTTATGCGCCGCTGCCAACGGAAGTGTTTAATAGTTGTGTGCATGAAGTGCATGGAATGCTTGCCTATGTATTTATGAATGAATGGAAATAATTATCCATTGTAAACACTATTATGAATCTATATGACTATATATTAATTACCTCTCAATAGGTTGAAATATAGCTAAACAGATACATGGAGGGAAGGATAGAGTGTGTGATTTACGTTTATTTATCGTCGCTACCGGTTGCCCATATGAGCGACGCCTCATGAAGAGATTAGTCATTTTATATGTTTGGAGGATAGTGCAATGATACAGACAGAGACCCATTCCAGAGTCTCCTCTGGTTCTTCTATGTGCACGGTGTAAAGCACCGACACGAGACCTGTTAATCTTATTAGGGTCAGACGGGGGATCGAACCTGCGATCCCTGGATTACCAGTCCAACGTGAATGATAGAGATGGAGGAAGGGGTATGAGATGGCAATCGGGTTGATAGAGGGAGGGGGAGTGGGGAGTGGTTATGCTATTCCTTGAAACTGGTGGAGAACTTCCGGGTGGGATTCGAACCTACAATGGTGAGGGGGCAAGTGGTTTGCAGTTAACGACCTTAACCGTAACCAAGGGCACTGAAGGCATGCTTCTGGCCTTTCTCTCCATAGTACACATACAGCGACAAACACACTGAACGCGTGCACTAACCCACAGCTTTGTTACACAGGGGCTTGTATTCATTTTGAGTTTACAATTCGAGCATAAATCCTGGAGATTTCATGAATGAGGAATATGATTGCACGTGCAATTTGATACAATCAATTAGCACCATAGCACGGTATGCAGTAAAACATTATGTTAATTGAACTGACATATTCATTGCAAATGTGTGCACGTGCATTGCCGCTACGGGCATACGTTCGAACCGGAACCGCACGCGACGCATGTCAGAAATAGTAGAAATAAATAAAAATTGCACAGCGCGTGTTCGTGACTTGTATTTCGTGGCATGTTCAGAAATGTCACTTCGGGTTAATGAAAAACATTGACATTTCAGTGAAATATCTTGGGCTACGGTCGTTATCTGATATTAACCATGACAGAATATGGATGACATGTGGCATATTATTTTCTAAATAGTCTGCTGTTAAAAGGATCGACAGCCTTCTTGTTTTTGTAAAAAGTAATCAAAACGAACTCGAAAATTAATCATACATTTTCATTACATCTCATGTAAATATGAATCAATATATGAACGAAAGAGGTATAGAAAATATATTTAATGTTTGTTTCTTTGTAGCGTTTATTTATCGTCATCCTCTGTGTAGCCGGTGTGACGTATCTTTATTAGTATATGACGTCTCTGTAATATTAACAGGCGGATATGTAGTCCAGTGGTAACACGCTGGACTGGTAATCCAGGGATCGCAAGTTCGATCCCCCGTCTGACCCTAATAAAATTAACAGTCTTTCAGATGGGACGTTAAACCGAGGTCTCGTGTCGGTGCTTTACACCGTGCACATAAAAGAACCAGAGGAAACTCTGGAATGGGTCTATGTCTGTATCATTGCACTATCCTCCAACAATCTAAAATGACAAATCTCTTCAGGAGGCGTCGCTCATATGGGCAACCGGTAGCGACGATAAATAAACGTAAAACACACGCATTAAAGCTCTTAATCGTGTAAGGCTTTAATAAACTTATAAACACACACTCTGTAATAGTATATTATTCATATCATTTTAATACTTAAAAGATGAGAACACTGACGGATTATGCTGCATGTGTTGCAAAGGAAACATCGATGCCAACAGAGGAATTAAAAGAGGCATTTCTTTTATGCTTTCCAGTGAATGATAGAGTTTTCTCAGTGAAAGAGAACTCCATTTTACACAGCTTTGGCATTTTCTCTGTCACTGCTTGAGTTTCGTATATATCCGTTGAATGTATTTTTGTATTGAACAGTTAATTATAAAGTAATACATTCTAATGAATTTGTTTTGTCTGTAGTTTTATAATTTTGACAGCAAACAGAAACTAACTTGAAAATGATACATGAACTATTTCTTATTACGGACGTTCACATTAGCAGAAGTGGTTGTGCGGTTGTGTCATGTAGTGCAACGAGGCTCCAGACAGGGCAGTTAAAATGAATAAAATTTGAAAACAAATATTATATTAGCTACAGTCATTGGAAATCGTAAATGAACAAGAAGTGTTGTGTTTATTAGTGTAGGATAGGATTTTATTTCACCGCAATTTGTATGTCCACGAGTGGCGTTAGTAAATATCCACTATACCCTTAAAAACAATTCAGAGGGCAGTACATGATCAATGTCAGTTTCATTCTGATATGAAACAGTAATCGTATATTGTAAAATAAAATACTAGATACCTTCTCTGCGTTAATAACGTTATAATGGTATACGTTTTAGAGTAAACATCTCAGAGATCCAAGACAATTTGAAAAATGACAAAAATCCTATATGAAGCATTCTCTGAATTTGCTAACATGTTGATAATTGACGTTTTGAGTTCTATTTTCACTCTAATAAAATAACTAACCAATCAATTTACATATTTTCCCATGTCTTAAGTGTTTCTCTGCTGCGTGAATTTGAATATAGCATACATTTACGTCTTAACGTAAACAGAAGAGACATACTCTGGTTCAAAATGTTAATTGCTATTAATTATTTATTACTGAGATATGAATTTTAGCATATTTTGTTGGCGTTATTTGTCTACTACAATACTGTCTGATACGCTGTGATTTCCAGTCTGATATTACGTTTGCTGGTTTGATACGGTCACGTATTCGTATCAAACCAGAACATAAGCCGTATGGTAACTAGTTCCTGAGAAAATAACGCATGCGCACTCGGTGTTAGTTTGCTTACTTCCTGTAACGTCTCCAATTGGACAGATAACAGATGTGTGTACACGTATTAGTGTATCTAATTATGTCAGTAATTGTGATTTCAAATGTTCCTGATAAATGGACAACGAAGAGCACGATATCGATTATTAAATATTCAAATTCATATCAAAGTAATAAAGACGTTAATACGTGGCTAGTTTCATATCAGCCTAGGTATCTACCCGAGGGAACATGATATATGCATGAGACCGAATCTAAGTACTGAGAAACATTAGTCAGTTACTGTCCCTGAATACTTCTAATAGTATCGTTGTCCTCTTAATTGGATTCCTCTGTTTGTATCGCTGTTTCCTTTGCACCACATTTTTTCCCATTCTTATCCGTATTCGCGTCTTATAATTATGAAATTATTAAATATCGACATATATCCTTTAGCATGTCCAATGAATACCTTTACTGTAAAAATTGGTTCAATTAATTAACACGATTTTGATAAAATTACATTTATCCTAACGCAACATCTGTTTAGACGACAACAGTAAAAACAAAGGATTCCAACTAAAAGGACCAATATACATTTAGGGATAAATCTGACTTTATCCACCAAGGGAGGCAATAGAAACACCAGTAATGTCTCTTATTGTGGTCGTTTCAAAACCTGTATTACCAGTAGTTTCAGTAACGAAATCCAGTAGACATTTTTATATGTACCATAGATTAAAGTTTTGCATGACAGCAATATTAATTGGTTTAAACTTTATTTATTTTACAACGATTGCGAAGCAAGTTCTAACAACTTATATTAATCACTCTCGTTGGCGCGGATGAAAGCGTATATGTGGTCATTCGTGTGGGAGGAAACCGGAGTACCCGGAGAAAACCCACCTGTCAGATCTGGCGACCATCGTACCATCTCACACACTTCCCGGTATGAGGATCGAACCCGGGTTGCATTGGTGAGAAGCGAGCGCTAACCACTGCGCTAATATTAATAAATATTCTTATAACGTGATGTATGGATATTAATTGCATTGCTGAAAATTGGAGCTATGATTAGTACAATTAAAAAAGACTAAGCTAGAAAGCAGAAAGAATAAGATTACATGTAAATGTTTTTCAACAATGTTTGTGTTTGTTTGATCGGGTTTTACACCTGCATCAGAACCATTTTGGTGATTTATCGCCGGCGGGCATTTTACCTTTTACGCCTGCATCCGCACCATTTTGGTGATGTATCGCTGGCGGGCAGTTTACCTTTTACGCCTGCATCCGCACCATTTTGGTGATGTATCGCCGGCGGGCATTTTACCTTTTACGCCTGCATCCGCACCATTTTGGTGATGTATCGCAGATGGGCAGTTTACCTTTTACGCCTGCATCAGGACCATTTTGGTGATGTATCTCTGGCGGGCAGTTTACCTTTTACGCCTGCATCAGGACCATTTTGGTGATGTATCGCAGATGGGCAGTTTACCTTTTACAGGCAGCAGATTACCTAACAACACTTTTCCTGGGCAGGCTCCATCGGTTAACCAGTACTAGGTACACCAACATCCTTAAGAAATTGCCAACTTGTTCATATAAATGAGACACGGCCTGAACGGGGTCGAACCGGTGATCATCAGTGATGATAGGTTACAGTGGTATACAAGTCAGCGACCGTAACCACTCGACCACGGATATTTTTCAAAAATTAAATCTTTGACAACAACATGGGTGTAAATGGTCGGATTAGTCGTGAATGGGTCATTTGGCTGTCCGATTAGCGCACTCGCCTCTCACCAATGAAACCCGGGTTCGATCCTCGGACCGGGAAGTATGTGAGATGGTACGATGGTATGCCAGATCGGACAGGTGGGTTTTCTCCGGGTACTCCGGTTTCCTCTCACACGAATGACCACATTTACGCTTTCATCCGTGCCGACGAGAGTGATTAATATAAGTTGCTAGAACTTGCTTCGCAATAGTTGTAAAATAAATAAAGTTTTAAAGAAATGGGTCACGCACATTAGGTTGTCATAGAAACACACATTTCTGTACAGGAGTAGCATAAGCATTTGAAAATCACAATTTGTTATATAACACAATTTCTGAATCTTTTAATTTAACATGTTCTAACTTGAATATACATGTAGCATTTCTAATTTTGTTTGAAGTGTAACTATGTTCCGTTATGTGTTGTTCTATATAAATCATTGTAAATCATTGCTGTCCCCAGAAATATCATATATGTATATCTATCTATGCCCACAATATCATAAAGTCATGTTGTTATATATGTAACCTGACACTAATAAAAGTAATTGTTGCTGTTGTTGTTGTTTAACGTTTCGTCCTCGATAAACATCACAATTATGACTTTAGTAATTATCATTTACATGTATAGTACAAAAGCTATAGATACAATATATAAAATGATGTTACATGTACATTAATTAATAAAACAAAAGGATTGGGCCAAAAGTGTTGCCAACATTAGTAAACGGCCCGCACCAGAATGTCACAGATATTTTATTCACACATTTTTTTTTAATTAAATGACAAAATGGGGAAATGGTATTTCTTTAAATAATATACGGTATTAAAAGAAAAACATTATTAACTGAGACGTAAAAAAAAACACCCCCTGTTCCACCAAATACTCACCATGACAAAATTATACCTAAACCGGAAACTACCAAAGCCGGAAATGTTTTTCGGTTTTTCTAAGCTTAATATATCTATACGATTTGCCTGTGGGGTAACGTAAGCTTCATATAATCAACAAAGTTACGCCTGTTTTAATATGGAAGAGCACATGTTGTTACAATTTAGTCTTGAATGGATGATCCTATTTCAGCATAACGAACATTCTCGGATTCTCAAACATTCGGTAGTTTCCGATGATACTTTACATGGAATGTATTAATGCGCAAGAGCGAGGTTTCTGTTAAAAAACGACAACAATTGATATAAATTAGGAAATAATAGGATATAAACATTATACACGTGCATTCCACAAAATGTTCGTGCAACCCGAGGTCATAGTGCATTGCATTAGTAGGGACTACATTGTGACGCTTTAGTACAGAGGATTTTAATTCTAAGAAATCCTTCGAATTATTTTACGGGAATCTCGCTTTAGTTTAATCATATGTATTGCTCTGTTTTACATATTCATGTGAATACAAAACATGACAAATTAAATAAAGGCAAACGGGTGAGGCCACACGTTTTAGCAACATTAGTTACAGCCCTTCCGTTCCCGGAATCTTGCTTAAAGGGTTTGTAAACAAACCACTAAAAATCACAAAAACTGACTTTAAGTAGTCGCCTGTCCTTAAATGACCCTATTCACAACAAACCATTTATAGTGAACGTCGGTTGTCCGACAGTACCACAACATTATTAGCCCGCTGTTATTTTGCAATAAAAGTAGCCATAAAATAGGGCAATGTAGCCATTGCAAGGACATTTGAATTAGAGACGAACACCATTCGATATAATTGAACCTAACGGTAATTATATTGAACCCAAATGCGACTATCCACCAGCAGGTGATACTACTGAATATTCTGCTGAATAACAAAACACGGATTACATCTGAGATGTGTCTCGTGGTGTGCTTTGTGCATGTTAATAAAATAATTTGTAAAAAAAACCCCAGAATGACAGAAAATAAATCCTGTTGGTTATTTGTTATGACGCCGTGAAGCATGTAGCACAAGTAGGCTGGCTCAATTGATCCATTTGGTCGCACAAGGCATGACATGTAGACACAAACAATACAGTATCTCTCGTGAGTGCATGGTCAGGGTGAGATACAAACGTCCGTCTCTTGGGATACAAATAGTCATCGGGATATGTGTTAGTTAGCTAAAATAAGTGAACATATATTGGAAGCAACTAATCGAGTACATACTTTAGTATACATTCATATAATATATATTAGACATGATATAAACATGATAGGATCAGGAGTATGACATATCATTTAGTTATGTTGTCTTTATTTTTTCAAACATAAAATTATTTTAAATCTCAACTCTTAATATATATACAGATATATATATATAGTTTATTTCAGTCTTATCAGCATATAACACAAATAATACAATACAAACATGTACTCAAACAATGCGTTACAGGAGACTAGATATTACAATCAGTTTTAAATCATCTAAATTCTTATATTATATACAGCTTAAAATAGATTCATAGTACAACAACTCATAACAGCTCTAATAATAGTAAACATCACTAAACAGGCTAATGATTAATTTGATTATATATTTAAGACGAAAGAACCATTTTGAAGAAATCTCACGTTTAAACTAAAACCTACAGCAATATCAACAACAACACTTTATTGACATGTGTGTGCGTGTGTGTTTTACGTTTATTTATCGTAAAAAACCGGTTGTCCATATGAGCGACGCCTCCTGAAGAGATTAGTTATTTTAGATTTTGGAGGATATGCAATGATACAGACGGATACCCATTCCAGAGTATCCTCTGGTTCTTTTACGTGCACGGTGTAAAGCACCGACACGAAGTATTATTTACGAGTTTAGTTAACGTCGCTACCGGTTGCCCATTTGAGCGACGGACAGTTTACCTAACAACACCTTTCCTTGGCAGGTTCCAGCGGTTAACAAGTACTTGGTGCACCAACCTCCGTAAGAAACAGCCAACCTTTTCATATAAAGAGACACAGTCCGAGCAGGGCTTGAACGTGTTTATTTTACGTTTATTTATCGTCGCTACCGGTTACCCATATGAGCGAGATTAGTCACTTTAGATTTTGGAGGATAGTGCAATGATACAGAAAGAGACCCACTCCAGAGCCTCCTCTGGTTCTTTTACGTGCACGGTGTAAAGCACCGACACGAGACCTCGGCTTAACGTCCCATCTGAAAGACTGTTAATTTTATTAGGGTCAGACGGGGGATCGAACCTGCGATCCCTGGATTACCAGTCCAGCGTGTTAACCACTGGACTACAGATCCGTCTGTAATATATATGTATGTGATATATGATATTTATACAGGGGCATTATGACCCGAGCCGGTTCATCCGGATCTACACTTTGTGTAAGCCTATTTAGAGGTATGTAGTGTTGAAAGGGTTAACATTACTTGCATAAATTGTTTTCTGTTAACCGTACTACGACTTTAAGGTTGACTTTTCCTTTTAACATTACGTCACTTCATAGAGGACCACGTTGTAGAACACTAGCCTTTGATTAAACGTATTAAGTTATTAACCGCGATATAGGAAGCTTAATTATGTATCTAAAGACAGCCACATATGTGTTAGTGGTCACCCCTATTAAGCGGCCAACCTGTATTAAGCAGCCAGTTTCCAGATTATCAATATGTTGTTTTATTATACAATTGTCTTCTAATCGGCAGCCACCGTTGCTAAGCAGACACTTTCTGTGATTCCCTTCGCTGGCTGCTTAAGACAGACACGACTGCATTCTCATATGTTCTAAACGATTTTATCATTTCCACACCCATCCTCTTCGATTACTAATAATGTAAAAAATAATTACAATATGTTTTCACAAGACACACATTTGTCATCTCAATCAAATTACACAACCTGACAGTCGGCGGTCCGTCGGGAATTACTCGGGAGACATGAAGTTGTCAAGGATATGATGCAACGATTTCACGCAAAAATTACAATCTAAATTAATAATTTTAGATTCGAATCCGTTGTCTCTGGGGATTTCCGCAGTGATAAGGCCACATTTTCACATTTCCGTTTTTATCCGAACATCTCTGCCTAACCGAGCGGGAATACATTTTAATGCCCGCCATTTTGATTGTATTTCGATTGCAATGTTGGAATGCCAATCGACATTTATTATTAATGATGAAATGATGATATAGCAGTAATCAGTTTATATAATCAATCGTCTAGGGAAACTATATAGCTATGAATGATATGGATTTTGTGTCATTCGGAATGTATTTCATATGGTGTATTTCGAGTTTATACAAATTTATTTGTTGTTCGATTGCGAAATAATTTGTTACAACATTAGATTAATCGTTATCGATACCCCATTCCTGACGGACTTAGTCGCCACGGTGCACTGTGGATATTAGCCTGGCTTCCAGTCTGTCGATTTTGTTAACTTCTGGCAAAATGACACGTTGATATGATCAGAAACTCAATACTGGGCGGCCCAATTAATGGTCTCGGTGTTTAAATATATATTTATTTGACTGACCATGCAAAATATATCGACGCCTGTTCCCAGGTTATGTGAATATAAGTACGTCCGTGCTGTTCTGTTCGTAGCCTCTTCCGGCCGAAATATATCCGAACGTCAGAAACGTCTTTCCACCCACAGTGGATATGACGCGACTCGAACTCGAAGCCTCGGGAACGATGGTGACAACGTATACATTACACCACGGAAGCGCCACTATATACAAGCTATTTAACATTTGTTATCTAGTAAGAAATATCTGTTTACTAAAGAGATATCTCCTGCTTAATAGAGACCTATGTTTAATTTTAATAGATGGTCTTTGCTATATTTCTATATGGTAAGCATAATACAGATACAGTCAAATTGATATTAAGAGACAACCATAGGAAAGGGCAAAATTCGGTCTCTAAGCAGGCTATTGCACTACTTAAATGTTTGGGCTCCACACCAAGCTTATATATATATATATATATATATACACACACATTTATAAAAATTTATTTTAGCTCGATTGCGAAACACGTTATGTCAACTTATATTAATCACTCTCGAGACCTCATTCCTGATGGAATCCATCGCAACGAGGGAGAGAGAAGAGGCAATGTGGAATTTAAATGCCTTGCCTAAGGGCACAATCGTAACGGCTCCAGCGGCGCTCGAACTCCGGTCATTTTGCATCTGAAGCGAACGCGCAGCCACTGCGCTATCACGACTTCCACGTTACACATACATATAGCTAACATAAAGAAAAAAAGAAAACACAAAAACACGGACGACAAACGTGTCAGTGGTCCAGTGGTTAACACGCTGGACGGAGAATCCAAGGATCGCAGGTTCGATCCCCCGGCTATCCATAAGAATATTAACAGTCTTTTAAATGGGACTTTAAATCGAGGTTTCGTGTCGGTGCTTTGTACTTCAGGGTGCGTAGCACATATGGGCACAAGGTAGCGACGATTAATAAACTTATCTCCTCCAAAAGAAGCATGGACGGGTCCAGTGGAGATGATGATTTAATTTATTTACATCGCCGCAGGCAAACCATATGGACGAGCGTTTGCCAGCGAATCCAGTTGTCGCAGGTTGGCTCCCCCGTCTTACCCTAATAATATTAACAGTCATTCAGATTGGACTATAAACCTATTTGTAATATATCGGTGCTATACACTGGGCATGTATACATAACAATGACCAGTTTCTAGAATTGGAGCGTCTTCAGCCTATCTTGCACTATCCTCCAAACAATAACATGAATACGTTGTTTGTGTGTGTGTTTTACGTTTATTTATCGTCGCTACCGGTTGCCCATATGAGCGACGCCTCCTGAAGAGATTAGTCATTTTAGATTTTTGGAGGATAGTGCATGATACAGACAGAGACCCATTCCAGAATCTCCTCTGGTTTTTTTACATGCACGGTGTAAAGCACCGACACGAGACCTCGGTTTAACGTCCCATCTGAAAGACTGTTAATTTTATTAGGGTCAGACGGGGGATCGAACCTAAGATCACTGGATTACCAGTCCAGCGAGTTACCACTGGACTACAGATCCGTCTGTATGAATAAGTTACTTCAGGCCCCGAGGTTATACATTTTTTCTCCAATCTCAAAACTCAGTCTCAAGCGTCTGATTGGTTCAGCTGACAGTAACACTCAGAATTAACCAATCAGATCATTTGAGCTTGAGTTTGAGATCTGAGGAAAGTTTTATAACCTCAGGGACTGTGGAAGTGTCAACCTGATTGACAATGGCACAACGAAATAAACGTATCCAAAACAAGACAATGCTATAAGGAAACTGGTGGGGCCGCACATTCTAGCAACATTAGTTACGACCACTCCAGACAATATACTAATTGAAAAGAAATAGCGACTAATGATTTTATCTTTTTAAGCTTATTCATGTATACATAATTTTATATTACAACCAGTGGCAACGAATAGACGAATAGACGAATATTCGAATATTCCCGCAAATGACCGAATATTCGAATATCTCTTCGACCGAATATTGGAATACTGAAATCACTATTCGTTGCTATCCCTAATTACAACAGTAAGTTTTTATTGGGCAAATCGACAAATACAATTGCCTTTGGCCATACGAGCATGTATAGCTGTGAACAGACTCGAACTATCTTATTAATAGCAGTTATATCGAATTCTAATTATTTTTTAAAAAAATTGCAACTTTATAATTAGTTAACGAAAATGCACGTGGTAATAAATTCTCCGAATATAACTAGCACAATCTATATAGCAGCCCACATAGCCCTCTAAGCATCAATTTTATTTATATTTAGATTAGTTTAAACATCTTAGACAATTTAGTCGCCCAGATGCATTTTTATTGTGGCTACCTTAAATAAACTAAATATCGTTAGTTAGTTCTAGTTATTTGCATACTAAAAGTGTTTGTTTATTATAGTGTCACCTATTTAAAGGGCCAGCCATTTCTGACTTATGAGACACCTCTTTTTTATGAACATCAGTACCTCCCGAATCCTATGCTTGTGTGCCAGACGTCATGCTGGTAGGCAATCGGTAACCATTATTTAACTATCTGGCGGCTCACCAACCGGCCATATCAGAACGAACTCCTGACGAGATTCGAACCTTCGACCCCCGCTCCGTAGGCGGACGCCTTAACCACTGGGCTACGGAGACGGCATAATATATATGAATCTGGATAACTTTCAAATAGCCACTTTTGAACTAGCGGATATTAAACAGACGATTGTTGTGTGAAGTCAGCCAAGTAAAACAATATGGTTTAATATATTTACATCGTCGTTCGCTATGCTCTACAAAGGCTGTCAGAACAATGTGTTTCCAAGTCGCTGCTATTATAGTACCTGTAAACAGTACATTCTATGTTACCTCGTTAAAGCTGATATAAGTACCGGTGGATTAGAAGTGATAAACCACCGGAATCATATAATAACACAAATTGCATTAGAAACTATAAGACTAGATCATGACGAGCTTAAGTCTCAATAAACTCGGGGAACGCAGAATAATCATCTATAAGCTACAGTGAGTGTTCACAACGAGTAAATATAAAAAGAGAGAATATTCCCGCCTTTCTCTTTAATGGCAATTAAGCCCTTGGTGCTAAGGATGGTGCATTATTAACTTAATGGGTCGTAAAATGTATACCTGAGTTGAAACGTCAATCATACGCAATCAAGGTATGGAGAGAGAGAGAGAGAGAGAGAGAGAGAGAGAGGAGAGAGAGAGAGAGTGGGAGAGGAAATATGTTGTAACAAAAACATGAATTTATTGGTGTTTATATTGTGATCTTACTTTACGATTCGCTTCTTTTGCGTAATATTTCAAACGCGCAGTGTTTGCTAACTGGATGCAACTACGCCAATCGGACAAATAGCGTATTGACTCATTTATCAGCCGGCTTGATTGGCGGCCAGATTGGGGTTTAGTGGCTATGGCGTGTAATCGTAATGCCAATCGAGAATGGACACTTTTGTTTCATGTCTCATTTACAAGATGACGGATGCAATCAAATCCTTTTATTCATACTTAGTTTATACACATTTATTATTATCTCGATTGCGAAATAAGTTATTACAACATTAGTTTAATCGCTCTCGAGACCTCATTCATGAGCCACGTAGGAGACAATACTGACATGGTTGGGGGGGAAATGGGAAAATAAAAAAGGAAAAGGAATTTTCAATTTTTTTCAATTTATTGGCATAATCAGCAAACAAGTTGCCTTTGGCCATTTACAAACACAAAAAACTATGGCAAAGACAAATATAAATACAAATGGTAATGAATATTAAATATAAATTATACATGTATATGTATACATTTTCATACAACATACATTTAAGAAACAATTAAAATGTCCAGGGCATTTTTCCTTATTAACATACATTATTTTAGATACATTTACTTGCAAATGTTTATTTTTTGTCGACATAAGCGTGAACAATTACTGTACACAAGGCCATGAAATATTGTTAACATATGTGTTTCTTACTGTCACAACATAGCATACAATGATATTCTGATTCAACTGCATGTTGACTACATAACTTACACAATCTGTTTAATAATAAAACCACGATGGCCCTTATGTCCGCTCAACTGAAACATTTGAACCAACGATGCAACATTCTACTCGTTGTTTCTGGCGATATCAACCCAATTTTATTAGCCATCTTGGTGCAAAGTAACAAGTGATCACAGTTGCATTGTAAATGTTTGGAAGTAAGGCAATCCTTGCTTGGAGAGAAGTGTTTCGAATGTTTCAAAACATGATATATATATATATATGCATGTGTTTCTATAACATGGTTCGGCATTTTGTCTGGATACTCAAAAGAAGAAATTGACAGTGCTTAGATCTGCAATAAACCATTGTTTAGCGCGTGACGTCAAACGTGACATAATGTTACTAGCATTGTTGTAGTTTTGTGACGTCATATACGCACTCTAAAAAATAATTTTAGATATTTTGGTCGTGTTAGAAGAGATGTTTGCATTTGACTTATTTATTGGCGAATAAAGACGAATGTATCGTGTTTAATCTGCAACAAAGCATAGCGTGATGTCAAACGTGACGTCATTTTAATAAGAATTTTGTAGTTTCGTGACGTCATTTACGCTTCAAAAAAATAACACCAACTATTTTTGCGGGTTTTAAATATTTTGGTCATGTTAATATCATAATAATATTTGTATTTGCGTAATTTACAAAGTAATATAGTCGAACAAAACATGATTTGTCGTTGTGAGCGCCAGAATTAACCACTTAGGCTTATGGCCTGTGTGGTTAATTCCTACGCGTCAGAACTCCAAACCATGTTTTATTCGCCACTAAATAACTGAAAGACAAATATTTAAGAAATATATAATATAAGTATCAACCGTGGTATATCGCAGAATAACCCGAGTTTGAAGTTCTTATGCGTAGAAATATATTACGAAGGCCGAATACCATGGTTGATACTTATTATTTCGATTCTAACACGACTTACTTCTAATAATTTTAGACGAGAATCAAAGGAGTATTTTCTTCAAACGCGGTGCTACTCCGCTGCATTTGGCTTTCGAAATTTCCTCCTCACGTTATTTTTTATGGAAAATATCAATCTAGTGCATAAATAAACGTAAAAACACACACGCGTAATTGTGACAAATCTGTAGTCCAGTGGTAACACGCTGGACTGGTAATCCAGAGATCGCAGGTTCGATCACCCCGTCTGACCCTAATAAAATGATCAGTCTTTCAGATGGAACGTTAAACCAAGGTCTCGTGTCGGTGCTTTACATCATGCACGTAAAAGAACCAGAGGAGACTCTGGAATGGGTATCTGACTATCATTGCACTATCCTCCAAATATCTAAAAACATTCATCTCTTCATATGGGCACCCGGTAGCGACGATAAATAAACATAATACAAGTATTAACATTATCCACCGGTGTTGGCATTGTTAAGACACATACTAAAACACCTGGGCTCGAGGTTATAAACCCCCCCCTCCCAAACTCAGTCTCAAGCTTTTGATTAGTTCAGCTGGCATTAAAACTCAGAATCAACCAATCAAATCATTTGAGCTTGAGTTTGAGAAAAGTGTTATAACCTCGGGCACTGATCTGTACCTTCTGTCTGTATCATGCACTATCCTCCAAAAATCTAAAATAACTAATCTCTTCAGGAGGCGTCGCTCATATGGGCAACCGGTAGCGACGATAAATAAACGTAAAGCACACACATGTACCTTCGCAGTGTGACATTGACGTCATTCTAGTTGGAATCCTTTGTTTTTACTGTTGTTCATTAACCATATGTTGCGGTATAATACATATGATTTTATCAGTGGATATCACACGCTCGCCTATATGGTTCGCCGGAGTCGAGGGTAAATCACAGGGATTCGGCACGTTTGGGGGTACTAGTATATATATTTAAGTACAGGGATTCTACTCTGTGGGCTGTCAGATTTCGCATCGATCAGTAAAATGGCCCTATCTGAGACAATTTTGTACAAAGCTGTCCAAATATAACGCCTATCCCGAGTCTTTACATTGTTCTTCAAATAAAACACAACTTTAAGCTGCATGCATGTATACTTTGCAAACAATTGCCACAAACATTGGCCATAGCAGGTCACATTTCCGTACTAGGACACGGGTTCTGTCAGCAACAAAAAAAATATATATAATAAAATGTGTTTCCACTAACGTGTAGGTTTATTCGGCAAAAATGTACGTCAAAAAGAGATTTCTTAGCATTTTCAATTTGTTTTGAAAAATTCTAAAGCGGCGCAATTCGCGTTGAAACGAGCGTTGAAACGAGCGTTCTGATTGGATTATTAGAATGTAACAAGATGTTTTTTTATATATGAAGAATAATCATAATCCAATCAGCTGCGTGTTTGACTTGTTTGGTTTTTTTGGTTTTGTGTGGTGTTGGGTTTTTGTTTTTGTTGTGGGGTGTTTTGGTTTTTTTGGTGTGTTTTTGTGGTGTGTGTTTGTTGTTGGTTGGGTGGTTTTTTGTGTTTTTGTTTTGTTTTTTGTTGTGTTTGTTTTTTGTGTTTTTTTGTTTTTTGTGTTTTTTGTTTTTTGTGTTGTTTTTTTTGTTTTGGGGGGTTTGGTGGGGGTTTGGTTTTTTTTTTGTGTGTGTGTTGTGTTGTTGTGTTTTTGGTTGTGTTTTTTGTGTTTGGGTTTTTGGTTGGTTGTTTTTTTTTTTTTGTTTTTGGTGTTTTTTTTGTGGGGTGTGGGGGTTGTGTCCTCATTAAAGCGGAATTACATCGCAAAAAGCAAATACAATGCATTTTTTTTCACGTACAAATGCATTACTACTACACATTCTTCCGAATATATTCGAACACTAACATTGAATAATCAGTGTTTTTGTGGTCAATTAACTTTCAAAATTGAAAGTAGGATTTCATATAACGGTCATACATGCTCCTGAATATTTCTTTTTCCTAATAAACTTGCTCCTGTACTTTATTTTGATATTTTATTAACATTTTACATTAAATTCTATAAAATATAATCAGATATGTTGTTTTCTTTGTAAAGGGAGACAAATAAAAGAGCGTTAAATAAGCATCATACCTCAACATTTATTGTCTACTGGGATATGCATTTAATGTGAATTAACTGGCATGCGGAAGGTCGGTGGTTCTACTCGGGTGCCCGTCCTTGCCTCAAATACAACTCGGAGGAGTCTTGGTCCTCCTCCACCAATAATGGCCGGAGAGTCGCCATATGACTTTAGCTGTTGATGCAACTTTAAACCCCGTACACACAATTGTCAGAATATTACATCTATATTATACCAGTATTAGAAAAAAACGTGACCTCCCTACTTTCTGGCGCCAAAAAAGGAGAACAGAAACTTTTTAATGGTAATTTCTTCTGTAACAATTAGAATATTTGCGGATGATACCGCTTTATGGGAAGAACACGGATGGTTCCCACCACGGAGATAACACGGATGGTTCCCACCACGGAGGTAACACGGATGGCTCCCACCACGGAGATAACACGGATGGCTCCCACCACGGAGAGAACAAGGATGGCTCCAACCACGGAGAGAACACGGATGGCTCCAACCACGGAGAGAACACGGATGGCTCCAACCACGGAGAGAACACGGATGGCTCCAACCACGGAGAGAACACGGATGGCTCCAACCACGGAGAGAACACGGATGGCTCCAACCACGGATGGCTCCAACCACGGAGAGAACACGGATGGCTCCAACCACGGAGAGAACACGGATGGCTCCCACCACGGAGAGAACACGGATGGCTCCAACCACGGAGAGAACACGGATGGACGGAGAGAACAAGGATGGCTCCAACCACGGAGAGAACACGGATGGCTCCAACCACGGAGAGAACACGGATGGCTCCAACCACGGATATAACGTGGATGGCTCCCACCACGGAGAGAACAAGGATGGCTCCAACCACGGAGAGAACACGGATGGACGGAGAGAACAAGGATGGCTCCAACCACGGAGAGAACACGGATGGCTCCAACCACGGAGAGAACACGGATGGCTCCAACCACGGAGAGAACACGGATGGCTCCAACCACGGAGAGAACACGGATGGCTCCAACCACGGAGAGAACACGGATGGCTCCAACCACGGATGACTCCCACCACGGAGAGAACACGGATGACTCCCACCACGGAGAGAACACGGATGGCTTCTACCACGGAGAGAACACGGATGACTCCCACCACGGAGAGAACACGGATGACTCCCACCACGGAGAGAACACGGATGTGCTTCTACCACGGAGAGAACACGGATGGCACGGATGACTCCCACCACGGAGAGAACACGGATGCTCACGGGGGGTGTGGGGGTGTGGGGGTGTCCACCACGGAGAGAACACGGATGACTCCCACCACGGAGAAAGATAATAATCTTCATAAAATCTAGCTGTAGCCCTTTCTATAATGGATTCATATAATGGGGTTTCTTAGTTGAGGCCCAAGGACATTAAAATAAGACATTTCACCAACAGCCCACACCATGCCGAGCCCGTTGCTGAAAACGCAAGGGTATTCGCATTTATGGAAGCAGTAATATCGCATTACGCATTAATTAAGCTTACGTAAAACCGGCATATATAATCTTAGTTTAAAGATATATTACTGTTCAAACACACTGTCACAATTTCTAAATCAGTATTATTTTATGTTTTAATTTTGTTGAGTGCCTCATGGTTTACTTTGTTCAAATGAGTTCTCTCGTTAAATAACGTCTTTATTCATATTATTATTAGGTTTTTTAGCACATACATCCATCAATTGTGACCTTTTGAATGTACTCGAATCCCCGTCGGACAGAACGAAATACTTCGACATAACCGAAGTTTGACAAAACGAAAGTCTATATAAACGTAGCCAGCTATATGTAAAATGATAGTGCCTGAAACGGGACTTTGATCCGACTTCGAGATAACCGGATAATTCGACATAACCGACTTACAATACTATTTTGACTAGGGTAGTTTGTTTTATTATCTCATATCTCTCTCCTCTCTCTCCCTCTCTCTCCCTCTCTCTCTCTCTCTCTCTCTCTAATCTCTCTCTCTCTCTCTCTCTCTCTCTCTCTCTCTCTCTCTCTTCTCCTCCTTAGTACCTCCAATTATGCACGTTTTGTTGATTAAAGCGACACTACATCGACGAAAACGCAAATTTCTACAGAATGTATTTTCCTATGATAATGTATAATTGTTTTCCGAATATTTACTTCAAAAGCTGACTATTTCAACTAAATAAACAACCGTCGTATACGACGTTTATTGACATAACAATACAATGTAAATAGGGTCAATATCCATACGTAATGTAATGTGTGTATCCTGATTAACACGATTTATGGTACATATTTACCGTTATATCTCACCTTTTGTGCATGTGCATATTTATTTTTTAGACTAATACGATTTAAAATATCTCTAAACGACAGTAGCACGCGCTTCGTATAGACCCCAATAATAAATAAACATCAATTCAGGAGAGTAGCTGACCACTATATGAAATATAACTTTCACTTTTGAGAGTTTATATACCACAAAAACACTGTTTATGTATAGAAAGTTAGTGTTCGAATTATTTCTGAAGAATGTGTGTTTTACGTTTATTTATCGTCGCTACCGGTTGCCCATATGAGCGACGCCTTCTGAAGAGATTAGTCATTTTAGATGTTTGGAGGATAGTGCATGATACAGACAGAGACCCATTCCAGAATCTCCTCTGGTTCTTTTACGTGCACGGTGTAAAGCACCGACACGAGACCTCGGTTTAACGTCCCATCTGAAAGACTGTTAATTTTATTAGGGTCAGACGGGGGATCGAACCTGCGATCCCTGGATTACCAGTCCAACGTGTTACCACTGGAATACAGATCCGTCTATGAAGAATTTATAGTAGCAGTGCTATTTATACGTAAAAATCATGTTTGGGGCTTTTTGCGATGCAATGTCGCTTTAATAGTGTTGGCATACACAACGGGACATGAATATATCTTTAAGTATGGTACATTTGATTCAGCAAAATTCCGTAATTTATACAGTAATCTTACTCCAAGTACACATACTTATCAAACTCAAACCTGTCACCGTAACGTCATTCACGATTTAAATCTTAAAATATTTTATTCTTAAAATACGTTTATCTTTCTGACATATTTTACACAACATGACTCCGACAGTAACCGCATATCCACTAAAACCTACTCGGGAAGAGGGAATCACGCCAGGCGAAGTTCTGCTGTATGTTTTCTGTGTTTTAGGAACTCTTTTCTTGACATTTATGTTCCAGCCGACCAGATATGTAATCTGATTTCTTGGAGAAAGAAAATATTTTGCGCGAATACAGTTGATTTCACCGAAGTGTTCCGATTTATTATGTGTACGACTGCGAAACTTCTGCCATATCATTTTAAAAACATTACTGATCTATGTTCACATAATTTATACTGACACCAAAAAGAAACTGCGCACTTGCCTTAGAGGTAAAATTTATATCCTTTTAGAAAAACATATAGGCACATTTGGACGTCTACGCGCTTAAATATTGTGTAAATTAGTGCCATATGTGAAGAATTATTTTCTTCACTCATGAAAAAGTAGCGCTCAATATAAAAGTGCACAGTTTTTAATGGTGGCAGTATAGTATCAACATATTTTGTATGTGTTTAATATACGAAATAATATACGATTTAAGCATGAGTCAGAACTTCATACATCTTTGGTGCAGACTGTTTTCTATTGTTAAAGCTTGCCACCAAACCATTTGCATTACCATGATATGATGTCGTACTTATGGGAGCCGTCTCTAATGTTGTAAGAACTTGTGGCTCGACCCATATGTGCTTTCGTTGCATATATTGTATGTAGATTCGGTGTCATAACAGAGTAAAATAAAATATGATTAAACGAAAGAAAACGCGGAAGTCGTGATAGCGCAGTGGATGCGCGTTCGCTTTAGGTGCGAAAGGTCCGGAGTTCGAGCCTCGCTGGAGCCGTTAAGATTGTGCCCTTATGCAAGGCATTTCCACGTTGCCTCTTCTCTCTCCCTCGTGGCGATGGATTCCATCAGGAATGAGGTATCGAGAGTGATTAATATAAGTTGTAAGCACTTGTTTCGCAATCGAGCTAAAATATATGTGTATATACTAGAGAACACGTACTTGTGCTATGTATTTTACATCATGACCAAGGCAATAAAATATGATTTTACTAATATAAACAATGAAGATAGATTTTCTTTCAACATTAAGATTACTTACTGGGCTAAAGCCCCAAAGAAGGTCAGGCAAAGTCATTTTATGAGTTCTGATTTATATTGTCGGTCATAACACTACAGTCAAACCTGTGTTAGTGGTCACCTCCATAAGCAGGCACCCTGTATTAAGCAGCCAGATTCCCGATTCCCAGTATGTTGTTTTAGTATACATTTGATCTCTATTAAGCAACCACCTGTGTTAAGCATCCACTTTCTGTGAGTCAATTGACTGGCTGCTTAACACAGGTTTGACTGTATACTACTATTTAAAACACATGCTAAGAGATCAGTTAGTTATAGCTATTCAATTATCAGAACACCCTTACGGTCGGTAAGTGTACGACTCGTTGTTTATGTACGGTCGGTAAGTGTACGACTCGTTGTTTATGTACGGTCGGTAAGTGTACGACTCGTTGTTTATGTACGGTCGGTAAGTGTACGACTCGTTGTTTATGTACGGTAGGTAAGTGTACGACTCGTTGTTTATGTACGGTCGGTAAGTGTACGACTCGTTGTTTATGTCGGTCGGTAAGTGTACGACTCGTTGTTTATTTACGGTCGGTAAGTGTACGACTCGTTGTTTATGTACGGTCGGTAAGTGTACGACTCGTTGTTTATGTACGGCCGGTAAGTGTACGACTCGTTGTTTATGTACGGTCGGTAAGTGTACGACTCGTTGTTTATGTACGGTCGGTAAGTGTACGACTCGTTGTTTATTTACGGTCGGTAAGTGTACGACTCGTTGTTTATTTACGGTCGGTAAGTGTACGACTCGTTGTTTATTTAACCCGCAACAACATGCCGAATAAATTGGAGGGATGTGCAAACAACATAGATCCTGATCAGACGCGGCGCAACGCCGCGTCTGATCAGGATCTATGTTGTTTGCTATTCAGGCATTTGTTTTAGCTCCACTATCCGAATAACAAGCACAACAGAGCCTGGTCAGACGGCTGATCTGGCTATACGCTGTTTGCAAAGGCGACTTTAGTTGTGATTGAAAAAAAGTTTAAAAATATAATTTTCGAAGTATACATAGTGTGTGTGTGTTCATGCTTTATTTGCTGAAAATCAACTGCTTAGATAAAAAAGAGGCTAAATATGCACTAATGGGATACAGTGATTCAAAATATTGTGTCGATTATTTGCGTGAAGCTGTTCGATTATCAGGGACTATTTACTACGGCGTACGAATGCGTTAATGTGATAGGCTCAAACATATCCTGGCAAACAGAAACGTATTTGTTTTCAAATTAATGATTGTAGTTACTGTGGTAATGAGATAAAAAGGCTAGTACACTCGAGGTGATTTCCTACTACATTTTATGAAACTCGCCAAAAGGCTCACTTAATAGCAACATTCCAAAACTTGTTTCATAGAATATGGTATGAAATTACAACGCGTGTTAGATCCTATATTTATCAGGCATTGTTGAAACATTTATCTTTTCCAAACTAGCCGCTGCGACAGGCATTCATGTGCTGTCCGTACAATTCGGTCCAAAAGAATAACCAAACATGGCACGAAATAAGAACCAAACATGGCACGAAATAAGAACCAAACATGGCACGAAAGAAGAACCAAACATGGGTGGCACAAAAGAAGACCCAAGCATGACACAAAAGAAAAACAAAACATGGCACAAACGAAGAACCAAACATGGCACAAAAGAAGAACCAAACATGGCACAAAAGAAGACCCAAACATGGCACAATAAGAACCAAACATGGCACAAAAGGAGAACCAAACATGGCACAACAGAAGAACCAAACATGACACAAAAGAAGAACCAAACATGGCACAACAGAAGAACCAAACATGGCACAACAGAAGAACCAAACATGACACAAAGAAGAAGCAAACATGACACAAAAGAAGAAACAAACATGGCACAAACGAAGAACCATACATGGCACAACAGAAGAACCAAACATGGCACAACAGAAGAAACAAACATGACACAAAGAAGAAGCAAACATGACACAAAAGAAGAAACAAACATGGCACAAACGAAGAACCAAACATGGCACAAACGAAGAACTAAGCATGGCAGTAGAACCCGATATGCCGAGTAGAGCCGGGTACGCCGAGTAGAGCCGGGTATGCCGAGTAGAATCGGATATGCCGAGTAGAGCCGGATATGCCGAGTAGAGCCGGGTATGCCGAGTAGAGCCGGGTACGCCGAGTAGAACCGAATATGCCGAGTAGAGAGGTAGTTCCAATAATTACCAGTATGGCTGTCGTGTATAGCACATGTTTAACGCACAGGAAGTCCACATAGATAATTGATCATATCGGATAAACAAGAATGTATATGTATGTATACATCCTGTATATCGAGTAATCGGCCGATATTTCGAGCACAGCCGTAATTCCACTAATTACCAGTGTGGCTGTCAGGTATAGCGCACAACGCATGGGCAGACGCTGCGACTAATGGATTCTGCATGTGGCAACTAGAGAGAGTGCCAAAGTTTGCTTAACCTTGCTTTTTAACAGACAGTTATTAATATTGTTTATAATCATCCCCAACTGAGAGCAAACATTTTACGATGATTTGCCTGCATTTATTTTCTGCGCGTCGGCTGCATGATGTATGTTTTTTTCGCCTAATCTAGTAACCAGACCCTAAAAATTCACAATCGATAAGACGAGTAAGGGTTGCAAACTATTCCCTCTGTTCCTCCCCCATCTCTCTCTAGCTCTCTCGCCTCTCTCCCCTATATATCTCTCTCCCCCTATCGCTCTTCCCCTATCTCTCTCTCCCCTATATCTCTCCCCTATCTCTCTCCCTCTCTCTCCCTTCCCCTATCTCCCTCTATATATATCTCCCCTATCTATCTCTCTCTCTCCCCATGTCTCTCTCCGTCTCTCTCCCTCTATCTATCTATCTCTCTCTCTCTCTCTCTCGGGGGTATTACAACAAGTGATCAGTGCTGGATATCACAGGGTCCATATGTTGACAACGTGTCCAAAACACATGTTTTGTCAATTACCTTGCTTGGCAGATAACGTCCGATTTATCCTGAATGTAAATTGATCCTTTTAGTTAGAATCCTTTGTTTTTATTGTTGTTTCCTAACCAGATGTTGCGGTATGATAACTGTGATTTTATCACACCGTGATAACAATGTTTTACGGTAAAGTATCCAAAGTATGCATTTGACATAATAATGTAACACTCATAAGATTGAGGCGAAAACGGATGCAAATTGATAGCATGTGGTGCAAAAGAAATAAGGATAAACACAGAGGAACTCGAAGAGTATTCACGGGCGGTAACTGACCAATGTCTCTCATCGGAGCGTCTTATGTTTAAAACGTTATTGAGCCGCGACCACAAATACCAGGGACCGGGTACCACGATAAATAAATGCAACATATATTACTCAGTGATAGCGCGTTCGCTTCACGTGCGAAAGGCCCGGAGTTCGAGCCTCGCTGGAGCCGTTACGATTGTGTCCTTAGGCAAGGCATTTAAATTCCACATGCCTCTTCTCTCTCCCTCGTGGCGATGGATTCCATCAGGAATGAGGTCTCGAGAGTGATTAGTATAAGTTATAAGAACTTGTTTCGCAAACGAGCTAAAATAAATTTGTATAAACTAACACATATTAACAATAAAACAAAATGGTAAATGCAGCATAGCCGTGTGGCTGCATAAAATATAACTCATAGTTCTGTTAAAATGATTAGACTATTTATATTAACATGCATGAGATATATATGTTGTCAAAGAATGACGACATTGTAGAGACTGTTGACATAATCCTAACTGCAAAATGCTACAACATATCACAAATATGTGTACAGTGTAGTGATTTTCTTGTTTTGGAGGGTAGTGCAATATATAGGTGACGCTCTAATTCCATGTGAAATACTGTTAAGACCCACTATTACTCCGTACTGTGGCAAAACGCATAGAGCTCACCCGAGTTAAGCCACAACGCATATAGCTCATCGAGAGTGCTAGGCGTTAGGCAAAAACGCATAGAGCTCACCCGAGTTAGGCCACAACGCATATAGCTCATCGAGAGTGCTATGCGATAGGCAAAAACGCATAGAGCTCACCCGAGTTAGGCCACATCGAGAGTTATATGCGTTAGGTAAAACGCATAGAGGTCCCCGCGTTAAGCCTTAACGCATATAGATCATCGAGAGTGCTATGCGTTAGGCAAACACGCATGGAGGTCCCCCACGTTTAGCTACAACACATATAGCCATCGAGACTGCTATGCGTTAGGCAACATCGCATAGAGGTCCCGAAAGCTCTATTGGTCGAAGGTACGCATCAACTTTAAAATGGGTCGTTCACTCGAGTGTATGTTTTACGTTTATTTATCGTCGCTACCGGTTGCCCATATGAGCCCTGAAGAGATTCGTCGTTTTAGATGTTGGAGGATAGTGCATGATACAGACAGAGACCCATTCCAGAGTCTCCTCTGGTTCTTTTACGCGCACGGCGTAAAGCACCGAGACGAGACATCGGTTTAACGTCCCATCTGAAAGACTGTTAATTATATTAGGGTCAGATGGTGATCGAATCTGCGATCCCTGGATTACCAGTCCAGCGTGTTACCACTGGACTACAGATCCATCTGTCGTTCACTCGAAATAACCACGGATACTTATATATACACACACACCTGGGACGGAACAAATAATGACGGAACTAAAAAATTGTAAAATGAAACGATTATCTTTGCATTATCCTTCATCCATCATGGCCAGAATGGTTTAATCTGAAATCTATAATTGCGAAATGACAATTACAACGTATTCATTGATTGGTTAATGCCAATCGATCTCGAAAATCATAGAATCGGATCTTGCACAGTTCTGAAAGCGATTGTCTCACGGAAAAATACATTAGTTTGATTTGATTAGCTGTAGGCTATTTAGATATTTCACGTTTTACACAACAATAGAGCCACATTCAATACAGAAAATCTCTTAATTGGATTTCGATGGAAATTTCACAGCGATTTTCAAATGAATAGAAGAAAACACAAAAACCACATAATGCCGTTAGTTTGCGGAGCTTATGGTATAATTGTTTCTGTCTTGCCGACTCCAAATAAATCCTCTCTTATCTTACTAATCGCTCGAACTTAAAGCCTCTTTATGTGTTTATATAGCACGTGCTCCAAATCGAGCTATTAAGCAAATATATGACATGGAACAAATGACAAGACATCGTTATTGCCTGTCTTAATGTTTCCATTTATCAATATTAAAATAATCTCGATTTTAAAGAGACTAAAATGGAAAATTGAATATGTTTTATCCAACTATTTGTCAGAGAAACTGTGCATTACAACTAATAATAAAAAGCTTCGTATACGACGCTTGTTGACGTAAACGTAACACAGTTTTATAGAAAAACGTTCTAAAAGAATGCGTGGCATGGCAAGCAGATCAAGAATAGAGGTCTACAACTGATAATTTACAATAATACATGAATATAAGTATTAGTTCTTGCAGCTTATATCTTATTTCCTATGAAAGTTTTACTGGTTACTGTTTACATGTTTCATTGTGCTATTTCATGTTTTAATTAGTTGAGGGCCTCAAGGTAGAGTGACTTAATTGTTCAAATGAGTTATCTCGTTAAATAAAGTCTTTATTATTATTATCATTATTACCATTTGCATCTGCACATACTTATATTCGGAGTAATCTTAATTAACCTACATCTAATGCAACCCGGGTTCGATCCTCGGACCGGGAAGTATGTGAGATGGTAAGGTGATCGCCAGATCAGACAGGTGGGTTTTCTCCGGGTACTCTGGTTTCCTCCCACACGAATGACTACATTTACGCTTTCATCCGCGCCAATGACAGTGATTAATATAAGTTAAAACTTCTTCGCAATCGTTGTAAAATAAATAAACTTTAAACTTTAAACCTACATCTAAGCGACGGTATTACACATGTATGTCCACTGTATAGTAGGACTGGGTAATATGACACGTTTTCTGGACGAATTGGAATTTATGTGATAAGAATTACTGCTATGTATTCGTATTATAGGTATTCAAATTGTCCAATTGTTTTCAGGAAGCTAGTTCCAAGCTTTCACTGGTGTGGGCATAAATATACAGGCTTGAGCTGGAATCCAGAAATGGCCAGGTCAATCTATTTTACGTAGTTGAAATTATGCAACGATAATTGGTTCCCATGTGATTCGCGGATGTACCAGCACGGATGTGGTATATACTATTATGTTGTTCAGGGTTTCATGTTATTGTCAACATGTTTGCATTTAGTTACTAAATTATTCACTCAATACACTATCCGAGTGTGCATTATGCAGAGTGAGTTTTGAATTGTCCTTCTATTACATATATATATATATATATATATATATATATATATATATAACTATTTATATGTAATAGTTTTTCTTGTTATTTTTCTATTTCTTTAGGCTTTAAAAGCCCACGAGGACAATAGTTGCATGATATTGACGAACAGTGTATTAACAAATAAATATATGCAAATGTTCCTTCCAGGTAGTGTCGTGTTAATCGTTTAGGATTTCAACATATCAAGATTCAATATTTTATTAAGTAACGCTAACATACACTGTTTCTAGTTACATGATCAAATATATTAACATACAAGTTATCAACATGACGACAGTATTTTTATGATAATATATACAATATAAACATGACATTGATTGTACATATAAGTAATATGCTACATATACAACCTACAGCAGAGAACAGCAAATGTAATATATGCGGTTTAACATGAATGAACAAGACTGGGTATTTACTAGATTATTAAAGTAGACACATGTTTTATCCAATATTAAAACACCACCCAGCTAATAACATACATACTTGTAGAGTAAAATCTACCTCGGGTTATTCTGCGATATACCTACCTTGACCTATGCTGCGCGCGCACCGTTTTTGGCTATTCTATTAATACAATGCGTGTAAAGTTTTATGAATGAAAGTCACGTGATGTTTGTAAATACTACCGTGGGAATTCGAGTTACTATTCTGTACAATTTTATTTGACAAAATAAATAAAATTATTGATCAGTTACAACTTTTGTTCGATTATGCACTAGATTGATATTTTCCATAAAATGTAACGTCATCATCCCTTACGCGGGAGGCAATTTCGAAAGCCAAATGCAGCGGCGTTTGAAGAAAATACTCCTTTGATTCGCATCTAAAATTATAAGAAGTAAGTCGTGTTAGAATCGAAATAATAAGTATCAACCGTGGTATATCGCAGAATAAGTTTGAAGTTCTTATGCATAGAAATATATCACGAAGGCGGCCGTTATATACGTACATAGGCATAAGTGCATCCGCGGTCGAATGTAGTCCCAATAACTAATATAGTTTTGGTAAAAATGCATTTTTATGACAGGCAGTGTATAGTTTTTGTGATTTTTGAGAAATTATGTGACTTGAGAAGACTTCAGACTAGTTGATGTGTAGAAAATATGTGGTATAAGAATTCAGGTCATTGCAAACTGAAGGTCGGTATACTGTATTATTTGGCGGAGGAATACAGTGTGGCGGAGGAATACAGTGTGTAAACACAGTGACGTTATTCACAGGCGAGCACCGGCTATTGAGACAGCGACATTGAGAATAAATAACTAGAAGAGATGCAACCTCCCGCGCTCGTTGAAGGCCAACTTGTGTGTTTTACGTTTATTTATCGTCGCTACCGGTTGCCTATATGAGCGACGCCGTCTGAAGATATTAGTCATTTTAGATTTTGGAGGATAGTGCAATGATACAGACAGAGACGCATTCCAGAGTCTCCTCTGGTTCTTTTACGTGCACGGTGTAAAGCACTGACACGAGACCTCGGTTTAATGTCCCATCTGAAAGACTGTTAATTTTAATAGGGTCAGACTGGGGATCGAACCTGCCAACCTTATTGTCGCTCGGTATAGGTTATTTGAAAACACTATACCAAGCGACATTGAGGTTGGCCTTCAACGAGCGCGGGGAGGTTGCATCTCTTCTAGTTATTTATTCTATAGTTTGTATACATTTAATTTAGCTCTATTGCGACATTAGTTCTTACAGCTTAGATGGAAACCATCGCCATGAGGGAGAGAGAAGAGACAACGTGGAATTTACGTGCCTTGCCTACGGCTACAGCTGTGTGCGAACAGACGGCCTCTCACACCTGAAGCGGACGCGCAACCACTCCGCTATCACGACTTCATTATTAATGCTAGTCTGGGTCTAACTTGTCTTGGTTGAGAGACTGGTACCTACTGTATAATTGAACGTACTGACACGGCGATATATTGATATTGATTGCTGTATTTATCACCAGTCGATGTTTTATGTTCGGTGACTTTGATTGCATGTTTGTATGTTAAGAATTTCAGCTCATTCATTAAGAATTCATACAGGTAGATATGGCCAAACTAAAATACCACAAACCGAACGGTTTTGCTCATGCTGTAAATCGAGAGATTTGGAAGATGAATACCATTTCTTACTTGTATGTAAATGCTACATGCATTTGCGAATCAAATTTATTAAAAAATACTACTTCGTAAGACCAAATATGGCAAAGTGTATTGAATTGTTACAATCAAACAATATAACTATATTATTGAACTTAGCATTATACTACAAACAAGCTGTTGCTATAAGAACTTCGATATTAAATATCATAGTGCATTAACCTCTATAATAGGTTATTAAATACAGTATAATATTGTTGTTAATCAAGTTGTATATAGCTGTACGTAGAATAAGCGGTAAGCAACATTCAATATACTTACATTGTTTCCCAGAATAAACAAGTAGACATGCACATGTATATTTGCATACATACTAAATAAGTAATTTGTAATATTAAAGTTTATCCTCTCTAAAAACAAATATATATCTATTCTAATTATATTCTAAAATTTCTACTCAATACATGTATAATTAGCTTGTATGACATTGATCACGTGTAAATAGTATGTATAATATGTATATAATTATGACTATGTACTATATGTATTACATTGATCACGTGTAAATAGTATGTATAATATGTATATAATTATGACTATGTACTATATGTATTACATTGATCACGTGTAAATAGTATATATAATATGTATATAATTATGACTATGTACTATATGTATACGTCTAAATAAATAAATAAAATATGTTAGATATACATGTAGGCAAGTAGTATTGCTACAACTAGACATAGTGATTGCATGTTTGTATGTTAGATATACATGTAGGCAAGTAGTATTGCTACAACTAGACATAGTGATTGCATGTTTGTATGTTAGATATACATGTAGGCAAGTATTATTGCTACAACTAGACATTGTAGATTGCATGTTAGTATGTTAGATATACATGTAGGCAAGTATTATTGTTACAACTAGACATTGTAGATTGCATGTTAGTATGTTAGATATACATGTAGGCAAGTATTATTGTTACAACTAGACATAGTGATTGCATGTTTGTATGTTAGATATACATGTAGGCAAGTATTATTGCTACAACTAGACATAGTGATTGCATGTTTGTATGTTAGATATACATGTAGGCAAGTATTATTGCTACAACTAGACATAGTGAATGCATGTTAGTATGTTAGATATACATGTAGGCAAGTATTATTGCTACAACTAGACATAGTGATTGCATGTTAGTATGTTAGATATACATGTAGGCAAGTATTATTGCTACAACTAGACATTGTAGATTGCATGTTAGTATGTTAGATATACATGTAAGCAAGTATTATTGCTACAACTAGACATTGTAGATTGCATGTTAGTATGTTAGATATACATGTAGGCAAGTATTATTGCTACAACTAGACATAGTGATTGCATGTTAGTATGTTAGATATACATGTAGGCAAGTATTATTGCTACAACTAGACATGGTAGATTGCATGTTTGTATGTTAGATATACATGTAGGCAAGTATTATTGCTACAACTAGACATTGTAGATTGCATGTTTGTATGTTAGATATACATGTAGGCAAGTATTATTGCTACAACTAGACATGGTAGATTGCATGTTTGTATGGTAGATATACATGTAGGCAAGTAGTATTGCTACAACTAGACATAGTGATTGCATGTTTGTATGTTAGATATACATGTAGGCAAGTAGTATTGCTACAACTAGACATAGTGATTGCATGTTTGTATGTTAGATATACATGTAGGCAAGTAGTATTGCTACAACTAGACATAGTGATTGCATGTTTGTATGTTAGATATACATGTAGGCAAGTAGTATTGCTACAACTCGACACAGTAGATTGCATGTTTGTATGTTAGATATACATGTAGGCAAGTAGTATTGCTACAACTCGACACAGTAGATTGCATGTTTGTATGTTAGATATACATGTAGGCAAGTATTATTGCTACAACTCGACACAGTATATTGATTCAGTTTAATATATAAATAATAATATTAAATTATACTTAAAGCGACATTACATCGCAAAAAGCAAATAAAATGCATTTTTTTCACGTATAAATGCATTGCTACTACAAATACTTCCAAATACATTCGAACACTAACATTGAATCAATATACAGTGTTTTTGTGGTATACAAACTTTCAATGGTGAAAGTAGGATTTCATATAATGGACATCCTCGCTCCTGAATTGACGTTTGTTTGTCATCGGAGTCAATACTAAACACTCGATACTTTCGATTAGAGATAATTTAATTATGATTAGTCTACAAATAAATATGCATAGGCACTCATGCGAGATATCACGGTAAATATGTAGCATAACTCGTGTTATTCGGGATAAACGCTTTATATTACGCATGTATGTCGATCAAAATTTACATTATTTTGTTATGTCAAACAAACCGCGTATATGACGTTTGTTTATTTGTTGAAATACTCTGTATTTGAGGCAAATATTGGGGGGGGGGGGAATTATACCATATAATAGCAAATTACATTCTGCAGACATTTGCGTTTTCACCGATGTAGTGTCAGTTTAAAGTAATCTCTTAGTACATGCGATAACTGTTTATATCTGAATATATGTATCAAGACGCAACCCCCCGAATCCGTCCAGGTGCATAACGCCTATTAGGCACTGAAGACCCGCGCCTGCAGATTGTCATAGAAATTGAAAATTTCAAATACTAAAATGCAATGAAAAGTCGAAGTGACATTGGCATGTCTGTACGTAATAGAATCTAGACCAGTTGTAATGTATTTTACCACGCGGTCACACACCACACCACACCACACCACACCACACCACACCACACCACACCACACCACACCACACCACACCACACCCCACCACACCACACACGCACGCACGCACGCACGCACGCACGCACGCACGCACGCACGCACGCACGCACGCACGCACGCACGCACGCACGCACGCACGCACGCACGCACGCACGCACGCACGCACGCACGCACGCACACACACACACACACACACACGTTATATCAATATGTAGACAATGTGACATTTCAACTCAGTTTAGCAACATTAGGCTCAAACTGGTATCATTTGGAACAATTCATCTCTGAAAATATCGAAATCGGAACGTCTAAAAGGCACATGAAAATGCGCCAGAGTACACCATCGACGCTCTAATAGTTATTATTCCCGGGGTAGAGTGAAACCAGACCCATCGCATCGTCAGTGCTCAATTCATGTGTGTATGTTCCTTTAATGTCAAACCCCTCGCGGGCACTTAGCCATGTTTTCCTGGGCAGGCTTAGCCGACCTAAGCGATTAACCAGTACTAAGCAATGTGTGTGAGGCGCCTTGCTCAATGACACTACATACGTGGCCTGACCGAGTATCGAACCCGGGACCGTTCGATTCCAAATCCGACGCTCTACCACTGGACCACGGACGCCACACGTGGTCATAAGCCGTGCCTACAAATTATTGTTAGATTGTTAGCTACTCCACTGTCATCATCTTCATGCAATGCGTGAGGTTCGATCCCCCATCTGACCTTAATAAAATTAATAGTCTTTCATTTGGGACTTTAAACCGAGGTCTCGTGTCGGTGTTTTACACCGTGCACGTAAAAGAACAAGAGGAGACTCTGGAATGGGTCTCTGTCTGTATCATTGCACTATCCTCCAAAAATCTAAATTGACTAATCTCTTCAGGAGTCGTCGCTCATATGGGCAACCGGTAGCGTCGATAAATAAACGTAAACAAGCAGTATCCATGGTGCAATGGAGACAGTGTTCGTATTTGATAGGTTGAGAGTTCAAACCACGCCAGATCCACGGTGTCTGTGTCCATAGGAACGATAGTTAAATCCACACTGCCTAGTCTCTCAGTCATGGCGATGGATTCCATCAGGAATGAGGTCTCGAGAGAGACTTAACTAACATTATAAGAACTTGCTCGCAATCGAGCTAAAATAATGTTGTATGAATCATAAATACAATAATAATAATAATATTATTAATAATAATAAATAATAATAATAAATAATAATAATAAATAATAATAATAATAATAATAATAATAATAACAATAATAATAATAAAATATTTATTTAACGAGAGAACGCATTTGCACAATTAAGTCAACCTACCATTAGCTAGGCCCTCAATTAATTAAAACATGAAAACGCACAATGAACCATGATATCATGTATTTAGAATTAAATGCCAATAACACACAATGTATAGTGTTCTGTCACCCAGATCTACCTGAGCTGCCAACCTAATATGTTTACATGAACTTATAGGTAAATTCACTACATTTTCGATCTAACAATTCAACAAATGACTGCATGATTGAATTCCATTCGCTTATCATAAATCTTAAATACAAACGTCCATATTTGTGTTAGTACCTATTCCGCATTTAAACATTTCAACTTGTCAATTTTAATCATGACCAACGTGGTCTCTTATCCGCGCCACAAAAGTTTGGATTTCGGATTTAATATAATACGCACACTATGTAGGAAGGATTAAAATAATTTAATATTCCGTAAATGCGTGTTAGTTTTTGTTGTTTTTGTCCGTAAATACGAGTTCGTTTTTGTTGTTTTTGTCCGTAAATGCGTCAATGTTGTTTTTGTCCGTAAATGCGTGTTCGTTTTTGTTGTTTTTGTCCGTAAATGCGAGTTCGCCTGTGTTGTTTTTGTCCGTAAATGCGAGTTCGCCTATGTTGTTTTTGTCCGTAAATGCGTGTTCGTTTTTGTTGTTTTTGTCCGTAAATGCGAGTTCGCCTATGTTGTTTTTGTCCGTAAATGCGAGTTCGCCTATGTTGATTTTGTCCGTAAATGCGAGTTCGCCTATGTTGTTTTTGTCCGTAAATGCGTGTTCGTTTTTGTTGTTTTTGTCCGTAAATGCGAGTTCGCCCGAGTTCGCCTATGTTGTTTTTGTCCGTAAATGCGAGTTCGCCTATGTTGTTTTTGTCCGTGCGAGTTCGCCTATGTTGTTTTTGTCCGTAAATGCGTGTTCGTCTTTGTTGTTTTTGTCCGTAAATGCGTGTTCGTTTTTGTTGTTTTTGTCCGTAAATACGTGTTCGTTTTTGCTGTTTTTGTCCGTAAATGCGAGTTCGTCTATGTTGTTTTTGTCCGTAAATGCGTCAATGTTGTTTTTGTCCGTAAATGCGTTTTCGTCTATGTTGTTTTTGTCCGTAAATGCGTCAATGTTGTTTTTGTCCGTAAATGCGTTTTCGTCTATGTTGTTTTTGTCCGTAAATGCGTGTTCGCCTATGTTGTTTTTGTCCGTAAATGCGTGTTCGTCTATGTTGTTTTTGTCCGTAAATGCGTCAATGTTGTTTTTGTCCGTAAATGCGTGTTCGTCTATGTTGTTTTTGTCCGTAAATGCGTGTTCGCCTATGTTGTTTTTGTCCGTAAATGCGTGTTCGTCTATGTTGTTTTTGTCCGTAAATGCGTGTTCGTCTGTGTTGTGTTTTACCCGCCGTTTCCTTCATGAATTATTTGCCTTACTCTGGGGATAAAAACCTTAAATTGATATGAAATTCATCACGCACACCCTTTCCTTAATCATCGTTTAATTAAAGGTTATGCGACTTGTTATAGTTATCTATAATCTCTTGTAAATAATTTATTTTCACAATCATGTTACCTATTGTATGTTTGAGAATGTTTGGTTCATTGCCCCGCTCAGACCCATTCTCTCATCAGTTTCTTACGGAGGTTGGTGTACCAAGTACTGGAGTCTGCCCAGGAAAGGTGATGTTAGATAAACTGCCCGTCGCTCAAATGGGAAACCGGTAGTGACGTTAAATAAATTTAATATAATAAAACTTGCCAAACAGCGGTATTTCATTTCATCGCATTCCTAATTCTATTTATGATGTTCTGAAGATTGTTTTTGGTTACATTTAAAAACAGTGCAAGGACAAAGAATTTATAAATGCTACGTTTAGCTTCCTACGTGATCCTTGCATTATGTATGTTGTTGTATGTTATATGCGATATGTGCTTTGCAATAAATATTGTTAAAACAGCGGTATTTAATCAGTGCAATCAAACCTGTGTTAGTTTTCACCTCCATTAAGCAGCCAACCTGTAGTAAGCAGCCAGTTTCCAGATTCCAATATGTTGTACATTGTATTATTATACATTTTCTCTATATTAGTTTAGTTTATACAAATTTATTTTAGCTCGATTGCGAAACAAGTTCTTATAACTTATACTAATCACTCTCGAGACCTCATTCCTGATGGAATCCATCGCCACGAGGGAGAGAGAAGAGGCATGTGGAATTTAAATGCCTTGCCTAAGGACACAATCGTAACGGCTCCAGCGGGGCTCGAACTCCGGGCCTTTCGCACGTGAAGCGATTAAGCAGCCACCTGTGGTAAGCAGCCACTTTCTGTGATTCCCATGGCTGGTTGCTTAAGACGGGTTTGACTGTAAATATAAAAACGCGCTACCAGACAATTTCATCGTTATATGTTCTGTGTTTGGTTTTTGCTAAGGTACATATACTAGTCGTCGCTCCCTGGTCAATATGGGTCGCACAGCCACAGTGTCCATTACTTAAGGAGACCTACCCTCTTGGGAATCAAACTTTCAAACTTTCGAATAAGGAAGAGTTGAATGAATAACTCCGTTCGAATGTAGTATTTGCTGAGCGGAGGTGGTGATAGCGCAGTGGTAGCGCGTTCGCTTCAGGTGCGAAAGGCACGGTGTTCGAGCTCCGCTGGAGCTGTTACGACTGTGCCCTTAGGTAAGGCATTAACATTCCACGTTGCATCTTCTCTCTCCCTCGTGGTGATGGATTCCATCAGGAATGAGGTCTCGATAGTGATTAATATAAGTTGTAATAATTTGTTGCGCAATCGAGCTAAACTAAATTTGTATAACTATTTACTGAGTCTCAAAGCTATGTTTGGATTATAAAGTACATGTACACAAACGCGAAGGAACTAATGGAAAGGTATGATGTGGGTATACGCAGCTGTGCTTGTTTTATTTAACATACAACTCTTAAGTCTCCTGGAAAGGATTGTAAGACATGAGAAGGGGAATAGGCACAAACAATAACATGTTCACACAACGACGGACTGGTTAGTTAAGAAAGTCGGATACCGTTTAACTTCTTATTAGTTCGATTGCTAAACAAATTCGTGTGACTTTAGACAGGATGCTCTCCAGCCCTCATTCATTTGCATGGCGGTGTGAGTAAAGAGGCAATGCGTATGTAGCTTCCTGATTAATGATACCACAGCCGTGGTTCCGGAGTGACTCAATCCCAAGCAGATACCGTATCCAGAACACCACGAAGGCTTATTATAACATGTATACATAATTCCGGAAATAGAATATAATTCTGGATTACATATTTTATCGACTCTTTAGAAATATCCAAATTGCAACATTTTGTTTGTATTAGGGTTTACAGACGCAGTTTGGGTCTTATGGCGACTGTGTAGCTATTATTTTTGGAGGAAGACCCCGATTGCCCTCATTCGAGCAGTATTTCAGGCACGGACGGGTACCCAGGTAGAACCACCGACACCCCACAAGTAATCTGGAAAGCTTCCTCACATAAGAGAATTTAACACCCGAGTGTGATACGATCTTATAACATGTTATGGGCGATTGATTTGACACCAACGACCATAACTATTCGGCAACGTATATGTCGGCCCCTCATCACAAGTCACACCGAGATTGGATTGAATAAGGTATATTTAAAGCGACTATAACATTTTGAAAACATATTATGACCTTTCGTGACATCCGTTTCCAATTTCTTCTTCACATTCAAACACTCCAGATGTATATGTAGACTATAATTATCACTATTTAAGTGATTAGTTTATACAAGTTTATTTTAGCTCGATTGCGAAACAAGTTCTTTCAACTTATATTAATCACTCTCGAGACCTCATTCCTGATGGAATCCATCGCCATGAAGGAGAGGCAATGTGGAATTTAAATGCCTTGCCTAAGGGCACACTCGTAACGGCTCCAGCGGGGCTCGAACTCCGGACCTTTCGCACCCGAAGCGAACGCGCATCCACTGCGCTATCACGACTTCCATTTAAGTGATTGTTTGATGAATAGTGGCAGCCAAAATGGAGTTACGCTTAATTAATGGGTAATTTAGCTTTTAGTGCCCCCTAACTGATGACTACTTTTTGTCACAATTCCAAGAGTTTCTATATTTGAATGGTAGAAAGGTATCTTATGCCCTTAAAAGTCCATGCCACTTCATACCCAATAGGAGCTAACGAGATTAGGCAGTTGTCAGCGATTCAAGTACCTATTGAAAAGAAATAGGGTTTGAATTTCACCCGGCCTTTAATCTCTGCTTTCGGCGCTATGACTTGTCAATCATGGCAAGATTTTCTTGTTTGTTAAACTGATTACGGGACATTTTTTGACTCGGAAATAAATGCTTTATGTAAATTTCGTCCCAATTTCAGCTCAAAATTAGCATTTTAAAGCACAGTGTATCATCGTAATCATTGCCAATATTCAAATTTCAAGAACAAAAAATAAAGATTCTTTTATCATTTTGCTGGGTTGTGAATAGAAGTTCTCGCTAGCTCTCGCTACTACCAACTGTTAATCACAATATGAAAGGTGGGTATGTTGCCTTCACAAGTCTTCACGAAGTGTCCCCGAAACTATACGAGAATATCCTAGGGGGAGGGGGCGATTCTTGAAGCACAGTGGTTAAGGCGTCCGCCTACGGAGCGGGAGGTCGAAGGTTCGAATCTCGTCAGGGATATCGTTCTGATATGGCCGGTTGGTGAGCCGCCAGCTAGTTAAATAATGGTTACCGATTGCCTACCAGCCTGACGTCTGGCATACAAGCATAGGATTCGGGAAGTACTGATGTTAATGAAAAAGAGGTGTCTCATAAGTCAGAAATGGCTGGCCCTTTAAATAGGGTGGCACTATAATAAACAAAGCACTTTACTTTATACGGGGAACATTAGTGTTGGTCACCATTTTCTTTTCAATACAAATAGTTTAAATACACATGTATATTATTTGTGATTTTGGGACTTTAAATCAGAATTAGGAACTCAAGAAGACGTCGGGTCAAGCAAGACGTCGGGTCAAGCAAGACGTCGGGTCAAGCAAGACGTCGGGTCAAGCTGGAGCTCGCTTTTACTGACTACCGCGGACTGACGTTCGAACACACACAGCTCGAGCCCGGTTACCCACCAACATTCAGTAAGAAACTAAAATCCACATTGCCTCGTCTCATTCTCTGTGCGGCGATGTATTCCATCAGGAATGAGGTCTCGAGAGCGATTAATCTAACGTTGTAAGAACCTGTTTCGCAATCGAGCTAAAATTGGAATACTTTAAAGAAATCGATGCAAGCACAGTGTTATTCCATTGGAAAGCTCTGACACAACCATCCTTTCAAGGAATTTCCATCGGTTTTGAATAACATAAAACGTCAGTATAGACGGGTAATGTTCCAGTGGTTTACCCGCTGGACGGTGAATCTTTCAGCTGGGACTTTAAACCGTGGTCTCGTGTCGGTGCTGTACACCGTGCACGTAAAAGAACCAGATGAGACTCTGGAATGGGTCTCTGTCTGTATCATTGCACTATCATCCAAAAATCTAAAATCACTTTCTCCTGCAATCATATATATTATCATGCTTGTTTTTAGTAGTTTTATTACTTTACGCTGAACATAGTGTATTCTGGCACAAAAAAGCAAACATTTATGTATTTCCATAATTCCCATTTCTTGGAAACATAATTCCATTTTCTATGGGTCTCTGTCTGTATCATTGCACTATTCTCCAAAATCTAAAATAACTAATCTCTTCAGTACGTCGCTCATATGGGCAACCGGTAGCGACGATAAATAAACGTAAAAACAAACACACACATGCAGCGGTAGCGATGATAAATAAACGTAAAACACACACATACAGCGGTAACAACGCTAAATAAACGTAAAACACACACATACAGCGGTAACGACGCTAAATAAACGTAAAACACACACATACAGCGGTAACGGCGCTAAATAAACGTAAAACACACACATGCAGCGGTAACGACGCTAAATAAACGTAAAACACACACATGCAGCGGTAACGACGCTAAATAAACGTAAAACACACACATACAGCGGTAACGACGCTAAATAAACGTAAAACACACACATGCAGCGGTAACGACGCTAAATAAACGTAAAACACACACATGCAGCGGTAACGACGCTAAATAAACGTAAAACACACACATGCAGCGGTAACGACGCTAAATAAACGTAAAACACACACATACAGCGGTAACGACGCTAAATAAACGTAAAACACACACATACAGCGGTAACGACGCTAAATAAACGTAAAACACACACATGCAGCGGTAACGACGCTAAATAAACGTAAAACACACACATACAGCGGTAACGACGCTAAATAAACGTAAAACACACACATACAGCGGTAACGACGCTAAATAAACGTAAAACACACACATGGTGCTATACACCGAGCATGTATAAGAACCAGGCATGCTTCTGCAATTGGAGCATCTTCTGTATCTTGCACTATTCCCCAACAAAAAAGGAGACTATTATACTTACGTAGGGGTCGTCCGATTAAACAGGGGGCAACGATAAATAAACGTCTATTAATTTTTTTTAATCTTCAACTCAAAATTAGGCTGTTGTATTGCATGCTATTCCAAAATGTACTATACGAAAATAGTAATCTATGCTTTTCGGAAGCAATTAGAAATGACAAATGTTAGCATACGGATGTGTTATTGTCACGCAATGGCGTTGTTTATTATGTCTGTATATTTATGGAACGCCAATATCGTTTTTATTTTACGAATTCTATGATATGTTGGTGTTTTTGTGTTGTTTGGTTTTGGATTTTGGAGGTCTAACGTAGCCTGGGTTCCAGTATCGATTTTTCACTTCTGGCAAAATGACATTGATCAGAAACTCGATACGACCCAATTAATAGTCTCGGTGTTAAAAAAAACTATATGTGTGTGTGTTTTACGTTTATTTATCGTCGCTACCGGTTACCCATATGAGCGACGCCTCCTGAAGAGAATAGTCATTTTAGATTGTTGGATGATAGTGAAATGATACAGACAGTCTCCTCTGGTTCTTTTACGTGCATGGTGTACAGCACCGATACGAGACCTCGGTTTAAAGCCACATCTGAAATACTTTTAGTTTTATTACGGTCAGACGGTGGATCGAACCTGTGATCCCCGTATTACCAGTCCAACGTGTTACCACTGGACTACAGATATTTATTTGACTGACCAGGCAAACTATATCGACGCCTGTTCCCAGGCTAGGTTTAAAGTAGCACAAACAGCCTACGTCATATATCGACGCCTGTTCCCAGGTTAGGTTTAAAGTAGCACAAACAGCCTACGTCATATATCGACGCCTGTTCCCAGGCTAGGTTTAAAGTAGCACAAACAGCCTACGTCATATATCGACGCCTGTTCCCAGGCTAGGTTTAAAGTAGCACAAACAGCCTACGTCATATATCGACTATGCAGCTATTTTTGGTTAAGGAAGACGGGCGCACCCCCGAACAGTATTTCCGACACGGACGGACACCAGGATAGAACTGCCGACCGTTCACCGGAATGAATTCGACACACCCAGTGGTATTCCAACCTAGAGCGTTTGTATAGAGATAATATTGGTAACGTCGTTTGAGAGCAGGGTAGAATTTACAATATGGCGGTTCTGTAAACATTCAGAAAAAATTATGTTCACTATTGGTGGTATAATAACCAAATGTACATGGATTTATATTATGTGTTTTTCAACCAGTTAACCGCTGGAGCCTGCCCAGGAAAGGTGTTGTTAGGTAAACTGTCCGCCGGCGATATAGCCCAAAATGGTGCTGATGCAGGCGTAAAACCCGAAATATAACATAACATATATAACATATTATAACGTTTTTCAACCACAATCGACAATTCAGTAGCCACATTTACATTATTCATGCCTTTATTGGAGGAGGGAGGGGGGGGGTAATGTGGTCACAGCAGCTTCTAAAGGTAACATGGCCACTCTCCAACTATTATTGGTGGCCAAAAACCACAGGTCCTCATCAGAACAGTATTCCAGGCACGGACATAGATATACCCGGATATAATCATCAGAACAGTATTCCAGGCACGGACATAGATATACTCGGGTAGAATCATCAGAACAGTATTCCAGGCACGGACATAGATATACTCGGGTAGAATCATCAGAACAGTATTCCAGGCACGGACATAGATATACTCGGGTAGAATCATCAGAACAGTATTCCAGGCACGGACATAGATATACCCGGGTATACAGTATTCCAGGCACGGACATAGATATACCCGGGTATACAGTATTCCAGGCACGGACATAGATATACCCGGGTATACAGTATTCCAGGCACGGACATAGATATACCCGGGTATACAGTATTCCAGGCACGGACATAGATATACCCGGGTATACAGTATTCCAGGCACGGACATAGATATACCCGGGTATACAGTATTCCAGGCACGGACATAGATATACCCGGGTATACAGTATTCCAGGCACGGACATAGATATACCCGGGTATACAGTATTCCAGGCACGGACATAGATATACCCGGGTATACAGTATTCCAGGCACGGACATAGATATACCCGGGTATACAGTATTCCAGGCACGGACATAGATATACCCGGGTATACAGTATTCCAGGCACGGACATAGATATACCCGGATAGAATCACCGACCCTCCACAAGCCAGTTAGACGGCAACTCGACACACACAATGGGATTCAAACATGCAGCGATGAGGAGCAAGTGATTTGAAGTCCATGACGATACTCAACCTGTACCCGATGGCCCCTCAGAGGTGTATATAATCAGGTTGTCATTAATATTATTTGTCATCTTAGCGTAAATAGATGAGCTGATAAAGGACAAAACACTTAAAATAAATACAAATTCGCACGAGTACGGCATTGTCAGACAAAGGCAGACTATTCCTCAAGGATCTACAGACTGCTGCCATCGGCCAATTCAATTAATCAGCTTTAATACAGTGTCACATACACTATTTTCCATGCAGAATAGTAATTAGAAAACATATTGCAACGCCTAGGGCATCAGCACATCCGCTCCAAAATAGAATTTGCTTCGATTGTATCAGAATGATTTGAAATCACTTACTTTATTAGTGTCAGTAATTTTTGGCCGTTCTGCCAATGTTTACTTGTATTGCATTAGGATGTGTGTCATTTAAATATAATCTCATATATATATTTGAAATGTCACCGTATGGAACCCTGTACGTCATATAATCTCCACTGCGAAACAACCATTGGGATTATAGCACGCTCGCTTCTCACAATTGCAACATGGGTCGGATTCTCGGACCCGGTAGTACGTGAGATGGTACAGTGGTCACCATATTGAACAGGGTGGTTTCACCCGGGTACTCCGGTTTCCTTCCATGCGAAGGACCACATACTGTATATGCTTTCATCCGCGCCAACGGGGAGTGATTAATATAAGTTGTTACGGTTTGCTTAATATGATACAACGGTATAGTGCCTTTAACGAAATTATGTACAGTGACATAGTGCCTTTAACGAAATTATGTACAGTGACATAGTGCCTTTAACGAAATTATGTACAGTGACATCGTGTCTTTAACCTACGGATGGAATACTGCGCCATAGTGCCTTTAACCTACTCATTTAATACCACGACATAGTGCATTTAATGAACTCATGTACAGTTACATAGTGCCTTTAACCTACTGATGTAATACTGCGCCATAGTGCCTTTAACCTACCCATGTACAGTGACATTGTGTCTTTAACCTACCCATGTACATTGAAATAGTGCCTTTAACCTACTGATGGAATACTGCGCCATAGTGCCATTAACCTACTCATTTAATACCACGACATGGTGCATTTAACGAACTCATGTACAGTGACATCGTGCATTTAACCTACCCATGCACATTGCCATAGTGCCTTTAACCTACCAATGCACATTATCATATTGCCTTTAACCTACCCATGTACATTGACATAGTGCCTTTAACCTACACATGTGCAGTGGCATAGTGCCTTTAACCTACCCATGTACATTGGCATAGTGCGTTTAACCTACCCATGCACATTGACATAGTGTCTTTAACCTACCCATGCATATTGACATAGTGCCTTTAACCTACTGATGTAATACTGCGCCATAGTGCCTGTAACCTACCCATGTACAGTGACATTGTGTCTTTAACCTACCCATGTACATTGAAATAGTGCCTTTAACCTACTGATGGAATACTGCGCCATAGTGCCATTAACCTACTCATTTAATACCACGACATGGTGCATTTAACGAACTCATGTACAGTGACATCGTGCATTTAACCTACCCATGCACATTGCCATAGTGCCTTTAACCTACCAATGCACATTATCATATTGCCTTTAACCTACCCATGTACATTGACATAGTGCCTTTAACCTACACATGTGCAGTGGCATAGTGCCTTTAACCTACCCATGTACATTGGCATAGTGCCTTTAACCTACCCATGCACATTGACATAGTGTCTTTAACCTACCCATGCATATTGACATAGTGTCTTTAACCTACTCATGTACATTGACATAGTGTCTTTAACCTACCCATGCATATTGACATAGTGTCTTTAACCTACCCATGTACATTGACATAGTGTCTTTAACCTACCCATGCATATTGACATAGTGTCTTTAACCTACCCATGCACATTGACATAGTGCCTTTAACCTACCCATGTACAGTGACATAGTGCCTTTAACCTACCCATGTACAGTGACATAGTGCCTTTAACCTACCCATGTACAGTGACATAGTGCCTTTAACCTACACATGTACATTGACATAGTGCCTTTAACCTACCCATGTACAGTGACATAGTGCCTTTAACCTACCCATGTACATTGACATAGTGCCTTTAACCTACTCATGTACATTGACATAGTGCCTTTAACCTACTCATGCACATTGACATAGTGCCTTTAACCTACTCATGTACATTGACATAGTGCCTTTAACCTACCCATGTACATTGACATAGTGCCTTTAACCTACTCATGTACATTGACATAGTGCCTTTAACCTACACATGTATATTGACATAGTGCCTTTAACCTACCCATGTACATTGACATAATGTCTTTAACCTACCCATGTACATTGCCATAGTGCCTTTAACCTACCCATGTACATTGACATAATGTCTTTAACCTACTCATTTAACCTACTCATGTACATTGACATAGTGCCTTTAACCTACTCATTTAATATCACGACATAGTGCATTTAGCCTACTATTGTACGGCGGGAGAGGGATTATGTGGCCAAGTGGTTATGGTCGTTGAAATCAAATCACTTGCCTTCACCGCTACAAGTTCAAATCCCACTGGGCGGTGTCGAATTATTTGAAGTCAGGAAGCTATCCATTTGACTTGCGGAAGATCGGTGGTTCTATCCGTGTGTCCGTGCATTGTATACTGCTCGGAGGGGTACCTGGGGTCATCCTCCACCAGTAATAACTGAAGAATCGCCATATCATCTAAGCGCTGTTGCTGCGACGTTAACCCCCCACCCCCACCCCACCCATGCCATAAACAACATATTCTTTATTAACGCTGTTGTTTCGTTCAATTAGGCGCAGAAATGGTGCACAGATAACATAATTATTTTCATTAATTATGAAGGTATCTACAGATTCGTTTCCTGTGACTATGGCTGTCATTCCATACACCGAAACACATTCAAAAATACAAACAAGACATATCTGTAGCGCGCAAAAATGTGACACTGAGTAAAAATATAAATGGATACGGTGTGTGTCATATGGTTATTAAATGCTACAACCTTGTACCGTTAAACAGCCCAGGCAACATGGCGCCGCCATCAGTTCGGAGAATTAGCATATAACAAACGAATCATTGTCACTGCTTTTTTAATTACGCGCAAATATATTTATTACAACAATATAGACCACAACAAATTAGTAGCCTTGCAAACATGCCAGCGGAAAACTGGGTCATTTAAAGAAATATGCGGCAGATAATTCTAACGACGTGCGTATTTTATGCTGACACCAACTTTACTGTATAACATCGTCACTGAAGGAATTGGTTCTTATACCCTAGAAAGTAGTTATTGCAATCAAACATACCATACTTTGATGCTGTTTTCTTGTAGAACCAGAGACTTTATGCATCTATTATTGCGATTGTGGTGCATCTGTGGCATTTGTGTTCAATTGAAGAAGACTTTTTGTGAATTTATTTCAGTACTACTTGCTCCAGCGCATTGATGCGTAAACAGCCCTACATGTTAGCTAGAGTCCCTACGCGTTCCATTTTGATTCGGGTGTTGGGAACTAGTGAAAAACATTCAGGGTGATGCCATGACCTACTGCTGTCTAACAGCAAACAGAAACCCTGAAGTCTACAGAACTGCATTCGTTATAAGTATATTCTTGTTTGGAATTCACTGTGACAAGTCATCGATTTAACATAGCACGAGGAAGGAGACAATACAGTGATGTGTATCAACATAAACAATACCTACCTGTGTGGCATCTACTAGATGACAACAATACGGCGAAAACGCGTTTCGTTCAGAGATATTTCGGCTATGAGGCTACGAACAGAACAGAACAACATAAGATAAGATACATTTTATTTTGAGTCGGCAAGATGGCAGTATGCAATGAAATCTAAAGGTCGTGTTTGTTTCGGCCAAAAATAAATTAAAAAGAAATGATTCGTCTAGCAGATTGGCAGGTTCGATCCCCCGTCTGACCCTAATAAAATTAACACTCTTTCAGATGGGACGTTAAACCGAGGTCTCGTGTCGGTGCTTTACACCGTGCACGTAAAAGAACCAGAGTAGATTCTGGAATGGGTCTCTGTCTGTATCATGCACTATCCTCCAAAATCTAACATAACTAATCTCTTCAGGAGGTGTCGCTCATATGGGCAACCGGTAGCGACGATACATAAACGTAAAACACGCAAGCACGCACGCACGCACGCACGCACGCACGCACGCACACACACACACACACACACATACACACACACACACACACACACGCAGAATGGCGCGGTGGTACATTGCACCTACAACAGAGGATTCTCACGGATTTACAGCAGATTCAAGCATCGAATTGGAAGCTGAAAATGTCACAGTGTACGGACAATCATTTTCGGATATTGACATTAACTTGATAAGACACCATTGTCTTTCGTTGTAATGTTATACTCATACATACAATATATATGATTACTTTCAATAGATGATATTGTATGAATCTGTTGCCAATTTTGATAATGGTATTTTGTCATGAAAAATGACAATTTTGATGGTCCGGGTCATGAAAAAAGTAAAGTTGGTGCTAAAACTATGTCGGTGACCCCCAATTATTTTTATATCTTCCTATATATTTTATTATTGTGCATAAACTGCACGAAATCATCGTTTATTTGTCTATGTCGGTGACATCTCATTTTTATGTTTTTATTTTCACTCAAATAGTTCAAGCTAACAATATATAATGTTTAAAGAAATTCGATGTGAGATGGTACAGTGGTCGCCAGATCGGACATGCGGGTTTTCTCCGGGTACTCCGGTTTCCTCCCATACGATTGACCCCATATATGCTGGAAGTCGTGATAGCGCAGTGGATGCGTGTTCGCTTCAGGTGCGAAAGGTCCGGAGTTCGAGCCCCGCTGGAGCCGTTACGATTGTGCCATAAGACAAGGCATTTAAATTCCACATTGCCCCTTATCTTCTTCATGGCGATGGATTCCACCAGGAATGAGGTCTCGAGCGTGATTAATATAAGTTGAAAGAACTCGCATTCGAGCTAAAATAAATTTGTATAAACTATATGCTTTCATCCGCGCCAACGAGATTGATTAATATAAGTTGTTAGAACTTGCTTCGCTATCGTTGTAAAATAAATAAAGTTTAAACTGTTTTTAAAGAAACTGTAGCATATCCCTTTAAGTTGACACTTTAGAGAGTATACAGCTGCCGCTCCGTCCGTCCGTCCGTTCGTAATGCATCGTGTTTCAGAAATAACTCGCTATGTACTGCTGAGTATTATATGAGTGTTCAATAAGGAACATCGCTGGCTTTTCTATTACCTCCCTTGGCAGATAAAGTCCGATTTATCCCGAAATGCTGAGCGGTCCTTTTAGTTGGACTCCTTTGTTTTTACAGTTGTTCCATAACAAGATGTTGCGTTATGATAACTGTGATTTTATCCAAATCATGTTAGTTAATTGATAACAAAAATTGTACAGATGTTTTACACATTGGATATACTCTAGAATATCTGTCTAGGTATAGTAACATAATAAAAAGTGGAAGAAAATGGATAGCATGTTGTGCAAAAGGAAACAACGATAAAAACAGAGGAAACAACTGAAGAGGACCTATTTACTTTTAGGGAGTATTCAGGGGAAGTAACTGACCAATGTCTCTCATTATTGTTCAGCACATTTAGATGAGAAATTAAATTTCACTTAGTGAAGAACAATGTAAAGCCCCGTGTCCATTCATATCGTATAACTGAACAGACTGTCCGGTTAGCGTTCTCGCTTCTTACTAATGCAACACGGGTTCGATTCTCGGACCGGGAAGTATGAGAGATGGTACGGTGATCGGACAGGTGGGTTCTCCAGGTACTCCGGTTTCCTCCCACACGAATGACCACATTTACCCGTTCATCCGCGCTAACGAGAGTGATTAAAATAAGTTGTTAAACTTTCTTAACAATCGTTGTAAAATAAATAAAGAATGAGCTAATTAGAGGAACTACTCAGACAACTGTTCACAACCAGGATTCTAATTAGAGGAACTACTCAGACAACTGTTCACAACCAGGATTCTAATTAGAGGAACTACTCAGACAACTGCTCACATCTAGGATTCTAATTAGAGGAACTACTCAGACAACTGTTCACATCTAGGATTCTAATTAGAGGAACTACTCAGACAACTGTTCACAACTAGGATTCTAATTAGAGGAACTACTGAGACAACTGTTTATAACCAGGATTCTAATTAGAGGAACTACTCAGACAACTGTTCACAACCAGGATTCTAATTAGAGGAACTACTCAGACAACTGTTCACAACCAGGATTCTAATTAGAGGAACTACTCAGACAACTGCTCACATCTAGGATTCTAATTAGAGGAACTACTCAGACAACTGTTCACATCTAGGATTCTAATTAGAGGAACTACTCAGACAACTGTTCACAACTAGGATTCTAATTAGAGGAACTACTGAGACAACTGTTTATAACCAGGATTCTAATTAGAGGAACTACTCAGACAACTGTTCACAACCAGGATTCTAATTAGAGGAACTACTCAGACAACTGTTCACAACCAGGATTCTAATTAGAGGAACTACTCAGACAACTGCTCACAATCAGGATTCTAATTAGAGGAACTACTCAGACAACTGTTCACATCTAGGATTCTAATTAGAGGAACTACTCAGACAACTGTTCACAACTAGGATTCTAATTAGAGGAACTACTCAGACAACTGTTCACAACCAGGTTTCTAATTAGAGGAACTACTCAGACAACTGTTCACAATCAGGATTCTAATTAGAGGAACTACTCAGACAACTGTTCACATCTAGGATTCTAATTAGAGGAACTACTCAGACAACTGTTCACAACTAGGATTCTAATTAGAGGAACTACTCAGACAACTGTTCACAACCAGGTTTCTAATTAGAGGAACTACTCAGACAACTGTTCACAATCAGGATTCTAATTAGAGGAACTACTCAGACAACTGTTCACATCTAGGATTCTAATTAGAGGAACTACTCAGACAACTGTTCACAACTAGGATTCTAATTAGAGGAACTACTCAGACAACTGTTTATAACCAGGATTCTAATTAGAGGAACTACTCAGACATCTGTTCACAACTAGGATTCTAATTAGAGGAACTACTCAGACAACTGTTCACAACTAGGATTCTAATTAGAGGAACTACTCAGACAACTGCTAACAACCAGGATTCTAATTATAGGAACTACTCAGACAACTGCTCACAACTAGGATTCTAATTTGAGGAACTACTCAGACAACTGTTCACAACTAGGATTCTAATTTGAGGAACTACTCAGACAACTGTTCACAACTAGGATTCTAATTAGAGGAACTACTCAGACAACTGTTCACAACTAGGATTCTAATTAGAGGAACTACTCAGACAACTGCTCACAACTAGAATTCTAATTTGAGGAACTACTCAGACAACTGTTCACAACTAGGATTCTAATTTGAGGAACTACTCAGATAACTGTTCACAACTAGGATTCTAATTAGAGGAACTACTCAGACAACTGCTCACAACTAGGACTATAATTAGAGGAACTACTCAGACAACTGTTCACAACTAGGATTCTAATTAGAGGAACTACTCAGACAACTGTTCACAACCAGGTTTCTAATTAGAGGAACTACTCAGACAACTGTTCACAACCAGGTTTCTAATTAGAGGAACTACTCAGACAACTGTTCACAACCAGGATTCTAATTAGAGGAACTACTCAGACAACTGTTCACAACTAGGATTCTAATTAGAGGAACTACTCAGACAACTGTTCACAACCAGGATTCTAATTAGAGGAACTACTCAGACAACTGTTCACAACCAGGATTCTAATTAGAGGAACTACTCAGACAACTGCTCACAACTAGAATTCTAATTAGAGGAACTACTCAGACAACTGCTAAAAACCAGGATTCTAATTAGAGGAACTACTCAGACAACTGTTCACAACTAGGATTCTAATTTGAGGAACTACTCAGACAACTGTTCACAACAAGGATTCTAATTTGAGGAACTACTCAGACAACTGTTCACAACTAGGATTCTAATTAGAGGAACTACTCAGACAACTGCTCACAACCAGGATTCTAATTAGAGGAACTACTCAGACAACTGTTCACAACCAGGATTCTAATTAGAGGAACTACTCAGACAACTGTTCACAACTAGGATTCTAATTAGAGGAACTACTCAGACAACTGTTCACAACTAGGATTCTAATTAGAGGAACTACTCAGACAACTGTTCACAACTAGGATTCTAATTTGAGGAACTACTCAGACAACTGTTCACATCTAGGATTCTAATTAGAGGAACTACTCAGACAACTGTTCACAACCAGGATTCTAATTAGAGGAACTACTCAGACAACTGTTCACATCCAGGATTCTAATTAGAGGAACTACTCAGACAACTGCTCACAACCAGGATTCTAATTAGAGGAACTACTCAGACAACTGCTCACAACCAGGATTCTAATTAGAGGAACTACTCAGACAACTGTTCACAACTAGGATTCTAATTTGAGGAACTACTCAGACAACTGTTCACAACTAGGATTCTAATTTGAGGAACTACTCAGACAACTGTTCACAACTAGGATTCTAATTTGAGGAACTACTCAGACAACTGTTCACAACTAGGATTCTAATTAGAGGAACTACTCAGACAACTGTTCACAACTAGGATTCTAATTAGAGGAACTACTCAGACAACTGTTCACAACCAGGATTCTAATTAGAGGAACTACTCAGACAACTGTTCACAACCAGGATTCTAATTAGAGGAACTACTCAGACAACTGTTCACAACTAGGATTCTAATTAGAGGAACTACTCAGACAACTGTTCACAACTAGGATTCTAATTAGAGGAACTACTCAGACAACTGTTCACAACTAGGATTCTAATTAGAGGAACTACTCAGACAACTGTTCACAACTAGGATTCTAATTAGAGGAACTACTCAGACAACTGTTCACAACTAGGATTCTAATTAGAGGAACTACTCAGACAACTGTTCACAACTAGGATTCTAATTAGAGGAACTACTCAGACAACTGTTCACAACTAGGATTCTAATTAGAGGAACTACTCAGACAACTGTTCACAACTAGGATTCTAATTAGAGGAACTACTCAGACAACTGTTCACAACTAGGATTCTAATTAGAGGAACTACTAGACAACTGTTAAACCAGGATTCTAATTAGAGGAACTACTCAGACAACTGTTCACAACCAGGATTCTAATTAGAGGAACTACTCAGACAACTGTTCACAACCAGGATTCTAATTAGAGGAACTACTCAGACAACTGCTCACAACTAGAATTCTAATTAGAGGAACTACTCAGACAACTGCTAAAAACCAGGATTCTAATTAGAGGAACTACTCAGACAACTGTTCACAACTAGGATTCTAATTTGAGGAACTACTCAGACAACTGTTCACAACAAGGATTCTAATTTGAGGAACTACTCAGACAACTGTTCACATCTAGGATTCTAATTAGAGAAACTACTCAGACAACTGTTCACAACCAGGATTCTAATTAGAGGAACTACTCAGACAACTGTTCACAACTAGGACTATAATTAGAGGAACTACTCAGACAACTGTTCACAACTAGGATTCTAATTAGAGGAACTACTCAGACAACTGCTCACAACCAGGATTCTAATTAGAGGAACTACTCAGACAACTGTTCACAACTAGGACTATAATTAGAGGAACTACTCAGACAACTGTTCACAACTAGGATTCTAATTTGAGGAACTACTCAGACAACTGTTCACAACTAGGACTATAATTAGAGGAACTACTCAGACAACTGTTCACAACTATGATTCTAATTAGAGGAACTACTCAGACAACTGTTCACAACTATGATTCTAATTAGAGGAACTACTCAGACAACTGTTCACAACTATGATTCTAATTAGAGGAACTACTCGAACAACTGTTCACAACTATGATTCTAATTAGAGGAACTACTCAGACAACTGTTCACAACTAGGATTCTAATTAGAGGAACTACTCAGACAACTGTTCACATCTAGGATTCTAATTAGAGGAACTACTCAGACAACTGTTCACAACTATGATTCTAATTAGAGGAACTACTCAAACAACTGCTCACAACTAGAATTCTAATTAGAGGAACTACTCAGACAACTGTTCACATCCAGGATTCTAATTTGAGGAACTACTCAGACAACTGTTCACAACCATGATTCTAATTAGAGGAACTACTCAGACAACTGTTCACAACTAGGATTCTAATTAGAGGAACTACTCAGACAACTGTTCACATCTAGGATTCTAATTAGAGTAACTACTCAGACAACTGTTCACAACTAGGATTCTAATTAGAGGAACTACTCAGACAACTGTTCACAACTAGGATTCTAATTAGAGGAACTACTCAGACAACTGTTCACAACCAGGATTCTAATTAGAGGAACTACTCAGAAAACTGTTCACATCTAGGATTCTAATTAGAGGAACTACTCAGACAACTGTTCACAACTAGGATTCTAATTAGAGGAACTACTCAGACAACTGTTCACAACTAGGATTCTAATTAGAGGAACTACTCAGACAACTGTTCACAACTAGGATTCTAATTAGAGGAACTACTCAGACAACTGTTCACAACCAGGATTCTAATTAGAGGATCTACTCAGACAACTGTTCACAACTAGGATTCTAATTAGAGGAACTACTTAGACAACTGTTCACAACTAGGATTCTAATTAGAGGAACTACTCAGACAACTGTTCACAACCAGGATTCTAAATAGAGGAACTACTCAGACAACTGTTCACAACTAGGATTCTAATTAGAGGAACTACTCAGACAACTGTTCACAACCAGGATTCTAATTAGAGGAACTACTCAGACAATTGTTCACATCTAGGATTCTAATTAGAGGAACTACTCAGAAACCTGTTCACAACTAGGATTCTAATTAGAGGAACTACTCAGACAACTGATCACAACTAGGATTCTAATTAGAGGAACTACTCAGACAACTGTTCACAACTAGGATTCTAATTAGAGGCACTACTCAGACAACTGTTCACAACTAAGATACTAATTAGAGGAACTACTCAGACAACTGTTCACATCCAGGATTCTAATTTGAGGAACTACTCAGACAACTGTTCACAACTAGGATTCTAATTTGAGGAACTACTCAGACAACTGTTCACAACTAGGATTCTAATTAGAGGAACTACTCAGACAACTGTTCACAACTAGGATTCTAATTAGAGCAACTACTCAGAAAACTGTTCACAACTAGGATTCTAATTAGAGGAACTACTCAGACAACTGTTCACAACCAGGATTCTAATTAGAGGAACTACTCAGACAACTGGTCACATCTAGGATTCTAATTAGAGGAACTACTCAGACAACTGTTCACAACTAGGATTCTAATTAGAGGAACTACTCAGAAAACTGTTCACAACTAGGATTCTAATTAGAGGAACTACTCAGACAACTGTTCACAACTAGGATTCTAATTAGAGGAACTACTCAGAAAACTGTTCACAACTAGTATTCTAATTAGAGGAACTACTCAGACAACTGTTCACATCTAGGATTCTAATTAGAGGAACTACTCAGACAACTGTTCACAACCAGGATTCTAATTAGAGGAACTACTCAGACAACTGCCCACAACTAGAATTCTAATTAGAGGAACTACTCAGACAACTGTTCACAACTAGGATTCTAATTAGAGGAACTACTCAGACAACTGTTCACAACCATGATTCTAATTTGAGGAACTACTCAGACAACTGTTCACAACCAGGATTCTAATTAGAGGAACTACTCAGACAACTGTTCACAACCAGGATTCTAATTAGAGGAACTACTCAGACAACTGTTCACAACTAGGATTCTAATTTGAGGAACTACTCAGACAACTGTTCACAACTAGGATTCTAATTAGAGGAACTACTCAGACAACTGCTCAAAACTAGGACTATAATTAGAGGAACTATTCAGACAACTGTTCACAACCAGGATTCTAATTAGAGGAACTACTCAGACAACTGTTCACAACTATGATTCTAATTAGAGGAACTACTCAGACAACTGCTCACAACTATGATTCTAATTAGAGGAACTACTCAGACAACTGTTCACAACTAGGATTCTAATTAGAGGAACTACTCAGACAACTGTTCACAACTAGGATTCTAATTAGAGGAACTACTCAGACAACTGCTCACAACTAGAATTCTAATTTGAGGAACTACTCAGACAACTGTTCACAACTAGGATTCTAATTTGAGGAACTACTCAGACAACTGTTCACAACTAGGATTCTAATTAGAGGAACTACTCAGACAACTGCTCACAACTAGGACTATAATTAGAGGAACTACTCAGACAACTGTTCACAACCAGGATTCTAATTAGAGGAACTACTCAGACAACTGCTCACAACCAGGATTCTAATTAGAGGAACTACTCAGACAACTGTTCACAACTAGGATTCTAATTAGAGGAACTACTCAGACAACTGTTCACAACTAGGATTATAATTTGAGGAACTACTCAGACAACTGTTCACAACTAGGATTATAATTAGAGGAACTACTCAGACAACTGTTCACAACTATGATTCTAATTAGAGGAACTACTCAGACAACTGTTCACAACTATGATTCTAATTAGAGGAACTACTCAGACAACTGTTCACATCTAGGATTCTAATTAGAGGAACTACTCAGACAACTGTTCACAACCAGGATTCTAATTAGAGGAACTACTCAAACAACTGCTCACAACTAGAATTCTAATTAGAGGAACTACTCAGACAACTGTTCACATCCAGGATTCTAATTTGAGGAACTACTCAGACAACTGTTCACAACCATGATTCTAATTAGAGGAACTACTCAGACAACTGTTCACAACTAGGATTCTAATTAGAGGAACTACTCAGACAACTGTTCACATCTAGGATTCTAATTAGAGTAACTACTCAGACAACTGTTCACAACTAGGATTCTAATTAGAGGAACTACTCAGACAACTGTTCACAACTAGGATTCTAATTAGAGGAACTACTCAGACAACTGTTCACAACCAGGATTCTAATTAGAGGAACTACTCAGAAAACTGTTCACATCTAGGATTCTAATTAGAGGAACTACTCAGACAACTGCTAACGACCAGGATTCTAATTAGAGGAACTACTCAGACAACTGGTCACAACTAGGATTCTAATTAGAGGAACTACTCAGACAACTGGTCACAACTAGGATTCTAATTAGAGGAACTACTCAGACAACTGTTCACAACTAGGATTCTAATTAGAGGAACTACTCAGACAACTGTTCACAACTAGGATACTAATTAGAGGAACTACTCAGACAACTGTTCACAACCAGGTTTCTAATTAGAGGAACTACTCAGACAACTGTTCACAACTAGGATTCTAATTAGAGGAACTACTCAGACAACTGTTCACAACTAGGATTCTAATTAGAGGAACTACTCAGACAACTGTTCACAACTAGGATTCTAATTAGAGGAACTACTCAGACAACTGTTCACAACTAGGATTCTAATTAGAGGAACTACTCAGACAACTGTTCACAACTAGGATTCTAATTAGAGGAACTACTCAGACAACTGTTCACAACTAGGATTCTAATTAGAGGAACTACTCAGACAACTGTTCACAACTAGGATTCTAATTAGAGGAACTACTCAGACAACTGTTCACAACCAGGATTCTAATTAGAGGAACTACTCAGACAACTGTTCACAACTAGGATTCTAATTAGAGGAACTACTCAGACAACTGTTCACAACTAGGATTCTAATTAGAGGAACTACTCAGACAACTGTTCACAACTAGGATTCTAATTAGAGGAACTACTCAGACAACTGTTCACAACTAGGATTCTAATTAGAGGAACTACTCAGACAACTGTTCACAACTAGGATTCTAATTAGAGGAACTACTCAGACAACTGTTCACAACCAGGATTCTAATTAGAGGAACTACTCAGACAACTGTTCACAACTAGGATTCTAATTAGAGGAACTACTCAGAAAACTGTTCACAACTAGGATTCTAATTAGAGGAACTACTCAGACAACTGATCACAACTAGGATTCTAATTAGAGGAACTACTCAGACAACTGTTCACAACTAGGATTCTAATTAGAGGAACTACTCAGACAACTGTTCACAACCAGGATTCTAATTAGAGGAACTACTCAGACAACTGTTCACAACTAAGATACTAATTAGAGGAACTACTCAGACAACTGTTCACACCAGGATTCTAATTTGAGGAACTACTCAGACAACTGTTCACAACTAGGATTCTAATTAGAGGAACTACTCAGACAACTGTTCACAACCATGATTCTAATTTGAGGAACTACTCAGACAACTGTTCACAACCAGGATTCTAATTAGAGGAACTACTCAGACAACTGTTCACAACCAGGATTCTAATTAGAGGAACTACTCAGACAACTGTTCACAACTAGGATTCTAATTTGAGGAACTACTCAGACAACTGTTCACAACTAGGATTCTAATTAGAGGAACTACTCAGACAACTGCTCAAAACTAGGACTATAATTAGAGGAACTATTCAGACAACTGTTCACAACCAGGATTCTAATTAGAGGAACTACTCAGACAACTGTTCACAACTATGATTCTAATTAGAGGAACTACTCAGACAACTGCTCACAACTATGATTCTAATTAGAGGAACTACTCAGACAACTGTTCACAACTAGGATTCTAATTAGAGGAACTACTCAGACAACTGTTCACAACTAGGATTCTAATTAGAGGCACTACTCAGACAACTGTTCACACCCAGGATTCTAATTAGAGGAACTACTCAGACAACTGTTCACAACTAAGATACTAATTAGAGGAACTACTCAGACAACTGTTCACATCCAGGATTCTAATTTGAGGAACTACTCAGACAACTGTTCACAACTAGGATTCTAATTTGAGGAACTACTCAGACAACTGTTCACAACTAGGATTCTAATTAGAGGAACTACTCAGACAACTGTTCACAACTAGGATTCTAATTAGAGCAACTACTCAGAAAACTGTTCACAACCAGGATTCTAATTAGAGGAACTACTCAGACAACTGTTCACAACCAGGATTCTAATTAGAGGAGCTACTCAGACAACTGGTCACATCTAGGATTCTAATTAGAGGAACTACTCAGACAACTGTTCACAACTAGGATTCTAATTAGAGGAACTACTCAGAAAACTGTTCACAACTAGGATTCTAATTAGAGGAACTACTCAGACAACTGTTCACAACTAGGATTCTAATTAGAGGAACTACTCAGAAAACTGTTCACAACTAGTATTCTAATTAGAGGAACTACTCAGACAACTGTTCACATCTAGGATTCTAATTAGAGGAACTACTCAGACAACTGTTCACAACCAGGATTCTAATTAGAGGAACTACTCAGACAACTGCCCACAACTAGAATTCTAATTAGAGGAACTACTCAGACAACTGTTCACAACTAGGATTCTAATTAGAGGAACTACTCAGACAACTGTTCACAACCAGGATTCTAATTAGAGGAACTACTCAGACAACTGTTCACAACCAGGATTCTAATTAGAGGAACTACTCAGACAACTGTTCACAACTAGGATTCTAATTTGAGGAACTACTCAGACAACTGTTCACAACTAGGATTCTAATTAGAGGAACTACTCAGACAACTGCTCAAAACTAGGACTATAATTAGAGGAACTATTCAGACAACTGTTCATAACCAGGATTCTAATTAGAGGAACTACTCAGACAACTGTTCACAACTATGATTCTAATTAGAGGAACTACTCAGACAACTGCTCACAACTATGATTCTAATTAGAGGAACTACTCAGACAACTGTTCACAACTAGGATTCTAATTAGAGGAACTACTCAGACAACTGTTCACAACTAGGATTCTAATTAGAGGAACTACTCAGACAACTGCTCACAACTAGAATTCTAATTTGAGGAACTACTCAGACAACTGTTCACAACTAGGATTCTAATTTGAGGAACTACTCAGACTATTGTTCACAACTAGGATTCTAATTAGAGGAACTACTCAGACAACTGCTCACAACTAGGACTATAATTAGAGGAACTACTCAGACAACTGTTCACAACTAGGATTCTAATTAGAGGAACTACTCAGATAACTGTTCACAACCATGTTTCTAATTAGAGGAACTACTCAGACAACTGTTCACAACCAGGATTCTAATTAGAGGAACTACTCAGACAACTGTTCACAATTAGGACTATAATTAGAGGAACTACTCAGACAACTGTTCACAACTAGGATTCTAATTAGAGGAACTACTCAGACAACTGCTCACAACCAGGATTCTAATTAGAGGAACTACTCAGACAACTGTTCACAACTAGGACTATAATTAGAGGAACTACTCAGACAACTGTTCACAACTAGGATTCTAATTTGAGGAACTACTCAGACAACTGTTCACAACTAGGACTATAATTAGAGGAACTACTCAGACAACTGTTCACAACTATGATTCTAATTAGAGGAACTACTCAGACAACTGTTCACAACTATGATTCTAATTAGAGGAACTACTCAGACAACTGTTCACAACTATGATTCTAATTAGTGGAACTACTCGAACAACTGTTCACAACTATGATTCTAATTAGAGGAACTACTCAGACAACTGTTCACAACTAGGATTCTAATTAGAGGAACTACTCAGACAACTGTTCACATCTAGGATTCTAATTAGAGGAACTACTCAGACAACTTTTCACAACCAGGATTCTAATTAGAGGAACTACTCAAACAACTGCTCACAACTAGAATTCTAATTAGAGGAACTACTCAGACAACTGTTCACATCCAGGATTCTAATTTGAGGAACTACTCAGACAACTGTTCACAACCAGGATTCTAATTAGAGGAACTACTCAGACAACTGTTCACAACTAGGATTCTAATTAGAGGAACTACTCAGACAACTGTTCACATCTAGGATTCTAATTAGAGTAACTACTCAGACAACTGTTCACAACTAGGATTCTAATTAGAGGAACTACTCAGACAACTGTTCACAACTAGGATTCTAATTAGAGGAACTACTCAGACAACTGTTCACAACCAGGATTCTAATTAGAGGAACTACTCAGAAAACTGTTCACATCTAGGATTCTAATTAGAGGAACTACTCAGACAACTGCTAACAACCAGGATTCTAATTAGAGGAACTACTCAGACAACTGGTCACAACTAGGATTCTAATTAGAGGAACTACTCAGACAACTGGTCACAACTAGGATTCTAATTAGAGGAACTACTCAGACAACTGTTCACAACCAGGATTCTAATTAGAGGAACTACTCAGACAACTGTTCACAACTAGGATACTAATTAGAGGAACTACTCAGACAACTGTTCACAACCAGGTTTCTAATTAGAGGAACTACTCAGACAACTGCTCACAACTAGGATATAATTAGAGGAACTACTCAGACAACTGTTCACAACCAGGATTCTAATTAGAGGAACTACTCAGACAACTGTTCACAACTAGGATTCTAATTAGAGGAACTACTCAGACAACTGTTCACAACTAGGATTCTAATTAGAGGAACTACTCAGACAACTGTTCACAACTAGGATTCTAATTAGAGGAACTACTCAGACAACTGTTCACAACTAGGATTCTAATTAGAGGAACTACTCAGACAACTGTTCACAACTAGGATTCTAATTAGAGGAACTACTCAGACAACTGTTCACAACCAGGATTCTAATTAGAGGAACTACTCAGACAACTGTTCACAACTAGGATTCTAATTAGAGAAACTACTCAGACAACTGTTCACAACTAGGATTCTAATTAGAGGAACTACTCAGACAACTGTTCACAACTAGGATTCTAATTAGAGGAACTACTCAGACAACTGTTCACAACTAGGATTCTAATTAGAGGAACTACTCCGACAACTGCTCACAACTAGGACTATAATTAGAGGAACTACTCAGACTACTGTTCACAACCAGGATTCTAATTAGAGGAACTACTCAGACAACTGTTCACAACCAGGATTCTAATTTGAGTAACTACTCAGACAACTGTTCACATCCAGGATTCTAATTTGAGGAACTACTCAGACAACTGTTCACAACTAGGACTATAATTAGAGGAACTACTCTGACAACTGTTCACAACTAGGATTCTAATTAGAGGAACTACTCAGACAACTGTTCACAACTAGGACTATTATTAGAGGAACTACTCTGACAACTGTTCACAACTAGGATTCTAATTAGAGGAACTACTCAGACAACTGTTCACAACCAGGATTCTAATTTGAGGAACTACTCAGACAACTGCTCACAACTAAGACTATAATTAGAGGAACTACTCTGACAACTGGTCACAACTAGGATTCTAATTAGAGGAACTACTCAGACAACTGTTCACAACTATGATTCTAATTAGAGGAACTACTCAGACAACTGTTCACAACTATGATTCTAATTAGAGGAACTACTCAGACAACTGTTCACAACTATGATTCTAAATAGAGGAACTACTCGAACAACTGTTCACAACTATGATTCTAATTAGAGGAACTACTCAGACAACTGTTCACAACTAGGATTCTAATTAGAGGAACTACTCAGACAACTGTTCACATCTAGGATTCTAATTAGAGGAACTACTCAGACAACTGTTCACAACTAGGATTCTAATTAGAGGAACTACTCAGACAACTGTTCACAACTAGGATTCTAATTAGAGGAACTACTCAGACAACTGTTCACAACTAGGATTCTAATTAGAGGAACTACTCAGACAACTGTTCACAACTAGGATTCTAATTAGAGGAACTACTCAGACAACTGTTCACAACCAGGATTCTAATTAGAGGAACTACTCAGACAACTGTTCACAACTAGGATTCTAATTAGAGGAACTACTCAGACAACTGTTCACAACTAGGATTCTAATTAGAGGAACTACTCAGACAACTGTTCACAACTAGGATTCTAATTAGAGGAACTACTCAGACAACTGTTCACAACTAGGATTCTAATTAGAGGAACTACTCAGACAACTGTTCACAACTAGGATTCTAATTAGAGGAACTACTCAGACAACTGTTCACAACTAGGATTCTAATTAGAGGAACTACTCAGACAACTGTTCACAACTAGGATTCTAATTAGAGGAACTACTCAGACAACTGTTCACAACTAGGATTCTAATTAGAGGAACTACTCAGACAACTGTTCACAACCAGGATTCTAATTAGAGGAACTACTCAGACAACTGTTCACAACCAGGATTCTAATTAGAGGAACTACTCAGACAACTGTTCACAACCAGGATTCTAATTAGAGGAACTACTCAGACAACTGCTCACAACTAGGATTCTAATTAGAGGAACTACTCAGACAACTGTTCACAACTAGGATTCTAATTAGAGGAACTACTCAGACAACTGTTCACAACTAGGATTCTAATTAGAGGAACTACTCAGACAACTGTTCACAACTAGGATTCTAATTAGAGGAACTACTCAGACAACTGTTCACAACCAGGATTCTAATTAGAGGAACTACTCAGACAACTGTTCACAACCAGGATTCTAATTAGAGGAACTACTCAAACAACTGCTCACAACTAGAATTCTAATTAGAGGAACTACTCAGACAACTGTTCACATCCAGGATTCTAATTTGAGGAACTACTCAGACAACTGTTCACAACCATGATTCTAATTAGAGGAACTACTCAGACAACTGTTCACAACTAGGATTCTAATTAGAGGAACTACTCAGACAACTGTTCACAACTAGGATTCTAATTAGAGGAACTACTCAGACAACTGTTCACAACTAGGATTCTAATTAGAGGAACTACTCAGACAACTGTTCACAACTAGGATTCTAATTAGAGGAACTACTCAGACAACTGTTCACAACCAGGATTCTAATTAGAGGAACTACTCAGACAACTGTTCACAACTAGATTCTAATTAGAGGAACTACTCAGACAACTGTTCACAACTAGGATTCTAATTAGAGGAACTACTCAGACAACTGTTCACAACTAGGATTCTAATTAGAGGAACTACTCAGACAACTGTTCACAACTAGGATTCTAATTAGAGGAACTACTCAGACAACTGTTCACAACTAGGATTCTAATTAGAGGAACTACTCAGACAACTGTTCACAACCAGGATTCTAATTAGAGGAACTACTCAGACAACTGTTCACAACTAGGATTCTAATTAGAGGAACTACTCAGACAACTGTTCACAACTAGGATTCTAATTAGAGGAACTACTCAGACAACTGTTCACAACTAGGATTCTAATTAGAGGAACTACTCAGACAACTGTTCACAACTAGGATTCTAATTAGAGGAACTACTCAGACAACTGTTCACAACTAGGATTCTAATTAGAGGAACTACTCAGACAACTGTTCACAACTAGGATTCTAATTAGAGGAACTACTCAGACAACTGTTCACAACCAGGTTTCTAATTAGAGGAACTACTCAGACAACTGTTCATAGGATTAATTAGAGGAACTACTCAGACACTGTTCACAACCAGGTTCTAATTAGAGGAACTACTCAGACAACTGTTCACAACCAGGTTTCTAATTAGAGGAACTACTCAGACAACTGTTCACAACCAGGATTCTAATTAGAGGAACTACTCAGACAACTGTCACAACTAGGATTCTAATTAGAGGAACTACTCAGACAACTGTTCACAACTAGGATTCTAATTTGAGGCACTACTCAGACAACTGTTCACAACCAGGATTCTAATTAGAGGATCTACTCAGACAACTGTTCACAACTAAGATACTAATTAGAGGAACTACTCAGACAACTGCTCACAACCAGGATTCTAATTAGAGGCACTACTCAGACAACTGGTCACATCTAGGATTCTAATTAGAGGAACTACTCAGACAACTGTTCACAACTAGGATTCTAATTAGAGGAACTACTCAGACAACTGTTCACAACTAGGATTCTAATTAGAGGAACTACTCAGACCACTGGTCACATCTAGGATTCTAATTAGAGGAACTACTCAGACAACTGTTCACAACTAGGATTCTAATTAGAGGAACTACTCAGATAACTGTTCACAACTAGGATTCTAATTAGAGGAACTACTCAGACAACTGGTCACAACTAGGATTCTAATTAGAGGAACTACTCAGACAACTGTTCACAACTAGGATTCTAATTAGAGGAACTACTCAGACAACTGTTCACAACTAGGATACTAATTAGAGGAACTACTCAGACAACTGTTCACAACCAGGTTTCTAATTAGAGGAACTACTCAGACAACTGTTCACAACCAGGTTTCTAATTAGAGGAACTACTCAGACAACTGTTCACAACCAGGATTCTAATTAGAGGAACTACTCAGACAACTGCTCACAACTAGGATTCTAATTAGAGGAACTACTCAGACAACTGTTCACAACTAGGATTCTAATTTGAGGCACTACTCAGACAACTGTTCACAACCAGGATTCTAATTAGAGGATCTACTCAGACAACTGTTCACAACTAAGATACTAATTAGAGGAACTACTCAGACAACTGGTCACAACCAGGATTCTAATTAGAGGCACTACTCAGACAACTGGTCACATCTAGGATTCTAATTAGAGGAACTACTCAGACAACTGTTCACAACTAGGATTCTAATTAGAGGAACTACTCAGACAACTGTTCACAACTAGGATTCTAATTAGAGGAACTACTCAGACCACTGGTCACATCTAGGATTCTAATTAGAGGAACTACTCAGACAACTGTTCACAACTAGGATTCTAATTAGAGGAACTACTCAGATAACTGTTCACAACTAGGATTCTAACTAATGGAACATGGGTACACGGTAGAACATCGAATCTCGCAAGCCAGCTGTATAGCGTCCTCACATAGGGGATTGAACATGCAGCGGTAAGTGGCAAGTTATTTGTAGTAAATGACCGTAATCACTCGACCACAGAAGGTCCAATATCATAGGAGAAAGAGGTAAACACGATACTGCTTCTTTATGAGCGGCTCTTTCTAAGGACCACCCTCTCCACTGTTAGTCATCTCGCAGCAGCATATACACGGACCTAGCAGTTAGACATCCACTCCCTACACATTAAAATGCAGACTCCATACAGACGGATCTGTAGTCCAGTGATTAACACGCTGAACTGGTAATCCAGGGATCGCAGTTTCGATCCCCCGTCTGGCCAGTCATAATAAAATTAACAGTCTTTCAGATGGGACGTTAAACCGAGGTCTCGTGTCGGTACTTTACACCGTGCACGTAAAAGAACCAGAGGAGACTCTGGAATGGGTATCTGTCTGTATCATTGCACTATCCTCCAAAAATCTAAAATGACTAATCTCTTCAGGAGGCTTCGCTCATATGGGCAACCGGTAGCGACGATAAATAAACGTAAAACACACACACACATCTGGTCGTCTCTGTCACTCCAGGGCCTTGCCATACCTCCACCATTTCCGTAAGACGGCGATGCTGGAGCGTGTGTCCCTTGTAGCAAGATCGACAACCAGAAGATCCCAGAATCCTACGTTGCTGCTGATGCGAGATGTGCCCCGACCGCGACAGTGTACACCGTCGGGAGATTGGTCGGGTGTCGGAGTTTTACAAAAGAAGTCTTGTTTTGTGTAATCTTATCATAAATACTGTTTGTTGGTTTATTTTTGACGCTTAAAGTCGTACAACCTGCTTGGGTCATATAGCGACTTTACAACTATTCTACAGGACATAGAAAACGCACACCTACTTATATACTACAGGACATAGAAAACGCACACCTACATTATATACTAGAGGACATAGAAAACGCACACCTACATTATATACTAGAGGACATAGAAAACGCACACCTACATTATATACTACAGGACATAGAAAACGGACACCTACATTATATACTACAGGACATAGAAAACGCACACCTACATTATATACTGCAGGACATAGAAAACGCACACCTACATTATATACTACAGGACATAGAAAACGCACACCTACATTATATACTAGAGGACATAGAAAACACACACCTATATTATATACTAGAGGTCATAGAAAACGCAAACCAATATTATATACTAGAGGGCATAGAAAACGCACACCTACATTATATACTAGAGGACATAGAAAACGCACACCTACATTATATACTAGAGGACATAGAAAACGCGCACCTACATTATATACTCGAGGACATAAAAAACGCACACCTACATTATATACTAGAGGACATAGAAAACGCGCACCTACATTATATACTAGAGGACATAGAAAACGCACACCTACATTATGTACTAGAGGACATAGAAAACGCACACCTACATTATATACTAGAGGACATAGAAAACGCGCACCTACATTATATACTAGAGGACATAGAAAACGCACACCTACATTATATACTAGCGGATAATACTAGAGGACATAGAAAACGCACACCTACATTATATACTAGAGAACATAGAAAACGCACACCTACATTATATACTAGAGGACATAGAAAACGCACACCTACATTATATACTAGAGGACATAGAAAACGCACACCTACATTATATACTAGAGGACATAGAAAACGCACACCTACATTATATACTAGAGGACATAGAAAACGCACACCTACATTATATACTAGAGGACATAGAAAACGCACACCTACATTATATACTAGAGGACATAGAAAACGCACACCTACATTATATACTAGAGGACATAGAAAACGCACACCTACATTGTATACTAGAGGACATAGAAAACGCACACCTACATTATATACTAGAGGACATAGAAAACGCACACCTACATTATATACTAGAGGACATAGAAAACGCACACCTACATTATATGAGTATTATTACATGAACACGAAATGCGAAGGATTCCACCAAAGATATATCACATCTTTATTACAAAACACAAACTGAACAAATAAAACTATTCCAAAATGTTTAAAACTATGTATTTATATAGTTATTGTTTTTCATGTAAAACACACTTATCCGAAGTGTGCATTTTCTATGTCCTCTAGTATATTATTGGTGGAGAAATACCCTGGGTGCCGCTTTGAGCAGTATTCCAGGCACGGACGGGCATCCATAGAGAACCGTCGACCTTCTGTAAGCCTGTTTAATAGCTTCTTCACAAACAATAATTCGACGTCACCGGAGGGATTCGAACCTACTGAGGTTAGGGGCACGTAATTTCAGGACAACGACCGTAGCCACTCCATCACGTAGGCCAGCCTTACGTGATATCGTGAAACTATTATATATGCACATCACACATGTTGACTCATACCCTAGACAATGTCGATGTATCTAATACAACCTTTCTATCTAATTATGGCTAAAATAAATTATTTGAAAATAATCTTAATTGCAAAAAAAAGAGAAATGCCACGATTGTTTATTGGTGTATGAGGACATTTAGGTAACGCAACAATGCAAAGTTGTTGGCTCTTTCATGAATGTAAGCAACCTATATTAAACCCCACCCTCGTTATAGGCGTGTTTCACACAAAAAACAACACAAAAATAACTTAGATGACATTCATAAATGGCTGCACCTATACTGGACTTATGATTCATTAATGAATACCTGTTTTTGTGTCGCTAATTACAGAGAGAATGTGGCGTTTTCCCTGTTTGATAAAGTACTGATGCTAATATAAGTCTTATTGGTGACCTTTCATATACATGTTCTATACCTTGATAAGAGAAATTATTGTGTTCATTGATGGCTCCGTTTTTCAACGTTGTCAAGTTTGAAAATGCGAGTAGTTTTATAGCAATCAGGGGTCACATGCCTGCTACTTATCAAAAGTAAGGCTGACACGAGATTAATAGCCCAAACCAGCAATCCGTACACTTGACAGACATACATAATTACAACAAAAAGATGGTTGGACTTTTATAGATAGACCGGTTTTACGTTGTAACTTTCCGAGTTCTTTATTAAGTATTATTCGTTTTATGTACTTTTCTTTGTTTTAGGGAAAACGTTAATGTCAATGTTCATATTCGTTTCAGTAATGTATCAAAATTATCCTTTTGCAGGAAGAAAAACTGTATGGTTTATATTATTCAGATTATTTTTATACATTACTAAAATCGTAGTTGTTGTATGTAGTTTCCTTGGGGAACACCTGCGCATTTTACTAACTGTACTGCCGTATGCAAAACGGAACCATACGCGATAACATTAAACTTGTCTATTGGTTTAAAACTTTAAACATATGTTATTCGTCATGATAATAATATTCAACATAAAAACACGTGGACTGAATCGAAAACTTGGATCTTGAAAACATTTTTAAATGTATTGATTACACTTTTAGAATATCTTTCAGAACGAGTTTACACAAGATGTAACGTAAGTTTTAATAATATAGATATACTGATGCACAGCTCCCGGTCTTCGGTAGATCTACTCTCAGTGTACAGAGTGAGATGAGACTTTAGTCTTAGGTCTGATGCACAGCTTGCTTAAAACGACATTACATCGCAAAAAGGCAAAAAAAAAAAAGAGAGGAATTTTTCACGTATAAATGCATTGCTAATACAAATTCTTCCGAATACATTCGAACACTAACATTGAATCAATAAACAGTATTTTTGTGGATTGAAAGTATGATTTCATATAACGGTCATCCATGCTCCTGAATTGACGTTTGTTTGTCATCGGAGTCAATACTAAACGCGAGATAATGTCGTTTAGAGATAATTTAACTAAGAATAGTCTACAAATAAATAGGCACACATGTGAGATATAACTGTAATTCTGTACCATAAGTCGTGTTATTCAGGATACACCAATTGTGTTACGCGTGAATGTTTATATTATTTTGTTATGTCAACAAACCGCGTATACGACGTTTGTTTACTAGTCGAACTACTCAGTATTTGATGCAAAAATACTCAGTATTTGATGCAAATATTTGGAAACAAATTATACCATATAATAGGAAATACATTCTGTAGAAGTATGCATTTTCACCTATGTAGTGTCGCTTTAACTAATTCAACGGAATTAGCAGCAAACATTAGTTATTTCATTTTTGTTATTGCTGGAAATGTATTCGTTTTAGTCATACACATTTTCTCAGCTAGATTGCGAAACAAGTTATTACAACTTATATTAATCATTATCAAGACATAATTCCTGATGAAATCCATCGCCACGAGGGAGAGGTTTTATTTCTTCAAAGAAATTAGTTCCTACACATTTATTTTAGCTCGATTGCGAAACAAGTTCTTGCAATTTAATATTAATCACGCTCGATACCTCGTTCCTGGTGGAATCCATCGCTACAAGGGAGAGGCAATGTGGAATGTAAACGCCTTGCCGACGGGTACAATCGTAACTGCTACAGCTGGGCTCGAACTCCGGGCCTTTCGCACCTGAAGAGAACGTGCTACCACTGCGCTATCACCGATTTCCAATGTACTTAGCTAATTGATGTTATACGGCACGTGCATGTCATGATGCTCACTATGATAAGCATGGCATTGTTAGTTGTTTTTTTGGGGGTTCTAAATTCTTGTTATCTATATTTTGCTCATTTTCTTCTTCATTTTCCTTTTATATTAGTAATCATCAATTTTAATATTTGTACAACTCATATATTCAGTCACTTTGTTTGTTACAATCTAGTATTTTGGGAAAGGCCGTAACTAATGTTGTTAAAACGTGTGGCCCAACTCATTTGCTTCAACATTTATTGACAATTCGTGTGCACAACAATGACATAAATCTGATATACTATGCATAATTATACAAGTGTGTTCATTTGTATTGTTCTGTGCATTGTATATATAGAATGTATGCAATAACATATGATTAAACTGTTCTGTACATTGTATATATAGAATGAATGCAATAAAATATGATTAAACTGTTCTGTACATTGTATATATAGAATGAATGCAATAAGATTAAACTGTTCTGTACATTGTATATATAGAATGAATGCAATACAATAATTATGATTAAACTAATATGACCATCTCTGATAGTCCAGCAATAATTTCAATAGTGTAAACATAGTTTATTTCAAATCATACAGCATATACTAATATACAGTTTACACAAAATTTAGATACATGAATGAAAAGGGATTAGAACCGAAAGCTATTATAGCTTATATAGGTCTTCTCCTATAGCACGTTACTTAATGCAATTGCGATATGACAGTGTTGTACTATTTTCAAAACTATTAATTTAAATTTGAAATAATGGTAGGTAAACGTTTTTATCATGAACTGTAAATTAGAATATATAAGATTAATAAGGATGAAACAAGTACATACTAATTTAGAAGGTTGAGATTGAGATTGACTCAGAAGAAAGAAGAAATGATAGAACAATGAATATGATAGATTCATTCGGATAGTTCAATGATGCAATAGATGGGCCAACATTTAATTGTATTATGTTTTGGATAATAGTATAAGATACAGAAGAAACCCCGATTATTGAAGCATCCCTGTCTGTTACATACCCGGAGTATTGCACCGATACATGGTACCTTGGTTTAGAGTACTATATGAATTATGTTGGAAATGGGGTGGGTGTCGAACGCTATAAATCCCTACATTTACCTTTCATAAATGGACTACTGATCAACACTTTGTAACCAGTTTTCTAAAATCGTGATTCTTAAAAATCTACTCACGCTGCGAAAGTTACCAGTTTAATAGAGATACAACACACTGCTCTTCGTCAATGAAACGGTACACGCGCGCGCATGAGCACGCATGCGCAGGAGCAGTTCCGGATCGTACGGCGGTTGAATTGTTGTTAAACATCGAACTAACGCATTCTTCCTAGGTATGCTACGACATAAATAGTGTAAAGTTGACAATCTATTAAGATATATTACTGTTCTTGTTTCATGTCTATGTTCAGAATTTAAATCTACTCCGTCATTAGCATATCTACCTTATAACGATGTCTTAATTAGAAAATGATCGTCCGGTGGCCTACATCTATTGATTACTGGAGCTGAAAAAAGCGTGTTGCTTACAATAGGTTAAATACGAGAGCAAGTACACAGTATACGACTACTAAGTCCGTGTTGTAAGCGATCTGTAGTCCAGTGATAACACGTTGGACTGGTAATCCATGGACCGCAGGTTCGATACCCCCGTCTGACCGTAATAAAATTAACAGATGGGATTGCAAACCGAAGTCTCGTGTCGGTGCTTTACACCGTGCACGTAAAAGAACCAGAAGAGACACTTGAATGAGTCTCTTTCTGTAGCATTAAAAATAATAATTGTTTGTTTATGTGAATGATCGAATACTATTTCACTCATTCACTTAGAAAGTTATTATCATCACTCGTGACCAGCACCACTCGTGACCAGCATCACTCGTGACCAGCACCACTCGTGACCAGCACCACTCGTGACCAGCACCACTCGTAATAATGCTCGTAATGTTCATTCGGTGAAATATATTTCGATCATTCACTGAAACAAACAAATATCCTCTTATAATATGTAATATATTATGTGCGCATTCTCGTGTTTTCTATTCCAGTTTACATCGCTCTGCCCGCTGGAAGACACTGCAAGCGACCAATTTGATGCTGTGGGCGCATTCTCGTGTTTTCTATTCCAGTTTACAACGCTCTGCCTGCTGGAAGGCACGGCAAGCGACCAATTGGATGTGGTGTACGCATTCGATACAACCAGAGTGATTCGAACCTACATGGCACGTGATTAGAAGTCAACGACCTTAGCCACTCAGCCGTAACCTATCACGCACATAAATGATGATATTGATGTTAAGAAAAACAAATAACGTTAAAATATTCATAAACGTCAAAAGGCCACATCAATTTTATGTTTTTCAGTAAATACCGTATAAAACACAGGCACGACAAGAGTGGCTACCAGTGTCTTGGTTATAAATTGTTTGCTAGTTTTCACTAGAGTAAGCAAAAGCGCAATAAAAGAAAAACTATGACATGCAAAGACGGTTCGTACCGCTTGACGTAAAATATGAATTATATCCGTATAGTATGTGACACCACGTTTTTGTTTACCTGCCCCGGGCGATGTAAACGACAATGACAAAACTGTGGAATAATTATGTACGTTTTCAATTAAGTAAATGAGTTGACACATCCCGTGACACATAGCTGTAGGAAATTTAGCTTCAGGTGTGATATGAAAATAGTCTTCTGCTGGAATGTGTCATGTGTGTGTGTGTCTTACGTTTATTTATCGTCGTTACCGGTTGCCTATATGAGCGACGTCTCCTGAAGAGATTAGTCATTTTAGATTGTTGGAGGATAGTGCATGATACAGACAGAGACCTATTCCAGAGTATCCTCTGGTTTATTTACGTGTACGGTGTAAAGCACCGACACGAGACTTCCATTTACAGTCTCGACTGAAATACTGTTACTATTATTAGGGTCAGGCGGTGTCATATATACAAGCCACGTTGTAGTTTTATATAAAGCCACCAACGCCGAAGTATACGGGCGACTGTAGACGGATATTATTTTAGGATACGTTTATTTATCATCGGCCCTGGTTAATCGCGGCGACGCTTGGAAGTCTTTTTATTTTTTTCGAGGATAATGCAAAATACAGAGGACGATGTCCAACATGTTAACCACTGGACTGCAGATCCATGGCTCGTAGGTTGGATCCCCCGTCTGACAATACTAATAGTATAACATTAATTCAGATGTGTTTATACACCGGGCGTGTAAATGAACAAGGGAGACTTCTGTAATTGCAGCGTCATCTTCATCTAGCACTATCCTCTTAAACAATATAATCACAAATATACTTCTATATATAGTCTGTGTGTTCCATTAATGTCAAACCCTTTGCGGGGACCTAGACATGTTTTCCTGGACAGGCTTAGCCGACCTAAGTGGTTAACCAGTATTAAGCAATGTGTGTGAGCTGCCTTGCTCAATGACACTACATACGTCACGTGACGGAGTATCGATCCCGGGACCGTTCTCTTCCAAATCCGACGCTCTGGACCACGGAAGCCACACAGTGCTCGTAGAGATACAATACCAGTGTACATTGTGGATCTTCCGTGGTGTAATGGAAGCGGTATCCGCGTGTAACACAGGGGCTGTGGGTTAGAGCCAGATCAGAACCAATGTGGATATGTCCTTAGGCAAGATCTATCTTATACCACTGTCGTGACGTCATACCTTTGTACGTGCAGTCCAATATTATTAATATTGAACTGCTGTCAAAGGGTCAGTGTATTTTCAAATCCTATGCGGAAATGTACGAAATTAACAATTTTAATCAGTAACATCTTGTTATATAAGTGTTCGCCTCATACAGTCCAATATTTTACATACTGGATCGTTTTAGGCTTATATCCTATACATATAAATCCACATTGCCTCCTCTCTCCCCCACCTCATGGCGATGGATTCTATCAGAAGTGAGGTATCGAGAGCTAATGCGGAAACATACTTGCTTCAAAAATCGAACTAAGCTAAATTCGTATAAACGAATGTACACCATGGGTTCTCAGTACATGATGACGGCATTATAAATCATCACACTGTACATCATCAGTAAACAGACGGATCTGTAGTCCAGTGGTAACACGCTGGACTGGTAATCCAGGGATTGCAGGTTCGACCCCCGTCTGACCATAATACAATTAACAGTCTTTCAGATGGGACTTTAAACCGAGGTCTCGTGTAGATGCTTTACATTGTGCACGTAAAAGAATCAGAGGAGACGATGGGTCTCTGTCTGTATCATTGCACTATTCTCCAACAATCTAAAATGACTACTCTCTTCAGAAGGCGTTGCTTATAATTATGGGCATAAATAAACGTAAAGAACACCCACGCGCGCACGCGCGCGCGCGCGCACGCACGCACGCACGCACGCACGCACGCACGCACGCACGCACGCACGCACGCACGCACGCACGCACGCACGCACGCACGCACGCACGCACGCACGCACGCACGCACGCACGCACGCACGCACGCACGCACGCACGCACGCACGCACGCACGCACGCACGCACGCACGCACGCACGCACGCACGCACGCACGCACGCACGCACGCACGCACGCACACAATGTATTAGATAGCCAATACAGACAAACAATTAAAGTAGGACACCACTGACGTCTTGCCCTATATCCTTCGTAAATGTATATTATTGCGACATAGTATGCTGGTACGATACCGGAAATACAATAATTGATTCAAGTGTCAACAAGAGCATTTATACACAAACCATCTTCCGTATGTGACAAATCGAACACTTGCAGGACTTCCTGCACGTATAGAGCGACAATACTACATTTTATGTGTTACATAAAATTATGCGACCGGATGAGGCCGAGCTCATATTAACCCTATCCTTCATAGAGATTTATGTTAAATATACTATAATATCTCCATACAAACGAAGCCATTTAGCTATCATGCAGTGGATAAATAGTTGCCATATCTGTCCCGCCTACATAGATATTACTGGGACTACATGAGAGTCTGACATTTTTTATGAACATTGTTTTGGCTACTACATTGTCAATGTATATCGTATTGGTAATGGCATCACGAGGTGCTTCTATGAGTGAAAGGATTAAGACGAGCGGCTTTTAGTTTAAGCTTTATTTATTTTACAACGATTGCCAAGCAAGTTTTAACAACTTATATTAATCACTCTCGTTGGCGCGGATGCAAGCGTAAATGTGGGAGGAAACCGGACGGCAAAAACCCACCTGTCCTATCTGGCGACCACCGTACCATCTCACATACTTCCCGGTCCGAGGATCGAACCCGGGTTGCATTGGTGAGAAGCGATTGTGCTAACAACTGCGCTAATCGGACAGAAACTTTTAAAGTATCTTTATGAAATTGTTCAGTTGGAAAAATACTACTATGATGCATGTGCACATGTAGCGTTAACTTTAGTAAACCGTCATTTACCGAGTTTGTGGTGAGTTTGTTAAAAAGTAATTATAGGTATATGAATGTTTATTTTCAAACTCCAATAGGTCAATATGACCCCTGGGGTACAACACTATATATACACACTATTAACAAATAGTGGTGACAATTATGTGGAGAAGGCAAAGTATGCAATACAACATGATTATAGAATGATCGTATTACAATATCCCTGTACATAAACTCACTCAATTTCTAATTATTTCATCAATGTAAGATAAATACAAAGTATCATTACATATTATTTAAAGTCCGTATTTCAAAAGCTTTATAAATAAATACACTCAATTTTTTAATTATTTCATTATTATCACCTGTAAATAGTTCTTTTAATTTATACATATTTTCGAAAAATATTTATTAATATATTTCATTCTTTATATATTGAACATTCTAGTAATACATGGTATTCAACTTCTAAAACATTACATACTGAGCATTTTCTATTATCAAATGATGATAGGGAGGTATAAAGGGAGGTAATTTACATATTTTGCAAATGCTACTGTTTACCGTATTAATTTATTGTTGAAAAATGAAACTATTAAATAATAATCACATATATATCCATCCGCTTCTTACAATATTTCGGTGTGCAGCACGTTCTAAGTAAACGCAAACCACCCGCTTCTTACAATATTTCGGTGTGCAGCACGTTCTAAGTAAACGCAAACCACCCGCTTCTTACAATATTTCGGTGTGCAGCACGTTCTAAGTAAACGCAAACCACCCGCTTCTTACAATATTTCGGTGTGCAGCACGTTCTAAGTAAACGCAAACCACCCGCTTCTTACAATATTTCGGTGTGCAGCACGTTCTAAGTAAACGCAAACCACCCGCTTCTTACAATATTTCGGTGTGCAGCACGTTCTAAGTAAACGCAAACCACCCGCTTCTTACAATATCTCGGTGTGCAGCACTTTCTAAGTAAACGCAAACCACCCGCTTCTTACAATATCTCGATGTGCAGCACTTTCTAAGTAAACGCAAACCACCCGCTTCTTACAATATTTCGGTGTGCAGCACTTTCTAAGTAAACGCAAACCATCCGCTTCTTACAATATTTCGGTGTGCAGCACTTTCTAAGTAAACGCAAACCACCCGCTTCTTACAATATCTCGATGTGCAGCACTTTCTAAGTAAACGCAAACCACCCGCTTCTTACAATATCTAGGCGTGCAGCACTTTCTAAGTAAACGCAAACCACCCGCTTCTTACAATATCTCGATGTGCAGCACTTTCTAAGTAAACGCAAACTGGGGATTTAAAGGTCATATTTGCACATTGTTACATTATATTTATTGTCATTAATTGCCTCATTTCCCATTTCTACTTTACTACACAATTCCATATATCATCATATTCCATAACATAATTATTATATGAGTTTCTCTATTCTTTTTCAGCTTTAACATTACTATATAATTCCAATATGCAGTTTTCACTTATAGTCCTATCATTTGATTTGTATATATGATGAGGGCCTCATGGTATATTAACAATTGTCAATTAATTCTCTCGTAAAATATATTCTTTATTATTATTATTATTATTATTATTATTATTAAGCGGATAATTGTGAACAGTAAGAGTATTGCAATGAATCATTGGATAGCCGGGATTAGTGTGCATACGCGATGTATTTATTAATTATTTGAATGACCGGACTATATCCCGACTGATTCCCTACGGCGTGTCTAAGGATTTCGGGATCTTTCTGGTTGTCCATCTTGCGACAAGGGACACGCGCTCCACCAGCGCTGTTCACACTGGATCGACCAGATGCTAACTGCCGGATAGGTTTCCAAGCTGTTGTGAGATGATACACAGCGATGTGTGCGAGTCCCTTGAACGAATATATCATCACAGGAGTTGTCACTCTGTAGAGAGGATGTATCATCCACGTGCCAACTCTTACAGTACAACCACACGATACTTCAAGAGAACCATTCTACTAGTCACATTGAACAGTTCACGGATAACCCACCATTCTACTAGTCACATTTCAACACTTCACGGATAACCCACCATTCTACTAGCCACATTTCAACACTTCACGGATAACCCACCATTCTACTAGCCACATTTCAACATTTCACGGATAACCAACCATTCTACTAGTCACATTTCAACACTTCACGGATAACCCACCATTCTACTAGTCACATTTCAACATTTCACGGATAACCCACCATTCTACTAGACACATTTCAACATTTCACAGATAACCCACCATTCTACTAGTCACATTTCAACATTTTACGGATAACCCACCATTCTACTAGTCACATTTCACGGATAACCCACCATTCTACTAGCCACATTTCACGGATAACCCACCATTCTACTAGTCACATTTCAACATTTCACGAATAACCCATCATTCTACTAGTCACATTTCAACACTTCACGGATAACCCACCATTCTACTAGTCACATTTCACGGATAACCCACCATTCTACTAGTCACATTTCACGGATAACCAACCATTCTACTAGTCACATTTCAACACTTCACGGATAACCCACCATTCTACTAGTCACATTTCAACACTTCACGGATAACCAACCATTCTACTAGCCACATTTCACGGATAACCCACCATTCTACTAGTCACATTTCAACACTTCACGGATAAACCACCATTATACTAGTCACATTTCAACTCTTCACGGATAACCCACCATTCTACTAGTCACATTTCAACACTTAACGGATAGCCCACCATTCTACTAGTCACATTTCACGGATAACCCACCATTCTACTAGTCACATTTCAACATTTCACGGATAACCCACCATTCTACCTGTCACATTTCAACACTTCACGGATAACCCACCATTCTACTAGTCACATTTCAACACTTCAGGGATAGCCCACCATTATACTAGTCACATTTCAACACTTCACGGATATCCCACCATTCTACTAGTCACATTTCAACACTTCACGGATAGCCTACCATTCTACTAGTCACATTTCAACACTTCACGGATAACCAACCATTCTACTAGTCACATTTCAACACTTCACGGATAACCCACCATTCTACTAGTCACATTTCAACACTTCACGGATAACCAACCATTCTACTAGTCACATTTCAACACTTCACGGATAACCAACCATTCTACTAGTCACATTTCAACACTTCACGGATATCCCACCATTCTACTAGTCACATTTCAACACTTCACGGATAACCAACCATTCTACTAGTCACATTTCAACACTTCACGGATAACCAACCATTCTACTAGTCACATTTCAACACTTCACGGATAACCCACCATTCTACTAGTCACATTTCAACACTTCACGTATAACCAACCATTCTACTAGTCACATTTCAACACTTCACGGATAACCCACCATTCTACTAGTCACATTTCAACACTTCACGGATAACCCACCCATTCTACTAGTCACATTTCACGGAAAACCCACGATTCTACTAGTCACATTTCAACATTTCACGGATAACCCACCATTCTACTAGTCACATTTCACGGATAACCAACCATTCTACTAGTCACATTTCAACACTTCACGGTTAACCCACCATTCTACTAGCCACATTTCAACACTTCACGGTTAACCCACCATTCTACTAGCCACATTTCAACACTTCATTGTTAACCCACCATTCTACTAGCCACATTTCAACACTTCACGGTTAACCAACCATTCTACTAGCCACATTTCAACACTTCACGGTTAACCCACCATTCTACTAGCCACATTTCAACACTTCACGGTTAACCCACCATTCTACTAGCCACATTTCAACACTTCACGGTTAACCCACCATTCTACTAGCCACATTTCAACACTTCACGGTTAACCCACCATTCTACTAGTCACATTTCAACACTTCACGGATAACCCACCATTCTACTAGTCACATTTCAACACTTCACGGATAGCCATCCATTCTACTAGTCACATTTCAACACTTCACGGATAACCCACCATTCTACTAGTCACATTTCAACATTTCACGGATAACCCACCATTCTACTAGACACATTTCAACATTTCACGGATAACACACCATTCTACTGGTCACATTTCAACATTTCACGGATAACCCACCATTCTACTAGTCACATTTCAACATTTCACGGATAACCCACTATTCTACTAGCCACATTTCACGGATAACCCACCATTCTACTAGTCACATTTCAACATTTCACGAATAACCCATCTTTCTACTAGTCACATTTCAGGGATAACCCACCATTCTACTAGTCACATTTCACGGATAACAAACCATTCTACTAGTCACATTTCAACACTTCACGGATAACCCACCATTCTACTAGTCACATTTCAACACTTCACGGGTAACCAACCATTCTACTAGCCACATTTCACGGATAACCCACCATTATACTAGTCACATTTCAACACTTCACGGATAACCCACCATTATACTAGTCACATTTCAACTCTTCACGGATAACCCATCATTCTACTAGTCACATTTCAACACTTCACGGATAACCCACCATTCTACTAGTCACATTTCAACACTTCACGGATAACCCACCATTCTACTAGTCACATTTCAACACTTCACGGATAACCCACCATTATACTAGTCACATTTCAACCCTTCACGGATAACCCATCATTCTACTAGTCACATTTCAACACTTCACGAATAACCCACCATTCTACTAGTCACATTTCAACACTTCACGGATAACCCACCATTCTATTAGTCACATTTCAACATTTCACGGATAACCCACCATTCTACTAGTCACATTTCAACAATTCACGGATAACCCACCATTCTACTAGTCACATTTCAACACTTCACGGATAACCCACCCATTCTACTAGTCACATTTCAACATTTCACGGATAACCCACCCATTCTACTAGTCACATTTCACGTATAACCCACCATTCTACTAGTCACATTTCAACACCTAACGGATAGCCCACCATTCTACTAGTCACATTTCACGGATAACCCACCATTCTACTATTCACATTTCAACATTTCACGGATAACCCACCATTCTACCTGTCACATTTCAACACTTCACGGATAACCCACCATTCTACTAGTCACATTTCAACACTTCAGGGATAGCCCACCATTATACTAGTCACATTTCAACACTTCACGGATATCCCACCATTCTACTAGTCACATTTCAACACTTCACGGATAACCAACCATTCTACTAGTCACATTTCAACACTTCACGGATAACCAACCATTCTACTAGTCACATTTCAACACTTCACGGATATCCCACCATTCTACTAGTCACATTTCAACACTTCACGGATAACCAACCATTCTACTAGTCACATTTCAACACTTCACGGATAACCAACCATTCTACTAGTCACATTTCAACACTTCACGGATAACCCACCATTCTACTAGTCACATTTCAACACTTCACGGAAAACCAACCATTCTACTAGTCACATTTCAACACTTCACGGATAACCAACCATTCTACTAGTCACATTTCAACACTTCACGGATAACCCACCATTCTACTAGTCACATTTCAACACTTCACGGATAACCCACCCATTCTACTAGTCACATTTCACGGATAACCCACGATTCTACTAGTCACATTTCAACATTTCACGGATAACCCACCATTCTACTAGTCACATTTCACGGATAACCAACTATTCTACTAGTCACATTTCAACACTTCACGGTTAACCCACCATTCTACTAGCCACATTTCAACACTTCACGGTTAACCCACCATTCTACTAGCCACATTTCAACACTTCACGGTTAACCCACCATTCTACTAGCCACATTTCAACACTTCACGGTTAACCAACCATTCTACTAGCCACATTTCAACACTTCACCGTTAACCCACCATTCTACTAGCCACATTTCAACACTTCACGGTTAACCCACCATTCTACTAGCCACATTTCAACACTTCACGGTTAACCCACCATTCTACTAGCCACATTTCAACACTTCACGGTTAACCCACCATTCTACTAGTCACATTTCAACACTTCACGGATAACCCACCATTCTACTAGTCACATTTCAACACTTCACGGATAGCCATCCATTCTACTAGTCACATTTCAACACTTCACGGATAACCCACCATTCTACTAGTCACATTTCAACATTTCACGGATAACCCACCATTCTACTAGACACATTTCAACATTTCACGGATAACCCACCATTCTACTAGTCACATTTCAACATTTCACGGATAACCCACCATTCTACTAGTCACATTTCAACATTTCACGGATAACCCACCATTCTGCTAGCCACATTTCACGGATAACCCACCATTCTACTAGTCACATTTCAACATTTCACGAATAACCCATCATTCTACTAGTCACATTTCAACACTTCACGGATAACCCACCATTCTACTAGTCACATTTCAGGGATAACCCACCATTCTACTAGTCACATTTCACGGATAACCAACCATTCTACTAGTCACATTTCAACACTTCACGGATAACCCACCATTCTACTAGTCACATTTCAACACATCACGGATAACCAACCATTCTACTAGCCACATTTCACGGATAACCCACCATTCTACTAGTCACATTTCAACACTTCACGGATAACCCACCATTATACTAGTCACATTTCAACTCTTCACGGATAACCCATCATTCTACTAGTCACATTTCAACACTTCACGGATAACCAACCATTCTACTAGTCACATTTCAACACTTCACGGATAACCCACCATTCTACTAGTCACATTTCAACACTTCACGGATAACCCACCATTATACTAGTCACATTTCAACTCTTCACGGATAACCCATCATTCTACTAGTCACATTTCAACACTTCACGGATAACCCACCATTCTACTAGTCACATTTCAACACTTCACGGATAACCCACCATTCTACTAGTCACATTTCAACACTTCACGGATAACTCATCATTCTACTAGTCACATTTCAACACTTCACGGATAACCCACCATTCTATTAGTCACATTTCAACATTTCACGGATAACCCACCATTCTACTAGTCACATTTCAACACTTCACGGATAACCCACCATTCTACTAGTCACATTTCAACGCTTCACGGATAACCCACCATTCTATTAGTCACATTTCAACATTTCACGGATAACCAACCATTCTACTAGTCACATTTCAACACTTCACGGATAACCCACCATTATACTAGTCACATTTCAACATTTCACGGATAACCAACCATTCTACTAGTCACATTTCAACACTTCACGGATAACCCACCATTCTACTAGTCACATTTCAACACTTCACGGATAACCAACCATTCTACTAGTCACATTTCAACACTTCACGGATAACCCACCATTCTACTAGTCACATTTCAACATTTCACGGATAACCCACCCATTCTACTAGTCACATTTCACGTATAACCCACCATTCTACTAGTCACATTTCAACACTTAACGGATAGCCCACCATTCTACTAGTCACATTTCACGGATAACCCACCATTCTACTAGTCACATTTCAACATTTCACGGATAACCCACCATTCTACCTGTCACATTTCAACACTTCACGGATAACCCACCATTCTACTAGTCACATTTCAACACTTCAGGGATAGCCCACCATTATACTAGTCACATTTCAACACTTCACGGATATCCCACCATTCTACTAGTCACATTTCAACACTTCACGGATAGCCTACCATTCTACTAGTCACATTTCAACACTTCACGGATAACCAACCATTCTACTAGTCACATTTCAACACTTCACGGATAACCCACCATTCTACTAGTCACATTTCAACACTTCACGGATAACCACCCATTCTACTAGTCACATTTCAACACCTCACGGATAACCAACCATTCTACTAGTCACATTTCAACACTTCACGGATATCCCACCATTCTACTAGTCACATTTCAACACTTCAGGGATAACCAACCATTCTACTAGTCACATTTCAACACTTCACGGATAACCAACCATTCTACTAGTCACATTTCAACACTTCACGGATAACCCACCATTCTACTAGTCACATTTCAACACTTCACGGATAACCAACCATTCTACTAGTCACATTTCAACACTTCACGGATAACCAACCATTCTACTAGTCACATTTCAACACTTCACGGATAACCCACCATTCTACTAGTCATATTTCAACACTTCACGGATAACCCACCCATTCTACTAGTCACATTTCACGTATAACCCACCATTCTACTAGTCACATTTCAACACTTCACGGATAGCCCACCATTCTACTAGTCACATTTCACGGATAACCCACCATTCTACTAGTCACATTTCAACATTTCACGGATAACCCACCATTTTACTAGTCACATTTCACGGATAACCAACCATTCTACTAGCCACATTTCAACACTTCACGGTTAACCCACCATTCTACTAGCCACATTTCAACACTTCACGGTTAACCCACCATTCTACTAGCCACATTTCAACACTTCACGGTTAACCCACCATTCTACTAGCCACATTTCAACACTTCACGGTTAACCCACCATTCTACTAGCCACATTTCAACACTTCACGGTTAACCCACCATTCTACTAGCCACATTTCACACTTCACGGTTAACCCACCATTCTACTAGCCACATTTCAACACTTCACGGTTAACCCACCATTCTACTAGCCACATTTCAACACTTCACGGTTAACCCACCATTCTACTAGCCACATTTCAACACTTCACGGTTAACCCACCATTCTACTAGCCACATTTCAACACTTCACGGTTAACCCACCATTCTACTAGTCACATTTCAACACTTCACGGATAGCCCACCATTCTACTAGTCACATTTCAACATTTCACGTATAATATATGGCTTTCACAAAAACGAATAAACTTAGAATAAGCGCCCATATGCTCTGTGGTGGCGAAGATGAATGCATGTATACATTATCATCTGAACACCATATGACACTTTATAAATGTTGTTATGCGCGAGTTTCATGAAGAAACGTAGCACGTGTTTAGATAGCCCGGTTTGAAGAATTATTTATGCAGTAAAAACTGAAAAATTTACGACACTGACTTCTGAAAGTATAATTATAAAAAGTAATAAAATGTTTATATAAATACAATGCAGCATTTTCGTTTAGCTGTCTTTATGAAATCTTGGGATACACGAAAAATGATTACTTTTCAAAGACGAACGTTGAATTGAGTTAGCAAATATTTCTGACGTCATAATGTTTCACAACGTTCAAAACGTAACATACAGGCATTACAACGGAATATTCTGTCTCCATTAGTTGAATACTAATGACTATACATGCTGGACTATTCTACAGAGTAAGCTGGCGGGTTCATAACTAGAACAAAAATAATAGAGATTTGCATACGAATACTGCTATGATGGTCGCCAGATTGGACAGGTGGTTTTCTCAGGGTACTCCGGTTTCCCCCCACACGAATGACCACATATACGCTTTCATCCGAGCCAACGAGAGTGATTAATATAAGTTGTTGAAACTTGCTTCGCAATCGTTGTAAAGTAACTAAAGTTTAAAAATGTGTTTTATGCTAATTCGCCACTCATTCCTCCGTCGGAGTTTACATAATGATTTGAAGTCAGAAACATTAACAACTATAGGCATAGCCAAGGAGGCTCCTTATTAAACAGGTTATTTCACTCATATTTGTTTGTGATTATTATGTATATATATGATTATACTGTTCATGAGCAAAAGGCATGCAATATGTCGATTGGCTGAATAAACGTTGTTGTTGCTAAAAATTTTTTAATGCTTTCAAAAATAAAATTAGTTTAAACATATTTAATGCTTACAAAAATAAATTTAGTTTAAACATATTTTATTGCTTTCAAAAATAAATTTAGTTTAAACATATTTAATGCTTACAAAAATAAATTTAGTTTAAACATATTTTATTGCTTTCAAAAATAAATTTAGTTTAAACATATTTTATTGCTTTCAAATAACATACATATACACAGAATGCATAATAATTGTTCAACAAATGAAATGTAACGAATATTATACGTGTTATAAGTTAGAAACAAATGGGTTGGGCCACAAGTTTTACAAACGTTAGTGACGACCCTCCCATTTTATCAAGAAGATGTAACGGAATGAGCAGACTTTGTCTGTGATTCTTTAGAAGTAGCGTACATAGTTATTGGACAAATGATTTATGGATAGCTATGTAAAAAATGTAAAGCATAATAGGAAAGACAAAACATCTATTACCTATTGGCCCAAACACTTTATTTCGAAACAATAACTTGTTCGAAGGATACTTTTTTTATAGCAGGCCTTTCAGATTATTTAAACTACATAACATACATGTAATTAAATTCCATTATCTTTATTGCTATATATTATGGAAATTTCCTACTGAACATGTAACTCTAATATAGGACCGTTCAGCTCTCTAATTGTTTTTATAAAATTCTTGTCTCTAGAATCGTTAATATTTCCTCCAGACATGATGTCGCTTCCTCCTATCTCCCAATGGTGTTGGGAACGCTCTGCGGCTGAGATAAATACATGCAACAGTATCGCGGTATCGAAAAAGTTATCAAAAAATTGAAAACATACAAAGGTTTATCACATCACCTTAAACTCTGTTTCTTAAAGCTGTACCTCAGATTCTTAATACATATTTTCTTTCATAAACAACATGGCACAACGGCTATAAAGCTTTACCCTGACCTCAGACTCTAGCACAAGTGATTTCATTGGCTATATCTGGGATTGCACTCAGCTTAACCAATCAGAAACTTGAGACCGAGTCTGAGATTGGAGAACGATTTTAAAACACCGGGGCCTGGGACAAGGTTCACATACATTAATACTTAATAGTCATTTTTGTTAAAGTTCGAGCCAATAAGAATGTCGGTACTGTATAGTATAATTATAGTATAGACAATTACATACTTGGTAAACGTTTTATTTAACACGGACGTGTTTTACGTTTATTTATCGTCGCTACCGGTTGCCCATATGAGCGACGCCCCCTGAAGAGATAAGTTATTTTAGATTTTTGGAGGATAGTGCAATGATACAGACAGAGACCCATGCCAGACTCTCCTCTGGTTCTGTTACGTGTACGGTGTACAGCACAGACACGAGACCTCGGTTTAAAGTCCCAAATTATAGACTGTTAATTTTATTAGGCTCAGACGGGGGGGGGGTCGAATCTGTGAATAACTTCTAGTCAGTCTCTTTTATAGCAGATGCAATAATGTTACTATGTAAGGTGATCATTGTTGCCTTTAATACGCTTGACTAAACTCAGATTACATAACATCTTTTAAAATAAAACCACAATTTCACTCACATGTGAATTCAACATGGCGTCAAAAACAGGACCTCATTTTTGTTTTATAAGACTTTAGAACACTATGATACACTATAGACTTGCCACTATATTTTTAAACTTGCTTGGAATGGCGTACATATTGTTATGTATAGTGTATCATAGAACCCGCAAACATTTGTCTAGACCCCACGCATCTGTGGCTCCAATGTTTAGTAATTGTTTACAGTTCTTCTATGAAAACACACACGTAAAACCAAATAATTCTTATTTAAATGCGCTGAATACAGCTTTAAATCAATCACATATTCACGAGGAACATTAACAGTTCGTTAGAGACAACAGGCCGCTTTTTCGTCCGCCTTGAATTATATAGTGTGTAAACAGGTTTGTGTTACAAGACTGTATAGGAACCCAATATGCAAAAAGAAACAGATATGTAAAAACGGTGTATATGTAAAATTAAAAAACAGTCAGAAATACAAACGACGACATTTAGAGTAAAAATGTCAACAAAAGTATCGCGATTTTGCTTTACATATACCGACAAATGCTGTTTTTATTTTTCTACATATCAGGCAGGTGACGGGTTTACACTTCTGAACAGTTTTTACATACCTGATATTTGTTTTTTACGCATAACAATGGTTTTACATATATCTGGCACTTTTTACACATACATGTAGAGGTACCCACACAATGTATCCATAGGTTCCATCCCCCATCTGTCCCTAATACAATTAACAGTCTTTCAGCTGGGACTTTAAACCGAGGTCTCGAGTCGGTGCTCTATACCGTGCATGTAAAAGAACCAGAGGAGACTCAGGAATGGGTCTCTGTCTGTATCATGCACTGTCCTCCAAAATCTAAACTGACTAATCTCTTCAGGAGGCGTCGCTCACATGGGCAACCGGTAGCGACGATAAATAAACGTAAAACACACACCGTGGATTTAAAGTCGCAAAAAATAACTTAGGCCATATATAGTCATCACTAGCTATTATTGGTGGAGAAAGACGCCGGGTGCCCCTCCGAGCAGTACTTAAGGCACGGCCTGGCTGGCACCCTCACGTGTAACAATTGGACTAGCCTATGTACTACGTGTACGTGTCAACTATTCACAAAACGATGGCATTGTATAAGCTTACACGGAATGAACTCACGAGGTGTGTTCTATTTATTGCCGTTAAAGAATTTAGCTTAATCATTATATTTACTGCAAGGGACCTCCGTGGTTAAGGTCGTCCACTTCAAAGCACTTGCCTCTCATCTTGGTAGGTTAGAATCCCAATAGGCGTGTCGAATTCTTTCATGAGAGGAAGCTATCCAGCTGGTCTGTGAAAGGTCGGTGGTTCTACCCGTAAGCTATTTTGCTGAATTATTACATATAAAACTGTACACACGTTCAGCAAAATAATAGTTTAATAACTTTATTTATTTTATAACGCGCGGATGAAAGCGTACATGTGGTCATTCGTGTGGGAGGAAACCGGAGTACCCGGAGAATACCCACCTGTCCGATCTGGCGACCACCGTACCATCTTACATACTTCCCGGTCCTAGGATCGAACCAGGGTTGAATAGGTGAGCAGCGAGCGCGCTGACCACTGCGCTATTCGGACAGCCCGAAAATAAAATGGTAAAATAATAGTTGAATGATCACATGCATTACGTGGCGTCCGTGGCCCAGTGGTAGAGCGTCGGATTTGGAATCGAACGGTCCCGGGTTCGATACTCGGTCAGGCCACGTATGTAGTGTCATTGAGCAAGGCACCTCACACACATTGCTTAGTTCTGGTTAACCACTTAGGTCGGCTAAGTCTGCCCAGGAAAACATGTCTAGGTCCCCGCAAGGGGTTTGCCATTAATGGAACATACATACATACATACATACACACGCTACACACGGTCTGTAAGATAATTACCATTTGATTATAGTATTATAATTAACGACATTAATATAATTAATTTCTTTTCTACGATTTTTACAGTAGAATTCTTATCGTCGTAACATGATATTTTCTCCGAACACGATTGCACGACGGAAACTCCGTACAGGATTTGATACAGCCAATAATCCGCTTAAAGTGGCGACTTTCAATCGTGATTACATACAGAGCAGCAGCTATTCTGTTCAATAACGATCTACTGTCTAGCCGTATTGACATTAACTACAGGTCACACTGGACTATGCACCGTGGTTTCATCCATCGGTGCTATGCACCGGGCAGCTATGCACCGAACATGTAAATGAACCAGAGAGGTTTCGGGAATGTGAGTGTCTTATGTATCTTCTGCACCAGCATCCCAAAAATAAAATGACTAATGCACTTCTGGAGGGGTCACCTCAATTAACAAGGTTCGACGATAAATAACGTATAGGGGAAAAAACGCATCAAAATAAAATACAATGCGAATCAAGGGACTGTAGGTTCGACCCGTTGTCTGACTCTATTACTAATAACAGTCTGTCAGATGGGCCCATACACCCAGGTACATGCATCAGCTATGCACCGGGTGGTTACAAAAACCAGATCAGAGTCAACGTAACAAAGCCAGCATTCACATGTAACTACAGGTCACTTCCTGTCACCGTAGCAAAGCCAGCATTCACATGTACTACAGGTCACTTCCTGTCACCGTAGCAAAGCCAGCATTCACATGTATCTACAGGTCACTTCCTGTCACCGTAAGAAAGCCAGCACTGACATGTAACTACAGATCACCGTAACAAAGCCAACCTTCAAATGTAACTACTGGTCACTTCCTGTCACCGTAACAAAACCAGCATTCACATGTAACTACAGGTCACTTCCTGTCACCGTAACAAAGCAAGCATTCACTGTAACTACAGATCACCGTAACAAAGCCAACCTTCAAATGTAACTACAGGTCACTTCCTGTCACCGTAGCAAAGCCAGCATTCACATGTAACTACAGGTCACTTCCTGTCATCGTAGCAAAGCCAGCATTCACATGTAACTACAGATCTCTTCCTGTCACCGTAGCAAAGCCAGCATTCATATGTAACTACACGTCACTTCCTGTCACCGTAACAAAGCAAGCATTCACATGTAACTACAGATCACCGTAACAAAGCCAACCTTCAAATGTAACTACAGATCACTTCCTGTCACCGTAACAAAGCCAGCATTCACATGTTACTACAGATCACTTCCTGTCACCGTAGCAAAGCCAGCATTCACATGTAACTACAGATCACTTCCTGTCACCGTAACAAAGCCAGCATTCACATGTAACTACAGGTCACTTCCTGTCACCGTAGCAAAGCCAGCATTCACATGTACTACAGGTCACTTCCTGTCACCGTAGCAAAGCCAGCATTCACATGTATCTACAGGTCACTTCCTGTCACCGTAAGAAAGCCAGCACTCACATGTAACTACAGATCACCGTAACAAAGCCAACCTTCAAATGTAACTACAGGTCACTTCCTGTCACCGTAACAAAGCCAGCATTCACATGTAACTACAGGTCACTTCCTGTCACCGTAACAAAGCAAGCATTCACTGTAACTACAGATCACCGTAACAAAGCCAACCTTCAAATGTAACTACAGGTCACTTCCTGTCACCGTAGCAAAGCCAGCATTCACATGTAACTACAGGTCACTTCCTGTCATCGTAGCAAAGCCAGCATTCACATGTAACTACAGATCTCTTCCTGTCACCGTAGCAAAGCCAGCATTCACATGTAACTACACGTCACTTCATGTCACCGTAACAAAGCAAGCATTCACATGTAACTACAGATCACCGTAACAAAGCCAACCTTCAAATGTAACTACAGATCACTTCCTGTCACCGTAACAAAGCCAGCATTCACATGTAACTACAGATCACTTCCTGTCACCGTAGCAAAGCCAGCATTCACATGTAACTAAGATCACTTCCTGTCACCGTAACAAAGCAAGCATTCACATGTAACTACAGGTCACTTCCTGTCACCGTAACAAAGCCAGCATTCACATGTAACTACATATCTCTTCCTGTCACCGTAACAAAGCAAGCATTCACATGTAACTACAGGTCACTTCCTGTCACCGTAACAAAGCCAACATTCACATGTAACTACAGGTCACCTCCTGTCACCGTAGCAAAGCCAGCATTCACATGTAACTAGACAGGTCACGTCCTGTCACAGCAACAAAGCCAACATTCAAATGTAACTACAGGTCACTTCCTGTCACCGTAGCAAAGCCAACATGCACATGTAACTACAGGTCACTTCCTGTCACCGTAGCAAAGCCAACATGCACATGTAACTACAGGTCACTTCCTGTCACCGTAACAAAGCCAGCATTCACATGTAACTACAGGTCACTTCCTGTCACCGTAGCAAAGCCAGCATTCACATGTAACTACAGGTCACTTCCTGGAACAGTCAGCATTCACATGTAACTACAGATCAATTCCTTGACTGTTAACACAGCAACCATTCACATGTTACTACACGTTAATTCCTGTCACCGTAGCAAAGCCAGTATTCACCTGTAACTGGTTAGCGTGCTCGCTTCACACCAATGCAACCCGGGTTCGATCATCGGACAGGGAAGTATGCGAGATGGTACGGTGGTCGCAAGATCGGACAAGTGGGTTTTCTCCGGGTACTCCGGTTTCCTCCCACACGAATGACCACATATACGCTTTCATCGAGTCTGAGAGTGATTTATAAAATTATAAGTTGTTAAAACTTGCTTAGCAATCATTGTAAAGTAAATAAAGTTTAAACTGCTTATTTGTTTTGGGGAGGGAGGGGGGGGGGGTAACAGCTTTGACCATAATTACGGTGACTTGCCAGCTCTTATTGGTAGAGGAAGACACCGGTGCTCCCACCGAGTGGTATTTCTGGCACTAATGGGCACAAGAGTAGAACCACCGACATTTCGCAAACCAGCTGGTAGGTGATTTTTCTTATCGTGGCAGAGTAATACAGCCATAGATCACAGGTTGAATATTGGTAGCTTGGCCACGCTGTGCGTCCTACAGAAACCGAGTTGCATTTACCACTCGCCCACATGGTTCGTCGTCGGCGAGGATAAATAAGCTCAATCATCTGAGTTGCAGTTCAATGTTTCGGAGGTGAATTTCGGACATGTCAAAATAATATCCCACTCATACATGCAATGCAATATATAAGTAGTTTATGCCAATTGCGAGCTCGATTGTTAAACAAGTTCCTGCAACTTTGGTTTATTTCCCCTAGAACCCTCATTCCTGGAATCCATAGCAGTGAAGCAAAGAAGAGGCAATGTGGATTTGAATGTCTTGCAGAAGGTCACCACCATCATTGTAACATAATTTATAATGCACATAAATTATATATATATAATATATATTAATTGTCCAGGTTTAAACCTATTAATGGGAAGTGAGTGAATGTAGAACATGATAGATGGATGCCAATGCCCGGTTGATAAGTGAATAACATTGAGAACGAAGTCAGAGTGAATGTGTTTATTAGTGTTGGGGACTTTCAAATCGCATCAACAGATTAGGTCACGTTACAACTATCTAGCTATTATTGGTGGAGGAAGACCCCGGGTGCCATTCCGAGCAGTATTTCAGGCACGTGCATCCATGTAGAACCACAAACCTTCCGCACGTCATCTGGATAGCTATCTCGCATGGACGATTTCGATGACCCACTGGTGAGTAACAAGTGGCTTGAAGTCAACGACCGTGACCACTCGAGCACGGAGACCCCATGCCAGTGGACACAGCTATGGTTACAATGTGTAAGCCCAATATGTATTAGTAGGGACAACCCAATATAGTGGGAAAACCCAATATAGCGGGGAAACCCAATCTAGTGGGAAAACCCAATATAGTGGGAAAACCCAATACAGTGGGAAAAGCCAATATAGCGGGAATACCTAATATAGTGGGAAAACCCAATATAGCGGGGAAACCCAATCTAGTGGGAAAACCCAATATAGTGGGAAAACCCAATACAGTGGGAAAAGCCAATATAGCGGGAAAACCCAATATAGTGGGAAAACCCAATATAGTGGGAAAACCCAATATAGCGGGAAAACCCAATATAGTGGGAAAACCCAATACAGTGGGAAAATCCAATATAGTGGGAAAACCCAATATAGTGGGAAAAGCCAATATAGTGGGAAAACCCAATATAGTGGGAAAACCCAATATACCGGGAAAACCCAATATAGTGGGAACATCCAATATAGTGGGAAAAGCCAATATAGCGGGAAAAGCCGACTATTTGGCGGGAAACCCAATCTAGTGGGAAAACCCAATATAGTGGGAAAACCCAATACAGTGGGAAAATCCAATATAGTGGGAAAACCCAATATAGTGGGAAAAGCCAATATAGAGGGAACACCCAATATAGTGGGAAAACCCAATATAGTAGGAACACCCAATATAGCGGGGAAACCCAATCTAGTGGGAAAACCCAGTATAGTGGGAACACCCAATATAGTGGGGAAATCCAATATAGAGGGAAAATCCAATACAGTGGGAAAATCCAATATAGTGGGAAAATCCAATATAGTGGGAAAACCCAATATAGTGGGAAAAGCCAATATAGAGGGAACACCCAATATAGTGGGAAAACCCAGTATAGTGGGAAAACCCAATATAGTAGGAACACCCAATATAGCGGGGAAACCCAATCTAGTGGGAAAACCCAGTATAGTGGGAACACCCAATATAGTGGGAAAACCCAATATAGTGGGAACATCCAATATAGTGGGAAAAGCCAATATAGCGGGAAAAGCCGACTATTTGGCGGGAAACCCAATATAGAGGGAAAACCCAGTATAGTGGGAACACCCAATATAGTGGGAAAACCCAGTATAGTGGGAACACCCAATATAGTGGGAACACCCAATATAGTGGGAACACCCAATATAGAGGGAACACCCAATATAGTGGGAACACCCAATATAGAGGGAAAACCCAGTATAGTGGGAACACCCACTATAGTGGGGAAACCCAATATAGCGGGAAAACCAAATATAGTGGGAAAAACACTATAGCGGGAAAACCCAATATAGTGGGAAAACCCAATATAGAGGGAACACCCAATATAGTGGGGAAACCAAATATAGCAGGAAAACCCAATATAGCTGGAAAATCCAATATAGTGGGGGAAAACAATATAGCGGGAAAACCCAATATAGTGGGAAAATCCAATAGAGAGGGAAAACCCAATATAGTGGGAAAACCCATTATAGCGGGAACACCCAATATAGTGGGAAAACCACTATAGCGGGAAAACCCAATATAGTGGGAAAAAACAATATAGCGGGAAAACCCAATATAGTGGGAAAAGCCAATATAGCGGGAAAAGTCAATATAGTGGGACAACCCAATATAGTGGGAAAAGCCAATATAGCGGCAAAAGCCAATATAGCGGGAACACCCAATATAGCGGGACAATCCAATATAGCGGGAACACCCAATATAGCGGGAACACCCAATATAGTGGGAACACCCAATAGAGTGTGACATGTGTTTTAATGCATATGTACTTCATCTACACCTGCCCCACACTGATAGAATATTTATTAAACATGATAATCGCAAAGAAAGCGATTTTGATATATACTATGCGCTGGTATCATGTAAACCAGTCAAGCTATTAAAGTAGAAGTTATGGCCAATGTAATAGTTAAGAGACGCACGGTGATATCGCGACACCCGAAGTGTTTTCTTTCCAAAGCACGTGAGCTTAACTCTTTCAGCGCCTAATAAATGCAGAGCACGTAACGCCGCGTCTGATCAGGATCTATGTTGTTTGCTATTCCGACAGGTGCTTCAGTCCCACTATCTGAAGAGCAATCAGCATGCAGCATGATCAGACGACACGTTCTGTTCTGTCTGATCAGGATCTATGTTGTTTGCTATTCCGACAGGTGCTTCAGTCCCACTAGCTGAAGAGCAATCAGCATACAGCATGATCAGACGACACGTTCTGTTCTGTCTGATCAGGATCTATGTTGTTTGCTATTCCGACAGGTGCTTCAGTCCCACTAGCTGAAGAGCAATCAGCATGCAGCATGATCAGACGACACGTTCTGTTCTGTCTGATCCGGTTATCTGCCTTTTGCAAAGTCGCTTTTATGCGACATTGGCGGTGAAAGAGTTAAATAAAGACATCACGACACCCGACATGTTTTCTTTCCAAAAGCACGTTAGCTAAAATAAGGACATCACGACACCCGACGTGTTTTCTTTCCAAAAGCACGTGAGCTAAGATAAGGACATCACGACACCCGACGTGTTTTCTTTCCAAAAGCACGTTAGCTAAAATAAGGACATCACGACACCCGACGTGTTTTCTTTCCAAAAGCACGTGAGCTAAGATAAGGACATCACGACACCCGACGTGTTTTCTTTCCAAAAGCACGTGAGCTAAGATAAGGACATCACGACACCCGACGTGTTTTCTTAGCACGTGAGCTAGAACAAATACTGGTTCGAGAAACTAACGATCACATACGTGTAGCCTCGAATGCAACATTTGATTGCGTGACCCATTACACGCTTGGCCATTAGCCTGTATCAGGTGAATATATCCACTTGAAAAATGAAACCACGAGGGAATGTATGAAATATCAACGTACATTGTTTAGTGTTGTAGTCATTTTAATTTTTTTTCATCATATAAATAACAAAACATTCAGTTAACACATATATATGTTGCAAGTCGATGCCCTGAATTGTTCAAATAAATGCTGAGAGATATTCCAACGGCCCATGTTACATTATCGTACATCTGTTACAAATACATGTCTGAAATTGCTCCGTTTTAATAGTGACAATTCTGTTATGACCGTTTCACCATTAATAGCTGATACAATACAATGGTTATGTTTGCTTATTTTGTGAGTTTGACGCCACAGCAATAGCTTAGGCCATGTGTCGACTCTCCTGTTTTGTTTAGCTGATGAAGAACCAGGGTGGCACTTCGAGTTGTATTTCAGACAAAAACGAGAGCCCGGATAGAACCGCCAACCGTCCGCAAGCAAAATGAATAGCTGCCTCATCATGAAAGAATTCGACACCCTCAGTGGGAGTCGAACCTACAGCGATGAGGTGCAAGTGATTTCAACTCAACGACCGTAACATCTCTGCCAAATAGTGATTTGGGTTAATGGTGTAGACCATAATATATTACATACAACTATCAACTCTATCTGCAGTAAATCAAAGCAATTTCATACACACGTAACTTGATAATGTATCATGGACATAACACATACATGAATACAGATTAATCTACAGTCATCCACATTCTAAAGAAAACGTGTCGGAGTCTTTGTAAGCCGACTTACAATTTCAACATTACTACTACGCCGTACAAATTTAATCGTGGCAAATAAACCGGTAACATAATTCATAATGATAAAACAGAAACGATAAAAGATCTATATGGTGGCTTGATAATAGTGAGGAAAAAAATCATATACAGTGTCAGAATTTTAAATGCTGCAGGCACATTAAAGAACACAGATATAGTTCCTTTATGTAACTGTGTAGCAACATGTCATCCTCCATTCTTGTATTTCTATAAAGAATTAACCCATAACAGTTCCTAAGAGCTATAAATAAAACTGCTATGTAGCAATACGTTTTAAGCAAAATGAAACGCAGTTCGTTAAAAAACAAATCACTAAAATGACACAAGCTCACGTCATGATAAACTATGTGACGTCATAATCACTATACGAGACAGACTTCCACTCATAGAGGTAAATAAACTAGATGTTTCCCGTGGTGAAGACGATAGTATATATTTAGAATGACATAAATTTGCCTAATTCTAAGAAAACAAAACTATAACATAGCAATCGCTCATCCGTTTTCATTGTGGAGACTAATCGATATCGCTGGCTTTTCTATTGCCTCCCTCGGCAGATAAACTTCGAATTATCCCGAAGTGTATATTTGTCGTTTTAGTTGGACTCCTTTGTTTTTACGGTTGTTCCCTAACCAGATGCTTCGGTATGATAAATGTGATTTTATCACAACAATGCTAATTATTGATAACCAACTGTTTACAGGTTTACAGTAAAGTATCCATTGCATATACTGTAGAATATGTGTCGATATATAGTCATTTAATAAGCAAACCATAAGAAAAGGGATGCAACTTAATAGCACGTTCATGATGTTGTGCAAAAGGAAACAACGATTAAAAATAGAGGAAACAAAAGGACCTATCTACTTATAGGAGAATTCAGGGGCAATAACTGATCAATGTTTCTCTCATTAATCAAACACTGAACGCAGTATAACAGTAGGAGAGATCAGAAGCCTAAAGTTACTCAGTTTTAAATATTGTTTTGACAAGACTGTGTCTATATAGTGGTGCTCCATAGTTTGCTAAAACATTTATTAAACGAAAACCATGTCAATTTGTGCCACTGCTGTTTCTAATTGATTAAATTCCTTATTAATTGTTTTATAGTGCCCGGTGTATAGCACGATTCATAGTCCAATCTGAAAGACTGTTAACATTATTGTCAGATGGGGGTGGGGGTCGAACCTGCGATACCACGATTCGCAGCCCAGAGTGTGAACAACTGTATCACTGACTCGGCTTGTGTCTCCCACTCCCAGTAGATTTACATATCTCCATAACCCTATTATACCCGTGTCAATAAAATGCGCTATCTATAATTGTATGCAACTAATAGGTAGCAAAAGACAGACTACATCCGCACAGACTATATCAATGTGTGTACATTTTATGATAGTTATCAATGAGACGCTAACACATATTTATTACCTTCTATCAATGGCGTAACTTCCTATAGGCTCTGTAGGTTTTCCCAAAAATTGAAAATATAAACATTAGAAAGGCAAGGGGGTGGGTGGGAGTTGAATGATTTGCAGCGAATCGATCGAATATGAATTTCTGGAATACATTTTATATTACTGGTGAGCATTTGGTTGTACAATGTAAATGATAATGATGATGCTATTATGAAATTGATAATAGCACATTTATTCATGTTACTGTCTTAAATTGTATTCCATTCAGAAGTCACATTGTCCTCCTTGTATTTCGTTTCGACAAGGGTACTGAATTTGATGATAAGTGCATGTGACTTAATTTTTTAACTCAATACGAATTCTCCTGAATATTATGTATCCACGTGTGCATTATAATATACACATCTTGGATTACATGTAGAGTGACTCGGTGGAAGATGTTTATCGCTTATATATGAGGGATTGGTGATCTACTGTCATGTCTGACCGATGGAGATCTTACACCGACTTGCCACATTTCTATTTGTAATCTTCTATTTAATTTTACATTCTGTTTGTATTGATTTCTATGTAAATTATCTATGAAAACTTCTTGTTCTGCTCTCCAGTATTGGAGGTAATAAAGGTATATATACTCCGGACGTACTAAAGTAAATGTCCCTACATATTTCCTTATAACAAGCTACGCCACTGTTTATGTGTTCGAGAAGAGCTCGTCTGAAATAGTTAGTCGTATTCCTGTACAGAAAGATACAATGGCAATGTATGCAGAATAAGGACAGCGTGTCCCCTTTTTAATCCATTAATTTTATTTATTGATTTATTTTTGTTAAAAATAACTCACACACATTAATTTCTTTGCTATACAATATGTCTACAAGTGTTATTCAGAAATGGTTACATAGAAAGGATGCTACCGAGAGAGTCAATCGAAATCAAGACTATGCTAATTAAAATAAGATTATAAATTGTCTCAACTTCTCTCAAGTAATATTTTTAAAAATGTCTCACGTTCGATTACGTGTCACCGGTTTTGTAACGATGACAATCACATGCGTTTTGGAAAATGTGACAAGTCATTTTAAACAACACGAAAACACATGCGAACTCCCCAATTCACCGTAATGTATATTCATTTGAAAGGTCAAACAGGTAGATTAAATGCATATATTTATCAAAACATTTGAAGTTCTACACAGGACTGTGTTATATAGCTGTGGTTCACTGGCGCCTGGATGTGCTGTGCTTAACCTAAAGTGTCATCAAATTGGTCCATATGATCCAGGAAATAATATTGCATGTCACTGGTAATGGACCTACCACGTTTATTTGCCTTTTGCTGTACGTTATCACGCAACAATACGTGACCGATGTAGTAACAGAAGAGAAAATGAAACCCATACTAGAAAATCTACACCAGCGACAACCCTGGGGTCAGACGACAGACTATGCAACGTATGTTGTATGTATAGTGTTACCCACATATTTGTCAGAGCGATCTATCTAATTAGAACATATTGGGGCATATATGATGTTTGTGCTCTACGGGGCAGGACTTTCCATTCGAAGTATTTGGATTAAGAATTGAGCATCGGATATCTAAAAATTAAACGACATTCAAACGTAATTTGGCTTTTTGAGTTTAAGTTTCATTACAGTGTAATATTATACATTATTAAATATGTCTTAAAATCCATTCCGAACTACACAAAGCATTCGAAAACATAGAAAAATGGGTATTTAGTGATAAAAATGGTCTGTACGCCATATCGGATGAATTATTCTCTTATACCGCATAAAATAAGCCAAAGGAAATTTAATTAACATAATAAAACGGCACAATTATAAACATAATGAATTTTGTGACATACAGTGCTGTCCAAAGATACCGTGGTCACGTAGTATTAAGTCGTAATAGTGCAGTGGTAGTGCGTTCGCTTCAGGCGCGAAAGGCTCATAGTTCGCGCACCCGCTGGAGCCGTTACGAATATGCCCTTAATCATGGCATTTAAATTCCACACTGTCCCTTCTCTCTCCCTCGTTGCGATGGATTCCACCAGGAATGAGGTCTCGAGAGTGATTAATAGAAGTTGCGAGAACATGTTTCGCAGTCGAGCTAAAATAAATTTGTATAAACTAATTATTTTTCATGTAAAAACACATTTATCCGAAGTGTGCGTTTTCTATGTCCTCTAGTATATATTTCTAACTAAAAGTGTATAAACTAATTTCTTTGAAGAAATTAAACACACCATGCGTAACCTAATAATATGTAGGTAATTAGAGCAGAAAGAAATTAATTGATGAATTGATTTTACTGTAGATGCATCATGGGACATTCACGTTGACGATTGTATGTTTAAAAAGTATTTCGACATATTCAGGGTTCACTATTAGACTGTTACATAACTGTAGTGAATCTAAAAATTGCTGCAATACCCTTACTTGTACGATGATTTGTTTTATTATGTGTATTGTGTAGATTGTCACTACAAAATATAGTTTCAGTGTTCGCTATCTCTATCATGCATATGTTTTGACCTCATGGGCTTTTTAGCCTAATGGTTTGGAATAAACTGCCTGTCTGTCTGTCTGTCTGTCTGTCTGTCTGTCTGTGTGTATAACAAATTTTAAACCGTCAGGGTAGCTTGTACGTTGCATGTAGGAGAATTGCTTAAAATAAAGCATGAAGACTTGCCACTCAAACATGTCTATATTTTCTGGGGCCTGGGGCAGCATTTACTGGGGTTGCCTTTCTGGGGCAGCATTTACTGGGGTTGCCATTTCTGGTGTTGCCTTTTATGGGGCTGCATTTTATGTTATTTGTATGTGTTTAATAACTTCTGTTTGGGTTAACTCAATGTAGATTTTTATATGAAACCAACCGTTGCATATTAGATATTTTCTAACAATCTTAATTAAGATAATTAACATAGATAAATATAAAATAGTATGTTGTAATGAATTTATCTTGCCTGTCGTTTTCAATTTTAGTAGTAGAAAGAAAATAACTTGAACATTATACCGCAACTATTTTTTATTGCTAACGTTCACACTAACATAGGTGGTTGTGCGGTTGTGTTTTGTTGTGACTAAATGACGCCCCCTCCCGATAGGAGTATTAAAATGAATAAATGTCGATAAACAATATATTAGCTCAATCTCATTGAAAACTATAGAATAAAAAGAATATTTATTTATATTAGTGTAAGACAGGATTTTCTTTCATCTGGAAATAATATTTCATCTGGTGGTCACGCACATAATATTTCATCTGGTGGTCACGCACATAATATTTCATCTGGTGGTCACGCACATAATATTTCATCTGGTGGTCACGCACATAATATTTCATCTGGTGGTCACGCACATAATATTTCATCTGGTGGTCACGGAAATAATGGTTGTTCCACATTCGTGACATAACGCCACTCGTAGAAATACCAATTTCGGTAATCACTCGACGAATTAATATCCAATCATGCACTAATATACACAAATATCCACTATTTCTTCACGGCGGTTTCAAACAATTGAGAAATCTGTGCAACGAGTAGAGGAGAGAAGTGTAGAAACATCGGCCACTGAAGATGCATATCATATTTTAGTATTTAAAATTCTTTCATAGGTTTTAGCCCAGGTGTCGCATTTCTTTATAATACACACAGAAAAAACATGAATAAATAATGCAGAGTACATAGAAAACACCAGAATAAATTAGACGGTAATCTTTTTGACATTGAGATCGTGGTATGCCTAGTTAATGAGTAGCGTATAAATAAAAAGGATTCAGGTTTGGTAAAGTGTTAAATGTGGTACATCAGACCGTCAGTAGATTTGGCAACAGCTTTTCCATTTCAACAAAGTCAGAAGAAGACCACGCGCAGATAGTCTAATGCAAGGTCATGTGTAGTCTTAATTCAAGGTCACAGATAGTCTAATTCAAGGTCACAGATAGTACATGACTGTCATAGACGGGTTTATCGAGCAAGGATGTGTAAGTACGTCAAAATGAAAATGCTATAGTGCAGTATAGTGTCGCAAGGACATTTGAATATTTGTATTTGCAAACACTACCGTATGCCATTCATCAGTGGACAATAAAACCATCAAAAACAACGTCGCTACTACTGTTTGTACAAGCTAAATGTTGACACAGATGTTCGTCGATATATACTGAGTACGGATTGAATCACCAATGTGAAGCACTCGGTGTATGTATGTATGTATGTATGTATGTATGTATGTATGTATGTATGTATGTATGTATGTATGTATGTATGTATGTATGTATGTATGTATGTATGATGTATGTATGTATGTTATGTATGTATGTAGTAGTATTATGTATGTATGTAGGATGTATTATGTATGTATGTATGTATGATGTATGTATGTATGTATGTATGATGTAGTATGTATGTATGTAGTATGTAGTATGTATGTATGTATGTAGTATGTATGTATGTATGAGTATGATGTATGTAGATGTATGATGTATGTAGTGATGAGTATGTATGTATGTATGTATGTATGTATGTAGTATGTGTATGTATGTATGATGTATGTTGTATGTATGTATGATGTATGTATGTATGTATGTATGTATGTATGTATGCTCCATTAATGTCAAACCCTTTGCGGAGACGTAGACATGTTTTACTGGGCAAGCTTAGCCGACCTAATTGGTTAACCAGTACTAAGCGAGCGATGTGTGTGAGGTGCCTTGCTGAATGACACTATATACGTGGCCTGACCGAGTATCGAACCCGGGACAGATCGATTCCAAATCCGACGCTCTACCACTGGGCAACGGATGCCACACGCGGTGTGGGGACTTAGGTCATTTATTGTTTGCTTGTGCTGGACTTAAAAGTCGCTCCGACTGCGTATGTCATGGATACTGTCCAGGAAGAGGAAGACCTATTCGTGGAGGAAGACTCAGGGTGAACCTCCGACCAGTATTTAATAAGAAGGAATGTCAGTTTAGAGTTGCACCTGGATGACATTACGAAGCAGTCAAGACATACGCTGCACATATAGGACTTTAAGAAGAAATGTCAGTCCAGATTCACATCATGGGACTTTAATAAGAAGAAATGCTAGTCCAGATTTACATCCATGGGACATTAATAAGAAGAAATGTTAGTCCAGATTTACATCCATGGGACTTTAATAAGAAGAATGCTAGTCCAGAGTTACATCTTTTGGGACTTTAATAAGAAGAAATGTTAGTCCAGATTTACATCATTGGGACTTTAATAAGAAGAAATGTTAGTCCAGATTTACATCAATGGGACTTTAATAAGAAGAAATGTTAGTCCAGATTTACATCATTGGGACTTTAATAAGAAGAAATGTTAGTCCAGATTTACACACTGTGACTTTAAATAAGAAGAATTGTTTGTCAATATGTACGCTGTACAAACTATACAGTAGTGAGCGAGAATAAATTATATTACAACTACAGGCAATGTAGACACAGAATTAATAGGTCATACTGGGGTCTCTGACATACACTTAAACCCGCTACTTTATGACGCTAAGCAATTAGAAATATTCATAAACACGTTTCCACAAGTGAAAGGAACACGTATATTAACATTTTAAATGTGTTCCATGTAGCTTCGTTAAGTCGTACACTATTAACTTACACATACACATTGAAATAAACGCGTAGTGATTGAAATAAACAGGCACACGTTGAAATAAACGCGTATACATTGAAATAAACGCGTAGTGATTGAAATAAACAGGCACACGTTGAAATAAACGCATACTTATTGAAATAAACGCGTAGTGATTGAAATAAACAGGCATGCATTGAAATAAATGGTGTATTGATTTGGTAGCGGTCTATATGAGTTTATTATATATATATTATTCAGCTCGATTGGGAAACAAGTTCTTACAACTTTAATAGAATCACTCTCAAGACTTCATTCCTGGTGGGATTTATTGCAATGGTGGTTAGAGAATAGATTTGTTTTCTTTGATAGTTGGGGTACAGCGTCGCACCAACAGTTTATATTATATGGCGGCTCCCCTACTATTATTGGTGGAGGACGACCCCTGGTGCCCCGACGAGCAGACACGGTAGAGAATAGAAATGTGTGGAGTTAAATGTATTGCATAAGAGTACAACCACCATTGTTCTGACGGGACCCAAACTTAAATCCCCTAGGCCGCGAGACGGAACCCCAAACTTAAATCCCCTAGGCCGCGAGACGGAACCCCAAACTTAAATCCCCTAGGCCGTGAGACGGAACCCCAAACTTAAATCCCATAGGCCGCGAGACGGGGCCCAAACTTAAATCCCCTAGGCCGCGAGACGGAACCCCTCTATTTATTACACGACAGACATTCATGCAAGTTGCTCCGTAAACTTTCTCCGAAAACACCGAATGTTAAAGTAAAACCAAATAGAATGGTGTGCTGAAATATACGCCCCAAATCCAATTTAAACACAGACCAAGCACAAAAAACCCTAACTGAATACATAATCTTGCGGGGAAATGATATATAGAAATGGGAGTAAAAATGTCAGTTAAAAAGCTTCACAGTGGGTGACGTAAATTGGAAAAAGTTGCTAAGAGGCAGAATGCGATATGTGATGTTGCAATAAAGTACAACATGCTAGCATTTTCTTCTATCAGAGTGAAATAGAATATGTCTTGAAATGTTCAGTGTATTCTCTGGGTACGGTAGACGATTAGAGCATAGCGCCCTATAAGATTAGAAAAATATAAACAGTTTCTAAAGAAACGGCTACAAGAGAAAAAAAAGTGTAACATATTAACCCTTTCAACACCACATACCTCTAAATTGGCTTACAAAAAAGTGTAGATCCAGATGAGCCGGCTCGTGACGAGCCGTCTCATCAGGATCTGCACTTTTTTTCAAGTAATATAACTAGAATTTTTTTTACCCATTTTGATAAATGAACTGATCCAAATGTAATTTTGTTATTAATTTATTGGTCTAAAAATATCATGGACCAGTCCATGTGAGTTACTTGGTGTTGAATGAGTTACTGCAGTAACACTAGAGATGGAGATTTAAGCGCAATGCAATCAAGGTATAATAAAGCGGTATAGATAAACGGGACAATATAAATGAAAAATCAGTTTTAAAATGAGTAATGGTTTCCAGTTACAGTATATTCATTGTGGAAGAATAACATATATGTTCTAGGGTTTAAGGTTAATGCAGTATACTGTCTGTGTAGCATAATTTTGGACATGCGGTTTTAAGTGATTTGAACAATTTCTACTAAAACACTTATCGTATTCTAGGATGAAGTGCTCGACGTGGGGCAATTAAACTGTCAACATTTTTGAAACAGTTAAAATCGTGTTCCCAATGCATCATTTACAATACCTATATTTGACGTCAACTGTTGCATTGAAACGTGAATGTAATTTTTATTAATTATATTGCCATTTTTGGGGTATTATTTCCAAACACATGACTGCTAGTTCCTCAACGTTCGTCAGACCACAGTGTATATAATATACTGAAGATGCTAACAACAACAACAACAACGACGACGATCGTAAACATATACTTGAAGAAGTTAACAAAAACACCAACCACAGTGTACATATACTTGAAGAAGTTAACAATAACACCGACATTCGTGTCTATATTAATCATTTCCAGCAGGCAATACATAAACCAGAAATGATCTGGAAAAACTTAACTATGTCTTGGTGAGATCTGATTTAGATAGTTAGGAGAAGAGGGTGGTTAGCAGAGAAGATATTTTAAAACATGTATACAACCAGCATAGATGATTAACAAACGAAAAACATGTGCATGTATTCCTAAAACAGAACCCAAGAGCGAGAATCAGAAACGGGGCATATGCAATACGATGATAACGATGCCAACATGAAATAGCAGGCTACGCTATTAACCATTGAAGTAAAACCTTGTTCTTCAATATAAACCTGATTTAAATAAAGCGAATGTTCTGTTCTGTTCATGTTCAGATGTGGAATATGAATATTGCCTTTCGCTATGGCGATTTTCATAGCGTTGTATCGAGGGGTATTATTTCTTTGTTTACAATAAACTATGCAACTACTATTTGCAGAGGTTCACTTAAGAATTCAAGATAAAAATGATATCACATTTTTGACAGTTTTTGGAACACTGTTTTATTTCTAAATCCTCAAGTATACCGATAGCATTTGGCAACTTTATAATCATATCCTATACACAGCTGCGTGGTGAGCTATTTTATTACTCCATCGAGAAAAAAATATAAACCATTTCCCTCTGCCAGTTGACGAAAATGGGAAAAGCAGACGGTAGAAATTGTAATTAAATGTCGATGAGATTAATCAGTCCATAAATTGAAACTCTGCAATAACCATCTATCAATGTGTCAATACAGAACAGCAGTCTTCTATCATCGCTAATGAATCCTTGTTACACCGAGCTCAGGATCCCCCATTCTATAGAGTTACGTTCAAACGATACCTACAGTTTTACACAACGACTTTGACGAGCATATCCAGCTCACACGTGATCACATAACAACATAAGCCCATCAGCGCAATAAGAATAATGACTAGGCAAAATTTAAAAAAACGGTATCAAAACGACGTTGAGAGCCTCTTACACAAGAACGTTATCGAATCAAGTAAACGAACAATTAAGCAATCAGACAAATTAGTAATGAAATAGATCTGGATTCAGGTGGTTTCTCGTTGGCTCAATAGTAACATACACGTACCGACTGAAGACCATAGACCAATCAGTTTTACATTACAACCGGAACATTTCGTTTACCTTTCTAAACATTGAAAACATTTTTAGAAGCTTCGTTTTATAAATCTAGAACTAAGAGTCTAAGATGTATACAAAATGATCTTGTATCATAAAGTTTATATTAAGAGATACAAAGATGATAGTGCAGCTAGCTATTTTCGAGGCAGATGGGTTTTCTGAGATTTCATTGCGCCAGAACTTAATTTCAGCAGATCACGAAGAATTTAACAGATATGCTGCATTTTTTTTTATCACCCAACACTGAAATAATTAGCTAATTTATAGACTACATTGAGAGACACCAGCTCAGATACGTATGCAGGATTAAAAACGTCAGGCAACTAATTGCAGAACAATTTATATAGTACACCTTTCGAAATATTAGATTACAGTACTAAGCATACTTGTGCTTATTATAACCAAATCAAGAGATAGTCAACAACAGCAGCACCCATTAATTCAAACAGAAAGCCAGTAAGATAAACTGCTTAGAAAGAAATACATTTCTTTTGAGATTGGACAAAAGGGTATCGATATGGATACAACCGAGATAACGGTTCAAAAGATCTTTAATATAACAACGTAACTATTTCTGTCCCGTGGATTTGAACAAGGTCCCGTCTGACAGTTGAATAAATTCACAGCGTTTCGAATCAATAAAGATTATGTAGTTATAAAAGAGGGCTGGAATGGATTTATCGATTAAAAATACCCAAGAATCAAAAGTTCCGAGCAATTATTGTACAATGTCAACAGATGCAGAGGCTTTGTTTCCACCAGATTGTCATTACGATAATTGTACACAGATTTCTATGATAAAAACACAATAATTGAGAATAGAGTCAAATGCCTTAGAAAAATCAATATATAAACATGAACTATGGCGTAATTATGTGGATGGACATACTAAGTCAAATACATGTAATGGGCTGTATTCTGTTAAAAACAATACGTTTCAATATCGTAATTAAAAGTCCAAATAAGACCAATGCACATACAGCCATATTGGTAGTACAGTACAATTCACAAACACACTTAAAAAACGTGCAATTTAGAATTAAGAAAACAACCACAAGAGGTCCAATATAACAGACGAAACTTCAACAACTTGAAGACAAAAAATTGTGAAAATGAAGTGACCTGTATATAATTCTACAGCTGTCAAACTCATCAATAACGTATTGATTTATGGACCGAGTGACACATTTTAATGGTTATATATTCCATTCAATGTGATTTACAATTGGTAAATTTAGAAAGAGTAAACACCGGTAAGTGTTTTATGGTGTAGGTATCATTCCCATTCAATTTTACATGGAATTTAGATTTCAATCCAAAGTTGAAAGGAATCTCAGTGGAAAAATTGACAAGTTAACAGTTGATATACTATATTGTGCACTGTTCGAAATGAAAGTCTGCTTAGAAACTCAGTGGAAGAGTTGACAGTTGGTATCCTATATTGTGCACTGTTCGAAATGAAAGTCTGCTTAGAAACTCAGTGGAAGAGTTGACAGTTGGTATACTATATTGTGCACTGTTCGAATTGAAAGTCTGCTTAGAAACTCAGTGGAAGAGTTAACAGTTGATATCCTATAGTGTGCACTGTTCGAATTGAAAGTCTGCTTAGAAACTCAGTCGAAGAGTTGACAGTTGGTATACTATATTGTGTACTGTTCGAAATGAATGTATGTTTAGAAACCCAGTGGAAGAGTTGACAGTTGGTATACTATATTGTGCACTGTTCGAAATGAAAGTCTGTTTAGAAACTCAGTGGAAAAGTGGACGGGTTAACAGTTGGTATACTGTATTGTGCACTGTTCGAAATGAAAGTCTGCTTAGAAACTCAGTGGAAAAGTTAACAGTTGGTATACTGTATTGTGCACTGTTCGAAATGAAAGTCTGTTTAGAAACTCAGTGGAAAAGTTAACAGTTGATATCCTATAGTGTGCACTGTTCGAAATGAAAGTCTGTTTAGAAACTCAGTGGAAGAGTTGACGTGTTAACAGTTAATATATTATCTTGTTGGTCGATTTAAAATGCAATACTGTTTAAAACCTCGGTGAAAGATTTGACACGTTAATCTTTACTATATTATAGTGTGCACTGTTTGAAATACATGTGTTAGAAACGCGGTGGAAGAGTTGACGAGTTAACAGTCAATATAATATATTGTTGACCGATTTAAAATCATGTAACATTGTTTAGAAACATATATAGTGGAAGAGATGGAAATTAAAAATTTAATAACTATACAATGTACTATATTATTAACCCAAGACTGCATAAAATCTAAACATTTGATATTTCCTTTTCACAATGTAAAATCTGGAGTTGCTAAATGCAGCTAGCTGTGTTGAAATTAAGAATAAAGCTGCTGAAATTCTAATAATTGAAATTATGTGATTTTGATTTGCTGGAGTCCTAAATATTGGCATTCAAGAAGGTGTACGAGGACAATGATACACTTATTGTAATTATCTATGTCAAAACGTAAGGATAATTCAGGATTTAAGTACAAATAATAAAACTTGAGTGAAAAATAGAAATAATGAGCACAGATAAATCAGTCAGTATGTATGCCCAATGAATGTCAAACCCCTTGCGGGGACGTAGACAGGTTTTTCTGGGCAGGCTACGCGGTTAACAAGTACTAAGCAATGTGTGTGAGGTGCCTTACTCAATTACACCACATACGTGCACTGACAAAGAGTATCGAACCCGGGACGCTCCCTTAGATTCCAAAACTGACGCTCTACCACTGAACAACGAACGCTGCACAACGTGTATACATAACTACTATATTAGCAAGCCTTTTATGGGAACGAAATCAATATGCAACTGTAAATAATTGTTCTATTACAATAACGAATAGAATCTGAAATAACGTCACATACAACCTTATAGATTAGGTGTAGACTCAATCGATGACGCACAAAACAATTGACCTCATTTGTAAACGCAATGGACCAACTAACATGCAAATAACTTACTGGATACAGAAGGAGACAGCTCTACTCCAACAAAGTTTAGAAATAAATAGGAAAGAAGTTTGTAAGAAAAGGTAATTATACGTGGAGGTAAGATCATAGATTGTTTCTTTGGTGTGTGAAATATGGTGATCACATTTGCAGACAATAACATCAACAAAGACACTAACAACAACAACAACAACAACAACACGACAACGTCAACGAATTAACACAGGGCACGTTGCACATGATGAGGAAGATAACTGTTGATTTTTTATAAAAATAGTACACAAATAATACTATTGTGAGAACTTATGCTCATTAATGCATTTTTCCATGTTGAAATTCACAGCTTAGATACTAGAAACATTACAGTTCTATCTGCATATGAATATTATACGCAATTAGAACTTTAATGCTCCAACTGAGTCTACTACACTATTGTACCGCTATTCGATTCTATTCTTTTGGATTTCTCGTGTCTCACTGTCCGAGAGTTTTTGATCGGAATTTGTTGATAATGGTAGACTGGCACTGTATAGGTTTTTGTATGTTTTCTTTCGTCTCTGCGCACACACAATTTGGTAATGAAATTTTGCCAGGAAGTTATGGTCTTTTGTGACCAAATCCACATACCACTCGTTATTCCAACAACAAGATTCATAAACACTTTCAACATAAACACTTCAATCTTAGGTGAACTATCATTGTTTGAGAAATACCACGAATCTCTGTTTACAAACTCATAGAATAAACATCCGATAACACAAATAGCTGGAACTGTATACAACACTGAAAATATTCCAATTCGAATCATTAGCACCTCAAGTTTGTCCGTCCGTACACCGTCGCTGCGAACACGTCGCCTAATTTTGAACATTGCAACTATTCCAGCGATTATGAAGCTAGTTCCAACAATAAGATACAATAATAATGGTGAGATTGCAAACCCTATTAACGTTTTATTGTTTTGGTTTCCAACATAGCATATCCCTGTTAGCTCGTCCGCGTCTACATCTCGCATTACAAGGATAAGAATAGTTTTAATAGCTGGCAAAGCCCAGGCAGCCAGATGGAAAAACGTGCTATGAAGTTGGATTGCTTCATGGCCCCATTTCAACCCCGCAGACAGGAACCATGTTAATGTCAACACAACCCACCACAAGGAGCTAGCAGTTCCGAAAAAATATAGAAGTAAGAACACTATGGCACAGTCTGTATTCTCTAAACCTTCTTGGATTAAAATTCTGAGTCTGCTATGATTGTCAATGGTATCACACGCGATGGAATCACGACCCGCAATTAGTCGAACAATATAAGCAATACTGTAGAAATTATAGCACATTGATATAAAAATAATTGGTCTTTCTGGATACTTAAATCTTTGTGAATCAATTAGAAATGTCAATACAGTAAATGAAGTGGAAACAAAACAAAGACCAGCCCATATCGACATCCAAATATCTGCGAAATATTTATCCTTTCCCGAAAATGCCTCATTTTTACCACATTTCAAAGCACATCTTTTGGTTCTGTTGATATACACATATTTTTCAGGGTGACTATATCGTCCACAAAGAACTTCCTTTGGTTTTATAATGGTTGTTTCAACTGAAGTAGGGTTGTTAAATTTCGAAGACTCGTACCCGTAATTAGTTTTCCTTGCCTTCGAAGAACCCACTTCTTCGACCTCTTCCGGCCCTGGCATGCACATGTGTCTCTCGTTGTTCTCTTTGGGAAATTGTGAGCAATTGAGAGCATCTGGCCACGGGAAGCCGAACTCTATTAATACTGGCTGGCATTTCTGTTTGACATTTTCACACAAAGGTCGACAAGGTCCAATGGTAGTCCTAACTTTTTCAGTACACATTGGCAAATATGCCGAACACAAGAAAAATCTCAGGTTACTAGAACATCCGTACTGTATTAGCGGGGAAAATGTTTGCAATGTTAACTCGGCATCTTTGACATTCGTGTGATTCACTACATTGGGCATACCCGTAACTGCATATCCAAGGTCCTTGCAAAGGTCCAGTTTGATAACGTCACATGACCGGACAATGCCTGTCCCTTCCACTCTAGCACTCGTGCACATTGAGCACGAGACAGCTAACAACAATACGGTTATCATCACACCTGCCATGGCTATTCTTCTCAATTATCCTCTATAAATCAGTCATGAAATGGCTGTAAAGAATTGCCACTGCAAACCCCACTAAATACAATCACCGTTCGTCTACACACGATCATGGCATTAAGCCAGCCTCACCATAATCCTCGTTAAATTCCATCTCAGCTGTTCCTGCTACCTCCGTGTACACTGTATGTCCCTCGTCATTTTCACCTTCTAAGCAATCCAACGGTTCCTTTGACAATATTATTACACTCCGATTTACTAAGTTTACATGGAACAACTCCAGTTTATTATGTGAATGTGAAAACTAGACCGTATGACTGTATAACTGCACGAATCTCATTCCGACCGTAGCTTCAAGTATTATCTATCGTAAACCGTGTAAGCTGTATTAAAACTGTTCGACATGTGGTGTATCCCAGGTTGTACTCAGTTACGCGACGATTCAGCCAATAGTGAACGCGCTCGATAGTCGTCTGCTCCGCCCAGCGTTTTAGCGGGTTAACAGCGCTACTCTATCAATCATGTCAGCGGGTGTCAATCACGACTCGGTGTCCATTTCAACCTTCCTATCTCTACCACTGCGAAGATACGGTTGTATAGCGTTCCATTATATACGATAATGCAGGCATTCAAGTCATTTGTTTGCCCGTAGTGATCCGAATCTAACCTTTCCTCTCATATTCTATTTTGACTGTAGTTTAGTGTTATTATAATAGTAACCTGCTCGACGTCAGACGAAGCTTTAACAATGCAGTTTGACTACCGTAGGGGGACCAAAAAAGACTAACTGTATATAATTTTGTAATATGATCTCTTGTTTTTAAAATAATGATTAACGACCGATTGTAATTTAACAGGGTGTAGAAGATAACAAGTGTTAAATTTAAATTATTCTCGGATAAAATGAAAACATTAGGTGAAATCCATATAACCACTAAGCTCCCGCCCATTTTCACCGCAAGTAATATTTTATTGGCAATTTTACACAATCAATTGTTTGAAATTATAGGTTCGCATGACAAATAATACTTTTTCTATATGGTTGTAAATACTCAAATTAGATCACGTACTTTAACTTGCCAACCTTCCTTGCTCCTATATCAAGATTATCTGCGGTATATTCCACTGTATCTATGTACTCGATCTCTGCGAATGTACGAACGGTTTATCTAGGTAAGAAATCTCTTAGATAAAATAATCTGTGATAACGAAGACCTTTCCTAGAAACAAACAAAGACACGCATGGACATAAATGCTACATGTTATATACATAACGTATTTTTAAAGACAGTATTTGTTTGGTCTTACGGAAAACATATCTAGCTGGCTTGCGGACGGTCGGAGGTTGTACCCGGGTGCTCGTCCGTGCCTGAAATACTGCTTGGAGGCAGGTCTTCCTCCTCGAACAGTTGAAGAGTCGCTGTCTGACCTAACTGTCGGTATAACATTTAGCCCCCAACCACCCCCCAAAAAAAGAACACAATTTACGGAAAACTAGATATAGCTACCAGGTAAGTCTTGTATCAAAGGGAAATAATTCAATTACGGTATTTAGACGTGTTGCACACAATTGTCCACCTTCTTATTCCTCTTTATTCCTATGAGAATATTTGTTGTTTGCATTATGATCATTGACCGAATCATAGGCATTATCTAATATGTCCATATGATCGAATCATAGGCACTATTCTGATATGTCCATATGATCGAATCATAGGCATTATCTATTTATGTTCATATGATCGAATCATAGGCACTATTCTGATATATCCATATGATCGAATCATAGGCATTATCTAATATGTTCATATGATCGAATCATAGGCATTATCTAATATGTTCATATGATCGAATCATAGGCATTATCTAATATGTTCATATGATCGAATCATGGGCATTATTCTGATATGTTCATATGATCGAATCATAGGCATTATTCTGATATGTTCATATGATCGAATCATAGGCGTTATTCTGATATGTTCATATGATCGAATCATGGGCATTATTCTGATATGTTCATATGATCGAATCATAGGCATTATCTAATATGTTTATATGATCGAATCATAGGCATTATCTAATATGTTCATATGATCGAATCATAGGCATTATCTAATATGTTTATATGATCGAATCATGAGCATTATCTAATATGTTCATATGATCAAATCATAGGCATTATTCTCATATGTTCATATGATCGAAACATAGACATTATCTAATATGTCCATTTGATCGAATCATAGGCATTATCTAATATGTCCATATGATCGAATCATAGGCACTATCTAATATGTCCATATGATCGAATCATAGGCATTATCTAATATGTCCATAGGATCGAATCATAGGCATTATTCTGATATGTTCATATGATCGAATCATGGGCATTATTCTGATATGTTCATATGATCGAATCATGAGCATTATCTAATATGTTCATATGATCGAATCATAGGCATTATCTAATATGTTCATATGATCGAATCATAGGCATTATTCTGATATGTTCATATGATCGAATCATGGGCATTATTCTGATATGTTCATATGCTCGAATCATGAGCATTATCTAATATGTTCATATGATCGAATCATAGGCATTATCTAATATGTTCATATGATCGAACGATAGGCATTATCTAATATGTTCATATGATCGAATCATAGGCATTATCTAATATGTCCATATGACCGAATCATAGGCATTATCTAATATGTCCATATGACCGAATCATAGGCATTATCTGATATGTTCATATGATCGAATCATAGGCATTATCTGATATGTTCATATGATCGAATCATAGGCATTATTCTGATATTTCCATATGATCGAATCATAGGCATTATCTATTTATGTTCATATGATCGAATCATAGGCACTATTCTGATATATCCATATTATCGAATCATAGGCATTATCTATTTATGTCCATATGATCGAATCATAGGCACTATTCTGATATGTTCATATGATCGAATCATAGGCACTATTCTGATATGTCCATATGATCGAATCATAGGCACTATTCTGATATATCCATATTATCAAATCATAGGCATTATTCTAATATGTCCATATGATCGAATCATAGGCATTATTCTGATATGTTCATATGATCGAATCATAGGCATTATTCTGATATGTTCATATGATCGAATCATGGGCATTATTCTGATATGTTCATATGATCGAATCATGAGCATTATCTAATATGTTCATATGATCGAATCATAGGCATTATCTATTATGTTCATATGATCGAACCATAGGCATTATCTAATATGTTCATATGATCGAATCATAGGCATTATCTAATATGTTCATATGATCGAATCATGAGCATTATCTAATATGTTCATATGATCGAATCATGGGCATTATTCTGATATGTTCATATGATCGAATCATGAGCATTATCTAATATGTTCATATGATCGAATCATAGGCATTATCTAATATGTTCATATGATCGAACCATAGGCATTATCTAATATGTTCATATGATCGAATCATAGGCATTATCTAATATGTCCATATGACCGAATCATAGGCATTATCTAATATGTCCATATGACCGAATCATAGGCATTATCTGATATGTTCATATGATCGAATCATAGGCATTATTCTGATATGTTCATATGATCGAATCATAGGCATTATTCTGATATGTTCATATGATCGAATCATGAGCATTATCTAATATGTTCATATGATCAAATCATAGGCATTATCTAATATGTTCATATGATCGAATCATATGCATTATTCTGATATGTTCATATGATCGAATCATAGGCATTATCTAATATGTTCATATGATCGAATCATAGGCATTATTCTGATAAGTTCATATGATCGAATCATAGGCATTATTCTGATATTTCCATATGATCGAATCATAGGTATTATCTATTTATGTTCATATGATCGAATCATAGGCACTATTCTGATATATTCATATTATCGAATCATAGGCATTATCTATTTATGTTCATATGATCGAATCATAGGCATTATTCTGATATGTCCATATGATCGAATCATAGGCATTATCTAATATGTCCATATGATCGAATCATAGGCATTATCTAATATGTTCATATGATCGAATCATAGGCATTATCTGATATGTTCATATGATCGAATCATAGGCATTATTCTGATATGTTCATATCATCGAATTATAGGCATTATTCTGATATGTCCATATGATCGAATCATAGGCATTATTCTGCTATGTTCATATGATCGAATTATAGGCATTATTCTGATATGTTCATATGATCGAATCATAGGCATTATTCTGATATTTCCATATGATCGAATCATAGGCATTATTCTGATATGTTCATATGATCGAATCATGGGCATTATTCTGATATGTTCATATGATCGAATCATGAGCATTATCTAATATGTTCATATGATCGAATCATAGGCATTATCTAATATGTTCATATGATCGAACCATAGGCATTATCTAATATGTTCATATGACCGAATCATAGGCATTATCTAATATGTCCATATGACCGAATCATAGGCATTATCTGATATGTTCATATGATCGAATCATAGGCATTATTCTGATATTTCCATATGATCGAATCATAGGCATTATCTATTTATGTTCATATGATCGAATCATAGGCACTATTCTGATATATCCATATTATCGAATCATAGGCATTATCTATTTATGTCCATATGATCGAATCATAGGCACTATTCTGATATGTTCATATGATCGAATCATAGGCACTATTCTGATATGTCCATATGATCGAATCATAGGCACTATTCTGATATATCCATATTATCAAATCATAGGCATTATTCTAATATGTCCATATGATCGAATCATAGGCATTATTCTGATATGTTCATATGATCGAATCATAGGCATTATCTAATATGTTCATATGATCGAATCATAGGCATTATTCTGATATGTTCATATGATCGAATCATAGGCATTATTCTGATATGTTCATATGATCGAATCATGGGCATTATTCTGATATGTTCATATGATCGAATCATGAGCATTATCTAATATGTTCATATGATCGAATCATAGGCATTATCTATTATGTTCATATGATCGAACCATAGGCATTATCTAATATGTTCATATGATCGAATCATAGGCATTATCTAATATGTTCATATGATCGAATCATGAGCATTATCTAATATGTTCATATGATCGAATCATGGGCATTATTCTGATATGTTCATATGATCGAATCATGAGCATTATCTAATATGTTCATATGATCGAATCATAGGCATTATCTAATATGTTCATATGATCGAACCATAGGCATTATCTAATATGTTCATATGATCGAATCATAGGCATTATCTAATATGTCCATATGACCGAATCATAGGCATTATCTAATATGTCCATATGACCGAATCATAGGCATTATCTGATATGTTCATATGATCGAATCATAGGCATTATTCTGATATGTTCATATGATCGAATCATAGGCATTATTCTGATATGTTCATATGATCGAATCATGAGCATTATCTAATATGTTCATATGATCAAATCATAGGCATTATCTAATATGTTCATATGATCGAATCATATGCATTATTCTGATATGTTCATATGATCGAATCATAGGCATTATCTAATATGTTCATATGATCGAATCATAGGCATTATTCTGATAAGTTCATATGATCGAATCATAGGCATTATTCTGATATTTCCATATGATCGAATCATAGGTATTATCTATTTATGTTCATATGATCGAATCATAGGCACTATTCTGATATATTCATATTATCGAATCATAGGCATTATCTATTTATGTTCATATGATCGAATCATAGGCATTATTCTGATATGTCCATATGATCGAATCATAGGCATTATCTAATATGTCCATATGATCGAATCATAGGCATTATCTAATATGTTCATATGATCGAATCATAGGCATTATCTGATATGTTCATATGATCGAATCATAGGCATTATTCTGATATGTTCATATCATCGAATTATAGGCATTATTCTGATATGTCCATATGATCGAATCATAGGCATTATTCTGCTATGTTCATATGATCGAATTATAGGCATTATTCTGATATGTTCATATGATCGAATCATAGGCATTATTCTGATATTTCCATATGATCGAATCATAGGCATTATTCTGATATGTTCATATGATCGAATCATGGGCATTATTCTGATATGTTCATATGATCGAATCATGAGCATTATCTAATATGTTCATATGATCGAATCATAGGCATTATCTAATATGTTCATATGATCGAACCATAGGCATTATCTAATATGTTCATATGACCGAATCATAGGCATTATCTAATATGTCCATATGACCGAATCATAGGCATTATCTGATATGTTCATATGATCGAATCATAGGCATTATTCTGATATTTCCATATGATCGAATCATAGGCATTATCTATTTATGTTCATATGATCGAATCATAGGCACTATTCTGATATATCCATATTATCGAATCATAGGCATTATCTATTTATGTCCATATGATCGAATCATAGGCACTATTCTGATATGTCCATATGATCGAATCATATGCACTATTCTGATATATCCATATTATCGAATCATAGGCATTATTCTAATATGTCCATATGATCGAATCATAGGCATTATCTAATATGTCCATATGATCGAATCATGAGCATTATCTAATATGTTCATATGATCGAATCATGGGCATTATTCTGATATGTTCATATGATCGAATCATGAGCATTATCTAATATGTTCATATGATCGAATCATAGGCATTATCTAATATGTTCATATGATCGAACCATAGGCATTATCTAATATGTTCATATGATCGAATCATAGGCATTATCTAATATGTCCATATGACCGAATCATAGGCATTATCTAATATGTCCATATGACCGAATCATAGGCATTATCTGATATGTTCATATGATCGAATCATAGGCATTATTCTGATATGTTCATATGATCGAATCATAGGCATTATTCTGATATGTTCATATGATCGAATCATATGCATTATTCTGATATGTTCATATGATCGAATCATAGGCATTATCTAATATGTTCATATGATCGAATCATAGGCATTATTCTGATATGTTCATATGATCGAATCATAGGCATTATTCTGATATTTCCATATGATCGAATCATAGGTATTATCTATTTATGTTCATATGATCGAATCATAGGCACTATTCTGATATATCCATATTATCGAATCATAGGCATTATCTATTTATGTTCATATGATCGAATCATAGGCATTATTCTGATATGTCCATATGATCGAATCATAGGCATTATCTAATATGTCCATATGATCGAATCATAGGCATTATCTAATATGTTCATATGATCGAATCATAGGCATTATCTGATATGTCATATGATCGAATCATAGGCATTATTCTGATATGTTCATATCATCGAATTATAGGCATTATTCTGATATGTCCATATGATCGAATCATAGGCATTATTCTGCTATGTTCATATGATCGAATTATAGGCATTATTCTGATATGTTCATATGATCGAATCATAGGCATTATTCTGATATTTCCATATGATCGAATCATAGGCATTATTCTGATATGTTCATATGATCGAATCATGGGCATTATTCTGATATGTTCATATGATCGAATCATGAGCATTATCTAATATGTTCATATGATCGAATCATAGGCATTATCTAATATGTTCATATGATCGAACCATAGGCATTATCTATATGTTCATATGACCGAATCATAGGCATTATCTAATATGTCCATATGACCGAATCATAGGCATTATCTGATATGTTCATATGATCGAATCATAGGCATTATTCTGATATTTCCATATGATCGAATCATAGGCATTATCTATTTATGTTCATATGATCGAATCATAGGCACTATTCTGATATATCCATATTATCGAATCATAGGCATTATCTATTTATGTCCATATGATCGAATCATAGGCACTATTCTGATATGTCCATATGATCGAATCATAGGCACTATTCTGATATGTCCATATGATCGAATCATATGCACTATTCTAATATGTCCATATGATCGAATCATAGGCATTATTCTAATATGTTCATATGATCGAATCATAGGCATTATCTAATATGTTCATATGATCGAATCATGGGCATTATTCTGATATGTTCATATGATCGAATCATAGGCATTATCTAATATGTTCATATGATCGAATCATGGGCATTATTCTGATATGTTCATATGATCGAATCATAGGCATTATTCTGATATGTTCATATGATCGAATCATAGGCATTATTCTGATATGTTCATATGATCGAATCATGGGCATTATTCTGATATGTTCATATGATCGAATCATAGGCATTATCTAATATGTTCATATGATCGAATCATAGGCATTATTCTGATATGTTCATGAATGTAATATAATTCGACCATACAACTTAACGGCATGCAATCGAGTTCGTCCTCGACACGAGACCCACCTTTCCATCACCAAATTCCATTAAAATCTGCTTGAAACATTTGCGTAAATTTCTATATTTTCACAGACATAATTTTCAAATTGATACCAAATTGAATTTGAACTTGCTATGCAGAGATGAAATGTCCAATTGAATACAACTTTATAACTATTGCATTCCTGGGTGGGCAATATGAAAAATAGTACGCATTAACCATTGTTCACAATACGTTTCTTGATAAAGCAATTGGCGTATACGACAATGCTATATTAATTTATTACGCTTCAATGCATTTTCCAGTATTTTGACTGGATAATCTTGCCGTCAATGTATTGTGATAGCGCCGGGCTAGGCAGGGTATATAACATTTAAAATATATACCTTTCGCGTATGACAGACGGATCTGCAGTACAGTGGTTATAATACGTTGGACTGTTAATCCAGGGATCGCAGGTTCGATCCCCCGTCTGACCCTAATAAAATGAACAGTCTTTCAGATGGGACATTAAACCGAGGTCTCGTGATGGTGCTTTACACCGTACACGTAAAAGAATCAGAGGAGACACTGGAATGAGTCTCTCTCTGTATCATTGCATTATCCTCCAACAATCTAAAATGACTAATCTCTTCAGGAGGCGTCGCTCATATGGGCAACCGGTAGCGACGATAAATAAACGTAAAACTCACACCTTTCGCGCGCCTTACGATTCTTAAAATACAACCAGAAGCTGCGCGTACGGTTCGATGAAGCGCCATGCAACTGCACAAGACGCTGAAATAAATATGGAGGTAATGTTCGCCATTTGATACCATTTCAATATGTTGAATTGCTTAACACACGGTACAACTAACAGCGAAACACGATATGAAAATCTATGGAACATTTATGGGATCTCAAATCTGGACGATCTGGTGTCAGTGTAAAAATCACACATTCGTGAACTTACTCAATTGAGGCTGTCGACAGGGCAAACATAATAAAATAAAATGGATGAAAATCCTTAAACATGTGACTGAAAACATTGTTTTCAGCGCAAGAAATATGTTATTTGATTTGTTTACATGGTATAATATTATAAGTATATAGTGTCGGCGGTTAGGGGCATATCACTCCTGGCCGGCACTATTTTATTTGCTGATATCGACAAACCAATTAACATATTTTATTTTCGTTTCTGTGCGCATATTTTAATTTTTAAATATCTGGTAGTTTTTACCACCAAAAAAAAACAACACACATAATTCTGATATAGTTTCGCTTTAAACAATATAATTGCCAATTAATGTGTCGCTTTAAATGATCTAATACAGCACTGTCTAGACTAAGCTTAGTAAGTACATAGCTTACGTATATATCTAACCGGAACTCTCCCACAAGAGGTAATTGCTTTTGGCCAACTGTGCTTATACCGTAGTTGTAGTGTAAGCGCCATTTGAAGCTAAATGTGGAGTGACCGCACCACTAGTACCAGCCATCCATACAGACGCATGATATCTGAACCTCACCCACCGACATGAATCTGAAGCTAGCCATTGCCATGCTGTATGACTAGAACAATCTACAAAAATGAACGTTGGACCTGATGAAGTTAGGATTTACGTGGAATGGTCAATAACTAACTTGTCAATGGTATCGTTTCTTACGGAGGTTGGTGCACCCATGTACTGGTTAACCGCTGGAGCCTGCCCAGGAAAGGTGTTGTTAGGTAAACTGCCCGCCGGCGATATAGCCCAAAAATGGTGCTGATGCAGGCGTAAAACCCGAAATATAAATAAATTCAATGGTATCGTGCTTAATAGCTAAACTATTTTATCTGTACAGGTTGTGTATCGAAGGGAAACAATCCAATGCTAGTATGCAAACTATCTAAGCGCTATTGTCGATCCTGCACAACGCATTGTATACAGTCAATGATATAGATGCAGTTCACAACACCTTCTGTGGTCCAAGTGGCTACGGTTGTTTTCCCTCAACGATGTATGTTCGAAACCCACTGGGGGGTTTCCAATTAGTTCGTGAGAGGAAGGTATCCAGCTGGATTGGGAAGGTCGGTGGTTCTACCTTAGTGCCTGAATACGTCAACAATACTGATCGAAGCGGCACCAGGGGTCTTTCTCTTATACATACTAGCTGGAGAGTCGGCATATGACCTAAGCTGGTGCGACTTTAAGATACCCCGTGCGAGCAGACGATTGAACAGACGTAAGTCACAATAGCTGACCTTAATTACTGTTGTGTGGAGCTAATACGGAATGTTGGACACATTATAGCAACTCTAATACAGGAACACTAATGGAAGTTGTATAACGCAAAGTAAGTGCTTGATTATTATAGTGTCACCCATATTAAAAGGGCCAGCCCAATTGACTTATGTATGAGACACCTCTTTATATGAACATCAGTCCTTCCCGAATCATATCCTTGCAGACCAGGTGCCAGACTGATAAACACTCGATAACCATTATTTAACTAGCTGACGGTTCACCAACCTGCCATATCAGAATGAAACCCCGACGAGGTACGAAACTTCTACTGGAACGATTTATGTGCCCGACGTTGCTTCTTCGTCCAGTCGTGTGTTTTACGTTTATTTATCGTCGCTACCGGATGCCCATATGAGCGACGCCTCCTGAAGAGATTAGTCATTTTAGATATTTAGAGGATAGTGCAATAATACTGACAGAAACCCATTCCAGTCTCCTCTGCTTATTTTACGTGCACAGTGTAAGGCACCGACACTGAATACTTTTAATTTCATTAGGGTCAGACGGATTACCTGGATTACCAGTCCAGCGTGTTAACAACTGTGACGTCCAGTCGTAATTCGACACTTGGTCTTATATCATAGGTGCTAAATATTACATACCAATGTACATTTCTGTAAAGTTTGCCACACAATATCTATAAACTACGCTGCTGTTATTGTAAATAAATGCAATTAAAACGTGCCCCCATATCAAACACCAATGAACAGTTCTGTAAAGTTTGGTGAGTGTATGAGGTGCCACATCATATCTATTAGCCTGGGAACAGGCGTCGATATATTTTGCCTGGACAGTCAAATAAATATATTTTAACACCGAGACTATTAATTGGGCCGAATTGAGTTTCTGATCATATCTAGCGTCATTTTGTCAGACGTTAAAACGTGAAAAATCGACAGACTGGAACCCAGGCTACATATCTATAAACTATGTCATGGATCATAACGCTGCTGTTATTGTATATAAATGCAACTAAAACTCCAATGCCACACTTCAAACACCAATGAACATTTCTGTAAAGTTTGCTGATTGCAGAAGCTAAGGTTAAGGTGCATCATTCCACATAACATTAAATAATGGCCACTTGATGACAAACTTATTTTATGTGGCCACGGAATGAACAAATCATTATTTTGTATTAGGCCACATCCCCTACCACTAAGTACGAACGGACGAAATGACACCTATATATGCCTCACCTCACAAGTAGCGGCATAAAACCAGATTTCAATTTTAGCGACTATATTATATTCAACATATATTGTTGCACTATTACATAAAACGAACTTTCGATTTGTTTGTACATTTTCAAAAATCAATATGTGACACGTGTGCCAATATGACGTACTCGTACGAATACTTTACACGTGTGACGTATTCGTAGGCGTGACATATACGCCTTTACATGGCGTCATAACTGATTGACAATACGAAAACGTAGAAAGAATACATATCTAGATTTTCAAATTCAGTCATGTTTGAAGTACATTCATATTTCTATTACATATGTGTGATTAGGGACCTCCGTAGCCAAGTGGTTACCACCGTTGAACCCACATCACTTGCCAGTCACAGCTGCCCAACTGTGGATCTCGAATTCGTTCATGGAAACTATTCAACTGGCTTGTGGATGGCCGATGGTATTACCCGGGTACCCGTCCGTTCCTGAAATACTGCAAGGAGGGCACACCAATAATGAGTGCTTAGTGCGATTAAACACCCACTGTGGAAGATGTGATGGACCAATTTACATTTAAACCCCACTGTGGAAGATGTGATTGACCAATTTACATTTAAACCAAAGCCAATTTCAGATGCTGTGGGAAAGATAATAGACAGTACCATTTTCATTGTGGATAACTGTTCAACACTTGTTTTCTGAGGCTTAGAGTCGCCATATTCGAAATGCTGTATTTCATCAGTTAACACGTATTTAGCATTATATTTATGAACTTGTAAAACAAGAAGACGGCTTCCAACAACAAGAGTGCCAAATGCCACAATATTCTAGCGTCGTAGTTTGGTGAAGGCTGGATGAAAAACTGTTGAAGCTAGAGATAGGACATAACGAATTTTGACAATTGAAGGGATACAACCCGGGAGCGACAAACATGGCCGAGATAGTATGCCAATATTGTATGCAAGTTGTGAAGATTGAACAAAGACTGTTCAAGGTAGAGAGTGGGCATGGTTGTTAATGCATAATACGACCCGGTTTTAAAACAGACATATTTATGTACATTAAAAACAATCATAAACATTAAATATGAGCCAATCACCTGTGAATGGAGACTGCAAAGAATGATTATTTATATGTGCCTTTGTTTGTTCCAATCTTTACAAATGTATGTCACAAGACATGCACGTCTTGGTCAAGGCACGAACTCCAACGAAGGCGTAGGATACTGGGATAATGGACATCTATTGACAGCGGACTAGTTCCTGGGGTTACGTGCTGGACTCGCGTGTCTGAGAGCGTTCAGCCAGCATAGATCTTTCTTCAAATCGACATGATATGGCCGCATGCGGTGCTAACTGTCAGCTCCATTCTTCGATGGCGTATGGAAAACATTTAGGATATGGCACAAAAAGGAACAATTTCCGAAATACAGAAAATATCATCACAAACTGTGTCATCCTGTAAATGAACATTTATTTGTTTGTTTGATTGTTCGGGTTTTACACCTGAATCAGCTCTATTTTGGGCTATACCGCCGGTGGGCAGAACAACACCTTTCCTGGGCAGGCTTCAGCGGTTAACCAGTACTTGGTGCACCAACCTCAGTATGAAACTGCAAACGTTATCATATACATGAGACACGGAATGAGCGGGGCTCGAAACCGTGACCATCATTGATGATAGGTTACAGTGGTATACAAGTCAGCGACATTAACCACTCGACCCCGGAGGCGGACTGTAAATGACGATTCCTCTTATTGCATCATCACTCAAGAACAGCACACGACTATACACTTCAACAACTTTACATACATTGTCATTACAAACTTGTCAATATTTACAACTGCGGAACCAAGCATTTTGCCTTCTTATAGAGTGTTCGTGTTTAGGGTTTAAAGCCACACCAACAGCTCAGGTTATATGGCAACTCCCCAGCAAACATTGGTGGAAGACGTCCCCTGGTGCCCCTGCGAGCAGTAATACAGGACCGGATGGGCACCTCTGTAGAACCACCGACATTGCTCAAGCCAGCTGGATAGCTTCCTCACATGAATGAATGAATTCGACATCCCCAGTGGGATTCGAGCCTACAGTGGCATGGTGCAAGTGACTTGAAGTCAACAATCGTAACCACTTGCCTTCTTATAGAAATAATGTTCTTGATCTTGTCCTCGTCTTGGAAACTACTAAATAAAACGTGTGAGATTTTAAACAGTCAAAGTTACGGACATATTTCCGAACTATCATAGTACCATGACCACAGGCACACGTTATGCCATACTGGCTTATTTTGATAAGGCATACAACGGAAATAATACAAACATGCTGAAACAAGGGGAAATTACGAACAAATTACTAATATGTCCCCATGTAGACCTTAATACACACATACCTGTTATGTTCCGCAAATCCGCCAAATAACACATCACAAGAATGACCCATTGTTTCATCTTAAATGGCCGGAAATACAGTTTTGGGAAATGTCATGAATTTGGGGTTTTCGCTGCCCATGACAAAATGTGTACATGGTGTTTTCTAATGAGTTTATACCGTTATATCATGTTCATAACAGCTGGAACTTCCACTTACCTCGCTAAAAGGCAGTCGTTCTCCCGAGAAACACGCCGTCTGCAGCATTGTGCCAGTGACTATGAGCGTATAAACGCTGCATATTTCGTCGATATCTTAATGTTTACGTGCTACTGCAAATGGAGTTCATGCAACAAAGGGAGGCAACTAAATTCAGAAAACGTTCATAATCTCGTTTTGTCTGCCTGGTCATACCATTACATGTTTTCAAGTAAGAAAGAGAGGCAACTAAGTCCAGAATAATTCGGACCTAAAATGAGTGTAGAGAGTATACAAAGAACATCCAATCACTTTAGGATACAAAACAAGAAGCGATGCAAATTTTCATCTTGAACGAATTTATGAATATCAGTTATTCCCCTACCAGCTATTTTGTAGTATTTCGGATGACACCGGAACCATTGACGACGTTATGAATGTGCATTGTCCAGCCACGCGAGACAACTTATTTAATTCCCCATATTTCCGCTACATTGTCTAACACTTTACTATTTATGGGCGGTAAGACACGCCTTTTTTCCAGACATTAAGCTTGAAATAAAAAGAGTATTGGTTACGAACGAACATGGTGTCAACACAGATCCCTAGAATAGCGATTGTAATATATATCAATATAAGGAAAGGGGGCGAGTAAGGTCGCTGACTTCAAATCACTTGCCCCTACTGACCTCATCGCTGTACCTTCGAATCACATTGTGGGTGTCGAATTCTCTAATGTGAGGAAGATATCCAACTGTATTGAGACAGTGGTTATACCCTGGTGCTCGTTCGTGCCTGAACTACTGATAGGAGGATAGCTGGAGAGTGGACCGTAGTCAATTGGCCTTAGCAGTCGGTGCGACTTTAAACGCCGAAAGCAAACACATAATAACTGCTGTTCCCATTAAGATTATAGATAACAATCTGCTGTATTCCCATCAGTTGGTTGATATTTCATTATTTCAGGAGGTATGTGTTTGGCTGGACAGAGAAGTATGAATAGGCTAAATCTTGTGATTCTATTTTTTATTGTGTGTATAAGCAATGTATCTGGGGACAGTCTCAGCGATACTCACCACGTAAGCCGGGAGGAATTCGCAGATCTACTTACAGAGGTCAGAAACTTTGCCGCACATCAACTTCGAATAAACGATGAACTTGAACGTAAACTAAATGAACAAAGTTTAGTAATTCAGCAGCTGCAGGCAACCACTCTGAAACAAGAGGAAGAGATAAAGCAACAGAAAGGAACAATGAAGGAACCAAAGAATACATCAGCTTCTGTAGATAAAACAGCGACACAGAATACTAGTATGCGAACCATCAGTACTTTAATTATCATTATATAATATTTAATTATAGAATTAATTGTGAATACTAGTCATTTCTTTTAAAACACAATTAAATTCAGTACATCCCCGATGGAATGAGTACCGTATAAAGTGAATCTAGCAGCCCCAAGAGTTGGAGATAAGGAAATCCCGCCACGCATCTTCAGTCCTCGGGTGCCATTTCCTTATCTGCAACTCTATGGAGGCGGTAGATTTATTTTCGTACCTTTTCTTAGGCTTTTGGTGTACTTTGTGTTTTTAAGTTTATTTGACATCGCTACCGGTTGCCCATATGAGCGACGCCACCTGAACAGATTATTAATTTTAGATTTTGGAGGACATTGCAATGATACAGACAGAGACCCATTCCAGAGTCTCCTCTGGTTCTTTTACGTATAGGTAATCTCGGTTTAAAGTCCCATCTGAAAGACTGTTACTAATAGTAGGGTCAGACGGGGCATTGAACATGCGATCACTCTATTCACAGGTGAACGTGTTAACCACTGGACTACTGACCCATATGTATGATCCGCTTTGATACTCACATTGACATTCATTGTCACTTCAAATTAAACACCATGTTAAGTTTAACGGAATGTTTATTACCGCTAAAGTTTTACATCCAATATGGGTAAAGATTCAAATAACATATAGCTTTAACCATCATAATAGGATGCAGTAATAAATAACACGATTTAATTATATAATACCATTTTAACCCCATTTCACTTGCATTGTTTGTAACCATCCGGCCTCTCATCACAGTGACACTGATCTCCCTATAAACCTTGTTATGTATTAATTCCATTTAGTACCATGATGTCATAGATTATTTGAATCTTTACCGGTGTTGGACGTAAAGGTATAGCATTAAAAATATAAACCGTTAAACTTAACATGTACGTGTTTTACGTTTATTTATCGTCGCTACCGGTTGCCCATATGAGCCACGCCTCATGAAGATATTAGTCATTTTAGATTTTTGGAGGATAGTGCAATGATACAGACAGAGACCCATTCCAGAGTCGCACGCACGCACGCACGCACGCACGCACGCACGCACGCACGCACGCACGCACGCACGCACGCACGCACGCACGCACGCACGCACGCACGCACGCACGCACGCACGCACGCACGCACGCACGCACGCACGCACGCACGCACGCACGCACGCACGCACGCACGCACGCACGCACGCACGCACGCACGCACGCACGCACGCACGCACGCACGCACGCACGCACGCACGCACGCACGCACGACGCACGCACGCACGCACGCACGCACGCACGCACGCACGCACGCACGCACGCACGCACGCACGCACGCACGCACGCACGCACGCACGCACGCACGCACGCACGCACGCACGCACGCACGCACGCACGCACGCACGCACGCACGCACGCACGCACGCACGCACGCACGCACGCACGCACGCACGCACGCACGCACGCCACGCACGCACGCACGCACGCACGCACGCACGCACGCCGCACGCACGCACGCACGCACGCACGCACGCACGCACGCACGCACGCACGCACGCACGCACGCACGCACGCACGCACGCACGCACGCACGCACGCACGCACGCACGCACGCACGCACGCACGCACGCACGCACGCACGCACGCACGCACGCACGCACGCACGCACGCACGCACGCACGCACGCACGCACGCACGCACGCACGCACGCACGCACGCACGCACGCACGCACGCACGCACGCACGCACGCACGCACGCACGCACGCACGCACGCACGCACGCACGCACGCACGCACGCACGCACGCACGCACGCACGCACGCACGCACGCACCCGAGAGCTGAAGATGCGTGCACAGAACTCGACAGCGATTCTTCAGCCCTCGGATGGGATTTCCTTATCTGCAACTATCGGAGGTGCTAAATTCACTTGATCTCACACGACCAAAACGGCTCCTAAAGGTGTATGGATTAAAGTCTTATCAACAGTTTAGGTCATATGGCAATTCTCCAGCTAATAATGGTGGACGAAGACCCCCAGTGGACTCCGAGCAGTATTTCAGGCACGGACGGGCACCCGGTTTGAACCACCGACCGTCCACAAGCCAGCTGGATAATATGTCAACACTAATAGCCAATTTCATATATCATCATATTCCATAGCATAGTATATATACTTGCTCTACTTTTCAGCTTTAACATTACTATATTGGGAAGAGCCGTCTATAATGATGTTAGAACTTGTGGCTCGACCCATTTTTGCTTTCTTTGCATATATTGTATGTAAATTCTGTGTCATAATAGAGTAAAATAAAATATGATTAACCCTTTCAACACCAAGTAACTGACATGGACTGGTCCATGATATCTTTAGACCAATAAATTAATAACAAAATTACATTTGGATCAGTTCATTTATCAAAATGGGTAAACAAATCAACAAGTCTTTATTATTAATAGTATTATTATTATAGACGCAGGACAATGCCATATCTATTTTTAGAAACGCCTGTTGTTTTGTTACGAGCATCGAGTATGACCTATAATGACATGTGCATTATCGTATTGTTTGCTATCGAGTAACACGGGTGGTCATGTGACATCGGCTTGGCCAATCATTTGACATAGGAGATGAGGCATACGTGCGTGCATCTAGTATAATAAAATGTTTACTTTCTTACAGGATCTACAAAACGATCGTCACGTACAACACGTTTTGCTGACAATACTGTAGCATTTTTCGCCACACTATCACAGCCATTTATGGACCACCTTGGTCAACATCAAAATATTGTATTCGAAAATATTGTTACGAACATCGGCAACGCATATAATAACCACCAAGGCGATTTTGTGGCCCCAGTAAACGGTCTATACCTCATAACCACAAGCATTTTATCGAGGCAAAACAAAGAATTCTGGGCAGCTGTGACTGTCAATGGTACAGAAATTGTAAGACTGAATGGACGTGGAACAGATGGACGGCATGGCAGCGGAGCACAGACATTGATCTTGCAGCTCAGTAAAGGTAATACATGCATGTTCTAAAATGTCATATTTGTTCTTAGATCTTCGATCAAAGGCCAACTTTGTGTGTCAAGAATAATTGTAGTAGATCAAACAAAACGACTATCTTGCAATTAAGACATACATGTACATGGCCCTCTATATCACCAGGTTCCAGGGTTCGATAACAAACTACGGTTACCCGTATCATTATACCCAGGTTCCAGGGTTCGATAACAAACTACTATGGTTTCAAATTAGAGTTATTACGGTTCTAAGCAAACATTCAATTCTCTTCAAATTCCTAAAGGATATAACCAAGGGGTAAAAGAAATCAGAGTAGAGGTTGTCTACCCCGGACATAAGGTCACTAGGAGTAGCTTTGAAAATGGCAGTCAAGCCATTGTACTTTAAAGCACCATATATTGGCACATAGATGTGATAAAAGGGGATTTGGAGGTGTGGGAATTCAATTATTGCAGTAGCCATGCTCTTGAACAAATATGTATAATGTTGGGTCATCCATTGTGTATGATTTCATATACCAAGCCTTTATTAATACTGATTGCAGTCAATGTGTTTTTGAGCAAACCATATATATATGCTTTCCAATTGACAGTCTGTTTACTGTAGGATTTATGTATTCAAATATAACCAAAATATAAGAAAACTGATAAGTGTATGCTTAACATTTAAACACAATGATTTCTTTTACGGTTCTATTACATAATGCATGGTCTTCCCCCATATGCAGGGTTTCCCCAACTTTTTCAAGAAATAAAATAGAATTTCAAAATACCCAAACAATACAGGGCTTGAATTTCTGATTCAGTAATTAAGAAGTCCTACAATCTCTATTTATACTGTTGCGACCAACACATAATACCTTAGTGTTTTTATGTGAATGCTTCTGAATTATAGTGATATAAGCATTATTTTATCCTGCACACATGCTACTTTTAAATCGACAAATTCTCTGTCAATAGAAATTGGCATTCACGAAGCAAAACTAAGCGTTTGGATATTCCTGGAGAACCCACAGTAAATCAGTGCTGCAGTTATATGAGAAATACATAAACGGTCGTGTTGAATGCTAATTTCAAAGAATAACACTTGTTTATGAATTCCCGTCATTACAGGAGACGATGTGTCCGTACAAAACCTGGCGGTGGATGATGATTATTGGGGAGATAAGTTCAGTAGCTTTGGAGGATTCCTGATACAAGAGTTCGAGATTGGATCTCCAGCAATTGTTGGTTAAATATTATGATGCCTCGGTTAATATTCATATTTCTGGGGGTGATATTATTCATATTGCCCACTAAGGAAAGCAATGTTTATTTTATTATACTGAACCCAGTTGCAAGTATTTGAAAATCAAGAATTAAGTTGACTTGTCTGCGTGTTTTTCAGTCTTTTTCTGACAATAACGCGTTCAAATGTTCTAATGCAACTTTAAGCACATGTTGACATTATTGCGCCTGAAGCGTGTATGCATGCATTTGAATAACCGGCTATTCATTGCAGAGTGTGACTATATTAACGTGGGTATACCAAAACGATTATATAGCACATATAAGTTTTCTGTATAGCGTTTTGCTGATTCAGACTATGGAAAGTTTGCATTGAGTTAAACTTTATTTATTTTACAAAGATTATGAAGCAAGTTTTAACAACTTATATTAATCACTCTCATTGGCGCGGATGAAAGCGTAAATATGGTCATTCGTGTGGGCGGAAACCGGAGTACCCGGGGAAAAACCACATTTCCGATCTGGCGACAACTGTACCTTCTCACATACTTCTGCAGTGATGAGAAACGAGCGCGCTAACCACTGCGCTAATCGGACAGTAGGTACATGTCATATATCATCTGTCACATTCACTGTCATTTTATTACATATTTAAACTCTAATATGCAACAACCCATGCTCCATACTTAAATAATGAATCACGAGTTAATAATTTCCATTGGGGTATGAACTACATTGGGTGGGTTTAAGGTTACCGTGGATGTCGACGGTATTTCATACCCCAATGGAAACTATTAACTTGCGATTCATTACTTATATTTACATTAATTATTCTTTTCAATGAGACAAAGAACAAACAAATGTTACACTTTCCAATTAAAATGTATTTAGTCCAAATGTCCGACTTAACATGAGGCGGGGATCTGATAATTAGATCATCATTGGATAAGCTGTAAGACACGCTTTTTCTCGCGAAGAACGCTGCCTAACACTGCGAATGCGCATGCCCGTAACATCGAGTGCGCATATCATTAGTTGGAAACCCTCATAAGCAATTTACAGACGGATATGTAGCCCAGTGGTAAAACGCTGGACTGGTAATCCAGGGATCGCAGGTTCGATCCCCCGTCTGACCCTAATAAAATTAACTGTCTTTCAGATGGGACGTTAAACCGAGGTCTCGTGTCGGTGCTTTACACCGTGCACGTAAAAGAACCAGAGGAGACTCTGGAATGGGTCTCTGTCTGTATCATTGCACTATCCTCCAACATCTAAAATTACTAATCTCTTCAGGAGGCGTCGCTCATATGGGCAACCGGTAGCGACAATAAATAAACGTAAAACACACGCAATTGTATAAAATAAAGGCACATACGTTCATCGAAGGAAATGCAATAGCGATATAAACATAACCAATTATTGTACTTCACTTCCCTCACTGCCTATCTCGGTCTGTATTAAAGGTGGGAAAAGGTAGAACGTGTTTCGAGTGTGTGTGTTTTACGTTTATTTATCGTCGCTACCGGTTGCGCATATGAGCGACATCTCCTGAAGAGATTAGTCATTTTAGAATTTTGGAGGATAGTGCAATGATACAGACAGAGACCCATTCCAGAGTCTCCTCTGGTTCTTTTACGTACACCGAAACGAGACCTCGGTTTAACGTCCCATCCGATCCCTGGATTACCAGTCCAGCGTGTTACCACTGAACTACAGATCCGTCTGTACTTTCTGTACTCTGTGTTTCCAGGTTCACAGCACATTTTAAAATAGCTTATGGTTTTACCTGACCTTATAATGTAACACTACAATATTACACAATATAGCAAGAAACCCGGGGCGGATATAGACGGGTATGTGGTCTAGTGGTTGACACGTTGTGGTTCGGGACTGCGAGTGGTAGAGTTCACAGGTTCGATCCCCAGTCTGACCATAACACATGTAATAGTAACATTATTCAGACGTGTCTATAAACCGAGGTCTCATTTGTTTACACATACCTTATTGCAAACTATATACAGCAAAAGGTTTGGGCCACAAGTGCTATACACATTATAAAACGGCCGTCCCCAATACAATTCATTTACAGAAATAGAGTATGGCTACAAAAGTACAATTAAGAAAAAGATATGTTATTTTAAAGAAAGAAAAATGCCAGCAGAAGTATTCACCGAGGTCTCATGTGTCGGTGATATACACCGGGCATGGTAAGTAACAAGGGATGGTGTTCTGAAATCGGAGCGTCTTCTGTATATCGAACTATCCTCCAAAAAAGAAAATGACTAATGTAGTTTTGGAGGCGTCACCCGAATTAACCAAGTACATTTGTTAGCGGTAATGTGGTAAATAACACACACAAGTGAGTTAATCCGCGAACATTTGTAATATGTTGTCAACAAAGCTTAGTTTAGTTTATACAAATTTATTTTAGCTCGATTGCGAAAGAAGTTATTTCAACTTATATAAATCACTCTCGAGACCTCATTCCTGGTGGAATCCATCGCCACGAGGGAGAGAGAAGAGGCAACGTGGAATTTAAATGCCTTGCCTAAGGGCACAATCGTAACGGCTCTAGTGGGGCTCGAACTCTGGACCTTTCGCACCTGAAGCGAACGCGCATCCACTGCACTATCACGACTTCAACAGAGCTTGGTATGCAATCAACTGTGAGTGTGTGTGTGTTTTACGTTTATTTATCGTCGCTATCAGTTACCCATATGAGCGACGCCTCCTGAAGAGATTAGTAATTTTATAGTTTTGGAGGATAGTGCAGTGATACAGACAGAGACTCCTCTGGTGATCGAACCTACGATCCCTCCCTGGATTACCAGTCCAGCGTGTTACAACTGGACTACATATCCGTCTGCTACTACGATCTAGGTCACACAAATGCATGATATATCTATGAAGTTTAGCAATGGAAACATTAACAAGTTACTGCCCCTGAATGCTTCTAAAAATAGATATATCATATTAACTGGTTTCCTCTGTTTTTATCGTTGTTTCTTTTGCACTACCTATTATGCATTTTCATCAGTTTTCTAATTATTAAACTTTATCGACATATATACTACAGTATATCAAATGTGTACGTTACTGTAAACAGTTTGTTATCAATTAAGTACAGTAAAACCTGTCTATAAAGGCCACCCTCGGGAAAGTCAAAAAGTGGCCTTTGTTGGCAAGTGGCCTCTCAATAAAGGGTTAAAATGCATTGAAAATGGCTCGAAGGGAGAGAAAAAGTGTGGTCTTTAGGGACAGGTTTTTCATATGCGGCCTTTATTCGGAGGTGGCCTTTAGCACAGGTTTGACTGTAACATGATATTGATAACAATAAATTGTTAGGCAACAACAGTAAAAGCAAAGGATTCCAACTAAAAGGACAATATATATTTCGGGATAAATCGGACTTTATCTGCCAAGGGAGATAATAAGAACAAACGACCGGTATCGCTCATTGCTTGAATTGATCCCTGGAATATATCGCTTATGATCGTTATGAGGGGGAGAGAGAAGATGCAATGTGCAATTTAACTGCCTTGACTAATCGAAAAGGCTACAGATGGGGACGACCTCCGGGCCTCTTACACCTGAAGCGAACGCGGTTCCACTACGCTATCACGACTTCCCGTTCCAGTCACAAGAATAGCTAACTCTGCAGATGTGTGTCATAAATACAAGTCAACATTCGTGTATATTATTCGTTTGATTTATTTCAACTTTGCGAAACTACCTGATAGAATACACAGCTTTCATTGTCTATGTAATAAGTCTTTTTCTTGATACAATTCAGTTTGAAGAGGTAGGTCTTGAAATACTTCTCGCCGATAAGGTCAGCCAGGCAGCTACAGGCTGGTGTTATTTCGTGTCTGATATTGAGCATATAGGTCGTGAACTTGTCCGGGGTACTTTCCATTTTCTGAAAAGAGGAATGTTGGTGAATAGTAAGCACACTGAGTAATTAAAACAAAACATACACAACTAGATGTTTGCGCACTAAACATGTTACAGAGACGAGAGTGGAATTCACCAGTATACTAACGTATATCCCACCTACCCGTACAACATAAACAAGAGTTCAAAATGAGGTTCCGAGGGTAGGTAAGTAGGTATGATCCTCTGCGTTCGAGTGGTCTAGCACGTGTCGCGTCCGTGGTCCAGTGATAGAGCGTCTGATTTGGAATCGATCGGTCCCGGGTTCGATACTCGGTCAGGCCACGTACGTATTTAGCAAGGCACCTCACACACATTGCTTAGTACTGGTTAACCACTTAGATCGGCTACGCCTGCCCAGGAAAACATGTCTAGGTCCCCGCAAGTGGTTTGACATTAATGGAACATACATATATACGCTGTTAGAATTCGCCTTTCACCGCTATCATCAGGATAAGTTGTCAATCGCTTGCGGGGTTTGGAGAATTTGAAATGTTGGTTTATCCTTTCCACCACAACAGACTGCCTTTGTACTAGTATGCTTCATAGTGGGCATTGTACAAATATCACTAACGAGGTGGACGAAATATATGGTGGGACAGACCCATGTTAGCTTATACCCGTGTTTGTTATTGGTTGTCTCCCTTACACCATCATTTCACAAAGAGTATATTTGTTTCAGTTAATAATCGAATATTATATTCCACCGAACGGACATTGGAAGCATTATTATCACGAGTGACATTAACTTTCTATAAAGTAAAGTAAAGTGTTTGTTTATTATAGTGTCACCCCTATTTAAAGGGCCAGCCATTTCTGACTTATGAGACACCTCTTTTTACGAACATCAATACTTCCCGAATCCTATGCTTGTATGCCAGACGCCAGGCTTGTAGGCAATCGGTAACCATTATTTAACTAGCTGGCGGCTCACCAACCGGCCATATCAGAACGAACCCCTGACGAGATTCTAACCTTCGACCTCCCGCTCCGTAGGCGGAGGCCTTAACCACTGGGCCACTTACAGCCACTTGTAACCCGACACTTATATAATTCGGTATATTTGGATTATTTGTAAACGGATTTCATTAAAATTTGGACTAATTCAACAGGGTATACGTTCTTCCTAGAAATTTCTTACGCATTTGCCAAAAGTGTAACCACGGAATAGGAGACGTACGAACTTCATTATTTCTGAGAATATAGTTCATTTTTAAATAGAAGAACTATTGATCAACAGTAGATTCTTAAATGTACATGTTATAACCATATATGCAAATATCAAACACATTAAACAAAAAATATAATATACATCATTAAAACATTGTCAATTTGCATGAAAGTGACATCAATGTACAAAGTAACATGTCAAACTAAACTAATATTTTGCCGTTATGTATGCACCTTCTCAAAGTCATATTGCATGAATTTATACTCAGTGTACATTAAGACACTTCAAGTTAATTCTGTAAGCTTCTCTATTGAGTTTAATCAATGTTCGTCTATATCATGCATATATTGTCCTCGTGGGCTTTTTAGCCTAGATGAATTAAAAAATAAAAACTTGTAAACTTCTCACACAAAGCTAATCAACAAAGGCATTTAGCATAATGACTATTAATGAAAACAAACCTTAAAAGAAAGATGAAAGAACGCGAGATAATATTATAATTAACAACATGCTATATTAACCTTTAATTGTTATAATCATGTCTTGTTTAAAAAACTGACATCAAATTAGTATAAGTACATTTAATTATCAAAGACATTAGATCCCCGTAAAAAGTAAATGCAATCAGGATCTTTTTGATTGACGTATCTATCTAGGTTCCTGGTGTAATGTAATTTAACTAAGGATGAACAAAATATGTGATTTCTTTAACTTGCCTAACTTTAGCATCACAGGGAAGCAAACAGATATTAGTTAATGTTAAATATGAAAACTACACAATATTTTCAGTAACATATACTTTACCATGATAGGAGTTAAAAAGTTCTCATTTTATGGGAAAGATGAATTATGTGCCTCTAAAAATCACAATATTAACGATTTGACATTTCACTGTATACAAATATATAAGTATCAGTGATACATTTAAATCTAATAGGGAAGCAATAAGTTTTACTCCTAGAACAACCATTTTTATATCACATTAAAGAGAACAAATTAAACGTTATCGCCATAGGAGTTAAAATTTATAAAAATTAAAAGGTCTCTTCTAAATAAACGATTGAAATTAATTTCCCTATATAAACTATTGCTCAAAAATTTGCCGATAAGATAATCAATATTGGTTTTCGTGTCATTTTCAAGGGAGATAAGCCGCATCAATAAGCCAGCTGAATTGGCGTGAAAGCTGGGTATGCAAATTATCGTGGCAAAGTACAACACCATTCATTATAGTTTATACAAATTTATTTTAGCTCGATTGCGAAACAAGTTCATATAACTTATATTAATCACTCTCGAGACCTCATTCCTGATGGAATCCATCGCCACGAGGGAGAGAGAAGAGGCAACGTGGAATTTAAATGCCTTGCCTAAGGGCACAATCGCAACGGCTCCAGCGGGGCTCGAACTCCAGACCTTTCGCACCTGAAGCGAACGCGCATCCACTGCGCTATCACGACTTCCACTCATTATAAAAGAATTATAAGAGACTAATCTAATCACAGATAATCAAACTATCACAGTCTACTGACATATTATTATATTTATATAAGTAAGTAAGTTTTTATTATTTATTATATGCAAACATATACATTCAATACAAAATATTTACACAACTGTATATTGATAACAATCTGCATTGAATATTCTCTATTCGGAAATTTGCTAAATGTAACTTCACACTATATTACTGAATATTGTCTAAGATAATTATCATATGTACTTTCTGTGCTCCATATTGTTTTGTACTTGCTATAGGCTCTTCAGAAATTTGTTAAATGTAACTTCACACTATATTACTGAATATTGTCTAAGATAATTATCATATGTACTCTCTGTGCTCCATATTGTTTTGTACTTGCTATAGGCATTGTATTTATGCTTTATGCAATAAACTTTTTGAATTTGAATATTAAATCTGAGGGACAGTCGCTAATTGAAAATTAAATACTTATTAAAACCAGAAATTTTGAAATACTGAATTGGAAACAAAGCACTAATGCGCAATTAAGAAATGTTTTAAAAAAACAGTTATCAGCTTCAATCAAATCATGGTTGAACTAATTAGCAGCTTAATTGATACACTGAGGAGTAATGATATCACATGGATTATCAATCAATCAATCGTTTATTAAAGCATAAAACATAATATAATGTTTATAGCCAAATACATATAATGAGTACAACATAGACAATTTGCATTGATTATAGTATCGTTCACTGTATAAGTAAGTAAGTTTTTATTAAAGTGACATGTGCACATTTCAATAAATATATAATAATAAATATTAAGCAACAAGAAGACGCACCGTCCCCGTGGGTGGGCCTATAAGTCACCTAATACTATGCATTCAATAATAATTATATAGTGTGAACAGAAGCGATCTGATCATTAGATTAGTAAATTGAAAAATATAGCGCTATTCACAAAGCATGTGGGTTATCAATGTACAAAGTAATTAAGAACGTGTCCATAGGACACAGGTTCCCCCAGCTTCTTCTCTTAGCTACAATGACAAGGTCCATTATTGTGACGTAATAGCGCGGTAGTACAAACAAACCAGTCAGTCAGTCGAGCGCACGCACGCACGCACGCACGCACGCACGCACGCACGCACGCACGCACGCACGCACGCACGCACGCACGCACGCACGCACGCACGCACGCACGCACGCACGCACGCACGCACGCACGCACGCACGCACGCACGCACGCACGCACGCACGCACGCACGCACGCACGCACGCACGCACGCACGCACGCACGCACGCACGCACGCACGCACGCACGCACGCACGCACGCACGCACGCACGCACGCACGCACGCACGCACGCACGCACGCACGCACGCACGCACGCACGCACGCACGCACGCACGCACGCACGCACGCACGCACGCACGCACGCACGCACGCACGCACGCACGCACGCACGCACGCACGCACGCACGCACGCACGCACGCACGCACGCACGCACGCACGCACGCACGCACGCACGCACGCACGCACGCACGCACGCACGCACGCACACACCCACCCACCTACGCACGCACGCACGCACTCACCCACGTACGCACGCACGCACGCACGCACTCACGCATGCACGCACGCACGCACTCACGCATGCACGCACCCACCCACGCACGCACACTCACGCACGCACGCACGCACGCACGCACGCACGCACGCACGCACGCACGCACGCACGCACGCACGCACGCACGCACGCACGCACGCACGCACGCACGCACGCACGCACGCACGCACGCACGCACGCACGCACGCACGCACGCACGCACGCACGCACGCACGCACGCACGCACGCCGCACGCACGCACGCACGCACGCACGCACGCACGCACGCACGCACGCACGCACGCACTCACGCACGCACGCACGCACGCACGCACGCACGCACCACTCAACCGCACGCACGCACCACGCACGCACGCACGCACCACGCACGCACGCACGCACGCACACGCACGCACGCACGCACGCACGCACGCACGCACGCACGCACGCACGCACGACGCACCACGCACGCACGCACGCACGCACGCACGCACGCACGCACGCACGCACGCACGCACGCACGCACGCACGCACGCACGCACGCACGCACGCACGCACGCACGCACGCACGCACGCACGCACGCACGCACGCACGCACGCACGCACGCACGCACGCACGCACGCACGCACGCACGCACGCACGCACGCACGCACGCACGCACGCACGCACGCACGCACGCACGCACGCACGCACGCACGCACGCACGCACGCACGCACGCACGCACGCACGCACGCACGCACGCACGCACGCACGCACGCACGCACGCACGCACGCACGCACGCACGCACGCACGCTATATCAATTCCAGTATAGCACCAGTTATATAATTCTGTATGGATGTCAGCCAATTAAGGCATATTGATACATGCAGTTTTAAGCAGGTTTAACGTTATGTAGGGACGAAGGGCAAGTAAGCAATTGTATAGCACCAGTTATATAATTATATAGGGAAGTCAGCCAACTAAGGCGTATTGATACATGCAGTTTTAAGCAGGTTTAACGTTATGTAGGGACGAAGGGCAAGTTAAGCAATTGTATAGCACCAGTTATATAATTCTGTATAAGTTTCATTAATGAGAAGGGCTTAATGTAATGTTGTTAGAACTTGTTGCCCA
>CM026387.1:24528688-24531188 GCA_014843695.1 Archivesica marissinica
CCCCACATATCCACAAACTGGCCAAACAAACATTAATAGATCAATATAATCAAGACTTGTCATCTAAGCTAGAACATTCTCATAAACGTCAATTGTATGGTTACTTTAAAGAAGATGTTGCATTTGAAAAATACTTAACCACTCTTACCAGTTTTCGCAGAATTTCACCAATACATTTTCGCATAGGAAACCATAGATTTCCCATTGAAACTGGCCGTTTGAGTCAATCATTCACCCCCATGAGCAACGTAAGTGTCCAAAGTGCCACCATAATGACCTTGGTGATGAGATGCACTACCTCCTCGTCTGTCCATTTTTACAGAAAAACGTAAAAAATATATCCCGGAAAAATATTTTGTCGGGCCGAATATCCTGGAATTTAAAGAACTGCTCGCCTCAAGAAATTATGTATTACTTACAAAACTAGCAACATTTGTAAAATATGCTATGAAATGTTTTGTTGAGTTTAGTTATAGTAGTGTTTGCCTACTATACACATGTACACATGTTTAATCGATTTCAACACTATAGTATATGTCACCAGTTGTAATTATCAAGATGACAAGACCGTTGTATGAATGAAGTATTCTCATTGTCATAATATGACTCGTTTAAGGTGTCGTGTTTTCAGCACTATTAGTTATCTTTTGTAATGGTCAGTAGGCCACATCGAGTTATGACTGAAGTATCGGCTTCCTCGTGTTAGGCGTCTCGTCTATTGTGTTGTTGATATAGTATATGTATGTACTATCGTGTAATTTTCGCAACGATCAGAACTCCATTCTATAAATGAAGTCATTGACACTCAGTGTTGTTTGTAGTATATATATACATACATAGTTCAAGAGAATCAATACTAATCAGTGAAATACCACACAAGTGTGTCATTCACTAGTGATTCAAGTAAATTGTTACAGTAGATTTTAAATAATAATAATAATTCCAATATTGATAACATTTATTCAAACGCTATTTTTTTTTATTTCGTAACGGTCGACTTCAACTTCGCTTCAATGATGTCTGCAAACGAGATATGAAAGTGCTGGGGATGGACACCACCAACTGGGAATCCATTGCAGCAAACAGAATAGCGTGGAGACAACAGCTGTCAACGGGCTTAAAGAGGGGAGAATTCGCTCTGCATGCAGCCTCAGACGACACACTCAGGAAGCGGACAGCCACACAGTGGGAGCCGTCACCAACTGCATCGCCTTCCAGTGACTCTGTCTTCACGTGTGAAGGCTGCAACCGCCACTGCAGGTCACGCATCGGGCTGTACAGCCACAGCAGACGGTGCTCATCTCTAGACTCAACGGGCGCACATTCCATAGTCTGATAAGACTGACGGATGTCGAAGAACCACAATCCCCTATATTCATAAGTAACTAAACAGCGCCCTTTTATCGATTCAACACCCATACCCATGAATGTTATTTGTTTATGTGTTCTCAACTGAAATTGTGTTGGGGTTACATGGGCCAGTATATTGGGTCAATATGCTGACCGGGCACTGCCTTGTTCCCGGTGTGCTATTCCCGTGCGCTTCTGCGAATGGACCCTTTTTCCGCTGTGAATTATTCGTTCACATGATGTTACTATAATTATTGTTATTATTTGTAACCTGTGAATTTTCACAAATAAAGTTATGTTCTATTCTGTTCAGTAACATGTCTTGATCAAATATGACAGTGACTATTCTTTTAAGCAAACATATTTCAACTATTATTTTCAGAATATTGTATTGTACACTTAAAATTAATCAATACTTTACACTTAAAATTAATCAATACGACACTGACTATTCTTTTAAGCAAACACATTTCAGCTATTATTTTCAGAATATTGTATTGTACAAATTAATCAATACTTTACTAACTGCCAATCTATTAACATGTCTCGGCCTGCTTCTATTGTTTTAAACATATTTTATTTATCAAGATAAACATGACATATAACATGTGTACATATAACATCCATACAATACACAACTATCAAGACAAGTGGATTGAATTGAAAGCTATAGGAGCTTATGGTAATTCTCTCTGCTTCTATTGCAGTGTTGAATTGTTAATTCAAACTTTACCTCCGGTCAGGTGGTTGTTCTGTTTAGAGGTGTTTCACAGTACAGTCTGATTATTTAGGGCAGTCACTTGTATACAAACATGCTGATGTATATAAACTAGGGATGGCAACGAATAACCAAATATTCGAATATTCGAATACTTTTACAATATTCAAATATTCGGTAGAAAAAAACAAAAATATTTGCAAAATTATCATAAAATCAGATACGTCGTTGTTGTTTTCTTTTCAATATATCATAAAACCTTACACATTATAAACATTGGCGAGTTAAAACACTGATTGAATAATACAAAATATATGGAATTATCACACATGGCAGGATGGCCGAGTGGTCAAAGCTGTAGGCTTACAGAAAAATATATTTAGGTTTGATGGTTGAACAATGATTGTTTTGGTTTTCGAATGTTATGTATAC
>CM026387.1:24533688-24659335 GCA_014843695.1 Archivesica marissinica
ACCATGTTTATAGTGCGCCCGTGAAAAATAACGGGATGTGTGACCATGTTTATAGTGCGCCGTGAAAAATAACGGGCTTTGTGACCATGTTTATAGTGCGCCCGGGAAAAATACGGGATTTGGACCGTGTTTATAGTGCGCCCGTGAAAATAACGGGATTTTGTGACCGTGTTTATAGTGCGCCCTTGAAAATAACGGGATTTATGACCGTGTTTATAGTGCGCCCGTGAAATAACGGGATTTGTGACCATGTTTATAGTGCGCCGTGAAAAATACGGGATTTGTGACCGTGTTTATAGTGCTCCCGTTAAAAATAAACGGGATTTGTGACCATATTTATAGTGCGCCCGTGAAAAATAAACGGGATTTGTGACATGTTTATAATGCGCCCGTGAAAAATAACGGGATTTGTGACCATGTTTAACCCAAAAAACAACCAACCCCAACAAAAAACCAAACCCCAAAAAAAACAACCAACCCAAAAAACAACCAAACCCCAAAAAAACAACACAAAACCCCAACAAAAAACAGACCATATTGATAGTGCGCCCGTGAAAAATAACGGGATTTGTGACCATGTTTATAGTGCGCCCGTGAAAAATAACGGGATTTGTGACCATGTTTATAGTGCGCCCGTGAAAAATAACGGGATGTGTGACCATGTTTATAGTGCGCCCGTGAAAAATAACGGGCTTTGTGACCATGTTTATAGTGCGCCCGTGAAAAATAACGGGATTTGTGACCATGTTTATAGTGCGCCCGTGAAAAATAACGGGATTTGTGACCATGTTTATAGTGCGCCCGTGAAAAATAACGGTATTTGTTGTCAAGGCTTATATCTTACCTACACATATACATTTTAGAAAGTAAAACATGTTTAACGTATTGTAATCTGCTATTGTCTCTTATAATTCGCATTAATATACTAGACAACATAGAAAACGCATACTTCGGATAAGTGTGTTTTTACATGAAAAACAATAACTATATAAATACATAGTTTTAAACATTTTGGAATATTTTTAGTTGTTCAGTTTGTGTTTTGTGTAATAAAGATTTGATCTATCTTTGATGGAATCCTTCGCATTTCGTTTTCATGTAATAATAATCGTATAATGTAAGTGTGCGTTTTCTATGTCCTCTAGTATAGATTGTTTAGTTTAAACACTATTTTATTCAAGAATTGTACATAACATAGGAGTAGTTGCAACAGCGCAGTTAGGATTGGTTACAAAGTAACGTATTCGAATCCTTTCCTTCAATACAATTACATACACACCCATATTCTGCTATGACAGGTTACATTACAAGTATTGTTTAGTATGACATATTTTATAATGATATACAGCGAGTTTAAAGAGACACTACATCGGTGAAAACGCAAATTTCTACACAATGTAATTTTCCTATTATATTGTATAATTTTTGCTCAAATATTGTCTTAAAAACTGAGCATTTCAACTAATAAACAAACGTCGTATACGCGGTTTGTTGACATATCAAAATAATGTAAACAGGGTCGACATCCATTACCGTTATGTCTCACATTTGTGCCAATGCATATTTATCTGTAGTTAAATTATCTCTAAACGACAGTATCACGCGTTTAGCATTGACTCCACTGATAATCAAAACGTCAATTCAGGAGCATGGATGACCGTTATATGAAATCCTACTTTCACTTTTGAAAGTTTGTAGACCAGAAAAAATTGTTTATTGAATCAATGTTAGTGTTCGAATGTATTCGGAAGAATTCATAGTAGCAATGCTTTAATACGTGAACAAATGCATGCTTTGGCCTTTTGTGATGTAATGTTACTTTAAGCACAATAAGGAAATAAAACATGGAACATTCGGAAATTTACGATTTTATTGGAATCAGATTAATAGATTGGCTATGTTCAATGTATGTGTTGTAATATAAATTGAAATGTATGAACTGTAGACAGAATAAGACAGAAATAAAAATATAATATATACTTATATAACAAGATGTTACTATTTAAAATTAACAATTTCGTATGTTTATGAATAGGATTCGATATAATACGCGGGCCTATTGAAAGAAGTCACGTATTAAAACTAAAGTACAGCAAGTAAACTATGGCGTCATGACAGTGTGTTAACAGGAAATAACATAAACAACGGAAAATAGACTGCAGAGAGACCCCATGATCGACTGAGGGTGGACGCAAGGAGGAGCAGACCACAAACATCCCGATTGCAGGAAGAAGGGCTACTTGTTGATTGTCCATTGCCTATATGAATTATTGCTCAAGATAAATATTATAAATAATGTATGTACCTTTACTAACGCTGTTCCGGGGATTATACCGACGTAGGACACACGTACCTGTAAAAAAGGCTTATCTAACGGAGGCAATATTTGCGATGAGTCATATACTACCTGTGATATACACTGTGTTTTGCATGTGGCGGGGGCATAAGGCGGACACTGTGTCAGATTCAATCCAGATGATTACTACATTGGCAAGGCGTTCGCTCTCAGGAATATTATTGCCGTTAGATTGGGTGGGAATATTTTACAAGAGATGAAAATATCTGGAATATGCTTCCTAATGAGTTTTGATATTAAAAAGAGAGCAGTCTGCTTATTTCTTCACTTAAGAGAATATTTCGATCCACGACTATTCTGAAGTATTTTCGACTCCGTTACCTTTCATAGCATTTCCCTTGACGTACAATCTGTTTGATTGCCGGTTGCGTCAAAACCGAGTACTAACTGTGACAATGTAAGTCGGTAAATTGTACAACAAACACGCGTCGCACTGTTGACAATATAAAGAAATCACAAAAACAACACAACATTTCAGACGCATCTGTAATCCAGTGATAACACGCTGGACTGGTAATCCAGGGATCGCAGATTTGATCCCCCGTCTGACCATAATACAATTAACAGTCTTTCATGTGGGACTTTAAACCGAGGTCTCGTGTCTGTGCTGTACACCGTGCACGTAAAAGAACCAGAGGATATTCTGGAATTGGTCTCTGTCTGTATCATTGCACTATCCTCCAACAATCTAAAATTACTAATCTCTTCAGGAGGCGTCGCTCATATGGGCAACCGGTAGCGACGATAAATAACGTAAAACACACACAATGTATCTCAATTACGAAACAAGTTCTAACAACAATAGTTTAATCGCTCTGGAGACATTATGAGGGAGAGATACGAGGTAATATGGAATGTAAGTGTCTTTCCTAAGGATACCATAGCAATTACAACTCCATGCCTTTCATACGTGAAGCGATCTCGCTATCCACTGCTTATAACTACTTCCACAGTTATCAACTAGGGAATATGACTCGGAGAGATTCAAACTCCTGCGTTGCTATTTGACACCCACACAAATATTTGGTTTCACATCCTCTTGACAAGGGAATATGACTCGGATAGATTCAAACTACGGCGTTGCTATTTGACACCCAAACAAATAGTTGGTTTCACATCCTCTTGACAAGAGAATATGACTCGGAGATATACAAACTCCTGCGTTGCGATTTGACACCCAAACAAATATTTGGTCTCACATGCTCTTGACAAGGGAATATGACTCCGATAGATACAAACTCCTGCGTTGCTATTTGACACCCAAACAAATATTTGGTTTCGAATGCTCTTGACAAGGGAATATTACTCGGAGAGATTCAAACTCCGGCGTTGCTATTTGACACCCAAACAAATATTTGGTTTCACATGCTCTTGACAAGGGAATATGACTCGCTGATAATCAAACTCCAGCGTTGGTATTTTGACACCTGAACACATGTTTGGTTTCGAATGCCCTTGATTTGACCGGGAAAATTCACGTGGTATGGCTTATTTGAAAGGTAATAATATGATATTTCCTATACGTGTGACCCCACTGAAGGAATTGGTTCAGGGTCGATGTATCGCTAGAAAATAATTTTTGCAACAAAGCAGACCATAATTTGATGATATTTTATTGTAGAACTACAGATTGTTTGCATGTCTTATTGTGATTATGGTGCATCTGTGGCATTTGTGTTCATTTGAAGGAGACTGTTATGAAATTAGTTCAGTACTACCTGCTCCAGCGCGTTGATGAGTAAACAGCCCTACATGACACTTAGAATCCCTACGCGTTCCATTTTGAACCGGTGTTTGTTTACATTGGGAAATTGCGAACAACTTTCATGGTGATGCCATGACTTACTGCTGTCTAACATCAAACAGAAGCCCCGGAGTTTATAGAACTGCATGCGTTATAAGTGTATTCTTGTTTGGAACTGAGAATTTGACTGTTACAGTTCATCGATTTACCATAGCACGAATAAGGAGAAAATATAGTGGTGTGCATCCTATATATGTTCCATATGCCTACCATGCTTCGTTTACGAGTTACAAGCGTGTATAGTGTGTTATGTGTGTTAAATGGAATCTTACCAAGAAATTTGCATTAACATTGTTTTTCTTATGTACATTAAAATGTGCAGTATTACATCATAGTGGGTGGGGTATTACTTATTCATTGTGTAAAAGTATTCATCCTGTCACGAAAATACTGTATGGTGTGTGTATTTGCCATTCTTGTTAATGATTTGAACAAACAGTTCTTTAACCTTGGATACGTTTGTTATGCTTCTCGAAGTGATTGTATGTTAGCATTATGAACAGCTGTTATGTTAGTATTTATGAAATAAATATAGTTTGGAAGCATACAAAAAAAAACCCAAAAAAAACCAAGCATGTATAGTTTACTATAGAAGTCAACGGAAGTGTACACTCCGTTAACCACACTGACCACAGTCATCGACCACATACTCCACTAATCGAAACTTCATTTCCTTCTATGCTAAACCCTCTATATGTCCAGCGAGTTTCTTCATAATCCATCGACAATCTGCTGAGTTATCCAGGCGGACATTAACATAAACGGCCATACACAATAACCCTCGTTTCTAACGATAGCGTTAACTATAATCCGTTCCTATGGTTAATTATATGAAAATAATTTGAAACAACATGCATGTTGATTAATCGCAGAAATGTGAAATTGTATAATTAAACTTTTGAGTGTAAGATTGGGCATTTCTTGTGAATACATCTATAATTTATTATGCTTTAAGATTACCTGGGGTGAGAAAATTAAAATACACAAACAAACAAAATGTTATAATGTCATCAACATTCATTAAAGCTATATTCCTGTCACTGACTGTCATATTCCTGTCACTGACTGTCACAGTCCTGTCATTGACTGTCACACTCCTGCCACTGACTGTCACATTCCTGTCACATTCCTGTCACGGAATGTCACATTCATGTCACTAACTGTCACACTCATGTCACGGACTTTCACATTCCTGTCACTGACTTTCACATTCCTGTCACTGACTGTCACATTTCTTAATAGATTGCTACCATACATCGTTACAAACAAATATTTGCCAATATTACTCAAGAGTTGCAATACAAAAATTCAAACCTTTTAACATTTTAAATGTACTTGCACATTGTTGAACACTATATAATCTTCTCTTCACTAGGTTAGTCTTTTTTCCTTTCAACTCTCTTCGTTCCTCTGTAATACATCATAGTAGCATAGGAATTAATGTGCGTAAATAAATCACTTTTAGTGCGTTTTACTAAAATTGTTGGCATAACACACGAGACACTCGCATACGTCTTGAACAGAATTACGCCTTTCAATCGGCAAACATAGTTTATAATCAATTTGATTAAAGCATTTTATTCCAAAATACATCATCTACCAGAATCTCATAACTAGTGCGTAAACATAAATACATCATCTACCAGAACCTCATAACTAGTGCGTAAACATAAATACATCATCTACCAGAATCTCATAACTAGTGCGTAAACATAAATACATCATCTACCAGAACCTCATAACTAGTGCGTAAACATAAATACATCATCTACCAGAACCTCATAACTAGTCCGTAAACATAAATACATCATCTACCAGAACCTCATAACTAGTGCGTAAACATAAATACATCATCTACCAGAACCTCATAACTAGTGCGTAAACATAAATACATCATCTACCAGAACCTCATAACTAGTGCGTAAACATAAATACATCATCTACCAGAATCTCATAACTAGTGCGTAAACATAAATACATCATCTACCAGAACCTCATAACTAGTGCGTAAACATAAATACATCATCTACCAGAACCTCATAACTAGTCCGTAAACATAAATACATCATCTACCAGAACCTCATAACTAGTGCGTAAACATAAATACATCATCTACCAGAACCTCATAACTAGTGCGTAAACATAAATACATCATCTACCAGAACCTCATAACTAGTGCGTAAACATAAATACATCATCTACCAGAATCTCATAACTAGTGCGTGAACATAAATTAATCATCTACAAGAATCTCTCTCTATATTGTTATTTTCATGTACAGCAATATGCATATTCAAACACTCTTCTTAAGTCCGATTAGCGCAGTGGTTAGCGCACTCGTTTCTCACCAATGCAACCTGGGTTCGATCCTCGGACCTAGAAGTATGGTAGATGGTACGGTGGTCACCAGGTCGGACAGGTGGGTTTTCTCCGGTTACTCCGGTTTCCTCCCACACGAATGACCACATTTACGCTTTCACCCGCGCCAACGAGAGTGATTAATATAAGTTGTTAAAACTTGCTTCACAATCGTTGTAAAATAAATAAAGTTTAAACTCTTCTTCTAGAAATAGATACAAATCCCGTTTTCTCGGACCCAATTGTACCCGGATGCAATTTATTATATTCAATAATAATTTAATTTTAAAAATAACATCTAGGCGTATTTAATATCATAGCCTCCTGGATCGAGAGGGTTACGAATGTTGACTTCAAAGCACTATGGAGAGAAATTCAATAAGCATTTAGCTTTCATTTCAATCCACTTGTATATACTGTGTATATAATTATTTGTAGTAACTTATGTTATATAATGTCGAATACATAATTATGCTTAAACCAAAGCACTATCCCCTAACAGCTGTATGTTCTTATCCCAATGCGCGTGTCCAATTCTTTCATTTGAGGAGACTATCCATCTTGATTGCGGGGGAAGGCTGTTGACTCCACCCTGGTGTCCATAGCCTGATATCCGGCTCGGAGGGGGTACCTGGGGATTTTCCTCCACCAATAATAGCTGGTGAGTCGTCATACGGCCTAAGCTGTTGGTGCGACATTAAACTCCAAACATAAACAAATAAATGAACAAAACTGTCCTGAAAGACGAACGTAAACAGAATGATTTGTCCTCTGTTGGCTGTTTTAATTCAACTCAACTCAACATCTAGGTGTTGTTCAGTACAAGACTAGAAAGACCCGATGATATACGACAATGGGCTAGAGATACCCTGTTCAGTTTCATAAACTATGGAATTCACGCAAACGGCTTAAACCCAATAACGGCGGCAAACGGCAAACGGCACGCAAACGGCTTAAACCCAATGACGGCCGCAAAACTACATACATCAACCGTTCTACCGCGAGCATTCTTCGGATGCAAACTATGGAATCATATAGCATAATCCGACATATTGAGGCAACACACCATTTTTGCATTAAACGATTACAAATTCTTCCACAACTAACCCCTGTAGACATTGTGAATGGTCTACTTGGCTTCACCTCCATTGAGGCATATATAATATAAACTTACCAAGACTACCTTTTGGGGTTATCGGTGTCGCATAGCGTCGTCTGATATCGCACTGCAGTTGTTCATCTATAGACTGTATCAAACCAATAACAAAAGACCAATGAGCGAGGTTTCGTGTCCGATATCACTGGTGTTCTTGAGAAAATCGGATTAGTATGTTATAGAAATGAATTTGTGTTGAATAACGCGTTTCCTGGGAAACAACGTTGGCAGATAATATGTAAACAATCGGTGTTCAACTAAAAACAAACAAACTGGTTCCTGAGAATGGTTTCCTGTGTTGAATTTGCAAGATTCGGTGATACGATGAACTTATCCCCTCCCGTAGTTGGCGTGTAGCACTTGAAAGACGAAATACCATTGAACGTGTGTCTTTTGTAGCTAAGCAAATATGTAGACCTGTGCATAGGGCGAGTACATGTTTAACCTGAAATACCATTACATGTGACGAATTGTTCCATATGGTTTATGAATGCGATACAGATACGTCAGACAATCTCAAAACACGTACCTAAATCATGTAAATGACCGTTTGTCTAATAGGTTAAATATGTTAATGAATTTTATTTTATCAATACCTACATTCTTGGAACATTTACTAGGACATATAGACACAGACATTATCAGATTAATACCACTGGAACATTATCCAGATAGTCTGTGCATCATTGCTTCATTCCTTAAGCAAGTTTATGAGACAACATTTACATTATAATATAGAGACAATCATATGTGTATATGTGTACTTATTTGATGCACAACTATTTTATTAATATCACCCATGTACTACGTAATGTCCCAATTTCGCTTTCGTGAAACAATATTTTGTTTTATATGGTCATGTATATTATTATTAAGCCAGACACTAACCTTGCTTTTAGGCCAAGGTATTGATGTTGCATTCTTTTGCATTCTTAATTATCTGTACGTATGTAATGTTGTCTTTAACCTCTAATTTGTAATCGGCTGTCCGATTAGCGCCGTGGTTAGCGCGCTCGCTTCTCACCAATGCAACCCGGGTTCGATCATCGGACCGGGAAGTATGTGAGATGGTACGGTGGTCCTCAAATCGGACATGTGGGTTTTCTCCGGGTACTCCGGTTTCCTCCCACACGAATTACGACATTTACGCTTTCATCGAGAGTAATATAAGTTGTTAGAACTTGCTTCGCAATCGTTGTAAAATAAATAACGTTTAAACTTTAATTTGTTACATGTTGTTTTTATGCGTTATTTCTCTCTTGGTGATTGTATGTAACTCTTCAGAAATGGAGGAATAAAAGATAATAAATAATTGGTTAAATTTAATTGCAATTGTTCCGAATTGTTCCACATAATACTTATGAATCTCTGTGTTATTGGAAATGAAACATAGTTCCCTAAATACTTTGTACGTAGTTCTCGATATCTCGGACACACTAAAACGAAATGCAATTCTGACTCAATGTGTCTTTGGTTACAAAAGTCTTTCTTCTCTGTTATTATTAAATCATCCAGATTATATTGCTAAATGTGAGCGCTTAGTCGAAAGCGTGTTAATGATATACGTAGTGGATCACTTTTAATATTTAACAATTAAGTTTTAAAACAATTTTTCATATTCATTTTCAGATTCATATAATATTGGAGTTTATTGGCATTAATTTTTGCTCTCCATATTTGCATATACTGAGCTGTAACACTTTCGAATAGCATGGTAATATAAATGTTTACATTATTGCTTCTGATATATTCGAGACTCCTAACCTATCTAAAGAATATTCAATTTTGCTAGTCGAACATTTATTCACCGGCAGGACATTGTTATGTTGGCTATTTAATGCATCTTTATCACTATGGTTATCGTCTGTAGAATTTATTGGCCAATATCTAAGATCTCGTAGAGTAGCCATTATGGTTAATGTTAGGCTTCCAAATTCGCCACAACATTATTGAAAGTTTGTTTAAAGTTTAAACTTTATTTTACAACGATTGCGAAGCAAGTTCTAACAACTTATATTAATGATGAAAGCGTAAATGTGGTCATTCGTGATGGAGGAAACCGGAGTACCCGGAGAAAACCCACCTGTCCGATATGGCGACTACCGTACAATCTCACATACTTTCCTTGTTTATCTTGCAAAACGTAATGTGTAATTTGTCTTCAACATTATATACCCCAAACCTCTGAACCATACAGCAAACATTGGAGTGACAAATGTATCAAACAGTGATATGTTACTTTTGAATATAACGATACTTTCTTAAACAAGAATAGTAAGTTGTATATCTCAAGTCCCTGTTTTAACCAATTGAATCCTAATATAGTAAAAGTGGTCATCTTCTTCAATTCGTTCGTTGTTCAAATGCCATACAAAGTTATGATATATTTTACAAATACATGTACTTTCTTTTTATTCACATTGCGAGTTAAATCTCAGCTTGTAGAATATGATAAAGACAACTAATTGAGTAGGCCTACCTATCAGTCGTAAAATATGCAATATCGTTTGCAAAAAGCAATAAATTAGAAGACAATAATTCTAAATCCGTATCAGTAAGCTTGTTAAAACCAAGTGAATCATTTATATCGTTAACAAACACAATAAATAATATAGGCGAGAGCGGTTCACCTTGTATTAGTCCAAGCATAATATAAAAACAATCAGATAATTTACCCTGCCTGCATAATCTAACACATGCAGACACATGGGAATAGATTCACTTTGACATATTTAAAAACTTACAGCTTACACTACTCTGTACTAATTGCATCCAGAAATTGTCAATATAATTATATAGCATAAAAAAAACAGGATTTTTAATCTTAGCTCAATATAACTTTTTGTTCTTTGATACAATAGTCTGTAGAATAGGTATGCACAATGAAAATACAATCAACGGTACTCCTCTTATCACGAAATCCAAACCGACTTTCATTCAATATATGTTCTTCCTGCACAATTTATTTAATCTATTTTATAGACATAATGAAATTATATTACCAATGTAATTGATTAAAGTGATGCCTCTATTGTCAGCTCGGTGTGTGTGTTTTACATTTATTTATCGGCAATACCTGTTGCCCATATGAGCGACGCTTCCTGAAGAGATTAGTCATTTTAGATAGTTGGAGGATGGTGCAATGATACAGACAGAGACCCATTCCAGAGTCTACTCTGGTTCTTGTACGTGTACCGTGTAAAGCACCGCCACGAGTAACGGATGATCTAGTAAGTGAATACTAAGATCGATGCATGACGGTAGATCATTAGTTGCAAATGAATAGCGGTCTCCACCCCCATGAATAAATTCGAAAAGGATTTACAAAATATATGATAATAAAACAAATTATGATTTAATAAAACACTGTAAAAATATTTTCACGAGTAATTATTTATTTGCTATTATGAGTTGTTATGAAGAAACAGAGCTACGGAGACACCCGAACGAAGAAACGGAACTACGAAGACAACCGAACGAAGAAACGGAGCTACGGAGACACCCGAACGAAGAAACGGAACTACGAAGACAACCGAACGAAGAAACGGAGCTACGGAGACACCCGAACGAAGAAACAGAGCTACGGAGACACACGAACGAAGAAACGGAGCTACGGAGACACACGAACGAAGAAACGGAACTACGAAGACAACCGAACGAAGAAACGGAGCTACGGAGACACCCGAACGAAGAAACGGAACTACGAAGACAACCGAACGAAGAAACGGAGCTACGGAGACACCCGAACGAAGAAACAGAGCTACGGAGACACACGAACGAAGAAACGGAGCTACGGAGACACACGAACGAGCAAATAGATAATCCTAGACCAAATAAGGTTATGTATACTTCACGTGCATTAAACATAAAAAAGGATGGATTTCATTTAAATACTGAAACATTTTAATAATACTGGTGCTATATCTAAAACAATGACTTGTAAACTACCTTCTTAGGATATTCCGACAAGTTACTTTACAGTGACATAACATGGCAAGGAGCAAACAATAATAATGCATTTCTATACATAATTAGTATGGAATTGGTTCTACAAATTCTTCCGCATTAATTCGAACACTAACTTGCAATCAATAAACAATTTGTTAGTGATCTATATAATGGTCTAATGTGATATGTGAAATATGTATATAAACAGAAAACCAATAAAATAAATACGATATAGGTAATCCAGGTAGTTGGTATCGACCAGGTATAATGAGATAAATCACTTAGTCAAAATATAAGCGTGTTGCACTATATCTTAGTGTAATTGTATCGTCCTCAATATCGCGTTGCATTTATACTCCCATATCTCAATGCAGGCTTCATATAACGGTCAGCACGTTTGTTTATTATTGGAGTATATACTAAACCCGTGCAACGCGTGATACTGTCGTTACAAATGAAGCCACTGACAGTTTGAATCATTTCTACATATACTACTACAACAACAACAACTACTACTACTACTACTACTACTACTACTAATAATAATAATATAATAATAAAGACTGTTATTTAACGAGAGAACTCATTTGAACAATTAAGCCAATCTAAAATGAGGCCCTCAACACATTAAAACATGAATAGCATAATGAAACATGTAAACAGTAACCAGTACAACTTTCATAGGAAATACGATATAAGCTGCAAGAACTAATACTTATATTCATGTATAATTGTAAAGTATCAGTGTATTAGGTTATTGCTGTTCTTTGCACCACCTGTTCTATTTATTAAAGCTTTGAAGTTGAAGTGTGGAACAGAATGTGCTATTTTGATGTGATAAGGGAGGGAATTCCACAAGTGTGACCCTGAATATAAGAAATATTTTCTAAAAACTTCATAATTGGCAACATACAGCGTCTAGGTAGCACACGTGCAAAGCAGTGAGAAAGAAAATGCGTTATTCCATTGCTTTCAAACATTGGAATAACATATGTTATTCTCTGTAAATTTCAAAATTTCATTGGAAATCAGATTAGTCTAAAGAATAATATGCACAGACACACATATCTAACATAACGGTACATATGTACAATAAATGGTGTTATTCAGGATACACGCGCTGAAATACGCATGGCTGTTGACCTTTTTACATTATGTTACTATGTCAACGAACGTCGTATACGACGTTTGTTTATTAGTAGAAATACCCAGAATATGTGGCTAATATATGGAAAACAATTATACCAACATAATAGGAAACTACATTCTGTAGAAATATGCTTTTTTCATCCATGTAGTGTCGCTTTAATAGAGATATGATTCTAAGAAAACTGAGTAAGTGCTATGTTTCAGCACTTTGATGCATCTACTCTACTCAATTTCTTACTTACCCTGAATAAAACTACAATGTCCTGCCCTGAATAAAACTACAGACACTAGACAGTGAATCTCTATCTTCCGAAAACTCATAAAACAGGCGAATATTTTACGTGCCAGTTCCAAGGTATATAGGCACCTTGGAAAGTAATGCTCACTTGAAGCACAAGAAACGGAGAGCTGATATTTATTTCGATAATATCTCTTTTTCTACTTGTTTACAAGGGCAGTTATCTCTCGTATGCAGACACCGAATGATTCATTGTTTTTCTTTTTCGGAGAGGAATATTACTGAGATAAAAGTGAAACTTTCTGTGACCTGATTTAAAGGATTTATCCAGGTAAGTAAATATATTACATGTTACATGTAGCTATAGTATTTCAATTTTGTTCGTGTTAGTATGTTGCAAACACACACGATAACGAAAACATGGAATAAACAACCGTTCACCAACAACAGCAGCAGCAGCAACAACAGCAAGCTCAACAGCATCATCATCAACAACAACAACAGCATAGTCAACAACAACAACAACAACAACAACAACAACAACAATAACAAAAATAACAACAGCAACTGCAACAACTGCAACAACTTAAACAACAACAACTGCTACAACAACAACGACAACAACAATAGCAAAAGCAACAACACATTCTCATTTTTATATGTTTGCATGATATATCTATTGGAATTAAAATCACGTGATTAATTCACTATGGTACATGTACTGACTCGTGCAGTTATTTGTAGAAGAAGAATACCTTATAGCTTGGTATTTAGTATCTAACTCTGCAATCTCCGTGGCCGAGTGACTGGTTAATGTCCTTGCCTTCAATTCACTTGTCCCTCACCGCTGTATGGTCGAATCGCACTGGCATTATTTAATGCGAGGAAGTCAAGCCGTTGACTTGCGGAAGGTCGGTGGTTCTATCCAGGTGTCCGTCTGTGCCTGACATACTGATTGGAGAGTCACATGGAGCTTTCCTCCGCCAAGCACAACTGGAGACATTACCCCCACCCACCCCCAAAAAACGAACAAATATACTAATTCTGCAATGCAACGATTAGGCACATTATGCACTGGTACATTAGTGGACTACTTTGTTTATTGCGCTTTGATAATTGGCGCATTTTCAGGTGTAGCAATGCTTTGCTTTGGACTTTATAACCCGCACACTTTGGGCTAACGCAGTTGTTTGGCGCTTGCAAGTTAAGGTGCACTTTCGGCTAAGAAATTGCACATTTTCTACTTCTGCTAAATTGATGCTGTAGTTTAGAGTTATCAAGTAATTGCCCATTTAGTACTAAAGTAATAGCTGTATGTTGGAGCTATCTGGTAATTGGTCACGTGCTGCTAAAGTAATGATGTATATTGGAGTTATTAAGTAATTGGTCACGTGCTGCTAAAGTAATGATGTATATTGGAGATATTAAGTAATTGGTCACTTGCTGCTAAAGTAATGATGTATATTGGAGATATTAAGTAATTGGTCACTTGCTGCTAAAGTAATGATGTATATTGGAGATATTAAGTAATTGGTCACGTGCTGCTAAAGTAATGATGTATATTGGAGATATTAAGTAATTGGTCACTTGCTGCTAAAGTAATGATGTATATTGGAGATATTAAGTAATTGGTCACTTGCTGCTAAAGTAATGATGTATATTGGAGATATTAAGTAATTGGTCACTTGCTGCTAAAGTAATGATGTATATTGGAGCTATTAAGTAATTGGTCACTTGCTGCTAAAGTAATGATGTATATTGGAGATATTAAGTAATTGGTCACGTGCTGCTAAAGTAATGATGTATATTGGAGCTATCTGGTAATTTGTCACTTTCTGCTAAAGTGATGATGTATATTGGAGCTATTAAGTAATTGGTCACTTGCTGCTAAAGTAATGATGTATATTGGAGCTATTAAGTAATTGGTCACTTGCTGCTAAAGTAATGCTGTAGGAGTTTTTTTGAAAAATTGTTAATGCAATGCTTAAATTTGGAGTTAGTAGGTAATTGCGCTCGTTATGGTAAAAAGGGGGTTTACATTGGCGTTAGTAAGTAATTGCGCTCTTTAAATAGTGGTATAGTTATGGAATTAATATACAATGATACAGTAATGCAGAACAGAACAGAACATATACTGTATTAGACTTAAGTATTACATAGCTCATCATAATAATAATACATATACAATTGCATACAATGAAAAAAAAGTCATAAATAAATAAAGAGTTAGACTGATGGTAGATAAACATGTTGATTTAAATGTTACCAATGTGAGAGTGTTATTAGAGACACTGGATATAGGAATTATCATAGATGCAGTGTTTTTCTAAATTGTCGCACTTTATGTGGTATTGATTTGGCATTAATATGTAATGTAGCATGAAAGCGCAACTACATCGTATGGAATAAAAATAATACGACAATTGAAATATGTTACAGACGGATCTGTAGTCCAGTGGTAACACGCTGGACTGATAATCCAGGGATCGCAGGTTCGATCCCCCGTCTGACCATAATAAAATTAACAGTCTTTCAGATGGGACGTTAAACCGAGGTCTCGTGTCGGTGCTTTACACCGTGCACGTAAAAGAACCAGAGGAGACTCTGGAATGGGTCTCTCTCTGTATCATTGCACTATCCTCCAAAGTCTAAAATAACTAATCTCTCCAGGATGCGTCGCTCATATGGGCAACCGGTAGCGACGATAAATAAACGTAAAACACCACACAAATATGTTACGTTCAAGTAGCAAACATCGTACCCGTTATTCCATTAAATTATTCCATTCCACTTTAATAATTATATTCAGACAGTAAACAGTGTGTGCTTTAGCAAAAACGAACTGAAAGTGAAAGTATGACTGTCCTCATTCTGTTCACCACGCCGGGAGTACATTCGGAACGCGTCAGTCTCTATCGACAATCAAAACTAGCATCTAAGACAGCTGGTTCAACAACCGTCGTTGCGTTGCGCATGCGCATTAATCATTGCTTACATTAAAGTCATGTATACTACGGTGCTTGCTCTATTGGATTGTTCCCATGTCTGTGCGAATTTTGATTTTTTTTTAAGCAGATCGTCATTGGAAAATTTACTCTTTAAATAGTTTGTTGATGTAACACAATCCTTATGCCAATATGATGTCGATATAGTGTCGCTTTAATGTTGTTTTCAGATCCAACCATTTAGAATTGTTTGCCACTAGAGGTCAAATTAGCAAATTTGTCTCAACATTTTAAATCGAACTGTCTTAACTCCGACAGTGAATGGGTTGCGGTAGTTTTGCACTAATCGCTTGAATTATACTTTTAGGATGTTTTGAGATTATCCTCCAATATAATCAACGTTATTAATATATTAAACATTTAGAAGCTCCAATTAGTAAGCACACTTATAATAATACCTTATATGTATATATAAATGGGTAATGTATGTCAGAGATTTACAAATGTAATACAAGATTGATTGGTTAGTATTTAGTATTATTATATTCATTTGTTTGTAGACCATAAATAAATATATTTTAATTATTATAATTTTAGATCCTAATATTTTATAGCATATTTAGAATCCATTGTAATTGTGTTTGCTAATTTTGTCTTGTTTTATCTCATTGTATGTGGAAGTTTTTATCAATATTTGTGATATTTTAGGCTGTAAAGCGCTTTTGAACGTTTTATATTTAGATGAAAAGAGCGCTATATAAGTGTGGTATATAATAATAATACTTCTTCTTCTTCTTCTTCTTCTTCTTCTTCTTCTTCTTCTTCTTCTTCTTCTTCTTCTTCTTCTTCTTCTTCTTCTTCTTCTTCTTCTTCTTCTTCTTCTTCTTCTTCTTCTTCTTCTTCTTCTTCTTCTTCTTCTTCTTCTTCTTCTTCGCTGGATGACGAGTTGATAACACTGCACATGTTCATTTCCTGTATTATTTCGATGTTTTATATATGTCCGTTATACTGATGTTCTTGTTATACTGTTGATAATGATTCCACCATAGTATGTACATAATGTTTTTTCCCCAAGAGGGCCTCATGGAAGATTAGCCCTTGCTAAATGAGTCACCCTCTATAAATAGAGAATTTACTACTTTACTTACTTTTTACTTACTAATAAATACAGGTAATGCCGTTTAGTCTGCGAGCTGCACTGCGTCACTGGTCGCTAAAAGTGTTACTCTGGAATTATTGTTTAATGGCATATTAGCGTATAATTAATATAAAACTCAGGTTTTTTTCTTGGAATTAATATCAGACGGTTATTACAATGTTGGGTTATCAGTATGTGCTTCACTACCTTTCCAACTTATTTAGACCTGTATAAATAACTGGGGTACTAGTGTGCATTCCGTTCAATCTCATTATCTGTACCAAAATAGTACATGTCCACGATACCTCGGTGTATAGTGCCTTCTGAAGGACGTTAGGGTCTTACTGGTGATCGAACCTGCGACCAGAAAATGTATATTGTTGTATATTGTAGAAATGGTACTGTAAATGTGATGTATATGCATTGGATGACTTTTAAATAAATAATAAATGAATGAACGAATAAATAAATAAATAATAAATAAATGAACGAACGAATTGAATGTATAAATAAATAAATAAATAAATAGGTACAACGTATTTCCAATTAATATTAATATAAAGTATAAACTGTACCGCACACAATTCATTGACATCTGCTTATACGCTGTAGTTAGATCCAACTATAGATAAATAAACTTAGTGTACCAAAAATATCCAATATGGCCGCTGCTGATAATGCTGTGTTAGCAAATGCGCTGTCAGCATGTTGCACGTATACGTGATTATTGCAAAGACGACAACGATGCAAGACAACCGGCTTACCCTTTTCCAAGTTGGCTTGTGTTCATAACTGATTTTTTTAGCTGCGTGCCTCACTTCTCTTGAATTAACTATGCCAACTTTCATTAGTGAAAATATAGCAAATAACTTGTCAAGAAGATTGCCCGAAATTCACTCGCTGTGTATATAGCTTAGTAGTTCTTATGTTGGATGCACACCTGTTTGCATCAACTCACCAATGCCACCTCATTGGCCAAGTCGATGTCACATGACCACCTGTGTTTCTCGATAACATACGATTATACGATACACAGAGTCACAACGACTCGATGTTTCTAAAAATAGATGTAATAACTACTGAGTTTCTAAATATAGCTCAGAGGTTGACCGGCGTCTATGAATTAGCACACGTTTTATTAATTGTATGTTTGTTAACTGTTGGTGCTAAAGTATTATATGGCTATCATTTTAAGACAGGATCTGTTGGTTTGTATAAATATCTACTATGATACTTTTATGCAAGTCGTGATACCTCAGCGGTAGCACGCTCACTCCAGACGTGAAAGGCAAATTCTCGTCTCCCGTGCCAACGGACGAACTGGTTGAGATTTAGCGCCAATTATTGTTGTATTTTAACAGCCAATAGACATATTTTTAGAACAATTTAGAAATTAAACATTTAAAGATTCAGAGGTGGCAGTGTAACATTCACCACCAAATTACCTTCAGAGTAGGGGGTGAGTGCCTTTAGTGGGAAAAAAATGCAATTGGTCAACCCCATTGAAATTTGACATTATCTTGTGACTCAAAGACCAGTCTATTTGGCGATAATGTAATGGCACTGAGTGTTATAGTGGTGGAAATTCCAATAGCGGGGTCTGGCCTAAAGGACAATGTAAAGAATGATGTTATTTGAAAAGTGCTACACACCAAAATGCTGTCTGGGAGAGACTTGTTTTCAATTTACAGTTTGATTAACTGCCCGGCAGTATGATTTGAATGTATGCGTGCTGGAAACAATAGGTAGCTATGCAATATGAGCCCAGACAGGGTGTTACATAGCTTAGTTCTGCGGTATCTATGTATTGTTTACAATGAAGATTAGTCCTTATTCTCTGTGATACAAAGACTGTGCTGAGATATTTGCAACATCTGAATCACATATACTAGTTTATCAAGTTGGGAATTATTTCATGGTGTACATTATGAACCATTTTAAGCTTAAATAATAATTCAAGGGGGTTCCTAATACATACAACAGTAGGGCCTGGAGTATGCTTAGTGTATCTGTGTTATAAACACGTATATATTAATTTAATAATATTTTATTGCATAAATTCCAATAATATCCATATACACATACATGACATTTTCAAAGTGCAAATGGATTGGGCTACACGTTTTGAAAACATTAGCAACAGCCCTTTCCTTATATTGAGTGTTGTACATTGATAACATCATGCTTAATTTACACTTTGTTGTTGGGGTTATAAACATTTATTTGCGTGCTGTATACAGGGGTTAGCTAATTTAGCTGGTATGTGTTGTTGGGTTCCTAAACCATTAATTTGCGCATAACATACCGAGGCCCGAAGAATTTAGTAAGCAATTTGCGCGTTGTAATAATCTCCGTCATGCCAGCCACATAGCAAGGCGCAACATATCTACATTCCTGCCGAATGCCGCTTCCAATTAGTGACTTATTTCATCTTTAGATACAGAACCAATTACCTCTTCTCGTGACACGAGCTTTAGTACATTTTCCAGATTACATATACTGTCTAGTAAATAACAATAGTCCAGACTACAGGGCGGTCAATGCAGACAAATGTTATATACACATCTATTATTTCCATTTCCTAAGCGGTCATAGTTTCTAGTATCTAGTACATAGTGTCTACTGATATTTTCTTGTTTGGGGGGTTAAACGTCGTGCCAGCTTAGGCCATATGGCGACTTTCCAAATATTCTTTGTGGAGAAAGTCCCGAGTGCACCTCCGAGCCATATTTCAGGCACGAACGTGAGGAACCACCGACTTTCCACAAGCCAGCTGAATAGCTTCCTCACGTGAAATAATTCGACACCAGCAGTGGGAGTCGAGCATATAGCGGTGAGGTGGCAAATGATTTGAAGTCAACGACCCTAAGCACTCGGCAACTACCTCTCTACCATTAGTAAATCTCTTAATGAGATATTCGCGAACTATCTATGATGCATTTTTGGTGTTGGAATTTCTTCGCTATCTAAGCACAAGAGCAAGCGGAACAAAGTATAAAACAATATCAGACTAATAAAAAATATATGCTGTACGCGAGACTCGAACTCCTTGTAAGTATGTCCACTTATCCTACTAAAGTTCAAAGCACTCCTGCAACAGTTTAGCTCATTGTAAATCTGTTTCGGCTCCATCGATATTCTCACAGCTACATTCATATACATAAATGTCCGGTTATTTTAATCTATGTAGATAGTTAGAACGCCTGTGTCAATTTGGTCTAGATTTCTAGTAATATTCAAAGACTGGAACAAACTTGAATACATCATAGTGTGCAACAAATCAACTGAGAGCTTCGGGACATGTTTGTTCAGCACACTCATTATAATCTCTATCTCTCCGACCTATGCATGCCGCAAGGATTTAATGTCGTTCCCATCAACATTCTGATCCCGGAACTGTCCAAAATAGCGTTATTTACTATGCAAATGAGTTTCAATGCGCTTTGGTTTAAGCAGTATTTATTCCAATAAATTTACATGTATAACACAAAAAAAGTTATAAATTACATAAATTGTGAATGGTTTGGATTGCAAAACAAGTTTTCAGAAAACTTATATTAATTCCTCTCCAAATATCTCAATGAGCTTTGAATAATAATAGAAATCTAGTGAATTTCCTCGCACTCGAAGTTACTGGCGTGCACATTCTCAGTATTTTGTAGCGTTTCTTTGATATTCCTGGAAATCTAGTGAATTCCCTCACTAATGATATATATAAATAGTCGACATGCGCACTCGAAGATACGGACATGCGCATTCACAGTATTTTATATCGATTCTTTGATATTCATTGAATAATTAATGTAAACATATTAAGTAAATGAATCGCGGGTTGATAGTTTCTATCCGTGTATGAATGTTTCAACTGTGCACCATTTATTCCATCACTAGAATTTAGAATAGTTGCCAAATTCTGTAAAGGATATTCACCTTATTTTTGCAAAAAATATCCTGTTATTTATTTGTTTTCGCTGTATGTTTGATTTCACATGAACAGCAGGTGTTAATTAGACCAGCTTCAAGTTTATTGGAATTGGTAACTGGTTTTGATTGGATGTGATAACTGTATCTTTTTTAATGTTTTTGTAATATCAGCATTAGTGCCATAGTTGAGTTCAGTGTTTTCATCTAGCCCGTTTTAGTCTGAAGCTATAGCAATTAAGCTTTGTCACGCGTACATTTGTATGTATACTAGAGGACATAGAAAACGCACACATACATTATATGATTATTATTACATGAAAACGAAATACGAAGGATTCCATCAAAAATATATCACATCTTTATTACAAAACACAAACTGAACAACTAAACATATTCCAAAATGTTTGAAACTATGTATTTAATATATAGTTATTGTTTTTGATGTATAAACACACTTATCCGAAGTGTGCGTTTTCTATGTCCGCTGGTATATATATGTATGTAGTTGTGCAATATTTGTTAATTAATAAACATTGCATTATATTATAAATAAATCTGGTTCCGAAGTTACAAACCTTTCCCCCGATCTCAAGCTCGATCGCAAGATTCGGATGTGTTCGGATTTGTTCAGCTGAGAGTAAATTTCAGAACCAACCAATCAAATCACTTGATCGCGAGTTTAAGATATATAAACAGTGTGGTACCCCCTACACATGTCTATCACACCTAAATGACGCCACATTGTTTGTATTCATGAATACCAATACATAACGATCTATGACATTTTACTTCAAATCCATTTTCCTTCAATGAAAATGCTTCAAACATGTTACTCATACACTGACCCACATAAAGTCACAATTTGACATTTTAGGCAAAAGAAGGACGGATATATGTCTTACCGATATTGCATATTAGCCAATGTTGGTGGCTGTACTTTTTGAATTCGGTAATTCATACCTGATCTGAACTTAAGTGATACTTCCACCTTATAATATACAACAGTTGAATTAGAATTCTAACATGGCTCGCCATTTTGTCTGTATAGAACCTATGCTCGGCGTAAATCCTACATATCATGGCATATAAAAAATTGTTAAATGCACTTGCCGTATATTATTATTTTCTTATGTCGTGAACACAACTTTCATAAAATTGTTGTTGAACATGTTAGCTTCATTGCGTAACCATGCGCCAAATACAACTATCGCAACGGCACCTGTTTCCATGGGGAACTAGATACTTTAGGGCACTTATGCACGGCGTACATTAATTTTTTTATTTATGCATGGGTAAATGTTGAATATATTATTTTGACTTAGTAACATCAATAATTAACAATATTACAACTCATAAGAAACTTTTTTCTTGTTGTTTGTACATTTGTTTCCCAATCTGGATAGCCACCTGAAATGCTCATAAACCGCACATTTCGGTGGGAAAAAAATTCCCAACAAGTTGTCTGTTTATATTCGGCTACTGAACCAGTCAGGTGACAGTTGCATTAGGCTAGCGGTACGCACAACGGAATGTTATTGAACCATGCTTCACCTCTGTCCGCGAAAATAGGTTAAAACTATTTAAATAATTTAAATACGGATGTAAATGGAAAAAATACGCTGACCATAGGAATACGCCGAGCATAGGTTCCACCACTCTACGCACATAAGGACGTTACAGAGTTTAAATCTGCAATGAAACATTGTTTGGTTTATACAAATTTATTTTAGCTCTATATTAATCACTACCGAGACCTCATTCCTGATGGAATCCATCGTCGCGAGGGAGAGAGAGGTAACATTGTTTAGCGAGTGACGTCAAACATGACGTCACTTTACTAGCAGTTTTGTAGTTTTGTGATGTATTTTACGCACACCAACTATTTTTGCGCGTTTTAGATATTTTGTTCATGAAATTTTGCGGCCAAGTCGCGCGTTCAAGTTGCGCTCGGCCTGTATGGTTAATGTCTACGCTTCAGAACTATAAGCCATGTTATATTTAAGGAATGAATCGCGGGTTAATAGTTTCCATCGGGGTATGAACTACATTGGGCGTGCTTAAGGTGTGTGGAGGCCGAATGCTGTCCAATTAGCACAGTGGGTTGCGCGCTCGCTTCTCACCAATGCAACCAGTTCAATCCTCGGACCGGGAAGGATGTGAGATGGTACGGTGGTCGCCAGATCGGACAGGCGGGTTTTCTCCGGGCACTTCGGTTTCCTCCCACACAAATGACCACATATACGCTTTCATCCGCGCCAATGAGAGTGATTAATATAAGTTGTTAAAACTTGCTTCGCAATCGTTGTAAAATAAATAAAGTTTTGAACCCCGTTGGAAACTATTAACCCACGATGCATTACTTATATTTACATTAATTATTCTTTTCAATGTTACAAGGAAATATTTTATCACACTTCCCAAATCACAGGTATTTAGTCAAATGTGCAACTTACGGTGTGGCGGGGACCTGGTAAATAGATCATCCTTGGAACAGCGTAAGCTGTCAGACACGCCGTTTCACGCGCGACGAACGTTGCCTAACACTGTGAATGCACATGGCCGTAACACCGAGTGCGCATGGCAGCTATCATTAGTTGGAAACCCTCATACGAAATTGTATGCAATCATGGCACATACGTTCATCGAGGGAAATGCAATAGCAATGTAAATATTCGCCAATAAATATCTGAAATTGTAATTAAGCATTAATTAAAAATATAAAGATAACAGAAGATGATCTCACCAAATCAACTACTACATTACTGACGTCACGAACGTAACAACTAGCTCACCAAATCAACTACTACATTACTGACGTCACGAACGTAACAACTAGCTCACCAAATCAACTACTACATTACTGACGTCACGAACGTAGCAACTAGCTCACCAAATCAACTACTACATTACTGACGTCACGAACGTAACAACTAGCTCACCAAATCAACTACTACATTACTGACGTCACGAACGTAACAACTAGCTCACCAAATCAACTACTACATTACTGACGTCACGAACGTAACAACTAGCGCACCAAATCAACTACTACATTACTGACGTCACGAACGTAACATCTAGCTCACCAAATCAACTACTACATTACTGACGTCACGAACGTAACAACTAGCTCACCAAATCAATCAAAGCTAGCTCACCAAATCAACTACAACATTACTGACTTTACGAACGTAACAACTACAACATTACTGACGTTACGAACATAACAACAACAACATTACTGACGTCACGAACGTAACAACTAGCGCACCAAGTCAACTACAACACTACTGACGTTACGAACGTAACAACTAGTTCACCAAATCAACTACTACATTACTGACGTCTACCCCGCACCGCACACAGATATCACAATCTTCTCACAGCCTACATACCCGCACCTCACACATATATCACACTCTTCTCACAGCCTACATACCCCGCACCGCACACAAATAGCACAATCTACCTCACAGCCTACATACCCCGCACCGCACACATATATCACAATCTTCTCACAGTCTACATACACCGCACCGCACACAAATAGCACAATCTACCTCACAGTCTATACATACCCCGCACCGCACACATATACTGAGTCAGAAAAGAAACGATACCTGGTGTTTATGTGTCTATAATTTCAACATTTATTAAGAAAATCCTTTGAAAATTCATAAGATGATAGTCCAACATGTTTGAAAGAGGAACACATAACGCATAATGAGCCTCCGAAACTGTCTGCTGCGTGATGACGTAATTCGTCGGACAGGGGTCTAATGGAGTTTCCACACAGACGTCAATACCGAGTATGGGCACCATTTGCGTCTCTCACTGCAATGCACCGCCGTCGCATCGAACGGAAGAGTGTCTGAATCTCTTGCTGGTCAATAGTTGTCCACTCCTGACGCAAAACATCCCTCAGTTGGTTTAACGTTACCGGCTGACGTCGTCTGACGCGGCGGTCTAACGTATCCCACAAATGTTCTATGGGTGACAAGTCTGGTGACAAAGCAGGCCACGGCAGGGTTTCAATATTGTTCTGCTCCAATAATGTGGTGGAAATCCGAGCAGTATGACACCTGGCGTTGTCCTGTTGGAACAGTGTGACGTTTCTGTTGGCGTTAAAGAACGGCACAACAACTGGCGCAAGGATCTCATCACAGTACCACTGGGCGTTTAGGTTCCCGTCCACCACTAACAGTTCAGTGCGACTGCCGAAGGTGATACCGCCCCACGCCATAACGCTTCAGCCCCCGAACATATCGACCTGACGTACACATGCGTCGGCGTAACGTTCACCGGCGTCTGCGATATACCCGCTCTCTGCCATCCGCTCGACGCAAACAGAACCGCGAGTCATCGCTAAACATCACCGAATTCCACTGTAACAGAGTCCAGCGAGCACGTTCTGTCGTCCATTCCCGCCGTACGTCACGGTGACGTCGTGTCAGGACGGGTCCAACGTATGGCCGATAGGCATGAATGCCACGTTCACCGAGCCGGTTCCTGACTGTTTGTGCACTGATGCGATTGTTGGTCATCCCAGGAGTAACGGCAGCTGTGTGCGAAGCAGGTAGGAACCGGTCACGTAAATGTGACGTCCGAATGTGACGGTCCTGTTCACGCGTCGTCACACGTGGTCGACCAGATCTTGGACGGTCGTCCACCGATCCATGTGTTCGATAACGTCGAAGTAGACGTGTTATCGTGATCCGCGTAACCCCGAGTCGATTTGCGACGTCACGCTGACGTAAACAGCCGTCAATCATGCCAATGGCACGCATTCTCTGATTGCAGTTTAGCCTAGGCATTTTGTTAGCGGTAACAATGGGTATGTAAGGTGTTTTTCCTCGATGATAATGCAATACCAGTACAATAAACCGGTTTTCCGATTTGTACATGTGTAGGAAGTTGTCTTTGTTGAGGAGCACGTGCAAATCGGAAATTCGGCGTTCCAGGATTATCGGGTGTTTATTTACCTGTGTTTATGGTTGGCTGACGTTGCAATAAGATACCCGGTACTGATACGTAATAATATATTAAACCTTTCTATGGTTTTATCCGTTTTACGTCATTTTTAGTTTGGTATCGTTTCTTTTTTGACTCAGTATATATCACAATCTTCTCACAGCCTGCATATCCCGCACCGCACACAAATAGCACAATCTACCTCACAGCCTACATACCCCACACCGCACACAAATAGCACAATCTACCTCACAGCCTACATACCCCGCACCGCACACAAATAGCACAATCTTCTCACAGCCTACATACCCCGCACCACACACATATATCACAATCTTCTCACAGCCAACATACCCCGCACCGCACACAATACACAATCTACCTCACAGCCTACATACCCCGCACCACACACATATATCACAATCTTCTCACAGCCAACATACCCCGCACCGCACACAAATAGCACAATCTACCTCACAGCCTACATACCCCGCACCGCACACAAATAGCACAATCTACCTCACAGCCTACATACCCCGCACCGCACACAAATAGCACAATCTTCTCACAGCCTACATACCCCGCACCGCACACAAATAGCACAATCTACCTCACATCCTACATACCCCGCACCGCACACAAATATCACACTCTTCTCACAGCCTACATACCACGCACCGCACACCGATAGCACATTCAGCATTTGGCACCAACAAGCTTATTAATGTTACAGTTTTTATGCTACATTATCAGCTGTGAAAGTTCTAAGACCTGTTTCATGCACCTGCTAAATATACACAGAATAAAATAGTAAATTGATGAAGAGTTGCTTGCTTGTTTATTGGTTTTAAAGTCGCACCAACAGCTTTGGTTATAAGGCTAGTCTCCTGCTAGCATAGGTAGTGGTCCCTCTTAGCAATGGTTCATGCACATATACCCAGGTAGAACAACAGACCTTCCGGTTTCGTGTGTAACAACATACCTTCCGGTTTCTTGTGTAGCAACAGACCTTCCGGTTTCTTGTGTAACAACAGACCTTCCGGTTTCTTGTGTAGCAACAGACCTTCCGGTTTCTTGTGTAGCAACATACCTTCCGGTTTCTTGTGTAGCAACAGACCTTCCGGTTTCTTGTGTAGCAACATACCTTCCGGTTTCTTGTGTAGCAACAGACCTTCCGGTTTCTTGTGTAACAACAGACCTTCCGGTTTCTTGTGTAGCAACAGACCTTCCGGTTTCTTGTGTAGCAACATACCTTCCGGTTTCTTGTGTAGCAACAGACCTTCCGGTTTCTTGTGTAGCAACATACCTTCCGGTTTCTTGTGTAGCAACAGACCTTCCGGTTTCTTGTGTAACAACAGACCTTCCGGTTTCTTGTGTAGCAACAGACCTTCCGGTTTCTTGTGTAGCAACATACCTTCCGGTTTCTTGTGTAGCAACAGACCTTCCGGTTTCTTGTGTAACAACATACCTTCCGGTTTCTTGTGTAGCAACAGACCTTCCGGTTTCTTGTGTAGCAACAGACCTTCCGGTTTCTTGTGTAACAACATACCTTCCGGTTTCTTGTGTAGCAACAGACCTTCCGGTTTCTTGTGTAGCAACAGACCTTCCGGTTTCTTGTGTAACAACAGACCTTCCGGTTTCTTGTGTAGCAACAGACCTTCCGGTTTCTTGTGTAACAACATACCTTCCGGTTTCTTGTGTAACAACATACCTTCCGGTTTCTTGTGTAACAACATACCTTCCGGTTTCTTGTGTAGCAACAGACCTTCCGGTTTCTTGTGTAACAACAGACCTTCCGGTTTCTTGTGTAGCAACATACCTTCCGGTTTCTTGTGTAGCAACAGACCTTCCGGTTTCTTGTGTAACAACAGACCTTCCGGTTTCTTGTGTAGCAACATACCTTCCGGTTTCTTGTGTAACAACAGACCTTCCGGTTTCTTGTGTAGCAACAGACCTTCCGGTTTCTTGTGTAGCAACAGACCTTCCGGTTTCTTGTGTAGCAACAGATTGGAAATGCTAATTTTTGTTTTGCCGTTATTTAACGGTTCGGCCTCGATAAACATTATAATTAGGACTTCCTCACATGAAATAATTATATACTCCTATATTGTGAGGGGAAAGTGATTTGAAGTTAACACCCGTATCCACATGACCCCTGATCAAAAAGTACTAAGAGTTATTTTGCAAATCAGTATTTACAATAAACAATACTGTGTGTGTGTTTTACGTTTATTTATCGTCGATACCGGTTGCCCATATTGGCGACGCCTCCTGAAGAGATTAGTCATTTTAGATTTTGGAGGATAGTGCATGATACAGAGACCAATTCCAGAATCTCCTCTGGTTTTTTTACGTGCACGGTGTAAAGCACCGACACGATACCTCGGTTTAACGTCCCGTCTGAAAGACTTAATTTTATTAGGGTCAGACGGAGGATCAAACCTGCGATCCCTGGATTACAAGTCCAGCGGGTTACCACTGAACAACATACCTGTCTGTTAAAAACAATACTGGCAATAGTTTGTATTCAGTGTAATAATACCATCTCATAATTTCTTATATGTACACACGTGTAATAACACCTGGAAGGATTCTGATTGGTTGAGAGAATAATCCTTATAATTTGTAAATTAACCTTTTAAAGTATGCATATTTCTATCGTGAGTGTAAGGGTATTGTTCTCACATTACCAATGACGTGATGCCATTATTAAATATGCTTGGATATTAACTAAACTAGTTGTATGTATAGTGTCAAGCATATTGTTTATCAATATGGTCTTAACAATATATGTTTTAAACCCGAAGCCACTTGTCCAGACGCCAAGCGTCTGTTTGTTCAACAACGTCCCGATAATTGCAATGGTACATTTTGTAGCTCAGTTAAAAGGATAATGCTTTTGCAAGAACTAAACAGCTGTTTCCAATGTTCTCCAAAGTGTTGGACTACCGTCATTCACTCCTGGCTGATACATTCGGGTGCTCGTAAAAATGAACATTATACGTTGGACTGGAAATAAAAAGAAAGAAAGTTTAATTCGACACGAAGTGTTCCCTGAGTATGAATACTTGCTAGAATCGTGTATTGGTTCAGGATATATCTCCTGTATTTGCTGTAGCGTTGATGATGTTATTTCTATTTCCATCATGAAACAGTTATTTTATACACATTTATGTTTGCTCGATTGCGAACGCACGTTCTTACAATATTAGTTTAATCACTCTCGAGACCTCATCCCTGGTGGAATCAATGAGGGAGATAGAAGAGGTGTGTATTTAAGAGTCATTGCCGTCAACGTCAACTTCAACTTGTTACTGCCGAACAATCAGTCACGATTATGATTGGCAGGCGCAGTTTAGAACAGTGAGTTAATATAAAATGCTATGTGCGAGTTAAACAGATAAAAGGATATACAAAGCTATAGTTAAAAGCAGACAGTACAAGGCTTAGAGGGAGTACGAGTCAAGACTGTCAACACAAGTCGGAAGACTGGGACTCGACTCTATATATGTCGGTAGACTGTTCTATAGTCTTATTGTTCTAGGGGGAAATGAGTTGGCATGATATTGGGTTATTAACTGTGGGATTAGATAGTTAAGGATTATTGTAGGTACTAGGTGTTATGGCTGCCTAAGGACATCCCAACCGAGGTTGTACCGGGGTTCGAACTAATCTCGATTACGAGGCGGACACTGCATTCAATATCCACAACGTATTTCTAGAATGAAACACTTACATTCTGCAAGACGAAACTGCACTCCATGAGAGTGTGCCGTGTGTTACACTTGCAATGTGAATAAGACATGTAAAGACATGGAAGCCGTGATAGCACGTGGATGCGCGTTCGCTTCAGGTGCGAAAGGTCCTGAGTTCGAGTCCCGCTGCAGCCGTTACGATTGTGCCCTTAGGCAAGGCATATACATTCCACATGCCTCTTCTCTCTCCTTCATGGCGATGGATTCCATCAGGAATGAGGTCTCGAGATTGATTATATAAGTTGAAAGAACTTGTTTCGCAATCGAGCTAAACTATATTTGTATAAACTAAGACATGTATGCAAAACATGTTTTATGCACAGTTCTTCATCAACATTGTGATATACTATGTGGATGGAACTGGATACAAATATACGCCTGCCAACTTACCCCCCCCCCCCCCCTCCAAACATTGACAAGCATTTCTGGGAAGCTGATACTAATCTGCATACTGTGCACTATTTTTAGAACTGACTGTTTCTAGCCGTATTGAAGCTACTCCACACCTAAATGTTGCCATCATTGCACTGCGGAAATGAAACAGTATTGCCTGTTTAATATAACATTCTGTTTCAAAAAATGACTTAAAGTTTAACTTTAAACTTTATTTATTTTACAACGATTGCGAAGCAAGTTCTAACAACTTATAGTAATCACTCTCGTTGGCGCGGATGAAAAATGCGTAAATGTGGTCATTCGTGTGGGAGGAAACCGGAGTACCCGGAGAAAAACCACCTGTCCGATCTGGCGACCACCGTACCATCTCACATACTTCCCGGTCCGAGGATCGAACCCGGGTTGCATTGGTGAGAAGCGAGCGCACTAACCACTGCGCTAATCGGACACAAAAGTTTGCAAAAAATGACTTAAACATTATATACCTGCTAAAGACATGGAATTCGTGATAGCGCAGTGGATGCGCGTTCGCTTCAGGTGCGAAAAGTCTGCAGTTCGAGCCCCGCTAGAGCCGTTACGATTGTGCCCTTAGGCAAGGCATTTAAATTCCACGTTGCCTCTTCTCTCTCCCTCGTGGCGATGGATTCCACCAGGAATGAGATCTCGAGAGTTATTAATATAAGTTGTAATAACTTGTTTCGCAATCGAGCTAAAATAAATGTGTATAAATTATATACGTGCTTAGCCTATTTCTACCATTTCCTCTAAGAGCCGTGTCTCTTAATAGCAATTTCTACCATTTCCTCTAAGAGCCGTGTCTCTTAATAGCAATTTCTACCATTTCCTCTAAGAGCCGTGTCTCTTAATAGCAATTTCTACCATTTCCTCTAAGAGCCGTGTCTCTTAATAGCAATTTCTACCATTTCCTCTAAGAGCCGTGTCTCTTAATAGCAATTTCTACCATTTCCTCTAAGAGCCGTGTCTCTTAATAGCAATTTCAATCTCTAACATGGTACCTTTCATGTCGCTACGACCGTTTTTGTTCCCACTACATGTAGATGGTCATTATTAACAAAATGAATACGATCAAGCATTTTACTGATTCGAAATTAATTATTTTTACATTTAACATTTGAAGATGATTTAGCCCAGTTAAGTACATTTTCATTTTAATCTCTCATCATTCATGCTTAAACTGTTTTGCAACTGCCTGATTGTTATATCACATCTTTTTTACACATCAGCTAGTCTGAAGTCTTCACAAGTAACATAATGTCATGGTAATGTATTTTTTAGCCAAATGTGTGTGTGTTTTACGTTTATTTATCGTCGCTACCGGTTGCAAATATAGTGAATGTTTCATTTGGCTAACATACGGATCTGTAGTCCTGTGGTAACACGCTGGACTGATAATCCAGGGATCGCGGGTTTGATCCCCCGTCTGACCCTAATAAAATTAACAGTCTTTCAGATGGGACGTTAAACCGAGGTCTCGTGTCGGTGCTTTACACCGTGCACGTAAAAGAACCAGAGGAGTCTCTGGAATGGGTCTCTCTCTCTCTGTGTATCATTGCATTATCCTCCAAAAATCTAAAATGACTACTCTCTTCAGGAGGCGTCGTTCATATGGGCAACCGATAGCGACGATAAATAAACGTAAAACACACACAAGGAAATGGAGCTGGTGTGATATTTGGCAAGTGAGAAATAGGCTTATGCACCAAGCTGTCAGGTTGTCTACACTTAGACAGCGAACCGTCCCAATGGGGTAGCTCTATAGCTTCACGTTATATTTTGATGCCAATGTTGTCTTATGTGCGTGTCTTCTACATTGCCCATGTATCGTTTCATACCGTTAGTATTCGACTGTTTTATAGATTGAATAACTCCATTAATACTAGAGGTACTGTGAGGTACTCAGCATACATACTGCAGCGTATCATTTCCATTCAGATTAATTCTAGTATTTCAAATTATTGTTTTCTTAGTTGATACAAATTTATTTTAGCTCGATTGCGAAACAAGTTCTTACTTATATTAATCAATCTCGAGACCTCATTCCTGATGGAATCCATCGCCACGAGGGAGAGAGAAGAGGCAACGTGAAATTTAAATACCTTGCCCAAGGGCACACTCGTAACGGCCCCAGCCGGACTCGAACCACTTATTTTACTTTATGTACTCTATAACATATGATCTAAACATAATATGAGGTAGGGGGAGGTGGGGCCCCGTGGCCGAGTGATTAAGGCGCGTACCCCTCACCGCCGTCGAGTTCTAATCCCACTGGATATGTCGATTTATTTCAAGTGAGGAAGCTATCCAGTTGGCTTACGGAATGTTGGTGGTTCTACACTACATCAATAATAGCTGGAGAGTCGTCATATCACTTAAACACGTCTTAGGAATTAATAAGATGGGATCTCACCCGGGTTCGATCCTTTCAAACTCAAACATTTTATTTCATACATGCATAATGTTTACAAACAGCAAACAGAATTAGCATTATCATATGTACATACGTAATATCTCGGACAAGACGTATGCGAGATGGTACGGTGGTCGTCAGATCGGACAGGCGGGTTTTCTCCGGGTACTTCGGTTTCCTCCCACACAAATTACCACATTTACGCTTTCATCCGCGCCAAAGAGAGTGATTAATATAAGTTGTTAAAACTTGCTTCGCAATCGTTGTAAAATAAATAAAGTTTAAATAATATGGGATAATGTATTTAGGTTTCCTTTTAAAACTGTATGTTTCTCTATATGTATGTATGCGCGTGTGTTGGTCTTTGCATTGACCTACTTAACTAATTATGTTTACAATGTATTCCATGCGAAAAGTGTAAACGTTATTTATTTTGCAATAAGTTAAGGCCGTGAATTCGTGCAGTTGAAATTGTGAATTCGTGAAATTGAAATCTTTACTATTCGTGCAGTTGAAATCGTGAACTCGAGAATTCGTGATATCGTGAATTCATGTACAGTCTACACCCACAATCTCGAAGTCGGATCAAAGTCCCGTTTCAGACATTATCATGTTACATATAACTGGCTCCGTTTATATCGAATTTTGTTTAGTCAAATTTCGGTTATGTCGAAGTATTTGGTTCGGAATTTGACATAGCGGATGTAGACTGTATACTAGTTGAATTCGCAAAATCGTGAATTCATGTTGAATTCGCAAAATCATGAAATCGTGAATTGGTGTAGTTGAATTCGCAAAATCGTGAATTGGTGTAGTTGAATTCGCAAAATCGTGAATTCATTTAGTTGAATTCGCAAAATCATGAATTCATGTTGAATTCGCAAAATCATGAAATCGTGAATTGGTGTAGTTGAATTCGCAAAATCGTGAATTCATGTAGTTGAATTCGCAAAATCGTGAATTGGTGTAGTTGAATTCGCAAAATCGTTAATTGGTCTAGTTGAATTCGCAAAATCGTGAATTGGTGTAGTTGAATTCGCAAAATCGTGAATTCATGTAGTTGAATTCGCAAAATCGTGAATTGGTGTAGTTGAATTCGCAAAATCGTGAATTCATGTAGTTGAATTCGCAAAATCGTGAATTGGTGTAGTTGAATTCGCACAATCGTGAATTCATGTAGTTGAATTCGCACAATCGTGAATTCATGTAGTTGAATTCGCAAAATCGTGAATTGGTGTAGTTGAATCTGCAAAATCGTGAATTGGTGTAGTTGAATTCGCAAAATCGTGAATTCATGTAGTTGAATTCGCAAAATCGTGAATTCATGTAGTTGAATTCGCAAAATCGTGAACTAGTGAATTCATGTAGTTGAATTCGCAAAATCGTGAACTAGTGAATTCATGTAGTTGAATTCGCAAAATCGTGAATTGGTGTAGTTGAATTCGCAAAATCGTGAATTCATGTAGTTGAATTCGCAAAATCGTGAATTGGTGTAGTTGAATCTGCAAAATCGTGAATTGGTGTAGTTGAATTCGCAAAATCGTGAATTCATGTAATTGAATTCGCAAAATCGTGAATTGGTGTAGTTGAATCTGCAAAATCGTGAATTGGTGTAGTTGAATTCGCAAAATCGTGAATTCATGTAGTTGAATTCGCAAAATCGTGAATTCATGTAGTTGAATTCGCACAATCGTGAATTCATGTAGTTGAATTCGCAAAATCGTGAATTCATGTAGTTGAATTCGCACAATCGTGAATTCATGTAGTTGAATTCGCAAAATCGTGAATTCATGTAGTTGAATTCGCAAAATCGTGAATTAATGTAGTTGAATTCGCAATATCGTGAATTGGTGTAGTTGAATTCGCAAAATCGTGAATTGGTGTAGTTGAATTCGCAAAATCGTGAATTGGTGTAGTTGAATTCGCCATATCGTGAATTCATGTAGTTGAATTCGCAAAATCGTGAATTCATGTAGTTGAATTCGCAAAATCGTGAATTCATGTAGTTGAATTCGCAAAATCGTGAACTAGTGAATTCATGTAGTTGAATTCGCAAAATCGTGAATTGGTGTAGTTGAATTCGCAAAATCGTGAATTCATGTAGTTGAATTCGCAATATCGTGAATTGGTGTAGTTGAATTCGCAAAGTCGTGAATTGGTGTAGTTGAATTCGCAAAATCGTGAATTCATGTAGTTGAATTCGCAAAATCGTGAACTAGTGAATTCATGTAGTTGAATTCGCAAAATCGTGAAATCATGTAGTTAAATCGTGAAATCATGTAGTTGAATTCGCAAAATCGTGAATTGGTGTAGTAGAAATAATGAAATAGTTAATGTCACCACATGTATCTCGTACTAACGAGCTATAGAAGTGAAGATATTCCTTGGCAGTATTCCCTACCGCATCCATTATAACAAGAGCCCTTTATACACTTATCTCTTGTAAAACAACAAGTGTAGGTCTCTGGTACAAATGCATGAAGTTACGAAGTACAAAAATCTGATAAATAAATGGCACTTGTCAAAACCTTGGCAACAGCATCGAGAGACTAATGTGCTCATTCTCAGACTTTGCAGACAGGTAGCATAAACTGTAATTATTTTACAACGATTGCGAAACAAGCCTCTTAACAACTTATATTAATTACTCCCTTTGGCGTGAGTGGCAGCGTATTTGTGGTCATCTGTGTAGGAGGAACCCGGAGTACCTGGATAAAACACACCTGTCCGATCTGATGACCACCATTTGACATACTTCCCTCCGGTCCGAGGATCGAACCCGGGTTGCATTGCTTAGAAGCTCCGAGGATCGAACCCGGGTTGCATTGCTTAGAAGCTCCGAGGATCATGATTATGGGTAGCCCTTTCCGTTGTATGTATTGGGGTAGTGTGTTTCATACGCTCACCTATGCTGCATCTCATTGTGGCACAGACCTGTGAAATATTCGCGTACGTTTATGTTTTATTGTTTCGAAACACACATCTCCACTAACTATGTGTTTGTATATTTCGATGAACAATTCTTCTAGTATATTAAACACACCTAGAAATGAACGAATATGTGCAAATTGTAACTTATTGATTAAAAATGAATATCATTTCCTTCTCATATGTCTAAAATATTCAACATTGCATCAAAATACATAAAACGCTACAATTACACCTGGCCAACAAAACAAAAGTTTGCCAGTCGTATGTCCACAAACTCCAAAATTACGTTGAAAAATATCTGCAAATTCATTTATCATTCTAACCTGTTACGGAATGTAACGTCGTATCTATTGCTGTTATATGGCAATAGCATTGAAATATCCACAGGAATTATATGCTCTTTGTTAAAAATCCATGTCTTTGTATTGAAAATGTTTGTAGTTGCTATAAACATATATATATATATATATATATACATGTTTTATGCAATAAACTTGTTGAATTGAATTAATATGTTGTCTGTATAATATCTGCACTCATGTCATTTTGACAGTAATATGTGTATTTCATCGTCAGAGGATTAATGTGGAATCGGTACATTCTCATGTGTGTCTTACGTTAATTTATCGTCGCTACCGGTTGCCCATATGAGCGACGCCTCCTGAAGAGATTAGTCATTTTAGATTTTGGAGGATAGTGCAATGATACAGACAGAGACCCATGCCAGAGTCTACTCTGGTTCTTTTACGTACACTGTTTAAAGCACCGACACGAGACCTCGGTTTAACGTCCCATCTGAAAGACTGTTAATTTTATTAGGGTCAGACGGGGGATCGAACATGCGATCCCTGGATTACCAGACCATTCTCATACAGTACAATATAGTTTAAAGAGATATGATTAAGAACATTATAACGACGTGCGTATTTTACACTGACACATGGTACATTGTACGCATGGTACAGTGGTACATTGCACCTACAGCAGAGGATTCTCCAATATTAACAGCAGATTCAAGCATGGAATCGAAAAAGGACAATGCCATATTTTACATATAAATTAACAGCAGTAGATTGAAATGGATTATAACGAAAGAAAACTTATATAGTTCTTTTCCCTATAAATTATTGCTGGTGTTTTCTCTTACCTCCCTTGACAGATAAAGTCCGAGTTATCCCGACGTGGATATCAATCCTTTTAGTTACTGGAACCCTTTCTTTTTACTGTTCTTTTCTAACTAGATATTGTGTTAATTAATTGATATATAATTGTTACAGTAAAGTATATCCATTGGATATACTGTAGGATATCTGTCAATATTTATCCTCCTCATCTGTTTGATTGACACCATTTGGTGCAAAGGAAATAACGATAAAAACAGAGGAAACCAATTAAGAGGGACACTGCACTTTTAGAAGTATTCAGGGGTAGTAACTGCCTAATGTTTCTCAATGTTTGATATACAATAGGCAGGAGAATAATATATTTAGCAATGAAAAATGATGTAATATATTCATGTTATATGCTAAACAGTTTCAAATTATTATATGAACCATACTTTATAGTATTAGTGAGTAAATAGTTGGTGGGTGCTACAAAGAAAACGGTTATCATTTCAACGAATATTTGAAGAAAGTTCAAGAACATATTAAGATAAGATACATTTCATTTTGAGTCGGCAAGATAGCAACAGTACAACACAAGCTCTGAGTGAGCTTTTGAACCGACTATATAACATAGTAACATGGTAACAGGTCTAAAATTAGAATCACTGATAATAGTATGCATATTTATTATTAATTTGTTTCTAAGATAAATGCTGAAACATGTTTACTGAAAACATAACTAAGTTATGTAGGTAAGACAAGTGTGCTTGTTAGCCATACAGAATATTAACTAACATATATGGATTAAACAAACATCTTTTACAGGAATATCAATTTTTAAAAAAAAAAATATAATATTCATCGCCGTTAGCCATAAAGAATATTAACTAAATATAATAAGTTTATTATTACAAAGGCATCATGCCTATCAGTATACATGCATACAACATATTATTACATAACATATCAATGGTGACACAATTTGTACATATACTCTGACACACAGTGAGAAGAATAGGTTATTGATGGTAGTATAAAGTATTTCTTTTTTCAAAGCTTTTACATATATACATCGACAAGTTTCTAACAATACACGAACTAGTAGCTTGTAGCAACTCCTTGAACTTTAATATGTTCGGTCTTTTCCAATAATATCTTTTTATATAAAGAATTCTAATTTCATGATACAGTATATATGGATTAAACACACATCTTTTACAGGAACATCAATTTTTTTTTAAAAATATATATAATATTCATCGCCCTGGGGGTATCATTATAAAAGATATTTGCAGTTTCATTGGAACATGAACATACGTTACGTCATTTGTATGACATTACTAAAATGGACAATATTTAATAAGACAATTAAAAATAGCCAGCATATTCGCATAAAGTAATATCACATATCACATGATTGCAATGGCCCAGTAGTATGGATATTTAAAATATTGAAAGGTTGTGCATGCTTTACATTTACAAGTGTTCTCACATAAAACATCCACGAACATCGGCGCATGAAACGAAGAAGAAAAAGAGATTAATGCGTTGAATTTCGTTTTTCTGTACAGGCATATACCCTTAACCTAGATTACTTTCTCACCGATAATCACCATAAGTATGTAATATCTTCCCCCGTAAATAAAAACCCAACATTTCCGATATCTGTAGCAACATTTCCGATATCTGTAACAACATTTCCGATATCTGTAACAACATTTCCGATATCTGTAACAACATTTCCGATATCTGTAACAACATTTCGCCGTGGGAAACTATGATTTAGGTGGAATGATGCATGGTGGAATTTCATAGAAATTGATTTGATTTAGCCAGAGTTTAGTGAATAGTTCACCAATTAGACAATACATTTTCTGGACGAATGGGAATTTATGTGATAAGACTTACTGCTATGTGTTCGTATAATAGGTATTACAATTGTCCAATTGTTTTTAGTAAACTAGTTCCAAGCTTTCACTGGTGTGTGCATAGAAATACAGGCTTGAGCTGGAATCCAGAAATGACCAGGTCAATCTATTTACGTAGTTGAAATTATGCAACAATAATTAGTTCCCATATGATTCGCGGATGTTCCAGCAGGGATGTTGTATATATTATTATGTTGGACAGGGTTTCATGTTATTGTCAACATGATTGCATTTAATTACTAAATTATTCACTCAATACACTATCCGAGTGTGTACTATGCATAGTGAGTTTTCAATCGTCCTACTGTGTTTTACGTTTATTTATCGTCGCTACCGGTTGCCCATATGAGCGACGCCTCCTGAAGAGATTAGTCATTTTAGATTTTTGGAGGATAGTGCAATTATACAGACAGAGACCCATTCCAGAGTCTCATCTGGTTATATTACGTGCACGGTGTACACCACCGACACGAGACCTCGGTTTAACGTCCCATCTGAAAGACTGTTAATTTTATTAGGGTCAGACGGGGGATCGGACCTGCGATCCCTGGATTACCAGTACAGCGTGTTACCATTGGACTACAGATCCATCTGTATCCTTCTATTACATATTTATATACATTTATATATATTTATATGCAATAGTATTTCTTGTTATATTATAGTATTACCAACATTTTGTGCGGGCCGTCGTCTAATGTTGCTAAAACTTGTGACCCAAACCATTTGTATGTCCATGCTATGTATTGTATCTTTATGTGTATGACATTATGTACTATTGTATAGCAATAAAATATGGTTAAATAAATACATACATTTTGAGAGAAATTGCAGACAGTAATAACAGTAACTAGAGTGTATTTACTTTTATGGAATAGTCTCCTTACAGACAAGTTATGTCATGTTACATGTTATGTCTGTACGGCGCATGCGTCGATATATCTGTTTACTCATATTCCTGTTTAAGAAAGAGAAATTACATTATATGTGAGTGCCCGCTTTATACGCAAGCAATTCTAATACATGCTAAATGTGAGGAACCCACATTAATTTCATTGTTATGGTTTATTACTGAAAAACGGAGCTATGAAGAGAGAAGATCGAAAAAAGGCTAACCTAGTGAAAATAAGATTGTATTATATGTTTTAACAATGTTCAACAATGAGTGGAAGTCGTAATAGCGCAGTGGTAGCGCGTTCGCTTCAGGTCCGGAGTTCGAGCCCCGCTGGAGCCGTTACGACTGTGCCGTTAGGCAAGGCATTTAAATTCCACGTTGCTTCTTCTCTCTCCTTCATGGCGATGGATTCCACCAGGAATGAGGTCTCGAGTGTGATTAATATAGGTTGAAAGAACTTGTTTCACAATCGAATTCAAATCAAATAAATTTGTATAAACTGACAATGTTCAAGTGCATTACAAATGTTAAAAAGGAAGGATTTCTTTACTGCAAAGCTTGGGTAATATTTGTGTTGTAACAAATACAATTATATGATAACACCGAACACTTTTGGATAATGTGACGGTCTGTTTTAATATGTGTTAATAATAATAATAATAATAATAATAAACAATTTATTTTACGAGATATTTCATTTAAAACGTGAATCTAACATGCGGCCCTCAACATATATACAAATTAAATCGAAAGATAGGATTATAAGTGAGAACTGCATATTGGAATATATATAATATATAAGATAATATTGTAAAACCTGTGCTAAAGGCCACCTCCGAATAAAGGCCGCATATGAAAAAAGTGTCTCTAAAGACCACCATTTTTCTATCCCATCGAGCCATTTTCAATGCATTTTAACATTCTGTTATTGAGAGGCCAAAGGCCACGTTTTGACTTTCCCGAGGGTGGCCTTTATAGACAGGTTTGACTGTATATCGTAATGTAAAAGCTGAATAGTAGAGAAACTATATAATTATATAATATGTCATGGAATATGATGATGATATATGGACTTGACTAGTAGAGTAGAAAAGGGGAATGAGACAATTAATAAATCTATATAACAATGTGCAGATATGATTTATAGGGGTGTCTTGAACATAAGTATGAAATCTGCTTAAAGACAGCCATTCACATAATCTAGTAACTATAGCAATGGTAATACACAATTGTGATAAAGACTGTGTACACTATCATATGAAGTAATAATCTACACAGAAAGAGGCAAATTCGACAAAACTAATTGTAAGATTGATAGCGTGCGTGCGTGTGTATTTACGTTTATTCATCGTTGCTACCGGTTGCCCATATGAGCCACGCCTCATTTTAGAGTTTGAAGGATAGATTAATGTTTCAAGGATTTAAGTTTATACAAATTTATTTTCGCTCGATTGCGAAACAAGTTCTTACAACTTATATTAATCACACTCGAGATCTCATTCCTGATGGAATCCATCGCCACGAGGGAGAGAGAGAGAAGAGGCAACATTGAATTTAAATGCCTTGTCTAAGGGCACAATCGTAACGGCTCTCGCGGCGCTCGAACTCCAGGCATTTCGCACCTGAAGCGAATGCGCTACTACTGGGCTATTACAACTTTCGCCAGGATTTGCCCATACACAAGTATAATGTGTGCTGGTATTTCCAATTTGCGTTTGCTGTTGTAAGCGTTTGTGTTAAATTCCAATCTTTAGTTTTATTTACTTAATACATTTGGTGAATGGATATCCCTGGTTCTGTGTGAAATATTGGTATTTGCTATATACATGGTGGCAGACAGAATAGATTGAAACAACGTAATGTGTGTCGTCTTTTATTTCAAATGATTAAATGATCACAATTTCACAAAGAAATCACAAAATTACAGGGCAGAGGCAGCAGTCTATATTCATTGACATGTTTAATCAGTTGTAAAAGCCCACCCCCTTTAGGGCATTTTTTTTCTTCGAATTTAATGGTATTTTCTTTGTAATATCAATCAATTAATTGTAATCAAACAATCAAACAAGCAAGGCATTGAAGCGTATCCACCGCCACTATAGCAGCAAGGGGATATTTATTTACGAATTTCAATGTCAATACCAATGACATTTCTAATGAGCTGCTTGCTGTAGTAGTAGTGGTAGTTTTAGTAGTGGTAGTAGTAGTTTGGTAGACCTACCGACGTACTGACCTACCGACGTACTGACATACCGACGTACTGACATACCGACGTACTGACATACCGACGTACTGACCTACCGACGTACTGACCTACCGACGTACTGACATACCGACATACTGACCTACCGACGTACTGACATACCGACGTACTGACCTACCGACGTACTGACCTACCGATGTACCGACCTACACAAGTACATACCGACTGACATATCTACCTGCCTAACTACCTACCTACCTACCTACGTAGCTATCGACCTATCTACCTGTCGCAGACCGCCGGCGAGCACTAAGGGTGTGGGGGTCGAGATCGACAAAGAAAGAGGAAACTCTTTTATTAATGTCTACTGCATTTTATTCCTCGCAATCCTCCAAGCATTCCGAGCCTGTTCCATCGTGTCTCTCTCTGTCTCTATCTATCCCTCTCTATCTCTCTATCTCTATCCCTATCTATATCTCTATCTGCAACCAATATATACAAATATACAGTTTCATACTTATATACATCACATACTTAACAATCACATAAGTTATACCATATCATCAGACATATATAATGACGACAATTGCATTGACGAATTTAAGAAATACAATATACGATGGTGTGGTTTAAGTTAGACAATGAAAATCAAGTCTTTACATCTGATCGATATTTCTCAAAAACTAACAGGTTATCAGTCAATGTACATGAATAATATATTATCGGGATGGTAGTCAAACATATTAGCAATAGTTACCTGAAGGTATATATATATATTCCTACATAATATGGTTTATTTGTAGCACATAATTAATGGCGTCTTGTTTATGTTTTGTGAATATGGCGGATGTCTCATATGCATGCAGTGATTGGTTAGTAAAGAGCACGTGCTTAAATATTGTCACGTGTCAGGTCAAATGTACGTGCCACTTATTTTAACTATTGGTCCAAGGGAAATAACTAAAACTATACTACACTGTACTACATATGCTACGTTACAAACTAACTGAAGGTGTTACAACGTTTTCAACTCACTGCTTCAAATAGGGGCAACAAATGACAAGCGAATATATGTGTTCAAAGAGTTTGTATTTATTAACACCAATTGCACCCTATGACATACCCACCGATCTACCTAACAATCTACCGACGTACCTAACATCCGACACCCACCTATAGCTAACCAAAATACCCATCCAACTAAATCCCACCCACCCAAAATGTTAAGTCATCCTTGTTATATCCAAAATTGTTTTGGACTTGCACTTGCATCACTACTTGTCGATGGACGGCTTTGGTCGTGGGGTGCTGAAAATACAAAGGTAGACTAACTGTCAAGGAGGATATTACAATAGTACAGGACTGCCAACAGGTGCTAGTGCTTGGTTGACAATGTTTACTTCACATTAAAAGCACAAAGGTAAACTAACTGTCAAAGAGCATATTACAATAGTACAGGGCTGGTGCTAATTCTGAATAGATTTGTATAGAATAGAATATCAATTTTTTGGAGGATAGTGCACTGATACAGACAGAGCCCCATTCCAGAGCTCCACTGGATTATTTTAAATACACAGTGTAAAGCACCGACACTAGACCTCAGGGCAAAGTCTCATCTGAAAGATTCTGATATCAGTCATGTTGGTATTGTAAAAAAGCAACCAGGAGTGTGTGTTTTACGTTTATTTATCGTCGCTACCGTTTGCCCATATGAGCGACGCCTCCTGAAGAGATTAGTCATTTTAGAATTGTGGAGGATAGTGCAATGATACAGAGAGAGACCCATCCCAGAGTCTCCTCTGGTTCATTTACGTACACGGTGTACAGCACCGACACGAGACAGTTCATAGAGAGTTTATTAGAGTCAGACGGTGGATCGAACCTGTAATACATTACAGAGACGAAAGACATATATACAACCACCCATATTCGCCTATAAGACAAGTGTTTTACCACCAGACTATAGCCTCAAAGTGGCTTCCCGTTATAAGCCAGTGCTAAAAATAGACTAGAAGCTATTCACGGAAAAACCTTAGACGGTCGAATACCGGTACGCCCATTGTAAATCTGTAGTTATTAGTCAATTTTGAAATTACACACAATTAATCTATAGATGCAACAACGTGTAAACAAAAAATCCTTCGAATCCGTAAGCAAGTAATACCTTTCTTGCATTCTGGGATATGTATATGATCAGCATCGATACTTTCCGCAAGGAGCACAATCCTCTTATCCGGTTGGCTTGTGATGGTCTTGCGTTTGCTGTAACTTCTAGTGAGCTCTCCAGACATCACACTCTTTGCAGCTCCACCTGGCGGATAATCACAGTCACCAATCTGTTCAAAGAAAATCCACGGTTTAGTAGAATTAATTGGTATTAAGACGACGGTGGGAGGTGGTGTGCAAGAGTATTCATCTTTATTCAATTATCAGTGATGTACATACATAAAACCCAGACAAAGTTAAACAATCATATTAAAAGTACATAGCTATTCTGAATAGAATATAAATATGTTTAATTTTGAACCATACATTTTGTATATAATATTGGTGACATTGGGCCGGGTGCTTGATTGTGTTTTTAACTATTTGTTCTTTGTCATTGTATATATGCACATGTCACTATAATAAAACAATTTAACTATTTGTTCTTTGTCATTGTATATATGCACATGTCACTATAATAAAAAAAATGTACTTACTTACTTATAACAGATATATTGAAACAAAACGTATCACATTATAAAAATCACATGTTTAATATATTAATTATAAACATTTTTTTACATTCTAAAGCCAAGAAACAGTTGCTAATTTCAATATAAATACTATTTAAAACAAAAATGGTATAAAACTGAATTGAAAATCAACCACTAATGCGCTGTTTTTTTTATAGAAATATCTTGGCCGATCCTAATATGACAGTTGAATACAATTCAATGGCAGATTAATAAATTCCATATAATAAACAGTTCGGTAATCTATGACTCTAACTGAACATATATAAAGTCATATGAACATTTACTAATGTCGCCAATACTAATGACAATACGTTTCATTAGTGTATCCTTTAGACATTAACCCGATCAACATCTTATTCAAAATTTATTATCTGCAATGGGACAGTTATTTAGAAACCATAATCAGCGAACTGGATTGTTTCGGTTTAATCCTTTTATTCCCACTTGCTGTTGTCCAGTAGTACTCTTATTCCCACTTCATAGGTAAATGACCATTCCAAATTTTTGGCGAATGCACAAGTTCAAATTGAGTTTGTCCGCAACAAACGCGGTGGACAAAGTCTTGTTGTTGGTGGTTACAGGTTCATGGTATGTATATATATAATTGTTGTCTGTCTGCGTGTCTGTCCGTCCGTTTGAATGTATTTGATCTTAAACACTCTTAAACACACTGCAACACAAATCCACTTATTCCCACACCCGTTTTTACCTAATTGTATATAAGTGGGAACAATAGGACTACACCATTGTTTTACCGCATCGGTATTTCGCACGAAACGTATTTAACAATACCTTGCGACTATTAAACTGTTATACAGACGGATCTGTAGTCCAGTGGTAACATGCTTGACTGGTACTCAATGGATAGCAGGTTCGATCCCCCGTCTGACCCTAATAAAATTAACAGTCTTTCAGAGGGACGTTAAACCGAGGTCTCTTGTCGATGCTTTAGACCGTGCACGTAACAGAACCAGAGGAGACTCTGGAATGGGTCTCTCTCTGTATCATTGCACTATCCTCCAAAAATCTAACACGACTAATCTCTTCAGGAGGTGTCGCTCATATGAGCAACCGGTAGCGACGATAAATAAACGTAAAAACACACATTAAACTGTTGATCGTTCCATCTGTTCAGTGATTTATACCGTTCTGAAGACTGCTCTTTTGAAGATTTACGTGATTAATCATCATATTGTTGTTTGTATAAATGCGAGACACAGACAATTTTTGTGTGATTATTTGGCCAATGAACATATCTAATTGCACGATTTACTCTTTGTATGGGCATCAACCCGTGATAACAGACGGATCTGTAGTCCAGTGGTAACACGCTGAACTGGTAATCCAGGGATCGCAGGTTCGATCCCCCGTCTGACCCTAATAAAATTAACAGTCTTTCAGATGGGACGTTAAATCGAGGTCTCGTGTCGGTGCTTTAAACCGTGCACGTAAAAGAACCAGAGGAGACTCTGGAATGGGTATCTGTCTGTATCATGCACTATCCTCCAACATCTGAAATAACTAATCTCTTCAGGAGGCGTCGCTCATATGGGCAACCGGTAGCGACGATAAATAAACGTAAAACACACACACAACCCGTGATATCGCGGTGACGATGTTACCATAGCAATGCAGATTCGAAACATAGCTTAACCTATATAATTAAAGCAAATTCATGATGTGAATATATAACACCGTAATAAAACGAAGCATTGTTTGTAATCAAATCTGTAAACATACCCCTGTTATCCGAACGTGTCGACTCCCACAACTCTCATGCAGTATTGTCTCTGTAGGGGCTTTACTGGGCAGCTGAGCAACTTCAGTTGTGATGAACAGCTGGTTCTGTTCCTGCATAAAGTTCAATAGGTCCACGCATCTAGATGCTGTCCCCTGACTTCTTTCAAGCAGAATTCTACAACAATACATCGAATAAACTTAACAAGGAGAACCGTACACGTACAGACTTAATATGAGAACTTTATGTAATTCTGTACTACAGTTATATAATTCTGTACTATATTTATGTAATTCTGTACTACTGTAATTCTGTACTACATTTATGTAATTCTGTACTACTGTAATTCTGTACTACATTTATGTAATTCTGTACTACTGTAATTCTGTACTACATTTATGTAATTCTGTACTACTGTAATTCTGTACTACTGGAATTATGTACAACATGTATGTAATTCTGTACTTCATTTAATGTAATTCTGTACTACATTTATGTAATTCTGTACTACTGTAATTCTGTACTACATTTATGTAATTCTGTACTACTGTAATTCTGTACTACTGGAATTATGTACAACATGCATTTATGTAATTCTGTACAACATTTATATTTATGTAATTCTGTACTACATTTATGTAATTCTGTACTACATTTATGTAATTCTGTACTACATTTATGTAATTCTGTACTACATTTATGTAATTATGTACTACATTTATGTAATTCTGTACTACATTTATGTAATTCTGTACTACTGTAATTCTGTACTACATTTATGTAATTCTGTACTACTGGAATTATGTACAACATGCATTTATGTAATTCTGTACAACATTTATATTTATGTAATTCTGTACTACATTTATGTAATTCTGTACTACATTTATGTAATTTATGTAATTCTGTACTACATTTATGTAATTCTGTACTACATTTATGTAATTCTGTACTACTGTAATTCTGTACTACATTTATGTAATTCTGTACTACATTTATGTAATTCTGTACTACTGTAATTCTGTACTACATTTATGTAATTCTGTACTACTGTAATTCTGTACTACTGGAATTATGTACAACAGGCATTTATGTAATTCTGTACAACATTTATATTTATGTAATTCTGTACTACATTTATATTTATGTAATTCTGTACTACATTTATGAGGATTTGTACATTTCATTTGATGTTTTCGGTTCGCTCGTATTACTGAAGTGTGTGTTTCTATAAATATAAGTATACTTTAACAAGTTGTGGCAAGTTAGTCTACAACTTACATACAATAGACATAATGTGATTATAAATTACTGAAATGAAAGGTGAAATGGCCAAAACATTTATTTACATACGCTTACATTAATGTTGTGTCTTATTAACATGCGCGCATTCAGGTTAAAAAATAATTGCGATCTGGCGACAACTGCACCATCTCACATACTTCCCAGTCTGAGGATCGAACCCGGGTTACATTGATTAGATGCGAGCGTGCTAAACACTGCATACTAATATGTATGATAATGTATATTTGGAACAATAACACGCAGACAGATATGTAGTCCAGTGGTAACACGCTGGACTGGTAATCCAGGGATCGCAGGTTCGATCCCCCGTCTGAACCTAATAAAATTTATTCTTTCAGACTTTTAACCGAGGTCTTGTGTCGGTGCTTTACACAGTGCACGCAAAATAACCAGAATAGACTCTGGAATGGGTCTCTGTCTGTACCATTGCACTATCCTCCAAAATGACTAATCTCTTCAGGAGGCGTCGCTCATACGGGCAACCGGTAGCGACGATAAATAAACGTAAAACACACAAGAACAATAAAACTGAAAAAACGAAATTCCTCGAAAATGTGGAGACAATAATACTCGACTTACCTTCCTAAATCTTTTGGAATGCTATAAACATTCAAAATCTTACAGGCCAGCGCAGAAATAGCCATCAACGAGAGTGGAACATACCACTCACCATTCAATACACTCATATGGTACACTTTCACATTAGATTGCTGGAAGAAGTCGTTGCATGACGGTGACTGCAACATCCAGGGTCTTATCGACATGACTATCAGACAATTTTGGAATTGCAGGAGCTCATAGATAAGCAGCCAGGAAAGGGCATCAATGTTGTGGGCATCATCTATGAACACAACTGTTCCTGCTGGATCTAAACACTGAAAGAAATAGTTAATAACATCATTTATGAATACAACAGTTCCTACTGGATCATACAGGACAAGTGGACATTGTAGAACCGGAAAACCGGTATACACCGGAAAGCTTTCACCAATGAATGAGGTCTCGTGAGTAATTAATCTAAAACACTTGTTTCGCATTAGAGCTACAATAATTATTTAGAATTAACTAACCATTTCTGCAATTTTTCGAAAGAGCACTTTCATTTTCGGTCTTTCGTCGATTTTCTCATGAACTGGTTTCTCGATCTAAAATAGAGAGGATACTGTAAACGATCAGTATAAATAGAGAGGATACGGTAAACTATCAGTATAAATAGAGGATACGGTAAACGATCAGTATAAATAGAGAGGATACGGTTAACGATCAGTATAAATAGAGAGGATACCGTAAACGATCAGTATAAATAGAGAGGATACCGTACACGATCAGTATAAATAGAGAGGATACGGTTAACGATCAGTATAAATAGAGAGGATACCGTAAACGATCAGTATAAATAGAGAGGATACCGTACACGATCAGTATAAATAGAGAGGATAGGTAAGCTATCAGTATAAATAGAGAGATTAGGGTAAACAATCAGTATGATTAAATAGAGAGATTACGGTCAACTATCAGTATAAACAATGTGTTTATTGACACCGAGCATAGGTAAACATAGCTGCATGTTGATTAATGTTGAATATATGTAAAGATAACTGCATGTTGATCAATGCTGAATATATGTAAAGATAACTGCATGTTGATCAATGCAGTTTCGTACGGAGGTTGGTGTACCAAATACTGGTTAACCACTTGAGCCTGCGCAGGAAAGTTGTTGTTAGGTAAACTGCCTGTTGCTTTTTATTTAATTTAACCATAGTGTATTGCAAATCAATAATATATATGTCATATACGTAAAGATACAATACACAGCATGAAAATACAAATGGTTTGGGCCACAAGTTTTAGCAACTTGTCCGTTGCTCACATGGACAACCGGTAAGGACGATTTAAATAAATAAATAAATAAAAAATATAATAAAAATATTTAAAAAATGGTTAATATTTCATATGAAATAATAAAATTATATTTGTACAAACTAGAAAATACACTAAAGGTTAAACGTGTAAGTTACGAACCACAGGCACAAGACACAATTGTGTTGCCCTATGGTCGTATATTGTGGCCCCAATGTTTACTTACTATATGACCATAGGGCAAAGAAATAAAATGTGTGTCTTGTGCCTGTGTTACGAACCTGAGATTCTCCTAGCGCAGCGCCCGGGACATCGTTCATGAGAGTCCGTAGTTGGTTGTATTCCTGTATAACGAGGTGGCTTTTGTTTCGCAAAAGACAGTGCAAGATGTAGTAGGAAGCAAAATGTGGATTACGGTCGTCTTCCAAAGCAACACGACACGTTATTATGCTGAAAATATATTTACTGCTAGTAAAAGTTCAATGTTAAAGGGGATGGGGACTATTTATTATATGCTTTCCAATGAAATAAAGAAACGTATCAGTGAAATAAAATGTGTTATTACACAGGTTGAAAGCAATTGAATACTGTCACTCTGGTTAACAATGCTTTCAATGTTCATTCGGTGAAATATAATTCGATCATTCACTGAAACAAACAAATAGCCCCTTATTATGAGTGTTATTCCTATTACTTTAAAGCGACACTACATCCATGAAAACGCACAATGTAATTTGCTATTATATTGTATAATTTGTTTTCAAATATTTGCCTCAAAAACCGAGTATTTCAACAAATAAACAAACGTCGTATACGCGGTTTGTTGACATAACAAAACAATGTAACTAGGGTCAAAATTCATGCGTAATACAACGGGTTTATTCTGAATATAGTTATGCTACATATTTACCGTGATATCTCAAATGTGTGCCTATGCATATTTATTTGTAGACTAATCTTAATTAAATTATCTCTAAACGAAAGTATCGCGTGTTAAGTATTGACTTCAATGACAACAAACGTCAATTCAGGAGCCTGGATGACCGTTATATGAGAGACGGACGGACAGACAGATGGACATATTGCCAGATGGAGAGATGGACATACAGATGGACAGACAGACAGACGGACGGACACACATATGGACATACATATGGATAGACAGGCGGACAGAGAGACGGACGGACAGACAGATGGACAGACTGCCATAAGGACAGACGGACATATTGCCAGATGGAGAGACGGACATACAGATAAACAGACAGACGGACAGACAGATGGACAGACTGCCAGATGGAGAGATGGACATACAGATAAACAGACAGACGGACAGACAGATGGACAGACTGCCAGATGGAGAGACGGACATACAGATAAACAGACAGACGGACAGACAGATGGACAGACTGCCAGATGGAGAGATGGACATACAGATAAACAGACAGACGGACAGACAGATGGACAGACTGCCAGATGGAGAGACGGACATACAGATAAACAGACAGACAGATATATGGACAGACAGATGGACAGACTGCCATATGGAGAGACGGACATACAGATAAACAGACAGACGGACAGACACACAGATGGACATACATACGGATTTACAGATGGATAGACAGACATACGTACAGACACACAGATGGACAGACAGACGGACGGACATACAGATGGACAGACAGACGGACGGACACACAGATGGACAGACATACGGATTTACAGATGGGCAGACAAACGTACGTACAGACACACAGATGGACAGACAGACGGACTGACATATGGATAATACCAGCCAGTTCTCTATCATTCTATTTCGCAAAAGGGAAGGAACAACAAAAACCACCTATGCAGTGCAAGTGCAGATTCACAATAATTTAAAATAACAAACTACAGTCAAACCTGTCTTAAGCAGCCAGCGAAGGGAATCACAGAAAGTGGCTGCTTAGCATAGGTGGCTGCTTAATAGAGGGACATTGTATAATAAAACAATATATTGGGAATCTGGAAACTGGCTGCTTAATGGAGGTGACCACTAACACAGGTTTGACTGTACATGTATGTGTTACTTACTGGAAACTCCCTTGAGCAGCGACACGGAGTGACTGTTCCAGAACTTTAGACTTCCCGATCCCCGGTACACCACTGAACACTAGATGTTGTATGTCATTGTTGTTACTGCGCAATGCCGCTAGTTGTTGCCGAAGGATGTCCATGTTACAATCTGAATGAAATAGAGAAAACGAATGAGGCCTGGGCCATTAAATGCGAGGTACTAGCCTTCAACCTACAGGACAGACGGATCTGTAGTCCAGCCTCCGCAGGTTCTTTTACGTGCACGGTGTACAGCACCGACATGATTCGTCGGTTTAAAGTCCCATCTGAAAGACTGTTATATTAGGGTCAGACGGGGGATCGAACCTGCGATCCATGGATTACCAGTCGCTACCGGTTGCCCATATGAGCGACGCCTTCTGAAGAGATTAGTCATTTTAGATTTTTGGAGGATAGTGCAATGATACAGACAGAGACCCATTCCAGAGTCTCATCTGGTTCTTTTACGTGCACGGTGTAAAGCACCGACACGAGACCTGTTAATTTTATTAGGGTCAGACGGGGGATCCCTGGATTACCAGTTCAGCGTGTTACCACTAGACTACAGATCCGTCTGTAAATAGTCTACTATATGGTGTTCGTACTCTATTTATAGCAACACACGTCACTGTCCTGAAGAGATACGATACGCTTGAGTAGATACACGCGCAGTTATTCGGGGTGCCAACATCCGGTGTATCGCAATAGCCCCCCGACTACCTCGCAGCGAGCTAAATATGAACACATTCTCACCAAGAATAGGATCTTTATGCATAATCCCTTTTGCAACAATGTCTTCATCAAATTCTGCAATGTTACTGGTGTTATCTAGATATTCCATTGTCAGTGTATTTAGCTCTTTGAAACTTGATGGCTGCAATTTGCTCTTCTTGTATGTCTCCTTGTCGCATGTTATCATGTTTGGATTATAATTCACCAAATGTTCGGCCATCTTAACCATTCTTCCTGTCACTAAAACAGAAATTTACCAAACTTTACATATATATGCAATATGCTGAGCACAACTTTTTTATTAGTTTATTTCAAACTATATTTATAATACATGTATTAAAAACTAGAAAATGTTACTGAAAAAAACTGTTTCCCAAATCACTGTTGCCAGAGTGGAGTTATAAAGGCATGGACGTGAAATATTTGATGTCATTGCAATTAAGTCAAATATTTGAAGTTGTACCTTATTGATGATCTCCATTTGAAATGCCGAACCTGCACTTTTCAGAGACAACACACTGAATTTTGTTTTTAATAAAAAAAACCACCAATGGATTTTGGAGTGCGGATAAACTTTGTGTTATAAGAATGTTCAAAGGGCTGTAAATCCACAAAAGGTCACCCACTGGAATGGGTTTCAAATATGCACCACTAAGCACAATACTGGTACATCCTGCCAACTTTGGTGCACATCCAACAAGGGATATTGGAGATGAAGGTCGGACAAGCTAAAACCGGACAAAAGGCGATACAAAACTGTGGAAAGGGCCTTAAATCCTCAAATCACCAAACCAGAACAGGATTATAACATTCACAACTAGACATCATACCGACACTTCATGCAAAGTTTGGTCAGTTCCTATCAACAATTTAGAACAGTGTGTTCAATATTACCCGAGTATTAGCATATGTGACTATATTACCTGAATATTCATCCCCTGTTGTTACAGTGTGTCCATCTACTTTACATGGCGTTGCTCCAGTGGTCACACCAATTGAAACGTTTCTGAAAACGATGAAAGCAAGACATGTGTAACTTCACTGACACATAAACATAACACACCTATTGTTATAAGTGACATATTAATTGCATACCCACCAAATATTACACAATTATTGTTACAATAGGACATAGTAATTGCATACCACTAAACCTAACATAAACATAACTATTGTTAAAAAAGAAATATATATAATAACGAAATATTACTTTTACAGTTTTTACATATAAACATAACGCAACAATTGTTATAATAATTTAGTTTATGCACATTTATTTAGCTCGATTGTGAAACAGGTTCTTACAACTTATATTAACCACTCTCGAGACCTCATTCCTGATGGAATTCATCGCCACGAGGGAGAGAGACAATGCAACGTGGAATTTAAATGCCATGACTAAGGGCACAATCGTAACGGCTCAAGCTGGGGCCCACACTCCGGACCTCTCGCACCTGAAGCAAAGTTATAATAATGAAGTTATAATAATGACATTAACAATGCATGCATTGCCTAGATTCTATATACAGCACTTACCTGATTCCTTTGGTATGATCAAGTTCGCACAAGTCTGCACACGTGAGAGCGAGCTTGCAGTCATTTTCATGCTTGTGTTCATGCAGCCCAAATATCAGCCAGCAGGACCATTCCTAAAATAGATATTCAATTCAACACTTAATACTTGAAACTACACGCAACATATCAAAGCTGTGGGCAGTGTAGTGATTGCCTACTGGTAATGCCAGATACAACATATCAAAGCCCTGGACAGTGTAGTGATTGCCTACTGGTAATGCCAGATACAACATATCAAAGCCCTGGACAGTGTAGTGATTGCCTACTTGTAATGCTATATACAACATATCAAAGCCCTGGGCAGTGTAGTGATTGCCTAGGTACTGCTATATACAACATATCAAAGCCCTGGACAGTGTAGTGATTGCCTAGGTAATGCCAGATACAACATATCAAAGCCCTGGACAGTGTAGTGATTGCCTAGGTAATGCTATATACAACATATCAAAGCTGTTGGCAGTGTAGTGATTGCCTAGGTACTGCTATATACAACATATCAAAGCTGTGGGCAGTGTAGTGATTGCCTAGGTACTGCTATATACAACATATCAAAGCTGTGGGCAGTGTAGTGATTGCCTAGGTACTGCCAGATACAACATATCAAAGCCCTGGACAGTGTAGTGATTGCCTAGGTACTGCTATATACAACATATCAAAGCTGTGGGCAGTGTAGTGATTGCCTAGGTACTGCTATATACAACATATCAAAGCTGTGGGCAGTGTAGTGATTGCCTAGGTACTGCCAGATACAACATATCAAAGCCCTGGACAGTGTAGTGCTTGACTACTGGTAATGCCAGATACAACATATCAAAGCCCTGGACAGTGTAGTGCTTGACTACTGGTAATGCCAGATACAACATATCAAAGCCCTGGACAGTGTAGTGCTTGACTACTGGTAATGCCAGATACAACATATCAAAGCCCTGGACAGTGTAGTGCTTGACTACTGGTAATGCCAGATACAACATATCAAAGCCCTGGACAGTGTAGTGCTTGACTACTGGTAATGCCAGATACAACATATCAAAGCCCTGGACAGTGTAGTGCTTGACTACTGGTAATGCCAGATACAACATATCAAAGCCCTGGACAGTGTAGTGATTGCCTAGGTACTGCTATATACAACATATCAAAGCCCTGGACAGTGTAGTGATTGCCTAGGTAATGCCAGATACAACATACCAAAGCCCTGGACAGTGTAGTGATTGCCTAGGTAATGCTATATACAACATATCAAAGCCCTGGACAATGTAGTACATCAACATATGACCTCAGGATCACAATTTGAGCAAACATAGTAGAGGTTTACTAGGTGATGCTTCATTCCAAATATCAAAGAGCTGTGCAGTGTGACTGTTCTATTTGATCATATTTTATTGCAAATCAATAGTACATAATATCATACACTACACATAAAGATACAATATATAACATGAAAATACAAATGGTTTAGGCCACACGTTTTAACATTAGACAACGGCCCGCACCAATGTTGTTTTCTGGTTGACGTACCAATCTATAAGTTAAAAAAAAATTACAATATAATTTTATAGTCTAGAAATATTCCCCACCCACTGACAACCATGTCTTTTGATAACCATGATTGTGGTCAGAATGTAATCTGATTTGGGGGAGTACCTCCATCGAGGGATATGCTCCAATGGTGTGGTCAGAATGTAATCTGATTGCCTAGGTAATGCTATATACAGCATAGCAGGAGGAGAAGAATTATATAAGACTATGTCTTCCATTCTAATCGTGTTTCTGTATTCTGATTATGCGTGGTGTATGCATTGTTCAATATGTATTATATTTGGAAATAAAATATGTTTAAACTAATCTGATTGGGGGAGTACCTCCATCGAGGGATATGCTTCAATGATGCTCCAATGATGTTTCACTGATGTGGTCAGGATTTACTTTGATTGGGGGAGTACCTCCATCGACGGATATGCTTCAATGATGCTCCAATGATGTTTCACTGATGTGGTTAGGATTTACTTTGATTGGGGGAGTACCTCCATCGACGGATATGCTTCAATGATGCTCCAATGATGCTCCAATGATGTGGTCAGGATTTACTCTGATTGGGGGAGTACCTCCATCGAGGGATATGCTTCAATGATGCTCCAATGATGTGGTCAGGATTTACTCTGATTGGGGGAGTACCTCCATCGAGGGATATATTCCAATGATGTGGTCAGAATGTAATCTGATTGGGAGAGTACCTCCATCGACGGATATGCTTCAATGGTGTGGTCAGGATTAACCCTGATTGGGGTTTACCCTGATTGGTGGACTGTATCCATCGAGGGATATGTTAAGGCGAATAGAACATATTTCTATTAATTATAGTTTACACACAACAAGAACATTCACAGACAGTGGACAGAGGGCGATTATAAAATTAAAAATTAATTACCGTATCATTATGCAACACAGTGTTCAAATTCCCTGAAATGATAAAAAAATGAAAGAGACATAATTATGTAAAAATCATTAATATATATATCAGTAAAATTATCTAATTGCCAAAACATCATATACATGTATATATATATCAGCAAAATTATCTAATTGCCAAAACATGACATTAATTATAAGAAAAATAAAATATTTGGGACAAAATGGATCTGAATTGCTCGCAGTCTGTGACAATGAACAGGTAAAAATAACTCCAAATGACAATGCTTATTGATGAAGCCACCAAATCTGTATAAACTTGATGCATAGTTGGTTAAGTAACAATTCCGTACATTTATTTGGAATGTGGAAATGCAGCGAAAGAAAAGGCGATCTTGATTGCTATGTCTACAAGTTTTCTTGTTGTATCAAGACGATCTGTATTTAAATGTTGAGGGAATACCCGGGAATAACTGTACAGGGAATACCCGGGAATAACTGTACAGGGAATACCCGGGAATAACTGTACAGGGAATACCCGGCAATAACTGTACAGGGAATACCTGAGAATAACTGTACAGGGAATACCCGAGAATAACTGTACAGGGAATACCCGGCAATAACTGTACAGGGAATACCCGAGAATAACTGTACAGGGAATACCTGAGAATAACTGTACATGGAATACCCGAGAATAACTGTACAGGGAATACCCGAGAATAACTGTACAGGGAATACCCGAGAATAACTGTACATGGAATACCCGGGAATAACTGTACAAGGAATATCCGAGAATAACTGTACATGGAATACCCGAGAATAACTGTACAGGGAATACCCGAGAATAACTGTACATGGAATACACGGGAATAACTGTACAAGGAATACCCGGCAATAACTGTACAGGGAATACACGAGAATAACTGTACAGGGAATACCCGAGAATAACTATACAGGGAATACCCGAGAATAACTGTACAGGGAATACCCGATAATAACTGTACAGGGAATACCCGAGAATAACTGTACATGGAATACCCGGGAATAACTGTACAAGGAATACCCGGCAATAACTGTACAGGGAATACCTGAGAATAACTGTACAGGGAATACCCGAGAATAACTGTAAAGGCAATACCCGAGAATAACTGTACAGGGAATACCTGAGAATAACTGTACAAGGAATACCCGAGAATAACTGTACAAGGAATACCCGAGAATAACTGTACAAGGAATACCCGAGAATAACTGTAGAGGGAATACCCGGCAAAAACTGTACAGGAAATACCCGAGAATAACTGTACAGGGAATATCTGAGAATAACTGTACAAGGAATACCCGAGAATAACTGTACAAGGAATACCCGAGAATAACTGTACAAGGAATACCCGAGAATAACTGTAGAGGGAATACCCGGCAATAACTGTACAGGGAATACCCGAGAATAACTGTACAGGGAATACCCGAGAATAACTGTACAGGGAATACCCGAGAATAACTGTACAGGGAATACCCGGCAATAACTGTACAGGGAATACCCGGGAATAACTGTACAGGGAATACCCGGCAATAACCATACATGGAATACCCGAGAATAACTGTACAGGGAATACCCGAGAATAACTGTACAGGGAATACCCGGCAATAACTGTACAGGGAATACCCGGGAATAACTGTACAGGGAATACCCGGCAATAACTGTACATGGAATACCCGGCAATAACTGTAGAGGGAATACCCGAGAATAAATGTACAGGCAATACCCGAGAATAACTGTACAGGGAATACCCGAGAATAACTGTACAGGGAATACCCGAGAACAACTATACAGGGAATACCCGGCAATAACTATACAGGGAATACCCGGCAATAACTATACAGGGAATACCCGGCAATAACTGTACAAGGGATACCCGAGAATAACTGTACAGGGAATACCCGATAATAACTGTACAGGGAATATCCGAGAATAATTGTACAGGGAATACCCGAGAATAACTGTACAGGGAATACCCGAGAATAACAGTACAGGGAATACCCGAGAATAACTGTACAGGGAATACACGGCAATAACTATACAGGGAATACCCGGCAATAACTATACAGGGAATACCCGGCAATAACTATACAGGGAATACCCGGCAATAACTGTACAAGGAATACCCGAGAATAACTGTACAGGGAATACACGGCAATAACTGTACAGGGAATACCTGAGAATAACTGTACAGGAAATACACGGCAATAACTGTACATGGAATACATGAGAATAACTGTACAGGCAATACCCGAGAATAACTGTACATGGAATACCCGAGAATAACTGTACAGGGAATACCCGAGAATAACTGTACAGGGAATACCCGAGAATAACTGTACAAGGAATACCCGAGAATAACTGTACAGGGAATACCCGAGAATAACTGTACAAGGAATACCCGAGAATAACTGTACAGGGAATACCCGGCAATAACTGTACAGGGAATACACGGCAATAACTATACAGGGAATACCCGAGAATAACTGTACAAGGAATACCCGAGAATAACTGTACAGGGAATACACGGCAATAACTATATAGGGAATACCCGAGAATAACTGTACAGGGAATACCTGAGAATAACTGTACAGGGAATACCCGGCAATAACTGTACAGGGAATACACGGCAATAACTATACAGGGAATACCCGAGAATAACTGTACAGGGAATACACGGCAATAACTGTACAAGGAATACCCGAGAATAACTGTACAGGCAATACCGGAGTATATCTGTACAAGGAATACCCGAGAATAACTATACAGGGAATACCCGAGAATAACTGTACAGGCAATACCCGAGAATAACTGTACAGGGAATACACGGCAATAACTGTACAGGCAATACAGGGCAATAACTGTACATGGAATACCTGAGAATAACTGTACAGGCAATACCCGAGAATAACTGTACATGGAATACCCGAGAATAACTGTACAGGGAATACCCGAGAATAACTGTACAGGGAATACCCGAGAATAACTGTACAGGCAATACCCGAGAATAACTGTACAGGCAATACCCGAGAATAACTGTACAAGGAATACCCAGGAATAACTGTACAGGGAATACCTGAGAATAACTGTACAGGCAATACCCGAGAATAACTGTACAGGAAATACCCGAGACTAACTGTACAGGGAATACACGGCAATAACTGTACAGGGAATACACGGCAATAACTATACAGGGAATACCCGAGAATAACTGTACAGGCAATACCCGAGAATAACTGTACAGGGAATACCCGGGAATAACTGTACAGGGAATACACGGCAATAACTGTACAGGCAATACCCGAGAATAACTGTACAGGGAATACACGGCAATAACGGTACAGGGAATACACGGCAATAACTATACAGGGAATACCCGAGAATAACTGTACAGGGAATATCCGAGAATAACTGTACATGGAATACCCGAGAATAACTGTACAGGGAATACACGGCAATAGCTGTACAGGGAATACACGGCAATAACTATACAGGGAATACACGGCAATAACTGTACAGGGAATACACGGCAATAACTATACAGGGAATACACGGCAATAACTATACGGGGAATACACGGCAATAAATATACAGGGAATACACGGCAATATCTATACAGGGAATACACGGCAATAACTATACAGGGAATACACGGCAATAACTATACAGGAAATACCCGAAACTAACTGTACAGGCAATACCCGAGAATAACTGTACAGGCAATACCCGAGAATAACTGTACAGGGAATACACGGCAATAACTGTACAGGGAATACACTGCAATAACTATACAGGGAATACACGGCAATAACTATACAGGGAATACCAGAGAATAACTGTACAGGCAATACCCGAGAATAACTGTACAGGCAATACCCGAGAATAACTGTACAGGGAATACACGGCAATAACTGTACAGGGAATACACGGCAATAACGGTACAGGGAATACCCGAGAATAACTGTACAGGGAATACACGGCAATAACTGTACAGGGAATACACGAGAATAACTGTACAGGCAATACCCGAGAATAACTGTACAGGCAATACCCGAGAATAACTGTACAGGGAATACACGGCAATAACTATACAGGGAATACCTGAGAATAACTGTACAGGGAATACCCGAGAATAACTGTAGAGAGAATACCAGAGAATAACTGTACAGGGAATACCCGAAAATAACTGTACAGGGAATACCCGAGAATAACTGTACAGGCAATACCCGAGAATAACTGTACAGGAAATACCCGAGAACAACTGTACAGGGAATACCTGAGAATAACTGTACATGGAATACCCGAGAATAACTGTACAGGGAATACCCGAGAATAACTGTACAGGGAATATCCAAGAATAACTGTACAGGGAATACCTGAGAATAACTGTACAGGCAATACCCGAGAATAACTGTACAGGGAATACCCGAGAATAACTGTACAGGCAATACCCGAGAATAACTATACAGGGAATACCCGAGAATAACTGTACATGGAATACCCGAGAATAACTGTACAGGCAATACCCGGGAATAACTGTACAGGGAATACCCGAGAATAACTGTACAGGGAATACCCGAGAATAACTGTACAAGGAATACCCGAGAATAACTGTACAGGGAATACCCGAGAATAACTGTACAGGGAATACCCGAGAATAACGGTACAGGCAATACCAGAGTATAACTGTACAAGGAATACCCGAGAATAACTATACAGGGAATACCCGAGAATAACTATACAGGCAATACCCGAGAATAACTGTACAGGGAATACCCGAGAATAACTGTACAGGCAATACCCGAGAATAACTGTACAGGGAATACCTGAGAATAACTGTACAGGGAATACCCGAGAATAACTGTACAGGGAATACCCGAGAATAACTGTACAAGGAATACCCGAGAATAACTGTACAGGGAATACCCGGCAATAACTGTACAGGGAATACCCGAGAATAACTGTACAAGGAATACCCGAGAATAACTGTACAGGGAATACCTGAGAATAATTGTACAGGGAATACCCGAAAATAACTGTACAGGGAATACCCGAAAATAACTGTACAGGGAATTACCGAGAATAACTGTACAGGCAATACCCGAGAATAACTGTACAGGGACTACCCGAGAATAACTGTACAGGGAATACCCGAGAATAACTGTACAGGAATGAATAACCCAAATAACTGTACAGGGAATACCCGAGAATAACTGTACAAATACCCGAGAATAACTGTACAGAAACCCAAAAACAGGAATACCCGAGAATAACTGTACAGGGAATACCCGAGAATAACTGTACAGGGAATACCCGAGAATAACTGTACAGGGAATACCCGAGAATAACTGTACAGGGAATACCCGAGAATAACTGTACAGGGAATACCCGAGAATAACTGTACAGGAATACCCGAGAATAATGTACATGGAATACCCGGCAATAACTGTACAGGGAATACCCGAGAATAACTGTACAGGGAATACCCGAGAATAACTGTACAGGGAATACCCGAGAATAACTGTACAGGGAATACCCGAGAAAACTGTACATGGAATACCCAGAATAACTGTACAGGGAATACCCGAGAATAACTGTACAGGGAATACCCGAGAATAACTGTACAGGGAATACCCGAGAATAACTGTACAGGAATACGGAATAACTGTACAGGGAATACCCGAGAATAACTGTACAGGAATACAAACTGTACAGGGAATACCCGAGAATAACTGTACAGGGAATACCCGAGAATAACTGTACAGGGAATACCCGAGAATAACTGTACAGGGAATACCCGAGAATAACTGTACAATAGGAATACCCGAGAATAACTGTACAGGGAATACCCGAGAATAACTGTACAGGGAATACCCGAGAAAACTGTACAGGGAATACCCGAGAATAACTGTACATACCCGAGAATAACTGTACAGGGAATACCCGAGAATAACTGTACAGGGAATACCCGAGAATAACTGTACATGGAATACCCGAGAATAACTGTACATGGAATACCCGGCAATAACTGTACAGGGAATACCCGAGAATACAGGGAATACCCGAGAATAACTGTACAGGGAATACCCGAGAATAACTGTACAGGGAATACCCGAGAATAATGTACAGGGAATACCCGAGAATAACTGTACATGGAATACCCGGGAATAACTGTACATGGAATACTAACTGTACATGGAATACCCGGCAATAACTGTACAGGGAATACCCGAAAACACAAAACCCAAATGTACAGGGAATACCCGAGAATAACTGTACAGGGAATACCCGAGAATAACTGTACAGGGAATACCCGAGAAAACTGTACATGGAATACGAGAATAACTGTACATGGAATACCCGGCAATAACTGTACAGGGAATACCCGAGAATAACTGTACAGGGAATACATGAGAATAACTGTACAGGGAATACCCGAGAATAACTGTACAGGGAATACCCGAGAATAATTGTACAGGGAATACCCGGGAATAACTGTACAGGGAATACCCGGGAATAACTGTACATGGAATACCCGGCAATAACTGTACATGGAATACCCGGCAATAACTGTACAGGGAATACCCGAGAATAACTGTACAGGGAATACCCGAGAATAACTGTACATGGAATACCCGAGAATAACTGTACATGGAATACCCGGCAATAACTGTACAGGGAATACCCGAGAATAACTGTACAGGGAATACATGAGAATAACTGTACAGGGAATACCCGAGAATAACTGTACAGGGAATACCCGAGAATAACTGTACAGGGAATACCCGAGAATAATTGTACAGGGAATACCCGGCAATAACTGTACATGGAATACCCGGGAATAACTGTACATGGAATACCCGGCAATAACTGTACATGGAATACCCGGCAATAACTGTACAGGGAATACCCGAGAATAACTGTACAGGCAATACCCGAGAATAACTCTACAGGGAATACCCGAGAATAACTGTACAGGGAATACCTGAGAATAACTGTACATGGAATACCCGAGAATAACTGTACAGGGAATACCCGAGAATAACTGTACAGGGAATATCCGAGAATAACTGTACAGGGAATACCCGAGAATAACTGTACAGGCAATACCCGAGAATAACTGTACAGGGAATACCCGAGAATAACTGTACAGGCAATACCCGAGAATAACTATACAGGGAATACCCGAGAATAACTGTACAGGGAATACCCGAGAATAACTGTACAGGCAATACCCGGGAATAACTGTACAGGGAATACCCGAGAATAACTGTACAGGGAATACCCGAGAATAACTGTACAAGGAATACCCGAGAATAACTGTACAGGGAATACCCGAGAATAACTGTACAGGGAATACCCGAGAATAACGGTACAGGCAATACCAGAGTATAACTGTACAAGGAATACCCGAGAATAACTATACAGGGAATACCCGAGAATAACTATACAGGCAATACCCGAGAATAACTGTACAGGGAATACCCGAGAATAACTGTACATGGAATACGTGAGAATAACTGTACATGGAATACCCGAGAATAACTGTACAGGGAATACCCGGCAATAACTGTACATGGAATACCCGGCAATAACTGTAGAGGGAATACCCGAGAATAACTGTACAGGCAATACCCGAGAATAACTGTACAGGGAATACACGGCAATAACTATACAGGGAATACCTGAGAATAACTGTACAGGGAATACCCGAGAATAACTGTAGAGAGAATACCAGAGAATAACTGTACAGGGAATACCCGAAAATAACTGTACAAGGAATACCCGAGAATAACTGTACAGGCAATACCCGAGAATAACTGTACAGGGAATACCCGAGAATAACTGTACAGGGAATATCTGAGAATAACTGTACATGGAATACCCGAGAATAACTGTACAGGGAATACCCGAGAATAACTGTACAGGGAATATCCGAGAATAACTGTACAGGGAATACCCGAGAATAACTGTACAGGCAATACCCGAGAATAACTGTACAGGGAATACCCGAGAATAACTGTACAGGCAATACCCGAGAATAACTATACAGGGAATACCCGAGAATAACTGTACATGGAATACCCGAGAATAACTGTACAGGCAATACCCGGGAATAACTGTACAGGGAATACCCGAGAATAACTGTACAGGGAATACCCGAGAATAACTGTACAAGGAATACCCGAGAATAACTGTACAGGGAATACCCGAGAATAACTGTACAGGGAATACCCGAGAATAACGGTACAGGCAATACCAGAGTATAACTGTACAAGGAATACCCGAGAATAACTATACAGGGAATACCCGAGAATAACTATACAGGCAATACCCGAGAATAACTGTACAGGGAATACCCGAGAATAACTGTACATGGAATACGTGAGAATAACTGTACATGGAATACCCGAGAATAACTGTACAGGGAATACCCGGCAATAACTGTACATGGAATACCCGGCAATAACTGTAGAGGGAATACCCGAGAATAACTGTACAGGCAATACCCGAGAATAACTGTACAGGGAATACCCGAGAATAACTGTACAGGCAATACCCGAGAATAACTGTACAGGGAATACCTGAGAATAACTGTACAGGGAATACCCGAGAATAACTGTACAGGGAATACCCGAGAATAACTGTACAAGGAATACCCGAGAATAACTGTACAGGGAATACCCGGCAATAACTGTACAGGGAATACCCGAGAATAACTGTACAAGGAATACCCGAGAATAACTGTACAGGGAATACCTGAGAATAATTGTACAGGGAATACCCGAAAATAACTGTACAGGGAATACCCGAAAATAACTGTACAGGGAATAACCGAGAATAACTGTACAGGCAATACCCGAGAATAACTGTACAGGGACTACCCGAGAATAACTGTACAGGGAATACCCGAGAATAACTGTACAGGGAATACCCGAGAATAACTGTACAGGGAATACCCGAGAATAACTGTACAGGGAATACCCGAGAATAACTGTACAGGGAATACCCGAGAATAACTGTACATGGAATACCCGAGAATAATTGTACATGGAATACCCGGCAATAACTGTACAGGGAATACCCGAGAATAACTGTACAGGGAATACCCGAGAATAACTGTACAGGGAATACCCGAGAATAACTGTACAGAGAATACCCGAGAAAAACTGTACATGGAATACCCGACAATAACTGTACAGGGAATACCCGAGAATAACTGTACAGGGAATACCCGAGAATAACTGTACAGGGAATACCCGAGAATAACTGTACATGGAATACCCGAGAATAACTGTACATGGAATACCCGGCAATAACTGTACAGGGAATACCCGAGAATAACTGTACAGGGAATACATGAGAATAACTGTACAGGGAATACCCGAGAATAACTGTACAGGGAATACCCGAGAATAATTGTACAGGGAATACCCGGCAATAATGGTACATGGAATACCCGGGAATAACTGTACATGGAATACCCGGCAATAACTGTACATGGAATACCCGGCAATAACTGTACAGGGAATACCCGAGAATAACTGTACAGGGAATACCCGAGAATAACTGTACAGGGAATACCCGAGAATAACTGTACAGGGAATACCCGAGAATAACTGTACAGGGAATACCCGGCAATAACTGTACAGGCAATACCTGAGAATAACTGTACAGGGAATACCCGAGAATAACTGTACAGGGAATACCCGAGAATAACTGTACAGGGAATACCCGAGAATAACTGTACATGGAATACCCGAGAATAACTGTACATATATCCGAGAATAACTGTACAGGGAATACATGAGAATAACTGTACAGGGAATACCCGAGAATAACTGTACAGGGAATACCCGAGAATAACTGTACAGGGAATACCCGAGAATAATTGTACAGGGAATACCCGGCAATAACTGTACATGGAATACCCGGGAATAACTGTACATGGAATACCCGGCAATAACTGTACATGGAATACCCGGCAATAACTGTACAGGGAATACCCGAGAATAACTGTACAGGCAATACCCGAGAATAACTCTACAGGGAATACCCGAGAATAACTGTACAGGGAATACCTGAGAATAACTGTACATGGAATACCCGAGAATAACTGTACAGGGAATACCCGAGAATAACTGTACAGGGAATATCCGAGAATAACTGTACAGGGAATACCCGAGAATAACTGTACAGGCAATACCCGAGAATAACTGTACAGGGAATACCCGAGAATAACTGTACAGGCAATACCCGAGAATAACTATACAGGGAATACCCGAGAATAACTGTACAGGGAATACCCGAGAATAACTGTACAGGCAATACCCGGGAATAACTGTACAGGGAATACCCGAGAATAACTGTACAGGGAATACCCGAGAATAACTGTACAAGGAATACCCGAGAATAACTGTACAGGGAATACCCGAGAATAACTGTACAGGGAATACCCGAGAATAACGGTACAGGCAATACCAGAGTATAACTGTACAAGGAATACCCGAGAATAACTATACAGGGAATACCCGAGAATAACTATACAGGCAATACCCGAGAATAACTGTACAGGGAATACCCGAGAATAACTGTACATGGAATACGTGAGAATAACTGTACATGGAATACCCGAGAATAAATGTACAGGGAATACCCGGCAATAACTGTACATGGAATACCCGGCAATAACTGTAGAGGGAATACCCGAGAATAACTGTACAGGCAATACCCGAGAATAACTGTACAGGGAATACCCGAGAATAACTGTACAGGCAATACCCGAGAATAACTGTACAGGGAATACCTGAGAATAACTGTACAGGGAATACCCGAGAATAACTGTACAGGGAATACCCGAGAATAACTGTACAAGGAATACCCGAGAATAACTGTACAGGGAATACCCGGCAATAACTGTACAGGGAATACCCGAGAATAACTGTACAAGGAATACCCGAGAATAACTGTACAGGGAATACCTGAGAATAATTGTACAGGGAATACCCGAAAATAACTGTACAGGGAATACCCGAAAATAACTGTACAGGGAATAACCGAGAATAACTGTACAGGCAATACCCGAGAATAACTGTACAGGGACTACCCGAGAATAACTGTACAGGGAATACCCGAGAATAACTGTACAGGGAATACCCGAGAATAACTGTACAGGGAATACCCGAGAATAACTGTACAGGGAATACCCGAGAATAACTGTACAGGGAATACCCGAGAATAACTGTACATGGAATACCCGAGAATAATTGTACATGGAATACCCGGCAATAACTGTACAGGGAATACCCGAGAATAACTGTACAGGGAATACCCGAGAATAACTGTACAGGGAATACCCGAGAATAACTGTACAGAGAATACCCGAGAAAAACTGTACATGGAATACCCGGCAATAACTGTACAGGGAATACCCGAGAATAACAGTACAGGGAATACCCGAGAATAACTGTACAGGGAATACCCGAGAATAACTGTACATGGAATACCCGAGAATAACTGTACATGGAATACCCGGCAATAACTGTACAGGGAATACCCGAGAATAACTGTACAGGGAATACATGAGAATAACTGTACAGGGAATACCCGAGAATAACTGTACAGGGAATACCCGAGAATAACTGTACAGGGAATACCCGAGAATAATTGTACAGGGAATACCCGGCAATAACTGTACATGGAATACCCGGGAATAACTGTACATGGAATACCCGGCAATAACTGTACATGGAATACCCGGCAATAACTGTACAGGGAATACCCGAGAATAACTGTACAGGGAATACCCGAGAATAACTGTACAGGGAATACCCGAGAATAACTGTACAGGGAATACCCGAGAATAACTGTACAGGGAATACCCGGCAATAACTGTACAGGCAATACCTGAGAATAACTGTACAGGGAATACCCGAGAATAACTGTACAGGGAATACCCGAGAATAACTGTACAGGGAATACCCGAGAATAACTGTACATGGAATACCCGAGAATAACTGTACATGGAATACCCGGCAATAACTGTACAGGGAATACCCGAGAATAACTGTACAGGGAATACATGAGAATAACTGTACAGGGAATACCCGAGAATAACTGTACAGGGAATACCCGAGAATAACTGTACAGGGAATACCCGAGAATAATTGTACAGGGAATACCCGGCAATAACTGTACATGGAATACCCGGGAATAACTATACATGGAATACCCGGCAATAACTGTACATGGAATACCCGGCAATAACTGTACAGGGAATACCCGAGAATAACTGTACAGGGAATACCCGAGAATAACTGTACAGGGAATACCCGAGAATAACTGTACAGGGAATACCCGAGAATAACTGTACAGGGAATACCCGGCAATAACTGTACAGGCAATACCTGAGAATAACTGTACAGGGAATACCCGAGAATAACTGTACAAGGAATACCCGAGAATAACTGTACAGGGAATACCCGAGAATAACCGTACAAGGAATACCCGAGAATAACTGTACAGGGAATACCCGAGAATAACTGTACAGGGAATACCCGAGAATAACTGTACAGGCAATACCAGAGTATAACTGTACAAGGAATACCCGAGAATAAATATACAGGGAATACCCGAGAATAACTATACAGGCAATACCCGAGAATAACTGTACAGGGAATACCCGAGAATAACTGTACATGGAATACGTGAGAATAACTGTACATGGAATACCCGAGAATAACTGTACAGGGAATACCCGGCAATAACTGTACATGGAATACCCGGCAATAACTGTAGAGGGAATACCCGAGAATAACTGTACAGGCAATACCGGATAATAACTGTGCGGGGAATACCCGAGAATAACTGTACAGGCAATACCCGAGAATAACTGTACAGGGAATAACTGAGAATAACTGTACAGGGAATACCCGAGAATAACTGTACAGGGAATACCCGAGAATAACTGTACAAGGAATACCCGAGAATAACTGTACAGGGAATACCCGGCAATAACTGTACAGGGAATACCCGAGAATAACTGTACAAGGAATACCGAGAATAACTGTACAGGGAATACCTGAGAATAACTCTACAGGGAATACCCGAGAATAACTGTACAGGGAATACCCGAGAATAACTGTACAGGGAATACCCGAGAATAACTGTACAGGCAATACCCGAGAATAACTGTACAGGGAATACCCGAGAATAACTGTACAGGGAATACCCGAGAATAACTGTACAGGGAATACCCGAGATTAACTGTACAGGGAATACCCGAGAATAACTGTACATGGAATACCCGAGAATAACTGTACAGGGAATACCCGAGAATAACTGTACATGGAATACCCGAGAATAACTGTACATGGAATACCCGGCAATAAGTGTACAGGGAATACCCGAGAATAACTACAGGGAATACCCGAGAATAACTGTACAGGGAATACCCGAGAATAACTGTACAGGGAATACCCGAGAATAACTGTACATGGAATACCCGGCAATAACTGTACAGGGAATACCCGAGAATAACTGTACAGGGAATACCCGAGAATAACTGTACAGGGAATACCCGAGAATAACTGTACATGGAATACCCGAGAATAACTGTACATGGAATACCCGAGAATAACTGTACAGGGAATACCCGAGAATAACTGTACAGGCAATACCCGAGAATAACTGTACAGGGAATACCCGAGAATAACTGTACAGGGAATACCCGAGAATAACTGTACAGGGAATACCCGAGAATAACTGTACAGGGAATACCCGAGAATAACTGTACATGGAATACCCGAGAATAACTGTACAGGGAATACCCGAGAATAACTGTACATGGAATACCCGAGAATAACTGTACATGGAATACCCGGCAATAACTGTACAGGGAATACCCGAGAATAACTACAGGGAATACCCGAGAATAACTGTACAGGGAATACCCGAGAATAACTGCCGCTTGAAGGACAGATATATACCGCTGCCGCCTGAAGGACAGCTATATACCGCTGCCGCCTGAAGGACAGCTATATACCGCTGCCGTTTGAAGGACAGGTATATACCGCTGCCGCCTGAAGGACAGCTATATACCGCTGCCACTGGAAGGACAGCTATATACCGCTGCCGCTTGAAGGACAGATATATACCCCTGCCGCTTGAAGGACAGCTATATACCGCTGCCGCTTGAAGGACAGATATATACCCCTGCCGCTTGAAGGACAGCTATATACCGCTGCCGATTGAAGGAAAGCTATATACCACTGCCGCTTGAAGGACAGCTATATACCGCTGCCGCTTAAAGGACAGCTATATACCGCTGCCGATTGAAGGACAGCTATATACCACTGCCGTTTGAAGGACAGGTATATACCGCTGCCGCCTGAAGGACAGCTATATATCGCTGCCACTGGAAGGACAGCTATATACCGCTGCCGCTTGAAGGACAGATATATACCGCTGCCGCTTGAAGGACAGATATATACCCCTGCCGCTTGAAGGACAGCTATATACCGCTGCCGATTGAAGGAAAGCTATATACCACTGCCGCTTGAAGGACAGCTATATACCGCTGCCGCTTAAAGGACAGCTATATACCGCTGCCGATTGAAGGACAGCTATATACCACTGCCGCTTGAAGGACAGCTATATACCGCTGCCGCTTAAAGGACAGCTATATACCGCTGCCGATTGAAGGACAGCTATATATCGCTGCCGCTTGACGGACAGCTATATACCACTGCCGCTTGAAGGACAGCTATATACTACTGCCACTTGAAGGACAGCTATATACCACTGCCGCTTGAAGGACAGCTATATACCACTGCCGCTTGAAGGACAGCTATGTACTACTGCCGCTTGAAGGACAGCTATATACCACTGCCGCTTGAAGGACAGCTATATGCCGCTGTCGTTTGAAGGACAGCTATGTACCGCTGCCGCTTGAAGGACAGCTATATACCGCTGTCGATTGAAGGACAGCTATATACCGCTGCCGCTTGAAGGACAGCTATATACCGCTGTCGATTGAAGGACAGCTATATACCGCTGCCGCTTGTAGGACAGCTAAATACCGCAGCCGCTTGACGGACAGCTATATACCACGCGGCCACGGGCTTCCCAGACAGGCAAATAACATAACCACACGGCCACTGGCGTCACATACAGGCAAATACCATAAACACACGGCCACGGGCGTCCCATACAGGCAAATACCATAACCACGCAGCCACGGGCGTCCTAGACAGACACATACCATAACCACGCAGCCACGGGCGTCCCATACAGGCAAATACCATAACCACGCAGCCACGGGCGTCCCAGACAGACAAATACCATAACCACGCAGCCACGGGCGTCCCAGACAGGCAAATACCATAACCACCAGCACGGGCGTCCCAACAGGCAAATACCATAACCACGCAGCCACGGGCGTCCCAAACAGACAAATACCATAACCACGCAGCCACGGAGGTCCCAGACAGGCACATACCATAACCACCGACCACGGGCGTCCCAGACAGGCAAATACCATAACCACGCAGCCAAGGGCGTCCCAGACAGACAAATACCATAACCACGCAGCCATGGGCGTCCCGGAGAGGCAAATACCATAACCACCGACCACGGGCGTCCCAGACAGGCAAATACCATAACCACGCAGCCACGGGCGTCCCAGACAGACAAATACCATAACCAGGCAGCCACGGGTGAACCAGACAGGCAAATACCATAACCACGCAGCCACGGGCTTCCAGACAGACAAATAAAATAACCACCGACCACGGGCGTCCCATACAGGCACATACCATAACCACGCAGCCACGGGCGTCCCAGACAGGCAAATACCATAACCACACGGCCACGGAGGTCCCAGACAGGCAAATACCATAACCACCGACCACGGGCGTCCCAGAGAGGCAAATACCATAACCACGCAGCCACGGGTGAACCAGACAGGCAAATACCATAACCACGCAGCCACGGGCTTCCAGACAGACAAATAAAATAACCACCGACCACGGGCGTCCCATACAGGCACATACCATAACCACGCAGCCACGGGCGTCCCAGACAGGCAAATACCATAACCACCCGGCCACGGAGGTCCCAGACAGGCAAATACCATAACCACCGACCACGGGCGTCCCAGACAGGTAAATACCATAACCACGCAGCCACGGGCGTCCCAGACAGGCAAATACCATAACCACGCAGCCACTGGCGTCCCAGACAGGCACATACCATAACCACGCAGCCACGGGCGTCCCAGACAGGCAAATACCATAACCACCCGGCCACGGGCGTCCCAGACAGGCAAATACCATACCCACCCGGCCACGGGTGTCCCATACAGGCAAATACCATAACCACGCAGCCACAGGCGTCCCATAGAGACAAATACCATAATCACACGGCTACGGGCGTCTCAGACAGGCAACAATAATCACCCGGCCACGGGCGTCCCAGACAGGCAAATACCATAATCACACGGCTACGGGCGTCCCAGACAGGCAAATACCATAATCACCCGGCCACGGGCGTCCCAGACAGGCAAATACCATAACCACGCGACCACGATGTCCCAGACAGGCAAATACCATAACCACACGGCCACGGGCGTCCCAGACAGACACATACCATAACCACGCGACCACGGGCGTCCCAGACAGACAAATACCATAACCACGCGGCCACGGGCGTCCCAGACAGGCAAATACCATAACCACGCAGCCATGGGCGTACCAGACAGGCAAATACCATAACCACACGGCTACGGGCGTCCCAGACAGGCAAATACCATAACCATGCGGCTACGGGCGTCCCAGACAGGCAAATACCATAACCACCCGGCTACGAGCGTCCCAGACAAGCAAATACCATAACCACGCGACCACGGTGTCCCAGACAGGCAAATACCATAACCACGCGGCTACGGGCGTCCCAGAGAAGGCAAATACCATAACCACGCAGCCAAGGGCTTCCCTGACAGAAAACTACCATAACCACGCGGCCACGGGCTTCCCAGACAGACAAATACCATAACCACGCGACCACGGGCGTCCCATACAGGCAAATACCATAACCACGCAGCCACGGGCGTCCCAGACAGACAAATACCATAACCACACGGCCATGGGCGTCTCAGAGAGGCAAATACCATAACTACGCGGCCACGGGCGTCCCAGACAGGCAAATACCATAACCACGCAGCCACGGGCGTCCCAGACAGAAAAATACCATAACAATGCGGCCACGGGCGTCCCAGACAGGCAAATACCATAAACACGCGACCACGGGCGTCTCAGACAGACAAATACCATAACCACGCGGCCACGGGCGTCCCAGACAGAAACATACCATAACCACGCGGCCACGGGCGTCCCAGACAGGCCAATACCATAACCACGCGATCACGGGCGTCCGATACAGTCAAATACCATAACCACGCGGCCACAGGCGTCCCATACAGGCACATACTATAACCACGCGGCCACGGGCGTCCCAGAGAGGCAAATACCATAACCACCCGGCCACGGGCGTCCCATACAGGCAAATACCATAACCACGCGACCACGGGCGTCCCAGACAGACAAATACCATAACCACGCGACCACGGGCGTCCCAGACAGACACATACCATAACCACGCGACCACGGGCGTCCCAGACAGACAAATACCATAACCACGCGGCCACGGGCGTCCCAGACAGGCCAATACCATAACCACGCGATCACGGGCGTCCCAGACAGGCAAATACCATAACCACGCGGCCACGGGCGTCCCATACAGGTAAATAACATACACGCAGCCACGGGCTTCCCAGACAGGCAAATACCATAACCACACGGCCACGGGCGTCCCATACAGGCAAATACCATAACCACGCAGCCACGGGCGTCCCATACAGACAAATACCATAAAAACACGGCCACGGGCGTCCCAGACAGAAACATACATAACCACGCGGCCACGGGCGTCCCAGACAGACAAATACCATAAACACGCAGCCACGGGCGTCCCAGACAGACAAATACCATAACTACGCGGCCCACGGGCGTCCCAGACAGGCAAATACCATAACCACCCGGCCACGGGCGTCCCAGACAGGCAAATACCATAACCACCCGACCACGGGCCTCTCAGACAGACAAATACCATAACCACGCGACCACGGGCATCCCAGACAGGCAAATACCATAACCACCCGACCACGGGCGTCCCAGACAGACAAATACCATAACCACGCGACCACGGGCATCCCAGACAGACAAATATCCATAACCACGAGGTCACGAGCATCCCATACAGGCAAATACCATAACCACCCGGTCACGGGCTTCCCATACAGGCAAATACCATAACCACCCGGCCACGGAGGTCCCATACAGGCAATACCATAACCACCCGGCCACGGAGGTCCCATACAGGCAAATACCATAACCACCCGGCCACGGGCGTTTCAGACAGGCAAATACCATAACCACACGGCCACAGGCGTCTCAGACAGACACATACCATAAACACGCAGCCACGGGCGTCCTATACAGGCAAATACCATAACCACCCGGCCACGGGCGTTTCAGACAGGCAAATACCATAACCACCCGGCCACGGGCGTTTCAGACAGGCAAATACCATAACCACACGGCCACAGGCGTCTCAGAGAGACACATACCATAACCACGCGGCCACGGGCGTCCCAGACAGTCAAATACTATAACCACGCGGCCATGGGCGTCCCATACAGGCAAATACCATAACCACGTGGCCACGGGCGTCCCATACAGGCAAATACCATAACCACACGGCCACGGGCGTCCCAGACAGGCAAATACAATAACCACGCGGCCACGGGCGTCCCAGACAGGCAAATACCATAACCACGCGGCCACGGGCTTCCCAGACAGGCAAATACCATAACCAAGCAGCCACGGGCGTCCCAGACAGGCAAATACCATAACCACTGGCCACGAGCGTCCCAGACAGACAACTAACATAACCACACGGCCACGGGCTTCCCATACAAGCAAATACCATAACCACGTGGCCATCGACGTCCCAGTCAGGCACATACCATAATAACACGGCCACGGAGGTCCCATACAGGCAAATACCCTAACCACCCGGCCACGGAGGTCACATACAGGCAAATACTATAACCACCCGGCCACGGAGGTCCCATACAGGCAAATACCATAACCACGCGGCCACGGAGGTCCCAGACAGGCAAATACCATAACCACACGGCCACGGGCGTCCCATACAGGCAAATACCATAACCACGCGGCCACGGGCGTCCCATACAGGCAAATACCATAACCACGCGGCCACGGGCGTCCCATACAGGCACATACCATAACCACGCGGCCACGGGCGTCCCAGAGAGGCAAATACCATAACCACCCGGCCACGGGCGTCCCATACAGGCAAATACCATAACCACGCGGCCACGGGCGTCCCATACAGGCAAATACCATAACCATGCGGCCACGGGCGTCCCAGATAGGCATATACCATAACCACGCGGCCACGGGCGTCCCAGACAGGCAAATACCATAACCACGCGGCCACTGGCGTCCCATACAGGCACATACCATAACAACGCGGCCACGGGCGTCCCAGAGAGGCAAATACCATAACCACCCGGCCACGGGCGTCCCATACAGGCAAATACCATAAGCACGCGGCCACGGGCGTCCCAGAGAGGCAAATACCATAACCACCCGGCCACGAGCGTCCCATACAGGCAAATACCCTAACCACGCGGCCACGGGCGTCCCATACAGGCAAATACCATAACCATGCGGCCACGTGCGTCCCAGACAGGCAAATACCATAACCATGCGGCCACGGACGTCCCAGACAGGCAAATACCATAACCACGCGGCCACGGGCGTCCCAGATAGACAAATACCATAACCACGCAGCCACGGGCGTCCCAGATATACAAATACCATAACCACGCGGCCACGGGCGTCCCAGATAGACAAATACCATAACCACGCGACCACGGGCATCCCATACAGGCAAATACCATAACCACGCTGCCACGGGCGTCCCAGACAGACAAATACCATAACCACCCGGTCACGGGCGTCCCATACAGGCAAATACCATAACCAGGCGACCACGGGCATCCCATACAGGCAAATACCATAACCACGCTGCCACGGGCGTCCCAGACAGACAAATACCATAACCACCCGGTCACGGGCGTCCCATACAGGCAAATACCATAACCAGGCGACCACGGGCATCCCATACAGGCAAATACCATAACCACGCGGCCACGGGCGTCCCAGACAGGCAAATACCATAACCACGCGACCACTGGCTTCCAAGACAGGCAAATACCATAACCACACGACCACGGGCGTCCCAAATTTATCTCAAGCTTTCTGAATGGTTGAATAGATTGTCTTAAGTTCAACAAATCACATCGCTTAAGCTAGAGAATGATAGTACATGTTTCACAGGCACATTACTCCACTATTTGTCCAATCTATCAATCATTATAGACTGGGTGTCTAACTTGAAGTTGAAGATTAAAGTTGAGCTTTGTTACATTTTGTCAAATAAAAGTTTGATAATAAATATAATGCCATGGCTTACCGTAAAGAGTTCAAACGTGTAGGTACGGCACATCTGCCGGTATAGGTGTCTGGCAAGTTGGCTGATATGTTCATCTCTGTTCACGAAACAACACACATATTAAAAGCATTGCACTTGTATAAAAACATTGTGTATTTCTTTGATATACATATCGGCTGGCCGATTAGCGCAGTGGTTAGCTCGCTTATCACTGATGTAACCGGGTTCGATCCTCGTAATGTGGTCGCCAGATCGGCCAGGTCTCCCTGTACTCCAGTTGCATCATGCATGAAGGATCACATAAAAAGTATACGCTTTCATCCGCGCTAACAAAAGTGATTAAAATAAGTTGCTAAAGCTTGTTTCGCAATCATTGTAAAATAAATAAAGTTTATATCTTTATTTCTTTGACATTATGACACTCACGTAGCTCCACTCACGTAGTACCACCCACGTAGTACCACCCACGTAGCTCCACCCACGTAGTACCACCCACGTAGTAACACCGATGTGCGTACTATTGACACTGCACGTAATTTTTAAAACTTGATATTTTTATAAGGTTAAAAATGCAGAGGACGGCACTGTGTGTGTTTTACGTTTATTTACCGTCGCTACAGGTTGCCCATATGAGCGACTCCTCCTGAAGAGATTAGTCATTTTAGATTTTGGAGGATAGTGCAATGATACAGACAGAGACCCATTCCAGAGTCTCCTCTGGTTCTTTTACGTGCACGTTTAAAGCACCGACACGAGACCTCGGTTTAACGTCCCATCTGAAAGACTGTTCATATTATTATGGTCAGACGGGGGATCGAACATGCGATCCCTGGATTACCAGTCCAGCGTGTTACCACTGGACTACAGATCCGTCTGTGGGACGGCACTCCTACACACATTTTTAGATAAACTCGGATCCTCTCGAGATCTCAGCCATATTTCCATGTTCCTGTATAATCACTGCATACATACCTCAATCGTTGCTGATTTACTCTCATCAGTTCTATGATGGCCTCTTTCACCTTCCAGAAGATATCGTCCTCAACACCTGCCGCCATCTGAAAAATCGGGCAATATAATCAGTGTCATGTTCATAATCTACTGTATAATGCATTTCTAAAAAGGTCAACGAACTATGATTTCAGTATGACTCATTATTCCAAATTTCATCCTTATTAGATGTGGGTGAAGTTAGCAGTACTGCTGTACTGCTGGCAGTGAGCAGTGTACTGCTGTACTGCTAGCAGTGAGTAGTGTAATCCAGCAGTGAGTTATGTATTCTAGTAGTGAATGATGTGTATATGCCAAATTTCGTACTTGCTATTTCTAGCAGTGAGTAGTGGGGAATGTACGAGTAGTGTATTCCAGAAGTGAGTAGTGTAATCCAGCAGTGAGTGGCGTAATCTAGTAGTGAATGACTAATCGTTTTCTCAATTATTTTAAGGTAGCATATGACAGCTTTCTTTTTTTCTCTCTCAATTTATTGGCTGTCCGATTAGCGCAGTGGTTAGGAGCGCTCGCTTCTCACCAATGAAACCCGGGTTCGAACCTCGGACCGGGAAGTATGTGAGATGGTACGGTGGTCGCTAGATCGGATAGGTGTGTTTTCTCCGGGTACTCCGGTTTCCTCCCACATGAATGACCACATTTACGCTTTGTATATGTGCCCAAAAGTGTGTCAAAATGATATATTGAAAGTGATTAATAGCTAAAACTTGTTTCGCAATCGTGGTAAAATAAATAAAGTTTATAAATAGTAGTGTATAACAAAACCTACTCTGATCAGTCCTTCTCTTATTTCAACCTCGTTGCGGTATTTCCTCGCAATCTTCGCATGGTTCGTCTCATGTGTAACAGACCATTTTTGAAGCTTGAGTTCCATGTCCTGAAACAGTAGTGGTTATTTAGTATATGTGTCTATCTTCCCCACCCACCTGTCCAACGGAACGTCTATATACAGAAACAGTAGTGGTTATTTAGTCTATGTGTCTATCTTCCCCGCACACCTGTCCAACGTAATGCCTACAGAAACAGTAATGGTTATTTAGTATTATGTGTCTATCTTCCCCATCCACCTGTCCAACGCAACGTCTATATACAGAAACAGTAATGGTTATTTAGTATATGTGTCTATCTTCCCCGCACACCAGTCCAACGTAACGTCTATATACAGAAACAGTAATGGTTATTTAGTATATGTGTATATCTTCCCCGCACGCCTGTCCAACGTAACGTCTATATACAGAAACAGTAATGGTTATTTAGTCTATGTGTCTATCTTCCCCACCCACCTGTCCAACGTAACGTCTATATACAGAAACAGTAATGGTTATTTAGTCTATGTGTCTATCTTCCCCGCACACCTGTCCAATGTAACGTCTATATACAGAAACAGTAATGGTTATTTGTACTTCATACATAGACTATGTGTACTTCATACTTAGAGTATGTGTACTTCATACTTAGATCATGTGTACTTCATACTTAGACCATGTGTACTTCATACTTAGACCATGTGTACTTCATACTTAGACCATGTGTACTTCATACTTAGACCATGTGAACTTCATACTTAGACCATGTGTACTTCACATTTAGACCATGTGTACTTCATACTTAGATTATGTGTACTTCATACATAGACTATGTGTACTTCATACTTAGAGTATGTGTACTTCATACTTAGATTATGTGTACTTCATACCTAGACCATGTGTACTTCATACTTACAATATGTGTACTTCACACATAGACCATGTGTACTTCATACATATACTATGTGTACTTCATACTTAGATTATGTGTACTTCATACTTAGACCATGTGTACTTCATACTTAGACCATGTGTACTTCATACTTAGATTATGTGTACTTCATACTTAGATTATGTGTACTTCATACATATATTATGTGTACTTCATACTTAGATTGTGTGTACTTCATACTTAGATTATGTGTACTTCATACTTAGACCATGTGTACTTCATACTTAGATTATGTGTACTTCATACTTAGATTGTATGTTTTTCATACTTAGATTATGTGTACTTCATACTTAGACCATGTGTACTTCATACTTAGACCATGTGTACTTCATACTTAGATTGTGTGTACTTCATACTTAGATTATGTGTACTTCATACTTAGACCATGTGTACTTCATATTTAGACCATGTGTACTTCATACTTAGATTAAGTGTACTTCATACATAGATTGTGTGTACTTCATACTTAGATTATGTGTACTTCATACTTAGATTATGTGTACTTCATATTTAGACCATGTGTACTTCATACTTAGACCATGTGTACTTCATACTTAGACCATGTGTACGTCATACTTAGATTATGTGTACTTCATACTTAGATTATGTGTACTTCATACATAGACCATGTGTACTTCATACTTAGAGTATGTGTACTTCATACTTAGATTATGTGTACTTCATACCTAGACCATGTATACTTCATACTTACAATATGTGTACTTCATACATAGACTATGTGTACTTCATACTTAGAGTATGTGTACTTCATACATAGATTATGTGTACTTCATACTTAGACCATGAGTACTTCATACTTAGACCATGTGTACTTCATACTTAGTGTATGTGTACTTCATACTTAGATTATGTGTACTTCATACCTATACCATGTGTACTTCATACTTAGAGTATGTGTACTTCATACTTAGAGTATGTGTACTTCATACATAGATTATGTGTACTTCATACTTAGAGTATGTGTACTTCATACTTAGATTATGTGTACTTCATACATAGACTATGTGTACTTCATACTTAGAGTATGTGTACTTCATACATAGATTATGTGTACTTCATACTTAGACCATAAGTACTTCATACTTAGACCATGTGTACTTCATACTTAGAGTATGTGTACTTCATACTTAGATTATGTGTACTTCATACATAGACTATGTGTACTTCATACTTAGAGTATGTGTACTTCATACATAGATTATGTGTACTTCATACTTAGACCATAAGTACTTCATACTTAGACCATGTGTACTTCATACTTAGAGTATGTGTACTTCATACTTAGATTATGTGTACTTCATACATAGACTATGTGTACTTCATACTTAGAGTATGTGTACTTCATACATAGATTATGTGTACTTCATACTTAGACCATAAGTACTTCATACTTAGACCATGTGTACTTCATACTTAGAGTATGTGTACTTCATACTTAGATTATGTGTACTTCATACATAGACTATGTGTACTTCATACTTAGAGTATGTGTACTTCATACATAGATTATGTGTACTTCATACTTAGACCATGAGTACTTCATACTTAGACCATGTGTAATTCATACTTAGAGTATGTGTACTTCATACTACAATGTGTACTTCATACTTAGATCATGTGTACTTCATACTTAGACCATGAGTACTTCATACTTAGACCATGTGTACTTCATACGTAGATTATGTGTACTTCATACTTAGACTATGTGTACTTCATACATATATTATGTGGACTTCATACTTAAACCATGTGTACTTCATACTTAGAGTATGTGTACTTCATACTACAATGTGTACTTCATACTTAGATTATGTGTACTTCATACTTAGATTATGTGTACTTCATATTTAGACCATGTGTACTTCATACTTAGACCATGTGTACTTCATACTTAGACCATGTGTACTTCATACTTAGATTATGTGTACTTCATACTTAGATTATGTGTACTTCATACATAGACCATGTGTACTTCATACTTAGAGTATGTGTACTTCATACTTAGATTATGTGTACTTCATACCTAGACCATGTGTACTTCATACTTACAATATGTGTACTTCATACATAGACTATGTGTACTTCATACTTAGAGTATGTGTACTTCATACTTAGAGTATGTGTACTTCATACTTAGATTATGTGTACTTCATACTTAGACCATGAGTACTTCATACTTAGACCATGTGTACTTCATACTTAGTGTATGTGTACTTCATACTTAGATTATGTGTACTTCATACCTATACCATGTGTACTTCATACTTAGAGTATGTGTACTTCATACTTAGAGTATGTGTACTTCATACATAGATTATGTGTACTTCATACTTAGAGTATGTGTACTTCATACATAGATTATGTGTACTTCATACTTAGACCATAAGTACTTCATACTTAGACCATGTGTACTTCATACTTAGAGTATGTGTACTTCATACTTAGATTATGTGTACTTCATACATAGACTATGTGTACTTCATACTTAGAGTATGTGTACTTCATACATAGATTATGTGTACTTCATACTTAGACCATGAGTACTTCATACTTAGACAATGTGTAATTCATACTTAGAGTATGTGTACTTCATACTACAATGTGTACTTCATACTTAGATCATGTGTACTTCATACTTAGACCATGAGTACTTCATACTTAGACCATGTGTACTTCATACGTAGATTATGTGTACTTCATACTTAGACTATGTGTACTTCATACATAGATTATGTGGACTTCATACTTAAACCATGTGTACTTCATACTTAGAGTATGTGTACTTCATACTACAATGTGTACTTCATACTTAGATTATGTGTACTTCATACTTAGATTATGTGTACTTCATATTTAGACCATGTGTACTTCATACTTAGACCATGTGTACTTCATACTTAGACCATGTGTACTTCATACTTAGATTATGTGTACTTCATACTTAGATTATGTGTACTTCATACATAGACCATGTGTACTTCATACTTAGAGTATGTGTACTTCATACTTAGATTATGTGTACTTCATACCTAGATCATGTGTACTTCATACTTACAATATGTGTACTTCATACATAGATTATGTGGACTTCATACTTAAACCATGTGTACTTCATACTTAGAGTATGTGTACTTCATACTTAGACCATGTGTACTTCATACTTAGACCATGAGTACTTCATACTTAGACCATGTGTACTTCACACTTAGACAATGTGTACTTCATACTTAGACCATGTGTACTTCATACATAGATTATGTGTACTTCATACTTAGATTATGTGTACTTCATACTTAGACCATGTGTACTTCATACATATAGTATGTGTACTTCATACTTAGAGTATGTGTACTTCATACATAGACTATGTGTACTTCATACTTAGAGTATGTGGACTTCATACTTAGACCATGTGTACTTCATACTTAGAGTATGTGTACTTCATACTTAGACCATGTGTACTTCATACATAGATTATGTGTACTTCATACTTAGATTATGTGTACTTCATACTTAGACCATGTGTACTTCATACATATATTATGTGTACTTCATACTTAGAGTATGTGTACTTCATACATAGATTATGTGTACTTCATACTTAGATTATGTGTACTTCATACTTAGAGTATGTGTACTTCATACTTAGACCATGTGTACTTCATACTTAGACCATGTGTACTTCATACTTAGATTATGTGTACTTCATACCTAGACCATGTGTACTACATACTTACAATATGTGTACTTCATACTTAGATTATGTGTACTTCGTACTTAGATTATGTGTACTTCATACATAGATTATGTGTACTTCATACTTAGATTATGTGTACTTCATACTTAGAGTATGTGTACTTCATACATAGACTATGTGTACTTCATACATAGATTATGTGTACTTCATACTTAGATTATGTGTACTTCATACACATATTATGTGTACTTCATACTTAGACCATGTGTACTTCATACTTAGACCATGTGTACTTCATACTTAGATTATGTGTACTTCATACTTAGATTATGTGTACTTCATACATAGATTATGTGTACTTCATACATAGATTATGTGTACTTCATACATAGACCATGTGTACTTCATACTTAGATTATGTGTACTTCATACATAGATTATGTGTACTTCATACTTAGACCATGTGTACTTCATACATAGATTATGTGTACTTCATACTTAGACCATGTGTACTTCATACTTAGATTGTGTGTACTTCATACATAGATTATGTGTACTTCATACATAGATTATGTGTACTTCATACATAGACCATGTGTACTTCATACTTAGATTGTGTGTACTTCATACATAGATTATGTGTACTTCATACTTAGACCATGTGTACTTCATACATAGATTATGTGTACTTCATACTTAGACCATGTGTACTTCATACTTAGATTGTGTGTACTTCATACATAGATTATGTGTACTTCATACATAGATTATGTGTACTTCATACATAGACCATGTGTACTTCATACTTAGACCATGAGTACTTCATACATAGACCATGTGTACTTCACACTTAGTCCATGTGTACTTCATACTTAGACCATGTGTACTTCATACATAGATTATGTGTACTTCATACTTAGATTATGTGTACTTCATACTTAGACCATGTGTACTTCATACATATAGTATGTGTACTTCATACTTAGAGTATGTGTACTTCATACATAGACTATGTGTACTTCATACTTAGAGTATGTGGACTTCATACTTAGACCATGTGTACTTCATACTTAGAGTATGTGTACTTCATACTTAGACCATGTGTACTTCATACATAGATTATGTGTACTTCATACTTAGATTATGTGTACTTCATACTTAGACCATGTGTACTTCATACATATATTATGTGTACTTCATACTTAGAGTATGTGTACTTCATACATAGATTATGTGTACTTCATACTTAGATTATGTGTACTTCATACTTAGAGTATGTGTACTTCATACTTAGACCATGTGTACTTCATACTTAGACCATGTGTACTTCATACTTAGATTATGTGTACTTCATACCTAGACCATTTGTACTACATACTTACAATATGTGTACTTCATACTTAGATTATGTGTACTTCGTACTTAGATTATGTGTACTTCATACATAGATTATGTGTACTTCATACTTTGATTATGTGTACTTCATACTTAGAGTATGTGTACTTCATACATAGACTATGTGTACTTCATACATAGATTATGTGTACTTCATACTTAGAGTATGTGTACTTCATACATATATTATGTGTACTTCATACTTAGACCATGTGTACTTCATACTTAGACCATGTGTACTTCATACTTAGAGTATGTGTACTTCATACTTAGATTATGTGTACTTCATACATAGATTATGTGTACTTCATACTTAGATTGTGTGTACTTCATACTTAGATTATGTGTACTTCATACTTAGATTATGTGTACTTCATACTTAGATTATGTGTACTTCATACATATATTATGTGTACTTCATACATAGATTATGTGTACCTCATACATAGATTATGTGTACTTCATACATAGATTATGTGTACTTCATACATATATTATTTGTACTTCATACTTAGACCATGTGTACTTCATACATTGATTATGTGTACTTCATACTTAGACCATGTGTACTTCATACTTAGATTGTGTGTACTTCATACATAGATTATGTGTACTTCATACATAGATTATGTGTACTTCATACATAGACCATGTGTACTTCATACTTAGACCATGTGTACTTCATACTTAGATTATGTGTACTTCATACATAGATTATGTGTACTTCATACATAGACCATATGTACCTCATACATATATTATGTGTACTTCATACATAGATTATGTGTACTTCATACATAGATTATGTGTACTTCATACATAGATTATGTGATTATGTGTACCTCATACATATGTTATGTGTACTTCATACATAGACCATGTGTACTTCATACTTAGATTGTGTGTACTTCATACATAGATTATGTGTACTTCATACTTAGATTATGTGTACTTCATACATAGATTATGTGTACTTCATACTTAGACCATGTGTACTTCATACCTAGATTATTTGCAATAGTTACCGTTCTTCTGGTGTTTAAGCTGTTGTAGTCCAGCTTTTCGTATTTCGTCACCTTTGTCATGGATTCCCAACATTTCTGCAATTAATATTATTTCTAATATTTTATTCTAACAGGGCTTGATATGTGGTCTATATAATTATGCAAAGTAGGAATTTACCGTGTTTAAATCTGCAATAAAACATGGTTTAGCGCATGATGTAAAACATTACACCAATTACTTTTGCGCATTTTTGATAATTTGTTCCTGTTAAAATCAAAATAATAGTTGTATTTACGTTTGTCGTTCTTAGTTCCCAATATAACCACTTAGGCCTACGGCCTGTGTGATTAATTCCTATGTTCCTAGAACCCCAAACCATGTTTTATTCACCAATAAACGAAGGAAAGACAAATATTATGTGCGGTCTTCCTACATAGCCTGTTTGAGAATGAAATAAAATATATGCTTGAGTTGTGAGAACTCGTCGCAACACAGACGGATCTGTAGTCCAGTGGTAACACGCTGGACTGGTAATCCAGGGATCGCAGGTTCGATCCCCCGTCTGATCCTAATAAAATTAACAGTCTTTCAGATGGGACGTTAAACCGAGGTCTTGTGTCGGTGCTTTGCAGCGTGCACGTAAAAGAACCAGAGGAGATTCTGGAATTGGTCTCTGTCTGTATCATGCACTATCCTCCAAAATCTAAAATAACTAATCTCTTCAGAAGGCGTCGCTCATATGGGCAACCGGTAGCGACGGTAAATAAACGTAAAACACACACACGTTCGTCGTAACGGATCATTTACCACACTCATTGTATGTCTTGTTTAACCCTTAGCCTACCACTACCTATCACAACTAACATCGCTTTTGTGAACATCATAGAGCCAGATCAGACGGCACAGAACTCAGGCTCTATGCTGTTTGCTATTCGGATAGTGGAGATAAAACACTTGTCTGAATATCAAATAACATAGATCCTGATCAGACGCTGCCCCACTGCGAATAATTGGGGCACTTGATTTTTATCATGTTAAACCCATGGTAAAGTACCAATAACCGTGTTAGTCAGTAAATGCTGTTGTATATTTTTTAGAATACTGCTCGGAGGTTTAACAACTTATATTAATCACTCTCGGAGTTTTAACAACTCTCGTTGCCGCGGATGAAAGCGAATATGAGGTAATTCGTGTGGTAGCAAACCGGAGTACCCGGAGAAAACCAACATGTTCGATCTGGCGACCACCGTACCATCTCACATACTTCCCGGTCCGAGGATCGAACCCGTCGATGTCACAGTTAACAAAATACCATCGACTTATGGGAGAATCCATCATACAATCAGTATTTTCAAGCCAAAATATGACACTCGACTTATGGCCGAGATCGATATGGACGGGAACATACGGTACATACATGGGGGTACCCTCTAGTGGCATCAACATGAGAAAACATGGAACAACAAGTCCACAAAAACCACGTCATTCCCGAGTCTGATATTGACAGAAAGGTGTGACTGTTTTAGAAACACTTACCGCTCTCGCAGATATGAATCTTGCTACGACATCTTTGTGCTTCTCTATTAACTCCAGCAATGTCTTCTTCCTCTCTCTCCATTCCTTGTGTAGTTTCGGAGAGAATCTGTTTATATAGAGGTATTATAGTTAGAACAGTGATATGATAGACGAGTCAGTGGTTATTAGTTTGGACTGCGAACCCAGATAGTGCATGTATTCCTTGTGTAGTTTCGGAGAGAATCTGTTTATATAGAGGTATTATAGTTAGAACAGTTATATGATAGACGAGTCAGTGGTTATTAGTTTGGACTGCGAACACAGATAGTGCATGTATTCCTTGTGTAGTTTCGGAGAGAATCTGTTTATATAGAGGTATTATAGTTAGAACAGTGATATGATAGACGAGTCAGTGGTTATTACTTTGGACTGCGAACCCAGATAGTGCAGGTTCGATTCCCTCCCCGTCTGACCGTAATACTATTAACAGTCATTCAGATGGGACTATAAACCGAGGTCTCGTGTATCGGTGCTATATACCGGTCATGTAAAAGAACCAGGGATTCTTCTGCAATTGAAGCATCCTCTGTATCTGGCACAATCCCCCATATAATATTATGATTAAAATACTTCGGGAGGCGTCGCTATGATTAACAATGGGAATACAGTGACATGTACGTTAAGTTGGTATGGATTAAATCACGGTCTCTTGGGGTCTGGACAAATGTTTTCGGGTTCAAAACCACAAAAGATCACAATATGTACATTTTTTTTTGTTTAAACATAATTTATTGCCAAATATATACAGCAAAAGGTTTGGGCCACAAGTGCTATACACATTATAAAACGGCCCTCCCCAATACAATTCATTTACAGAAATAGATTATGGCTACAAAAGTACAATTAAGAAAAAGATATGTTATTTTAAAGAAAAATTCCAGCAGAAGTATTCACGTGAATGTGCTCGTGTGATGTTCGCCCCGGTCCGCTGACCTCGAAACCCCCCACGCAAAATAAGAAATAGAAATACTGTTATTACGCTAATTTGAAAACCTCGCAGTATCATGTATAAACTTTTGAACTGAATTAAAAATACTTAGGTTTTCTTATGATACATTATGGGCTTGACACTATATACTTTTATTTAGGCCATCCCAAGCAAGAAGACAGTGTTCGGCCCATTGACAGCCGATTGCACAGATACGCACCTGCACATCGTCAAGTTACAGTGGTAAGTATATTGATATAGTTATATACAATATATATGCATCGTTTGTAGAATATACACCCAGCCGTTCACACGTGTTATTGAACTGAAGTTACCTATAGGGACCACGTTGGATTCCAAATATATCTTTCTACTAAGTTTGAATAGTGCAGTAGATACTAATCTCAAGCAACTGAGTAGAACGGAGTGCGACTGACAGACGGACGGATGCCGTACGTTCTACACGTCAAACAAATTAAACATGTCTGCCGTTATTATTGTCTTATGATATTTTGTGAAACACCTCAAACATTTGTTCACGGACTAAAGCTTACAGTTAGTAAACTCAACCATTTGTTCACGGACTAAAGCTTACAGTTAGTAAACTCCTTAACGGCCACGACTAAAGCCATATATATAATTATATATCTCCCAAATGGCGGGTGCGGTGACATATTGTGACATAATAGACGAAAACTATTATTATAGCTAGATGATAAATAAATATCTTACAGTGAATCATCATGTTCGCCATTCTGTGTGAGACCGCTTCTGATTTTCTCGAGTACAGTCTTCCTTAGGGTAGTGCCGTTCGCTACAGTGATATGGAGAGAGAGAAGAGATAGAGAAGAAATATGTTATATACAGGAAACTGTTAATGTCGTTTGCTATAGCGATAGAGAGAGAGGTAGATAGATAGAAGAGATATGTTATATACAGGGAACTGTTAATGCCGTTCGCTACATTGATAGAGAGAGAGGTAGACAGACAGACAGACAGACAGACAGACAGACAGACAGACAGACAGACAGACAGACAGACAGACAGACAGACAGACAGACAGACAGACAGACAGACAGACAGACAGACAGATTCAGACAGTCTATTCCATGTACATCATGTCTATTCAATGTACAACATGTCTATTCCACGTACATCATGTCGATTACACGTACATCATGTATATTCCATGTACATCATGTCTATTCCATGTACATCATGTCTATTCCATGTACATCATGTCTATTCCATGTACATCATGTCTATTCCATGTACATCATCTATATTCCATGTACATCATGTCTATTCCATGTACATCATCTATATTCCATGTACATCATGTCTATTCCATGTACATCATGTCTATTCCATGTACATCATGTCTATTCCATGTACATCATGTCTATTCCATGTACATCATGTCTATTCCATGTACATCATCTATATTCCATGTACATCATGTCTATTCCATGTACATCATCTATATTCCATGTACATCATGTCTATTCCATGTACATCATGTCTATTCCATGTACATCATGTCTATTCCACGTACATCATGTCTATTCAATGTACATCATGTCTATTCCATGTACATCATGTCTATTCCATGTACATCATGTCTATTCAATGTACAACATGTCTATTCCACGTACATCATGTCGATTCCACGTACATCATGTCGATTCCACGTACATCATGTCTATTCCATGTACATCATGTCTATTCCATGTACATCATCTATATTCCATGTACATCATGTCTATTCCATGTACATCATGTCTATTCCATGTACATCATGTCTATTCCATGTACATCATGTCTATTCCATGTACATCATGTCTATTCCATGTACATCATGTCTATTCCACGTACATCATGTCTATTCAATGTACATCATGTCTATTCAATGTACATCATGTCTATTCCATGTATATCATGTCTATTCCATGTACATCATCTATATTCCATGTACATCATGTCTATTCCATGTACATCATGTCTATTCCATGTACATCATGTCTATTCCATGTACATCATGTCTATTCCATGTACATCATGTCTATTCCATGTACATCATGTCTATTCCACGTACATCATGTCTATTCAATGTACATCATGTCTATTCAATGTACATCATGTCTATTCCATGTATATCATGTCTATTCCATGTACATCATCTATATTCCATGTACATCATGTCTATTCCATGTACATCATGTCTATTCAATGTACATCATGTCGATTACATGTACAATATATTTCTGTCATCATTCTATATATATAAATTACACATGGTGGACATTATTTTAAGAATTATAAGAAACAACAAAACACAAGCATTATCTAGCACTGACTAAACATGGTAATATATACACTAAACATGGTAATATATACACTAAACATGGTAATATATACACTAAACATGGTAATATATACACTAAACATGGTAATATATACACTAAACATGGTAATATATACACTAAACATGGTAATATATACACTAAACATGGGAATATATACACTAAACATTGTAATATATACACTAAACATGGTAATATATACACTAAACATGGGAATATATACACTAAACATGGTAATATATACACTAAACATGGTAATATATACACTAAACATGGTAATATATACACTAAACATGGTAATATAACACTAAACATGGTAATATATACACTAAACATGGTAATATATACACTAAACATGGTAATATATACACTAAAGATGGTAATATATACACTGAACATGGTAATATATACACTAAACATGGTAATATATACACTAAACATGTATACACTAAACATGGTAATATATACACTAAACATGGTAATATATACACTAAACATGGTAATATAACACTAAACATGGTAATATAACACTAAACATGGTAATATATACACTAAACATGGTAATATAACACTAAGCATGGTAATATATACACTAAACATGGTCATATATACACTAATACACTAAACATGGTAATATATACACTAAACATGGTAATATAACACTAAACATGGTAATATATACACTAAACATGGTAATATATACACTAAACATGGTAATATAACACTAAACATGGTAATATATACACTAAACATGGTAATATATGCACTAAACATGGTAAGATATACACTAAACATGGTAATATATACACTAAACATGGTAATATATACACTAAACATGTATACACTAAACATGGTAATATATACACTAAACATGGTAATATAACACTAAACATGGTAATATAACACTAAACATGGTAATATATACACTAAACATGGTAATATATACACTAAACATGGTAATATATGCACTAAACATGGTAATATAACACTAAACATGGTAATATAACACTAAACATGGTAATATATACACTAAACATGGTAATATAACACTAAACATGGTCATATATACACTAAACATGGTAATATATACACTAAACATGGTAATATAACACTAAACATGGTAATATATACACTAAACATGGTCATATATACACTAATACACTAAACATGGTAATATATACACTAAACATGGTAATATATACACCAAACATGGTAATATAACACTAAACATGGTAATATATACACTAAACATGGTAATATAACACTAAACATGGTAATATATACACTAAACATTGTCATATATACACTAATACACTAAACATGGTAATATATACACTAAACATGGAAATATAACACTAAACATGGTAATATATACACCAAACATGGTAATATAACACTAAACATGGTAATATAACACTAAACATGGTCATATATACACTAATACACTAAACATGGTAATATAACACTAAACATGGTAATATATACACTAAACATGGTAATATATACACTAAACATGGTAATATAACACTAAACATGGTAATATATACACAAACATGGTAATATAACACTAAGCATGGTAATATATACACTAAACATGGTAATATATACACTAACCATGGTAATATATACACTAAACATGGTAATATATACACTAAACATGGTAATATATACACTAAACATGGTAATATAACACTAAACATGGTAATATATACACTAAACATGGTAATATATACACTAAACATGGTAATATATACACTAAACATGGTAATATATACACTAAACATGGTAATATGTACACTAAACATGGTAATATATACACTAAACATGGTAATATATACACTAAGCATGGTAATATATACACTAAACATGGTAATATAACACTAAACATGGAAATATATACACTAAACATGGTAATATATACACTAAACATGTATACACTAAACATAGTAATATATACACTAAACATGGTAATATATACACTAAACATGGGAATATATACACTAAACATGGGAATATATACACTAAACATGGTAATATATACACTAAACATGGTAATATATACACTAAACATGGTAATATAACACTAAACATGGTAATATACACTAAACATGGTAATATATACACTAAACATGGTAATATATACACTAAACATTGTAATATATACACTAAACATGTATACACTAAACATGGTAATATATACACTAAACATGGTAATATATACACTAAACATGGTAATATAACACTAAACATGGTAATATAACACTAAACATGGTAATATATACACTAAAAAAGGTAATATATACACTAAACATTGTAATATATGCACTAAACATGGTAATATAACACTAAACATGGTAATATAACACTAAACATGGTAATATATACACTAAACATGGTAATATACACTAAACATGGTCATATATACACTAAACATGGTAATATATACACTAAACATGGTAATATAACACTAAACATGGTAATACATACACTAAACATGGTCATATATACACTAATACACTAAACATGGTAATATATACACTAAACATGGTAATATATACACCAAACATGGTAATATAACACTAAACACGGTAATATATACACTAAACATGGTAATATAACACTAAACATGGTAATATATACACTAAACATGGTCATATATACACTAATACACTAAACATGGTAATATATACACTAAGCATGGGAATATATACACTAAACATGGTAATGTAACACTAAACATGGTAATATATACACTAAACATGGTCATATATACACTAATACACTAAACATGGTAATATATACACTAAACATGGTAATATATACACTAAACATGGTAATATATACACTAAACACGGTAATATATACACTAAACATGGTAATATAACACTAAGCATGGTAATATATACACTAAGCATGGTAATGTATACACTAAACATGGTAATATATACACTAAACACGGTAATATATACACTAAACATGGTAATATAACACTAAGCATGGTAATATATACACTAAGCATGGTAATGTATACACTAAACATGGTAATATATACACTAAACATGGTAATATATACACTAAACATGGTAATATATACACTAAACATGGTAATATAACACTAAACATGGTAATATATACACTAAACATGGTAATATATACACTAAACATGGTAATATATACACTAAACATGGTAATATATACACTAAACATGGTAATATATACACTAAACATGGTAATATGACACTAAACATGGTAATATATACACTAAACATGGTAATATAACACTAAACACGGTAATATATACACTAAACATGGCAATATAACACTAAACATGGTAATATATACACTAAACATGGTAATATATACTAAACATGTATACACTAAACATGGTAATATATACACTAAACATGGTAATATATACACTAAACATGGGAATATATACACTAAACATGGTAATATATACACTAAACATGTATATATACACTAAACATGGTAATATATACACTAAACATGTATACACTAAACATGGTAATATATACACTAAACATGGTAATATATACACTAAACATGGGAATATATACACTAAACATGGGAATATATACACTAAAACATGGTAATATATACACTAAACATGGTAATATATACACTAAACATGGTAATATAACACTAAACATGGTAATATATACACTAAACATGGTAATATATACACTAAACATGGTAATATATGCACTAAACATAGTAATATATACACTAAACATGGTAATATATACACTAAACATGGTAATATATACACTAAACATGCATACACTAAACATGGTAATATATACACTAAACATGAGAATATATACACTAAACATGGTAATATAACACTAAACATGGTAATATATACACTAAACATGGTCATATATACACTAATACACTAAACATGGTAATATATACACTAAACATGGTAATATATACACTAAACATGGTAATATATACACTAAACATGGTAATATATACACTAAACATGGTAATATATACACTAAACATGTATATACTAAACATGGTAATATATACACTAAACATGGTAATATATACACTAAACATGGTAATATATACACTAAACATGGTAATATATACACTAAACATGGTAATATAACACTAAACATGGTAATATATACACTAAACATGGTAATATATACACTAAACATGGTAATATATACACTAAACATGGTAATATATACACTAAACATGGTAATATGTACACTAAACATGGTAATATATACACTAAACATGGTAATATATACACTAAGCATGGTAATATAACACTAAACATGGTAATATATACACTAAACATGGTAATATAACACTAAACATGGAAATATATACACTAAACATGGTAATATATACACTAAACATGTATACACTAAACATGGTAATATATACACTAAACATGGTAATATATACACTAAACATGGTAATATATACACTAAACATGGTAATATAACACTAAACATGGTAATATAACACTAAACATGGTAATATATACACTAAACATGGTAATATATACACTAAACATTGTAATATATGCACTAAACATGGTAATATAACACTAAACATGGTAATATAACACTAAACATGGTAATATATACACTAAACATGGTAATATACACTAAACATGGTCATATATACACTAAACATGGTAATATATACACTAAACATGGTAATATAACACTAAACATGGTAATACATACACTAAACATGGTCATATATACACTAATACACTAAACATGGTAATATATACACTAAACATGGTAATATATACACCAAACATGGTAATATAACACTAAACACGGTAATATATACACTAAACATGGTAATATAACACTAAACATGGTAATATATACACTAAACATGGTCATATATACACTAATACACTAAACATGGTAATATATACACTAAGCATGGGAATATATACACTAAACATGGTAATATAACACTAAACATGGTAATATATACACTAAACATGGTCATATATACACTAATACACTAAACATGGTAATATATACACTAAACATGGTAATATATACACTAAACATGGTAATATATACACTAAACACGGTAATATATACACTAAACATGGTAATATAACACTAAGCATGGTAATATATACACTAAGCATGGTAATATATACACTAAACATGGTAATATATACACTAAACATGGTAATATATACACTAAACATGGTAATATATACACTAAACATGGTAATATAACACTAAACATGGTAATATATACACTAAACATGGTAATATATACACTAAACATGGTAATATATACACTAAACATGGTAATATATACACTAAACATGGTAATATATACACTAACATGGTAATATGTACACTAAACATGGTAATATATACACTAAACATGGTAATATAACACTAAACACGGTAATATATACACTAAACATGGCAATATAACACTAAACATGGTAATATATACACTAAACATGGTAATATATACACTAAACATGTATACACTAAACATGGTAATATATACACTAAACATGGTAATATATACACTAAACATGGGAATATATACACCAAACATGGTAATATATACACTAAACATGGTAATATATACACTAAACATGGTAATATATACACTAAACATGTATACACTAAACATGGTAATATATACACTAAACATGGTAATATATACACTAAACATGGGAATATATACACTAAACATGGGAATATATACACTAAAACATGGTAATATATACACTAAACATGGTAATATATACACTAAACATGGTAATATAACACTAAACATGGTAATATATACACTAAACATGGTAATATATACACTAAACATGGTAATATATGCACTAAACATGGTAATATATACACTAAACATGGTAATATATACACTAAACATGGTAATATATACACTAAACATGCATACACTAAACATGGTAATATATACACTAAACATGAGAATATATACACTAAACATGGTAATATAACACTAAACATGGTAATATATACACTAAACATGGTCATATATACACTAATACACTAAACATGGTAATATATACACTAAACATGGTAATATATACACTAAACATGGTAATATATTCACTAAACATGGTAATATATACACTAAACACGGTAATATATACACTAAACATGGTAATATATACACTAAACATGTATACACTAAACATGGTAATATATACACTAAACATGGTAATATATACACTAAACATGGTAATATATACACTAAACACGGTAATATATACACTAATACACTAAACATGGTAATATATACACTAAACATGGTAATATATACAATAAACATGGTAATATATACACTAAACATGGTAATATATACACTAAACATGGTAATATATACACTAAACATGGTAATATATACACTAAACACGGTAATATATACACTAAACACGGTAATATATACACTAAGCACGGTAATATATACACTAAATACTGTAATATATACACTAAACATGGTAATATATACACTAAACATGGTAATATATACACTAAACATGGTAATATATACACTAAACATGGTAATATATACACTAAACATGGTAATATATACACTAAACATGGTAATATATACACTAAACATGGTAATATATACACTAAACATGGTAATATATGCACTAAACATGGTAATATATACACTAAACATGGGAATATATACACTAAATATGGTAATATTTACACTAAACATGGTAATATATACACTAAACATGGTAATATATACACTAAACATGGTAATATATACACTAAATATGGTAATATATACACTAAACATGGTAATATATACACTAAACACGGTAATATATACACTAAGCATGGTAATATATACACTAAATATGGTAATATATACACTAAGCATGGGAATATATACACTAAGCATGGTAATATATACACTAAACATGGTAATATAACACTAAACATGGTAATATATACACTAAGCATGGTAATATATACACTAAACATGGTAATATTTACACTAAACATGGTAATATATACACTAAGCACGGTAATATATACACTAATACACTAAACATGGTAATATATACACTAAACATGGTAATATTTACACTAAACATGGTAATATATACACTAAACATGGTAATATATACACTAAATATGGTAATGTATACACTAAACATGGTAATATATACACTAAACACGGTAATATATACACTAAGCATGGTAATATATACACTAAATATGGTAATATATACACTAAACATGGTAATATATACACTAAATATGGTAATATATACACTAAAATTACTAAATACAGTATGGTACTATTTATATTTTAAAAGGTAATTGCTAACATAACGCATATAGAACTGCAATAGAGAATGTATATTCAAACACTGGGGAGCAAATTACGCACGAATGCGTATTTATGAAATGCATGCCATTATAGATTGTTGTATGTATGAAGATATCAGGGATATATTATTTGTTAAAGTTTCCAGTATCTGTGATAATGTTCATACATTGTTTAAAACAAATAAATTGATCACGTTATTCACTAACCCGGCATTAATACGTATATGTGCCAAAACCTGCTTTAATATTTTACAGCGTCGTAGTTCTTATCTATGTAAATAATGTGTACATTATTTTATTTGTGAACAAATTTTTATGTGAACTATGTAAAGGCTGCTAATCCATCCATTCATGATTTGATCAGAGGTGGTTCTGGTTTCTTAAAACATATTCTAATTTGCGCGATAGTGCTCTTTTTCCCTGCCAAAATTTAAAAAAAAGGTATTTTAAATATTATTTATTGTCATGATTAGCTACTTTTACATAGCTTTTAGAAAGTAAAACATGTTTAACGTTATTGTAATATGCTATTGTCTCTTATAATTCTCATTTATAGAATGGCTATGTTATTTTACAAATAGATAACATGTAGGTAATAATAATGTTGCATACTGTACCTTGTTCGCTGTGGTTGTGTTCTTCCAATGTCGATGTACATGCACGTGGACCCCGGCACGGAACATATCCTGTCGTTTTACAGAACGTCCCCAGGTCGGTAAAACTAAAAATTGTATTAAATATATCAATGCGTATCATCTGCTAGACTACTGATGAGTTTACGATTAGACGAAACATTTCTAAAAATGTCTCTACATCTCTACATGTACATCATACTCCAAACACTCAATACTGAGTATGACAGGGAGGTGCTTGTCAGGGACAGTTGTTAAAACTCTCATTAATTGAGACAAAGCGTGTTAAAAATAATTACATACTAGGTTAAAAACAGTCATTATTGTTACATAAGCGGTTCAGTGGCCAGCCGCTCGGCAAACATGGTTACGTTGGAGCTGGACTGTACATAGTAGGGGCAATTCCAAAGACGGTTAATATGGTACTGGGTTCGGGACTGCGGTATTAAGTAGGTGTTATGTGGTTGTGGTCGACGTATATTAAGTTATTTCTGATAGTGTAGTGGTATATGACTGGTGATTGTATGCATCGCTATTTAAGTGTTTGTCAGTTCAGGTTATTAATCATTTTTGTTACACTGATTTTTGGAGGATAGTGCAATGATACAGACAGACACCATTCCAGAGTCGCCTCTGGTTCTTTTACGTGTACGGTGTAAAGCACGAGACCTCGGTTTAAAGTCCCGACTGAAAGACTTAATTTGATTGAAGTCAGACTTGGGATCGAACCTGCGATCCCTGGATTACCAGTCCAATGTGTTACCACTGGACTACAGATCCGTCACAATTTCACCTCTGTCATTTAATGGAATTTATTCATTGCATTAATATCTGTAATAAAATGTATCAAATAAGATGCTATGAATATTGATATTTTAAGGTTATTAGCTTGCTTCAAATACTGTGAAACACCAGGTGACCGATTCGAGTAATTGTGTTGAGTTTTGACAGATAAGATATGATAGCATATTTGTATGCAACGGTATTTTAAAATTGAAATTAACGCTAATATACTTACATTTCCCGATCATGTCCCAGAAGAGACAGTTTTGGGACATAAATTGTCTCCATTTCTTAAATAATTCGTAAATAATCTCTGTTGTCAGCAGTGTACATAATTATAATAAATATAATTTATGCCGAATGTAACTTCCTATTAGATGGTAAGACTATTACAGTGATATACTTAAAGCGACACTACATCAGTGAAAACGCACATTTATACAGAATGTAATTTTCTAACTAGTATATGCTATACGTTTTGTCCAAATATTTGCCTCAAAAACGGAGTATTTCAACTAATAAACAAGCGTCGTATACGCGGTTTGCTTTGTTGTCTATAAAATCATGAATTTTAAAGGGGAATATGCCCCCGGACCCCCTAAATACACGCAAGCACAGTTTGGACGCCATCTTGACCCAGTTTCACGTGAACAGGTATTTAAACGCATGCGCACATAGAACACCAGTGTACGGAGAACGTAGTTTGTTATTAAATCTCCGTTATAACTTATAACACATTTTAGCGATAGTCTGCTTAAAGTCACTTTGTTGTTGATTAGTGATTGTATTTGACTGTATTTTGTTATCAAATATAAGGACATATTTAGCCTACTTCGTCTTCCATAACAGCGCGTTTGCTTCAGGTGTGAGAGGGCCGGAGTTCGCGCCCAGCTGTAGACGTTACGATGAGTGTAGGACCCCCCGGGGCATATTCTCTCCAACGTTTATTGAAACCCCCTTATAAACATCCAGATATTATATCATTAGCCTGTGATTTACATTTTCTTCATACAGTATGAGCTTAAACTGAAAATATTTGCATATTTACGTAATATATGTATGTACTCCTAACACTCAATGCTGAGTATGACTGGAAGGCACTTAAGTCAGGGACAGTGGTTATAATCATCTCGTTAAGTGAATATGCTACATAAAATGGGTACAAAGTTGGGTAAATACCCTACCCACCTTAGAACTAAATAGCATTAAGTATATTGCTAAAATACTATTGACAGAGTGAGGCAATCTATGGAGATGATGATTACACAAGTTACAACCATCAGCATGTCACACCTATCAAGTTCTGTACTAGTGCACAACGTCTGGTTGTAATCCAGTAATCTATAGAATGTGCCATATATAAACCATTTACATTCGTCGGAACAACTAGGTATGTATGTATGTTCCATTAATGTCAAACCCATTGGGGGGACGTAGACATTTGCGTCTAACTACTGTTAATTTTCTATTGCTGACTAATTATATAACAATTGGGGTGTCACTCGTATGTAGTTACTGTACTGTGTGTGTGTTTTCGTTTATTTATCGTCGCTACCAGTTGCCCATATGAGCGACGCCTCCTGAAGAGATTAGTAATTTTAGATGTTGGAGGATAGTGCAATGATACAGACCCATTACAGAGTCTCCTCTGGTTCTTTTAAGTGCACTGTATAAAGCACCGACACGAGACCTCGGTTTAACGTCCCATCTGAAAGACTGTTAATTTTATTAGGGTCAGACGGGGGATCGAACCTACGATCCCTAGATTACCAGTCCAGCGTTTTACCACTGGGCTACAGATCCATCTGTGTTACTGTACTGATGCGTGTGTTTACCTTTTAATCTCGTTTTGGCGAAAGTAGGTCAAAACGGTGCGCACTATATAATAAGCCAAACCATGTTTCCGTGTATTCGGTACTGTATTATGTTTAATATCGAATGATTAGCTTTTAAATTTCAATATTATTATTATTACTACTCCGGAAGATCGGAAGCACTAAGCACTGGCACTCATTTTTTCAAATATCTAACCTTCCCTGTTGGAATTTGGATGCAAGAGAATAACATCTTACGTCATCACTATGACGTGGCATTCATGCTCGACAACTCTGATTTGTTAGTTCTACACAATACCTCACGAGTAGTATCCCGTGGCGACAATTGTATTGATTTTAAGACAAGTATAAAGCTTGAAATGAATAGACTTATAAATAATATGATATAGCCCACGAGTGAGCTACAAACGTACACAGCTTAACATAAAATAGATTAGCCTGGGAACAGACAAATAAATATATTTTAACACCGAGACTATTAATTGGGCCGTATTGAGATTCTGATCATATCAACATGTCATTTTGTCAGAAGTTAAAAAGTGAAAAATCGACAGACTGGAACCCAGGCTAAAAATAGATGTGAACACGTATATGTTTGGACATAAGCCGAAAACAATAACTGTTGATCAATGTGTAATGGTATTTACACATTACATTTAGAACCTTGATAGTATGGCCATAACATTAGGCAGATCCATAAAGGAAGTGATACTTACCCTCCTTTGCATGTACAGTAAGCTGAATTAATGCAAGCTCCAGAAGACCTCTTCAGAATGATCCAACACTGATAGTACTTCAGTTTGGTAACTGGATCCTTGTCATTTGTGCTTGGCTTCACCCTGGCCTTCAGTGCAATACAGCCTGAAAAGTGTACAACAGCAATTAATATACAATGTATATATATGCATGTATCTGAGTACAATCCCTTTGTCACAGATAGATCTAGCAGGTTCATATATACTTACAAATGCATGTGAGCTGATTGTGAGCTATATAGTTGAAATAGAAGTTTGTATTTAATAGTCTTATGACATTGAGGTACATTCTTGAAATGGTTGGAAAGCACATATTTAAGTTCAAATTGCCTTGTTACCTTGTGTGTCATATGTCACGGACGATACCTCATTCACATATCCATCCTTGAACATGTTGTATCCTGAGACATCATTCACATATCCATCCTTGAACATGTTGTATCCTGAGACCTCATTCACATATCCATCCTTGAACATGTTGTATCCTGAGACCTCATTCACATATCCATCCTTGAACATGTTGTATCCTGAGACCTCATTCACATATCCATCCTTGAACATGTTGTATCCTGAGACCTCATTCACATATCCATCCTTGAACATGTTGTATCCTGAGACCTCATTCACATATCCATCCTTGAACATGTTGTATCCTGAGACCTCATTCACATATCCATCCTTGAACATGTTGTATCCTGAGACCTCATTCACATATCCATCCTTGAACATGTTGTATCCTGAGACCTCATCCTTCCAGCTTATGGTACTCTCGGAGGCGGTCGTGTGAAAATTCGTCATGCCCATTAAGAAAATTGTATATGTCAAATATTGACATCGGTGGAAGATGTGATAAATCATTGCCTCCTATAAGAAGCTGTGGATTTGTTAAAGACAGTTCACCAATACTCAGCTTTTGCTTTAAAACTTCCTCACGATCTTCTACTAGCCCATCCGGGTCGACCTCAATTTTGACCACGGCCGCCAAAGCACATAATTCAATAAGAGTGTGTTTTTTGGTGTTTGAAAATACTACACCTCGTTCTTTTAGATAAGTTTGTAACACTTTCACAGAGCTGGTCTGGAATATATTCATGGTAACTTCTTTTAAACGTGTTTAAAATTTCTTTAAATATATTCGCGCCTCAAACATGGCCGACTGTGTTTGTACCGGGTCACAAAAATAGATATTGGAAAAACCCACATTATCAGAGTTCCGGAGTAAGGCTATTAGTAAAATATTGGACTCCATCGCCACGAAGAAGAGAGAAGAGGCAACATGGAATTTAAATGCCTTGCCTAAGTTGCCTAAGGACACAATCGTAACTGCTCCAGCGGGGCTCGAACCCCGGACCATTCGCCCATGAAGCGAACACGCATCCACTGCGCTATCATGTCATATTCGATGGACTCTCTCCTCGTCATATAAGCTATACAACTGTCGACGGCTCTCGATTAATCAAGTTGATTCAATTTTAGTCGGATTGGTATCAAAATTTAAGATGCAAGTGATCAGCTGCCGGCAGTTTGGTTGTCAAGGCAATGATATCTGGTACACGTTGAATTATATTCAATACCATAACTATTCATGTCGTACACATTAGCTCCGTGTAGACTGTAACGTGCCATACGTTTTTCTGAATAATAATAATAATAATAATAATAATAATAAATACTTTATATTACTATTCAAAACTTAATCTACGACGAGGCCCTCAACATATATACAACATACATGACTATAATTCTGAGTGGGCGGGTTGTTACGGTCGTTGACTTTAAATCATCCGTAACTTCTTGAGCACCACTGTAGGCTAGAATCCCACCGGGGGTGTCTAATCAGTTAATGTGTGGAAACTATTGCAGCCGGTGTTTGGGAGGTTGGTGGTTCCACCTGAGTGTACATCCGTGAATGAAATAATGCTCGAGGTTCTTCCACCAATACTATCTGGAAAGAGGTAACCATACAAGCAGGTTGCTTTCTCCTCAATCCTACATGTATGTACATAGGAAAGAGGCAACCATACAAGCAGGTTGCTTTCTCCTCAATCCTACATATATGTACATAGGAAAGAGGCAACCGTACAAGCAGGTTGCTTTCTCCTCAATCCTACATATATGTACATAGGAAAGAGGCAACCATACAAGCAGGTTGCTTTCTCCTCAATCCTACATGTATGCACATAGGAAAGAGGCAGCCATACAAGCAGGTTGCTTTCTCCTCAATCCTACATGTATGTACATAGGAAAGAGGTAACCCTACAAGCAGGTTGCTTTCTCCTTAATCCTCCTACATGTATGTACATAGGAAAGAGGTAACCATACAAGCAGGTTGCTTTCTCCTCAATCCTACATGTATGTAAATAGGAAAGAGGCAACCATACAAGCAGGTTGCTTTCTCCTCAATTCTATATGTATGTACATAGGAAAGAGGCAACCATACAAGCAGTTTGCTTTCTCCTCAATCCTAAATGTATGTACATAGGAAAGAGGTAACCATACAAGCAGGTTGCTTTCTCCTCAATCCTACATGTATGTACATAGGAAAGACGCAACCATACAAGCAGGTTGCTTTCTCCTCAATCCTACATGTATGTACATAGGAAAGAGGTAACCCTACAAGCAGGTTGCTTTCTCCTCAATCCTACATGTATGCACATAGGAAAGAGGCAACCATACAAGCAGGTTGCTTTCTCCTCAATCCTACCTGTATGTACATAGGAAAGAGGCAACCATACACGCAGGTTGCTTTCTCCTCAATCCTACATATATATATATACATAGGAAAGAGGCAACCATACAAGCAGGTTGCTTTCTCCTCAATCCTACATATATGTACATAGGAAAGAGGCAACCATACAAGCAGGTTGTTTTCTCCTCAATCCTACATATATGTACATAGGAAAGAGACAACCATACAAGCAGGTTGCTTTCTCCTCAATCCTACATATATGTACATAGGAAAGAGGCAACCATACAAGCAGGTTGCTTTCTCCTCAATCCTACATATATGTACATAGGAAAGAGGAAACCATACAATCAGGCTGCTTTCTCCTCAATCCTACATATATGTACATAGGAAAGAGGCAACCATACAAGCAGGTTGCTTTCTCCTCAATCCTACATATATGTACATAGGAAAGAGGCAACCATACAAGCAGGTTGCTTTCTCCTCAATCCTACATGTATGTACATAGGAAATAGGTAACCATACACGCAGGTTGCTTTCTCCTCAATCCTACATGTATGTACATAGGAAATAGGTAACCATACAAGCAGGTTGCTTTCTCCTCAATCCTACATATATGTACATAGGAAAGAGGTAACCATACAAGCAGTTTGCTTTCTCCTCAATCCTACATGTATGTACGTAGGAAAGAGGATACCATGCAAGCAGGTTGCTTTCTCCTCAATCCTACATGTATGTACATAGGAAAGAGGCAACCATACACGCATGTTGCTTTCTCATCAATCATACCTTTAATGTACGTACGAAATTCTGACTATGTTTATTCAAAGAAATAAATATTGTTTAAACTAATACTATCTGGAGAGTCGCCATACACGACCCAGCCTGTTGGTGCGGTGCCACTTTAACCCCACGAAATACAAACAAAACACACGTACTAATATAGCCTGGGAACAGGCGTCGATATATTTTGTCTGCTCAGTCAAATACATATATTTTAACACCGAGACTATTAATTGGGCCGTATTGAATTTCTGATCATATCATTTTGCCAGAAGTTAAAAAGTGAAAAATCGACAGACTGGAACCCAGGCTAGTACAAATACTCTGGAAAACAACAAATGAGTCACAATTGATCAGCTTGTTTACTGTACATATTGCTTTGATATCTTCGCGTATACCTGTTAATGTGGTTTATTTGTATGATCGTGTTGTACTTGTACCTGGAGAAGTTGCAGCTGAAGGTTACCTATCATGTATGATCAACAAGTGAGTGAGATCATCAATTGAACCCGTAAACAACACGTCTGCTCTCAAATCATTTATTTGTTTGTATTTTTGGGGTTTAGTTTATACACATTTATCTTAGCTCGATTGCGAAACAAGTTCTTGGAACTTATATTAATTGCTCTCGAGACCTCATTCCTGGTGGAATCCATCGCCACGAGGGAGAGAGAAGAGACAATGTGGAATTTAAATACCTTGTCTAAGGGCACAATCGTAACGGCCCCATCGGGGCTCGAACTCCGGACCTTTCGAACATGAAGCGAACTTGCATCCACTGCGCTATCGTGTCATATTCGATGGACTCTCTCCTCGTGATATACTTCCACGCATAATTGTAACGGCTCCAGCGGGGCTCGAACGCCGGGCCTTTCGCGTCTGAATGGATCACGCTACTACTGCGCTATCACGACTGTTTGGGGTGTAATGTTGAAGTAATATATTCTGGCATATGGCGACTCTTCAGTTTGTATTGGTGAAAGACGACCCCGGGTGCCTCTCCTCCCAGCACTAGTTTAGGCACTGGTGGGCACCGGTATTGAACCACCATCACTCACTTAGCCAGCTGGATCGCTTTCTCACATGAACAAATGCTACACCCAAGTGCGATTCGTACCTACAGCGGTGAGTGGCGAATTATTTGAATTTGTGGAAGTCGTGATAGCGCAGTGAATGCGCGTTCGCTTCATGTGCGAAAGTTCCGGAGTTCGAGCCCCGCTGGAGCCGTTACGAGTGTGCCCTTAGGCAAGGCATTTAAGTTCCACGTTGACTCTTCTCTCTCCCTCGTGGCGATGGATTCCATCAGGAATGAGGTCTCGAGAGTGATTAATATAAGTTGAAATAACTTGTTTCGCAATCGAGCTAAAATAAATTTTGTATAAACTAATTATTTGAATCATACAGGGTCTATGCGTACATTAGTAGTTAAATAAAACACTGATGAACACGATATGTGAAACATATGTTTACAAACAACCAAAACATTGCGTAGCAATACAAGATGCCCGCTATGTTTTATTACACATAAAATATACACCTTGTTTTAAGTTATGTTATTGTACTAAATACAAAGTGAATAGTTCAAAGACTGACAATAACCGTAAATGCATGACTGTATTATATATCTATAACAGATTGTGTTGAGGCTAACAGTCGATATCATCGACCTGAGGAATGCATGTCTCGCACGTGCAGTTCACCCCTCTATGTAGGTACATTGTATTAGTTTAACATTTCACATTCAGAGTACACTAGGGTCAACATATAAGTTTTGCAGACGTACTATATGGATACAATATGTATCCGGACTTCCATAGTCGTAGGAAGGATTCAAAAGTGTGGGGGGGGGTCATATGTTGTCCACCCCCTACCTTCAACGTTGGAGGGGCCATGTAGACGGTGGCCTAGTTATGAGCAACTTGGTAGATATGTGGTACGAACGGCCGAGTTCCAACTGGCCTAGTACTAAATACAGATACATCAAATATTTTTCGAAATAAGAAAGTGTTCAAGTTTTAACTGTGACATTATCCTGGGAACAGGCGTCGATATATTTTGTCTGGTCAGTCAAATAAATATATTTTAACACCGAGACAATTAATTGGGCTGTATTGAGTTTCTATCATTTTGCCAGAAGTTAAAAAGTGAAAAATTCGACAGACTGAAACCCAGGTTACTTGTGACATCACAACTCTGCATAATTATACCAATTACGGTAACTTATCCGTATGATATCAGGAAAAAAGTCGGCTTTAAAAATAAAATCATTGAACCCAGGTTACTTGTGACATCACAACTCTGCTTAATTATACCAATTACGGTAACTTATCCGTATGATATCAGGAAAAAAGTCGGTTTTAAAAATAAAATCATTGTTTCATGTGTAAACTTTCGTTACAGCAAGGGAAGGAACTCACTGCAGTCACGCAAGTACCTTGTAATTAACGCTGGGTAACAGGCAATAAATAGGCTAAATTAGGGATGAAGTTGCAGCTTTTCAATAAAAACTTAAAAAGCAAAAACCAAATAGAGAGTTCTGAACAAAACATGCTCCATAACAATGACCAAAAGCCTAGTAAACGGCTAAACTAAAGGCCTGCACTAACCAGGCCCCGGGGTTATAAAACTTTTCTCAGATCTCAAACTCAAGATCAAGTGATCCGATTGCTTGATTCTGTGTTACTGTCAGCTGAACCAATCAGACGATTGAGACTGAGTTTTTAGATAAGAGAAAGTTTTTATAACCTCCAGGCCTGCACTAATTTTTTTTATCCTATCCGTAAAACTTATCAAAATACGGGTCAAAAGTTGGGATGGGGGCCAAACGATATGATGGCCCCCACGCTCCTACGCCTATGCATACAGTATAAACATGGTATGTTTATACGGTACGACGAGCAACCGCAGGATTGTACTCAACGCTCATTAACAATGTTCCTGCTGAGTAAATAACATCACATTTGCAAACAACATAGATCCTGATCAGACGCGGCGTAACGCGCGTCTGATCAGGATCTATGTTGTTTGCTATTGAGACAAGTGTTTTAGCTCCACTATCCGAATATCAAACAACATATTCTGTGCCGTCTGATCTGGCTTTATGCTCTAAAAGGATGTCCGATTAGCGCAGTGGTTAGCGCGCTCGCTTCTCACCAATGCAACCCGGGTTCGATCCTCGGACCGGGAAGTATGTGAGATGGTACGGTGGTCGCCAGATCAGACAGGTGGGTTTTCTCCGGGTACTCCGGTTTCCTCCCACACGAATGACCACATTTACGCTTTCATCCGCGCAAACGAGAGTGATTAATATAAATTGTTAGAACTTGATTCGTAATCGTTGTAAAATAAATACAGTTTAAACCTTTTGTTATGCTCTTTGCAAAATTGATTGTATCTGCCGCTAGCGTGCAAATGGTTAATATAATTATATACATACCAATATCTTATAGACATGCTATTACAAACGCGATCACAGGTTCGATCTTGCTATTATTTTTATTTATTTTTTTCGAAATTTGGCATATACACATCATTCACTACTAGAATACATAACTCACTGCTGGATTACACTACTCACTGCTCACTGCTAGCAGTACAGCAGTACACTGCCAGCAGTACAGCAGTACACTTACAGTACACTGCTCACTGCTAACTTCACCCACATCCCTATCCGGGTAACCTCGTTTATTTCTTTATTGCATATAGTTGATACATATTTCGACAAGTTTTTTTGGTTTTTAATAGCATACACATTACTTCAGTTCGAGTATTTATATGTACAGTGTGTCCCTTAACCCATTTCATTCTGGATACCGTTCAAACGGTATTTGCAAAGAACACAGATCGAGATCAGCCGCCACTGAATATTCCATCTGATCAGGCTCTATACTGTTTGCTATTCAGATGATCTTGCTAAGACACTTAGCTATGTAGCAAACAACATAGATCCTGATCAGCATGCAGCGTCACGCTGCAGCTGATCTGGATCTATGTTGTTTGCAAAAGCCTTTAAATGTATCCAGAATGAAATGGGTTAAGGATGAGTGTATACAAAGATTGTCAAAGTTAAAACGGAACAATGGGTAACTAAGGTGTAGTTATTAAAGCGAGATATATATATATATTTCATTTGACCAATCAATCAATCAATCAATCAATCAATCAATCAATCAATCAATCAATCAATCAATCAATCAATCAATCAATCAATCAATCAATCAATCAATCAATCAATCAATCAATCAATCAATCAATCCAATCAATCAATCAATCAATCACAATCAATCAATACAATCAATCAATCAATCAATCAATCAATCAATCAATCAATCAATCAATCAATCAATCAATCAATCAATCAATCAATCAATCAATCAATCAATCAATCAATCAATCAATCAATCAATCAATCAATCAATCAATCAACCAAACCAACCAACCAACCAACCAACCAACTAACTAACTAACTAACTAACTTACCAACCAACTAACTAACCAACCAATCAACTAACCAACCAACCAACAAACAAACTAACCAACCAACCAATTAACCAACAAACCAACCAACCAACAAACCAACCAACTAACCAACCAACCAACTATCCAACAATCAACTACGCCACTATGTTCATGTATTTTGATTGTTTGTTTTTGAGGTTTAAAGTGGCACCAACATGTTACGTCATACAACAACTCTCCAGAATAGTATTGGTGGAGGAAGAACCCGGTACGTACCCCTCCGAACAATAGTTCAGGCACGAACGAGCACCCTGGTAGAACAATAGACCTACCGCAACCCAACCAGATTGCTTCCTCACTCGAAATAATGTGACAAACCCAGTGGGATTCGAACCTACAAGAAACGGCTACAGGCAAGTGATTTGAAGTCAACGACCGTAACCACTCAGCAACGAAGGCCCCTTTATTTTCATTTCTAATTTGTAAAAAAAAAAACGCACATATACATTGTAGATTAGAACGAAAATCAGAATCACCGCTGTGGTGTATTTAGGCAAGACACTAGAATCCACATTGTCTCTCTCTCTCACATGGCGGGAATGAGATCTCGAGGGCGATTAAACAAAGTGTTGTAAGAGCGTGTTCGTAATCGAGTTCCAATAAATGTGTATGGAAATAGAGAATATTAGGTTACTGTCTTATAAATTTTAATTTATTAGGCGAGTCGGAGAAAAAATACAAGGCGAGGCTCTGCTGAGCCTTGTATTTTTTCGGAGACGAGCCTAATAAATTAAAATGTATAAGACAGTAACCTAATATTCTATTTATCCTACATTCTGAGTGTGCACCCGACACAAAAACAAACAAACTAGCCATGACAGCTTACAAACTCGCTACGCACTTGGTAATATGTTGCGCATTGATATTTCTATTTATAGATAAATGATAAATGACATTTCTCCGACAACAGTAGTTTCCAGAGGGGTCTCATCGAGTACTGTTAATTCATCCCAAACAACCTGAAAGTTTGCCTGTACACGACTTTCTTCTTGGGACATTTTCCAAACTCAGCAGACAACACAATGTGACCACAGACGCATTGTTTATTTACAAACCGTAATCTGGGTCATAAAAGCTTTATTAGGCACTGACTAATAAAGCAAACATTATTAGGCAGGCCGTTTTTGTACGTTATTTCGCATGAAGGTAGGATAAAAATGAATATGTAACGGTATTACAGTATACCATTAAACTATTGACTTAATACTTATGTAGCTAATAAATACCACATCACGTTTTTCCTTTAATGTATTTGCATGTTGAGATATGGGCACTTTGATCACCACAACAGGCGCTTCGATGTTTTAATCTTAATCCGCTTTCGACCATTAGTCGCTATTCTCTTTTCATGAAGAGTACAGCCATCTGGTTTCCATGAATACATGTAGAGTATACGATTGTTTCTGTGTATCGAATTATGTTTCACCGAATTAACATTGAAGGCAATTGTTTTTCTATTACCTCCCTTGTCAGATAAAGTCAGATTTATCCCGAAATGTAAATATGTCCTTTTAGTTTTATTCATTTGTTTTTACTGTTGTTCCTTAACAAGATGTTGCTTTATGATAAATGTGATTTTATCAAAATCCTGTTAATTTTAATTGATAAGAAATGTTTACAAATAAGTACCCAATGAGTATACTGTAGGATATAAGTCGGGATATAGTAATGTTATAATTATAATATGAGAAAAGTAAATAAAAATTGCTAGCATGTTGTGCAAAGGAAACAACGATAAAAACAGAGGGAAGCACTTTTAAAATAGGACATATCTATTCTTAGAGAGTATTCAGGGGAAGTAACTGACCGGTGTCTCTCTATTATGATCATGGATGGGGCTGGTCACCAGAGATAATACTAGCTTTCTATGTTCACGACTGAACTATAATTCGATGATCATAACATAAATATACGTTCTCTTTTTGTTATGCTGAAATAATGTTGATACCTTTAAACGGTCACTCAACAGTCACGTGTCTATATGTAGTGCACATCTGGCTTGTGATTGGATGTGAGAAATAAATCGCAGCTTCCTGCCAAATAGAATTATTCAACGCAGATATTAATGAATCCACGTCAGGTTCGTACACGTGACCGCCCCATACTTAAAACACACGTTGGCAATGCAAGGCTACGACTCCCGAGTGGCGTGACTTGAAACGCTCAGCATATATATGACGTCGGTCTAAGGTATCCCATAAATGTTCTATTGGAGACAAGTCTGGCGACAATGCTGGCCACGCTTAACGTTCAATGTTCCCCTGCTCTAATAATTGAGTGGTAATGCGTGCAGTATGCCACATATATATATATATATATATATCAATATGCACGTTTTCCACGTGCGCTACATATTTCTCAGTCAATATTTACTAAGCTATGGATACTTATATAAGGGCGTTCTGGGTGGGACATCGATTATTTCTAACTCGAATGAGGACTTTTGCCCATCCATTTAGAATCCAAACTTATATATACTGAGTCAAATAAGAAACGATACAGGGTATATATGTATTTTAATGACTAAATAAGCAATTCATCTGAAATTTCGTGTACCGAGATCGGAACATATGAGACAATGCTACAAGTTTAAAATGCGATCATACCATCAGTATCTGTTACGTTGTGACGTCATTTGTGTCCAAGGGGTTCAAGTGGAATATTCGCACAATAGTCAATACCGTGTATGACCTCCATTGGCATCTCTCACTGCAATGCAGCGCCGTTGCATGGAACGAATAAGTGTCAGAATCTCATATTGGTCAATGTTGTTCCACTCCTGACGCAGACTATCCCACAGTTGATGTAACGTCGCCGGCTGACCGAGTCGTACACGACGGTCTAAGGTATCCCATAAATGTTCTATCGGAGACAAGTCCGCTGGCCACGCTTAACGTTCAATGTTCCCCTGCTCCAATAATTGAGTGGTAATGTGTGCAGTATGGTATCTGGCGTTTTCCTGTTGGAACAGTGTGACGCGACGATTGACGTTAAAGAATGGCAAAACAACGGGCGTAATAATTTCATCACAATACCGCTGTGCGGTTAAGTTTCCGTCAACAATAATCAGTTGTATTCGGCCATCGAATGTGATGCCGCCCCATACCATAACGCTACAGCCTCCAAACCGATCCACCTCACGTACACACGCATCGGCGTAACGTTCTCCCTGTCGACGGTAAACTCGAGCCCTGTCATCCGCACGCCCCGTCATCCGCACGAACAGAAACGCGATTCGTCACTAAACATAGCGGAATTCCACTGTAAGCGAGTCCAACGTGCATGTTCACCCGTCCCCTCACGATGTTCGTTCCGGTGACATCGCGTCAACATAGGCCCGGTGTACGGTCTGTAAGGACGGATTCCACGTTCAGTGAGCCTGTTCCGAACTGTTTGAGCAGTGAGTCTATTGTTGGTCCTCCCAGGAGTAACGATGGCGGTATGAGTAGCGGGCAGGAAGCAGTCAAGTAAATGTGACGTCCGATTATGACGATCCTGTTCAAGCGTCGTCGACCAGTACGTGGGCGGTCGTCAGTTGATCCACGTGTTCTGGACCGTCCAAGTAGAAGTGTGATCGTGATCCGGGACACACCGAGGCGATTAGCGACGTCATTATGAGGTAAACCAGCTTCAACCATCCCAATTGCTCGCATTCTCGCATTTCGTGCAGATCGCTTTGGTGTTTTTGCTCGAAGTAATTACAATATGAATATACCAAACTGGCTTGTGGATATATCCATGTGTAGCAAATCGTGTTCCTCGAGGATCACGTGCAAAACGGAAAATCGGCGTTAGGAAAATATGGATGCATTATTTACCTGTGTATATGGACGAAAATCATAGTCATACGTCACTCCGAACTGAAAAGTGGTGGCTTATCACAGGCATTTATATGTTTGCATCGTTTTCGTCAAGTTGGTTTGGTATCGTTTCTTGTTTAACTCAGTATATATGCAAATAAACAAGTGATCAGCGGAGTTATCGTATTGCTACTATATTATAATTTATAAATTAATATAAATGATGAACATTATGTATAGAATATAAACCGAAAATGATCCAATATGTAAAATATTGGACTGTGTGAGGCATGTAGCGCCTAAGACAATACCAATATGTTACACATTGGATCCGTTTGAGGCTTATATCTTACTTAAAACACACACTATATATAACAAGATCCTACTAATTAAAATTATTAATTTCGTACATGTAGCGTATGATTTAATATAATACTATAGCCTTTTGACAGCAGTCCAATGTTAATAATAATGGACTGCAAGTACAATGGTATGACGTCACGACAGTGTTTTAGAGTTACATAATGTATGCATACTTGGTATCATGTAGTAGTACTTATTAATGAATTCGTTACTCAAATCTGAGTAACACGAACAAATTAAAATAAATGATGCTCATCTTCAATATCTCTAACATTGCAACATTGACAATAACCCACATGTTTCTATACTCTATTATTAGCGAATATACCTGTATGGATTCTAAGCGAGCGGGCAGAAATCCTCATTTCGAGGTAGAACTAATCTCAGAATGTAATATATCCAAGTATGCTTCATCGATGTTGATAATTATACAACATCCACACGCATCATACTATTTAGTTGAAACCGGGCATAACATGGAGTCGATATTGTGTCCATATTTATTTAATATTCAACATCCGCCATTACTGAATGCTAATGTTAAAACAAACCCGTTAACGGTAATATTGAGGAAGCAGGTGGGTGGTGTTTGAAGTATTACATAGAATGGAATGAGATTACCTGCGTGTTTGTTTTCGTTTATTTAGCATCGCTACCGGTTGCCCATATGAACGAAGCCTCCTGTAGAGATTAGTATGTTTTGATTTTTGGAAGATAGTGCAATGATACAGACAGAGACCCATTCCAGAGTATCATCTGGTTCTATTACGTGCACGGTGTAAAGCACCGACACGAGACCTCGGTTTAAAGTCCCATTATGTTAATTGTATTAGGGTCAGACGGGGGATCCCTGGATTCCCAGTCCATCGTGTTATCCACTGGATTACGTATCCGTCTGAGATTACCTGTCATAAACCTTTGAATTCAGCTGGCAATTCTCCCACATACACATGCCTGGTTCGGAGGTCATTATATAGTGTTTACATAATAATGTCCCTCTGAGCCGGACTGGCGATGGCAATACAAATGTGTTTATTATGTATAATATATTGTTTAACTGTTGTTCATGTAGTTGCTTTCGTTCAACAAAATATGTGACCATATGCTGTTATTGACATAGACTAGTGGCATCGGATTGGTTGAAACAGTGTGGATATTAGATTGGATTATACAAAATATGATAGGCTGAGCAGGTATTGGCCATAATACTGTAAGTGACCTTAATAATTAAAATACAATATTTCAGCTGCATTTTGAAATATTTTAGATTGGTTTTCCAAATATTTGGTGAAAAGCAAACAGCAAATTTTATCAAATGTAGGTGTATGTGGCATATTACCTTCAGAGTAGGGGGTGTGTGTCTTTGGTGAGAAACACAAGTGTGTTTTACGTTTATTTATCGTCGCTACCGGTTGCCCATATGAGCGACGCCTCCTGAAGAGATTAGTCATTTTAGATTTTTGGAGGATAGTTAAATGATACAGACAGAGACCCATTCCAGAGTCTCCTCAGGTTCTTTACGTGCACGGTGTAAAGCACCGACACGAGACCTCGGTTTAACGTCCCGTCTGAAAGACTGTTAATTTTATTAGGGTCAGACGGGGGATCGAACCTGCGATCCCTGGATTACCAGTCCAGCGTTTTACCACTGGATATCACATTTTATTGGTGTTTCAAAGGCAAGTTTGTTATTAAAATGAAAATTATTGCTAGGGAATATATAATATAATGGGACTGTATTCTAAAATGGAGGCATATGGAAATTGCAATAGCGGTGTCTGACCGTTTACTGTACTGGCGGGTATGCTTGGTGTCTACTAACTAACTACTCTATACCGGAATTAAATGAGCCACGTCAGAGTTCACCTGCTACAAAACATGCATGCGTGCCAGCGTTGAGAATGCATTAGCTGAGTTTGTCTCACTGCTCGAATTCAGACCTCCTTCCATGTACATTAGGTTATTTGGAATTCACCATTTAAGGTATTTAACTATCACATCTATCGTATGGTATATTTGACGCTCCCACCCCCGGCCATAGCAACGGGGTTTCATGTGTTTATTATGATTATGTCTGTCTGTGAACAGGATAGCTAAAACAATTCGTAATTGGTTTTGATGAAACTTTGTGGATATGTAGGGTTAGTCTAGGCGGAAGTTGTTCGAATTTGGGAGAAGAGAAATCGATGGTCAGGGTGGACGGCGAAGGGTCAACTTCCATTTACTTCTTTAGTAAGCTACACACGCTTGTAATCCGAAACTAGATAGACAAATAGTTCCACTGGAATACCTCATGTGACTCTCCAATAAGCCGTACCCCTGACATTGAGGTTGATTCGTCAAGTGTAAACTCAAGTTGACATGAAATCCAGCATTTGTTTTAGTGTCAAATAGTAGCTCGCGGTTGACGTCTCCTCTAGTAATACTATATATAATTATGTTATCAGTGTGCAGTAGGAAGCCAAATACATGTATCATCAACGTCTTCATCGTAATCGTCATAGTCATCGCCTCACCCTCCTCCGCCTCATCCACCTCCTCCGCACACCTCCTCCTCCGCCTCAACCACCTCCTACCCCTCATCCACCTCCTCCTCCGCCCCTCTTCCTCCGCCCCTCTTCCTCCGCCTGATCCACCCCTCCTTCCTCCTCACCAACCTCCTCCGACTCACCCACCTCCTCATTCCCCCTCACTAACCTCCTCCTCCTCCTACTACCCCCTCATCACATATCCTCTTTGCCCCTAACCCACCTCCTCCTCCGCAGTACCCACCTCCTCCTCCGCCACCTCCATCTCCTCTTACTTCACCGCCTCACCCACCTCCTCCTCTGCCTCCTCCACCTCCTCTTACTCCTCCGCCTCATACAGCTCCTCTTACTCCTCCGCCTCACCCACCTCCTCCTCCCTGCCTCCTCTCATTCCTCCGCCTCACCCAAATCCTCTTACTCCCCCCCTCACCAACCTCCTCTCCTCCTACTACCCCCTCATCACATATCCTCTTGCCCCCTAACCCACCTCCTCCTCCGCAGTACCCACCTCCTCCTCCGCCACCTCCATCTCCTCTTACTTCACCGCCTCACCCACCTCCTCCTCTGCCTCCTCCACCTCCTCTTACTCCTCCGCCTCATACAGCTCCTCTTACTCCTCCGCCTCACCCACCTCCTCCGCCTCACCCACATCCTCCTCCACCTCCTCCATCTCCTCTTACTCCTCCGCCTCACCCTCCGCCTCCTCCGCGGCCTCCTCTCACTCCTCCGCCTCACCCACATACTCCTCCACCTCCTCTTACTTCTCCGCCTCATCCACATCCTCTTACCCCTTCCCCTCATCCACCTCCTCCCGCGCCTCATCCACCTCTGCCTCAATCACCTCCCCCACCTTCTCCTCACCCACCGTCTCCCCCATCATCCACCTCCTCCTCCTCAGCAGCAACAACAGCGTCGTCGTCGTCGTCATCAGCCTTAGTGCATATAATTAGCAATATGAAGAGCAGATGTATTTGTAGTGGTTTTGTTTACCTATCACATTATTATTAGAAGGCATAATTACAATCTGAAGGTACGCTCCGAGGCACAGCTGTGTGTTGTTTGTTCGGAATGCATAGGAATGCTAGCGGTTCATACAAACGTGCAGTATTAACTGTGATTTGCAATACGATTGTTTATTCGTGCTCGGAGTTTATGGTGAAATACTGAATAATGAGATTACGAAATGATATAGGTAACTATAACATACCATGCGCTAGGTTATTATATATACATATATTAGCTATAAATTTAATTTTTATTTCACTCTCATCTTTGCACAATACACCTTAGGCAATGCACTAAAATCATTCTCTCACTCTCATGGCGGATGCGGCTTCCATCAGGAATATATATTGCAGTTGTATTTCTGTCTCATCTATGTACAGTACATACATTTCAATTTATATTATAACATTGCACATAGCCATTATATGGCGTTCATGGTCCAATGGTAGAGCGTCGGATTTGGAATCGAACGGTCCCGGGTTCGATACTCAGTCAGGCCACGTATGTAGTGTCATTGAGCAAGGCACCTCACACACATTGCTTAGTACTGGTTAACCGCTATGGTCGGCTAAGCATGCCCAGGAAAACATGTATAGGTCCCCGCAAGGGGTTTGACATTAATGGAACATACATACATACATACATACAAATGAGAATTATAAGAGACAATAGCATATTACGATAACGTTAAACATGTTTTACTCTCTAAAAGGAATGAGCTCTCGTGAACGGCTGTGGAAGTCGTGGTAGCGCAGTTTTAGAACGTATGAAAGTTACTTTATTTAACAACGATTGCGAAACAAGCTTCCACAACTTATATTAATCACTCTCGTTGGCGCGGATGAAAGCGTAAATGTGGTCATTAGTGTGGGAGGAAACCTGAGTACCCGGAGAAAACCCACCTGTCCGATATGGCGACCACCGCACCATCTCACATACTTCCACTTCCACATACTTGGAAATTTTAACCGAGATAGCTGCCTCGGTGTGCCTCATTGTGGCTACAAGCATATGTATTAAAGACCCGTAATACATTAACATAATCCATTTGAGTGTATCTGTTATACTACATATGTTATATAAATATGTTATGTTATATTTCGGGTTTTACGCCTGCATCAGCACCATGTTGGGCTATATCGTCTGCGGGCAGTTTACCTAACAACACCTTTCCTGGGCAGGCTCCAGCGGTTAACCAGTACTTGGTTGCACCAACCTCCGTAAGAAACTGCCAACTTTTTCATATAAATGAGACACGGCCTGAGCGGGGCTCGAACCCGTGACCATCACTGTTATACTACATGTATATGTAAATATATGCTGATATTTATATGACAACACTGTTCGTATCTTAACGATGATACTATACATCAAAGTAATTTCGCGATTAGACTCGCCCAGGAACAACCAGAGGCTAAGACATAATTATTTTCTATGACATTACTCTGGAAACCTGTGTCCGTTTGTCAATGTCAGATCACTGAATGTCCGACCTCATTGCTGCCTAGAGGTATGATATCATATTTCTAACATATTTCTATGCATATCATATATGTAATACATCTAATATAATAAAATAAAAAAACGAGATATGTACAGTGTGAAATCGTCTGATAGAATGAACTCGTATACCCAATTATTAACACAGAACATGGAAGTCGTGATAGCGCAGTAGATGCGCGTTCGCTTCAGGTGCGAGCCCCGCTAAAGCCGTTACGATTGTGCCCTTAGGCAAGGCATTTAAATTCCACGTTGCCTCTTCTCTCTCCCTTGTGGCGATGGATTCCATCAGGAATGAGATCTCGAGAGTGATTAATATATGTTGAAATAACTTGTTTCGCAATCGAGCTAAAATAAATGTGTATAAACTAACACAGAACAGAACAGAACATAAGTTTATCCATGACGTATACATAAGTCATAGTACATAGTCATACTATATACATATAATTACATATAAATAAACAAGTGATCAATAAAGCTATCGTATAGCTACTGTAATCTAATTTAATATAGAGGATGAACATTCTAGTTAGTTGTTTTGTGTAATTAAGAAGACAAAGCGTTCAATATTGAGTTTCTATGGTTTAAACCATTCTTAATCAATCGAGCCAAGTTTAATAAAACCTTTCTATTATCACTGTTCATTAAAGAACACAATTTATACATACTTGTTCTCGTGTAGTAGTACTTTTTAATAACACATAACACATCTACAATACACCAATACATGAAATCCCGTGCACATAACTGACCAATACATACACATAGGAAGTCGTGATAGCGCAGTGGATGCGCGTTCGCTTCAGGTGTGAAAGGTCCGGAGTTCGAGCCCCGCTGAAGCCGTTACGATTGTGCCCTTAGGCAAGGCATTTAAATTCCACGTTGCCTCTTCTCTCTCCCTCGTGGCGATGGATTCCATCAGGAATGAGGTCTCGAGAGTGATTAATATAAGTTGAAATAACTTGTTTCGCAATCGAGCTAAAATAAATTTGTATAAACTATACATACACAGTATTGAATACGTTCCGCAAAGACAAATGGTTCACGCTATTCTAATGAAACGTGTTTAAACTTGATTTATTTTTACAACGATTGTGAAGCAAGTTTTAAGTTCCTTAAATTATGTTACGATATACCCTACATTTTCAAATATTCTATAAATATTATTTAAAGCAGAAATACCTCGGTGAAAACCCAAATTTCTACAGAATGTAATTCCAAATATTTACCTTATTTCAACTAATAAACAAACGTCGTATACGCCGTTTGTTGACATAGCAAAATAATATATATATGGTCGACGTCCATGCGTAATACAGCGCGTGTATCTTGAATAACACGAGTTATGATACATATTTGCCGTTATATCTCACATGCGAGCCTATGCATATTTAGTTTTAGGCTAATCTTAGCTGAATTAACTCTAAGCTACAGTAGCACGCGTTTAGTATTGACTCCAATGACAAACGCATGTCAATTCAGGAGCGTGGATGACCGTTATATGAAATCCTACATTCATCTTTGAAAGTTTGTAACCCACAAAAACACTGTGCATTGATTCAATGTTAGTGTTCGAATGTATTCGGCTAGAATGTGTAGTAGCAATGCATGTATACACGATTTGCGATGTAGTGTCGCTTTAATGACAAGTACCGAGCATAAGGGTATACATCATTAAAACACTGTCGTGACGTCATACCTTTGTACGTGCAGTCCATTATTATTAATATTGAACTGGTGCGAAAAGGCCAGAGTATTATATTAAATTCTACGCGTACATGTACGAAATTAGCATTTTTAATTGGTAGGATCTTGTTATATAAGTGTGTGTTTTAAGTCAGATATAAGCACAGACCGATCCGTAGTCCAGTGGTTAACAAGCTGGACTGGTAATCCAAGGATCGCAGGTTCGATTCCCCGACTGACCCTAATAAAATTAACAGTCTTTCAGATGGGACTTTAAACCGAGGTCTCGTGTCGGTGCTGTACACCGTGCACGTAAAAGAACCAGAGAAGACTCTGGAATGTCTGTATCATTGCACTATCCTCCAAAATCTAAAATGACTAATCTCTTCAGGAGGCGTCGCTCATATGGGTAACCGGTAGCGACCATAAATAAACGTAAAACACACACAAGATATAAGCCTCAAACGGACGGATCCAATATCTAAACTAGTTTTACATATTGGATCGTTTTCGGCTTGTAATCTATACTTAAAACACTGTCGTGACGTGATGTACGTGCAGTCGGTTATTATTAATATTGGACTGGTGTGAAAAGCCCCCCCCCCCCCGAGTATTATATTCAATTATACGCGTACTTGTACGGAATTAACTATTTTAATTAGTAGGATGTTGTTATATACATGTAGTATGTATTTGGATCGTTTCGGCTTATATCCTATACGTATGCACTGGCATTGGACAAGTATATTCCACCGAGTGGTCAGAATATGTCACCAGAAATTCGGCTACTTATCTATATAAATCTTCAACTGCATGGTAAGCATGGTACATCACATACATATTTGCACGTGCGCTTGTGTTCTTGTATTCAGAATAAAATTGGCATCCGTTTATATCTTATTTCCTATGAAAGATTTACTGGTTTCTGTTTACACGTTTCATTATGCTATTTCATGTTTTAATTTGCTGAGGGCCTCATGGTAGATTGACTTAATTGTTCCAATGAGTTCTCTCTTTAAATAAAGTCTTTATTATTATTATTATTTATCTCTCAATTCGAATATTAATAGCATTAATTGAAAATAAACTTTCAAAATTTCAAACGATGTGCTACATTAATTTACACTCGTATTTTATCACAAAAGTGTGTTATCGGCTATCAAATAGTGTCCGATTAGCGCAGTGGTTAGCTCGCTCACTTCTCACCAATGTAACCCGGGTTCGATCCTCGGACCGTGAAGTACAGTCAAACCTGCCTTAAGCAGCCAGCCAAGGGACTCACAGAAAGTGGCTGCTTAGCACAGTGGCTGCTTAATAGAGGTCAAATGTATAATAAAACAGCAATTTGGGAATCTGGCAACTGGCTGCTTAATACAGGTTGGCTGCTTAATGGAGGTGACCACTAACACAGGTTTGACTGTATGTGAGATTGTACGGTGGTCGCCAGATCGGACAGGTAGGTTTTCTCTGGGTCCGGTTTCCTCCCACACGAATGACCACATTTACGCTTCCATCCGCGCCAACGAGAGTGATTAATATAGGTTGTTAGAACATGCTTCGCAATCGTTGTAAAATAAATATAAAGTTTAATCTTTAAATAGTGTCAGTGAGTGTCGACTGCTCCCAGATGACATATATTTAATCTAGCTCCTAAGAACGCTTCCGGACCGGACATCCACACAGATGCCCCATTAACTCATTCCGGTAAATCATACTTCCGGTACGAAAATGTTAATATAGATATCGACAATCTTTTCAGAACCCACGTTACCGTAAAGCTCGCCTAGAGCTCGCTACCAGTGAAATAAAATGTACTATGAATATGACAAAGCCTCAAAGCGAGCTCAAGCATAGATATAGTCATATCAGGACTAGATATAAATACATATGGCTGTCCTATTAGCGCAGTGGTTAGCGCGCTCGCTTCTCACCAATGCAACCCGGGTTCGATCATCGGACCGGGAAGTATGTAAGATGATACGGTGGTCGCCATATCGTACAGGTGGGTTTTTCTCCGGGTACTCCGGTTTCCTCCCACACGAATGACCACATGTACGCTTTCATCCGCGCCAACGAGAGTGATTAATATGAGTTGTTAAAACTTGCTTCGTAATCGTTGTAAAATAAATAAAGTTTAAATATAAATAAATATGAAATAGGCACTACATATCAATGAGGAAAGCCAATTTAATGAACGATTGGAGTCAAAATCAATTACTGAACTAAACGTTATAGGAGTAATATTATATGTCTACTTCCCCGCGATGGGTTTGACATCTAATGAAGATAGACTGACAACAACGACTATGAGTTTCTTGTAGACGTAATGTTTGCATGTGCGCGCGCATGGTTGCTAAGAGTTCTGTAAACAGAACACGAATGGCAGCCATTTCGCTCTCGATTCGGTATTAACAGAGATACTTTCAATGAGAGACATAAGTCAGTTACTGCCCCTGAATACTCCCTAAAAGTAGATAGGTCCTATTAAGTGTTTTCCTCTGTTTTTATCGTTGTTTCCTTTGCACAACATGCTAACAATGTTATATTCCACTACCGCTTATTATGAGTATTAAATTACTATATCTCAACATATCTCATACAGTATATGTAATGGGTACTTATTTGTTACGATTTTGATAAAATCACATTAAAATCACATTAAAATCACATTAATTTTTAAAAACCGCAACATTTTGTTAAGGAACAACTGTTGTTACAGTAAAAACTAACTAACATGACCTATTCATATTTAGGAGGTAAGGAATAGAACATTAGAGATGTCTCTTATTGAGATGTGTTACTACATTCTTTCAATTGACGTGCATTGTATTCGCCGAACAAATTGTTTACATTCTACCGTAATATTGTAGATATTTTGCAACAATCAAGCAAAAGCCATAATTACCCGTATAAATACGCGATTTCATTTCGACAGACGGATCTGTAGTCCAGTGGTAGCACGCTGGACTGATAATCCAGGGATCGCAGGTTCGATCCCCCGTCTGACCGTAATAAACTGAACAGTCTTCCTGATGGAACTTTAAACCAAAGTCTCGTGTCGGTGCTGTACAGCGTGCACGTAAAAGAACAGAGGAGACTCTGGAATGGGTCTGCACTGGAAAGCATAACATAAAAAGATACAGAAATAAATTAAAGTTTCGAATTAACTACATGACTATTATCCGGTTACAATACAATACTAATATTAATACTAATACAATACAATACAATGCATTACAATACAATACAATACAAAACAAAACAATACAATACAATACAATACAAACAATACAATACAATACATACAATACAAACAATACATACAATACAAACAAAACAATACAAACAAAACAATACATACAATACAATACAATACAATACAAACAATACAATACAAACAATACAATACAAACAATACAAACAATACAATACAAACAATACAACAATACAATACATACAATACAAACAATACAAACCATCAATACAATACCAAACATACAAACAAACTACAATACAAACAATACACAAGACAACATACAATACATACAATACATACATACAAAATACAAACAATACATACAATAACTTACAATATAAAACAATACATACAACAATCAAAAATACAATAAATACAATACATACAATACAACAATACAACAATACAAACAAACAATTACCAACATACAACAATAAACAATACAATACAATCAAACAATCAAACAATAATACAACAATACAAACAACATACAATTACAACAATACAAACAATACCATACATACACGAACAATAATACAACAATACAAACATACAATACATACAAACAATACAACAATACAAACACATAATTACAATAGAACCAATACAACAATACAAACACATAATTACAATAGAAATAATACAACAATACAAACAATACATACAATACAACAATACAAACAATACTTACAATAAAACAATAATACAACAATACAAACAATAAAATAACAAAAAAAACCAAATACAAACATCAATACAAACAAACAAACAATACAATACATACAAACAATACAATAACCATACATACAACAATACATACAAACATACAATAAATACAATACAATCATACAACAATACAAACATAATTACAAACAATACAATACAAACAAACAATACAAACACTACTACATATAACAATAATACAACAATACAAACACATAATTACACATAGAACAATAATACAACAATACAAACACATAATTACACATAGAACAATAATACAACAATACAAACACATAATTACACATAGAACAATAATACAACAATACAAACACATAATTACACATAGAACAATAATACAACAATACAAACACATAATTACACATAGAACAATAATACAACAATACAAACACATAATTACACATAGAACAATAATACAACAATACAAACAACATAATTACACATAGAACAATAATACAACAATACAAACACATAAATACATACACATAAACAATAATACAACAATACAAACAATAATTACAATACAAACAATACAAACAATACAAACAATACAATACAATACGAACAATACAATACAAACAATACAAACAATACATTACAATACAAACAATACAATACAAACAATACAATACAATACAAACAATACAATACAATACATACAATATAATACAATACATACAATACAAACAATACAATACAATACAATACAACAATACAAACAATACATTACACATAATACAATAATACAACAATACAAACAATACAAACAATACAAACAATCAATACAAACAATACAAACAATACATACAATACAAATAATACAAACAATACAAACAATACAAACAATACAAACAATACAATACAATACAAACAATACAATACAAACAATACAATACAATACAAACAATACAATACAATACAAACAATACAAACAATAC
>CM026387.1:24660335-24705335 GCA_014843695.1 Archivesica marissinica
TATAGAACCGGCTGATGTAAGCATGCTTATATAGAACCGGCTGATGTAAGCATGCTTATATAGAACCGGCTGATGTAAGCATGCTTATATAGAACCGGCTGATGTAAGCATGCTTATATAGAACCGGCTGATGTAAGCATGCTTATATAGAACCGGCTGATGTAAGCATGCTTATATAGAACCGGCTGATGTAAGCATGCTTATATAGAACCGGCTGATGTAAGCATGCTTATATAGAACCGGCTGATGTAAGCATGCTTATATAGAACGGGCTGATGTAAGCATGCTTATATAGAACGGGCTGATGTAAGCATGCTTATATAGAACCGGCTGATGTAAGCATGCTTATATAGAACCGGCTGATGTAAGCATGCTTATATAGAACCGGCTGATGTAAGCATGCTTATATAGAACCGGCTGATGTAAGCATGCTTATATAGAACCGGCTGATGTAAGCATGCTTATATAGAACCGGCTGATGTAAGCATGCTTATATAAACCGGCTGATGTAGTGTTTTGAACGGGCTGATGTAAGCATGCTTATATAGAACGGGCTGATGTAAGCATGCTTATATAGAACCGGCTGATGTAAGCATGCTTATATAGAACCGGCTGATGTAAGCATGCTTATATAGAACCGGCTGATGTAAGCATGCTTATATAGAACCGGCTGATGTAAGCATGCTTATATAGAACGGGCTGATGTAAGCATGCTTATATAGAACGGGCTGATGTAAGCATGCTTATATAGAACCGGCTGATGTAAGCATGCTTATATAGAACCGGCTGATGTAAGCATGCTTATATAGAACCGGCTGATGTAAGCATGCTTATATAGAACCGGCTGATGTAAGCATGCTTAATAGAACGGCTGATGTACATGCTTATATAACCGGCTGATGTAAGCATGCTTATATAGAACCGGCTGATGTAAGCATGCTTATATAGAACCGGCTGATGTAAGCATGCTTATATAGAACCGGCTGATGTAAGCATGCTTATATAGAACCGGCTGATGTAAGCATGCTTATATAGAACCGGCTGATGTAAGCATGCTTTTCTCCTTATTTGTTGATTACCTGCAAACAGGCTCCGCAAGATTAACTTCTACCATTGCGCGCTCACGTCACTTGGAAGAGATTAATCAATATCTGGTTGAGGCCTTTCCCCTTAGGCATTCAGGTGTTTGATAGTTGGTCGCATCATATAAGATAGCGTAGTTATATGCCAGCACCGACCGCCTCCCCCCTCTGACCCTAATAAAATGAACAGTCTTTCAGATGAGACTTTAAACTGCGGTCTCGTGTCGGTGCTTTATACCGTGCACGTAAAAGAACCAGAGGAGACTCTGGAATGGGTATCTGTCTGTATCATTGTATCTTCCAAAAATCTAAAACGACTAATCTCTTCTGGAAACGTTGCTCATTTGGGCAACCGGTAGCGACGATAAATAAACGTAAAACACACACTCCGTGGTCAAGGTCGTTGACTTGTATGCCACTGTAACCTATCACTGATCGTCACGGGTTCGAGCCCCGCTCAGGCCGTGTCTCTTTATATGCAAACGTGAGTAGTTCCTTATGGAGGTTGTTGCACCAAGTACTGGTAAACACTGGAGTCTGCCCAGGAAAGGTGATGTTAGGTAAACTGCCCGTCGCTCAAATGGGCAACTAGTAACGACGTTAAATAAACTTAAATAAAACAAATGCTAGCATCTTCTATGCAGCTTTGATTATTCGTGGAAGGTAGAGCTTCTTCTTCTACCATTGGCCACACATGAATTGTTAATGGAATGATCGATATATGGTCTACGTTTCCATCCTTGTATACATGTACACATGAACATTAATGATTGAGCTTATTTACCCTCGCCTCCGGCGAACCATTTGGGCGAGCGTAACATTCAGATATTAATCACTATCTGGTTTAGAATTTTGCCATCACACGTAAATATGAAATTGTTGAAGCTTTTATGTCTTTCGTGCTGAAACACTGTGCCAATCATACCGCCCGAGATTCAGCCAAACTACTGGCTACTTTTGGGAAGGGTCGAATCTAATGTTTTGAGAACTTGTGACCCGACCCACTTGCCATTATTTATGCTGTAGTTTGCTATGATGTATTATATTGTATAAGCACTTTAATATTGGCAATAAAATATGTTTAAACTAAAACTGGCTTCAGCTGTACGAGACTAATCAATAGCGGGTGTATACCTCTACCATTGCACGTAGGTATGACATGTTTAGTATGCAATGCACGTCACATATTTAGCGCATGCATACCGTCTCCGTGGCCTAATGGTTAAGGCGTCCGCCTACGGAGCGGGAGGTCGAAGGTTTGAACCTCGTCAGGGGTTTGTTCTGATATGGCTGATTTGTGAGCCGCCAGCTAGTTAAATAATGGTTACCGATTGCCTTCCAGCCTGGCGCCAGGCATACAAGCATAGGATTCGGGTAGTACTGATGTTCATAAGAAGATGTGTCTCATAAGTCAGAAATGGCTGGCTCTTTAAATAGGGATGACACTATAATAAACAAACACTTTACTTTACATTAACCGTCACACATTTAGTATACCACGCCTTTCATATGTTTAGTATCAATCGGAGTTATACGGGGACAGCCTGGGTAGGGCTTGTATCGCCTATATATAGCATGTACGAGACATATGTACATACAATATACATGAAAAAGAACAAAAAACTTACAAATATACTTTCCAAATTTATAGTACTATGTACTACTTTTTTTGGTCCGATCAATTCTCACATTTGATGTCAACTACACGATGTCACCGCTTGGACTTGTTCACGATATCCGATTGATCACAACTTACAGAATTAACGGATGCACTATGAAATAATACAAGTACATGTAATCAATCGCTTCAATTCTCGATAATATGATTCCAGTCGATAGTCCTGTGCGATTACACTATTCTAATTTCGGAAGTCACGAATTCTGGTTGTTCCATTGGAACATTTCTCTTCTCGGAATTAATTCGTTCTTTTCCGGATTTCCAGCAGAAGATGCACATATTATTTGGCTACAGCCACGTATCAGTGACCGCATACACTATGGTTATATGTAAATTGAGCATGAATATTATAACATATTATAACATTTTATTTAATTATTACCTATATTTTAATTTGTTATAATTTTAGATCCGAATATTTTATAGCATATTTAGAATCCATTGTAATTGTGTTTGCTATTTTGTCTTGTTTTATCTCATTGTATGTGGAAGTTTTTATCAATATTTGTAATATTTAGGCTGTAAAGCGCTTTTTAATTTTAGATGCAAAGAGCGCTATATAAGTTTGGTATATAATGATAATAATAATAATAACACTAGATATTGGTTTCTTTGGTGCAATGTATTAAAACTACAGTTGCGGCGCTATGGACGCAGTCTTTTACATTTTCAGGGCTGTGGTCGTTGCCATTTTGATGTACTACCTTGTGAAGAGCTTTTATAGAAACGTTGCATAATAATTACAGTTTATGCTACCTGTCTGCAAAGTCTGAGAATGAGCACATTAGTCTCTCGATGCTGTTGCCAAGGTTTTGACAAGTGCCATTTATTTATCAGATATTGTACTTCATGACTTCATGCATTTGTACCAGAAACCTACACTTGTTTTATTCTAGAAGATAAAAGGCTCTTGTTATAATTGATGCGGTAGGGCATTCTGCCAAGGAATATCTAGACTTCTACATCGCTTAGTACGAGATACATGTGATGACATTAACTATCAATTCTCCTACACACATTCATCATCATTTCAATCTCAATAATCACGTGTTCACGATTCAGTCAAAACTTCAAGATATTCACGATTTCAACTTCATATATTCGCGAGTCCGAATAGCGCAGTGGTTAGCGCGCTGGCTTCTTGCCAATGCAACCCGGTTTCGATCCTCAGACCGGGAAGAATGTGAGATGATGGTGGTCGCCAGATCGGGCATGTGGGTTTCCTCCCACATGAATGACCGCATATACGCTTTCATTAGCGCCAAACGAATGATATAAGTTGTTAAATCTTGCTTCGCAATTTCAATTTTACACGTTTATTGAATGGCTATGTACGTTATTAATTTGGTGTGTTTATATGTGCTGTAATGTACATAGATGAGACTGAAATAAAGATGAAAACCTTCACGAATTCGTGACTTCAACTTCCCTCGTTGACGAATTCAACATATATATTCATGATTTCACAATTTGAACTTCACAAGTACACCATTTAGGCTTCATAAATTCATGATTTCACGATTTGAACTTCACAAGTACACCATTTAGGCTTCATAAATTCATGATTTCACGATTTGAACTTCACAAGTCCACGATTTAGGCTTCATAAATTCATGATTTCATTATTTGAACGTCATAGCTTCACTATTTCAGGTTCATAAACATTAATGATCACGTGATTTCAACTTTATAAATTCATGGTTTCAAGAGTTCAACTTCCACAAATATCATGATTTCAGTTGCATACATTCATGATTTCAACTTCATAAATTCAAGAGTTTGCATGAATGATGAAAAGGCAAAAGTGAGAATCAAAGTATTGTAGTTAATATACATACTAGCATAACATTTGCGTTCAATAATTGTACTTAAAATTGTTATTGACTGCCATATCACACACACGACCGGACATGATCACTATTTGCCCAAGTATATTCCCTATTATAACCTATATTCAAATTCTAGTTCACGTTTATTTATCGTCGCTACCGGTTGCCCATATGACCGACGCCTCCTGACGACATTAGTAATTTTAGATTTTTGGACAGATACCCATTCCAGAATCTCCTCTTGTTCTTTTACGTACACGGTGTACAGCACTAGTACGTGACCTCTATTAACTCTTACCTCGTGTGTATGTGTGTGTTTTACGTTTATTTATCGTCGCTATCGGTTGCCCCATGTGAGCGACGCCTCCTGGCTCATATGTATTAATTATATGTATACTGTATACATCATGTTGTCATTGTGTATCACTTGAGAGAAGAAACATTGAGATCTGTTATTACCACATTGCAACATTTCCACACATATGATGATATTATATAACTTTGATGTACTACAGGAAGCAGCTGTGTAATTATGTCATTCTAGATCTGATCGTGGGTGATAACTGATTGCTCAAGATATTTCTTAATAGCGTTTTCAGTGTTTTATCCACATGTTCAGTGTTTATCCATATTGTCAGTGTTTTATCCACGTATCCACATTTTCAGTGTTTTATCCACATTTTCATTGCTGTATCCACATTTTCAGTGTTTTATCCACGTATCCACATTTTCAGTGTTTTATCCACTTATCCACATTTTCAGTGTTTTATCCACATTTTCATTGTTGTATCCACATTTTCAGTGTTTTATCCACTTATCCACATTTTCAGTGTTTTATCCACATTTTCAGTGTTTTATCCACATTTTCATTGTTGTATCCACATTTTCAGTGTTTTATCCACTTATCCACATTTTCAGTATTTTATCCACTTATCCACATTTTCAGTATTTTATCTACTTATCCACATTTTCAGTGTTTATACACTATCAACACTTTCAGTGTATTATTCACATTTTGGTTTAATAGTATTTAAATTGAAACCGGCAACTGTTTCTTGGTTTTTGCAGTAGATAAGTGGTTACATGAACTAATCGTAATCTGATAGTATCATACTATGAGGTGTTTATAAGTACTAATTATAGTGGACAGCGGTATATCAAAGAACATTCCCAGATATATGAAGTGTTTATAAGTACTAATTATGGTGGACAGCGGTATATCAAAGAACATTCCCAGATATATGAGGTGTGTTTATAAGTACTAATTATGGTGGACAGTGGTATATCAAAGAACATTCCCAGATATATGAGGTGTTTATAAGTATTAATTATGGTGGACAGTGGTATGTCAAAGAACAATCCCAGATATATGAGGTGTTTATAAGTATTAATTATGGTGGACAGCGGTATATCAAAGAACATTCCCAGATATATGAGGTGTTTATAAGTATTAATTATGGTGGACAGTGGTATGTCAAAGAACATTCCCAGATATATGAGGTGTTTATAAGTATTAATTATGGTGGACAGTGGTATATCAAAGAACACTCGCATATATATGAGGTGATTAAAAGTACCAATTATGGTGGACAGTGGTATATCAAAGAACATTCCCAGATATATGAGGTGATTAAAAGTACCAATTATGGTGGACAGTGGTACATCAAAGAACATTCCCAGATATATGAGGTGTTTATAAGTACTAATTAGGGTGGACAGTGGTATATCAAAGAACACTCGCATATATATGAGGTGTTTATAAGTACTAATTATGGTGGACAGTGGTATATCAAAGAACACTCGCATATATATGAGGTGTTTATAAGTACTAATTATGGTGGACAGTGGTATGTCAAAGAACATTCTCATATATATGAGGTGTTTATAAGTACTAATTAGGGTGGATAGTGGTATATCAAAGAACATTCTCATATATATGAGGTGTTTATAAGTACTAATTATGGTGGACATTGGTGTATCAAAGAACATTCCCAGATAGATGAGGTATAGAAGTGTCAGTTATTATAATATGCACGGAGATATATATATATATATATATATATATATATATATATTAATATAATAAATAGTTTCTTTTCTCAAAAGGGTGTGCAACAACTTATAACGATAAATTGCTCTACACGTTGGAATATTAGGTATGTGTGTGTTTTACGTTTAGTTATCGTCGCTACCGGTTGCCCATATGAGCGACGCCTCCTGAAGAGATTAGTCATTTTAGATTTTTGGAGTATAGTACAATGATACAGAGAGAGAGATCCATTACAGAGTCTCATCTGGTTCTTTTACGTGCACTGTGTACAGCACTGACACGAGACCTCGGTGTAACATCTCATATGAATAAGTGTTAATTTTATTAGGGTCAGACGGGGGATCGAACCTGTGATCCCTGGATTATAAGTCCAGACATATTTGGTCTTTTCCAGAACTATTTCTATGTTGGAAATATCTAATCTCCCTCCGGAATACGGTCTCCGACTTTTAACTGAGCCCCGTCAGAACCATTGTGTAGGTGTCCTTTAGGAAAGACAATTGAACCCACATTGCCCCTTCTCTCATCTCCATGGTGATGGATTCCGCCAGGAAATTGAGATCGAGAGCAATTAATCTAATACTGTAAAAAATTGTTTCGCAATCGAGCTAAGCTAAATTTGCATAAACGAATAATCACACAATAATAAACACGATTCTTAAGAATTAAGAGTCTGAAGCTGGAAGCTATTGTCTAATTGTCTAATTATTCGAAGGACGAACATTTCTAGATTGCAAATAAGCACAATGTCTGGGTTGCCGAGAATTAATGTCGTAACAGCTAAGGTGCATATGTACTATAACTAATGAATCACACAAGACCATTTTACAGGTCGAGTCACTCAAAGGAAGAATGTTGTAACGAGCAAGGACAATATCCGGGGTACATTCAAGTGTGTGTTTTACGTTTATTTATCGGCGCTACCGGTTGCCCATATGAGCGACGCCTCCAGAAGAGATTAGTCATTTTAGATGTTTGGATCATAGTGCAATGGTACCGACAGATACCCATTCCAGAGTCTCCTCTTGTTCATTTACGTACACGGTGTACAGCACCGACACGAGACCTCTGTTTAAAGTCCCATCTGAAAGACTGTTAAATTTATTAGGGTCAGGCGGGGGATCGAACCTGCGATCCCTAGATTACCAGTCCATCGTGTTACCACTGTACTACAGATCCGTCTGTGTACATCCAAGATTCATAGCGCTACAATATATATCACAGCGTATCATATTGGGTTAGACTTCAAGTATTAAATGACTTCAAAAGACGGGTCAGTAGTCTAATGGTTAATACGCTGGACTGAGAAACCAAGGATCGCAGGTTCGATCCCCCGTCTGACCCTAATACTATTAACAGTCTTTCAGATGGGACGTTAAACCGAGGTATCGTGTCGGTGCTTTACACCGTGCACGTACAGGAACCAGAGGAGATTCTGGAATGGGTCTCTATCGGTATCAGTGTACTAAAATGTCGGAATCTCTTCAGGAAGCGTTGCTCATATGGGCAACCGGTAACGACGATAATTAACGTGAAGCACACATTATGCTAACCATATCGAGACGGTGTGCATAATGCAGAGCGTAGCGTAGACATTTCTGTTCAAGGTCAATGTCGCACTTATAACTTAAAAGCTCAAATGACTGTCGTTCTTGTCCGCTCCATAGCTTGAACCACCAGAGAATATGTTTATTATGACTTGACAGTTTACCATATCAAGACGGATGCGCACAGCGCAGGTTTCAGCCATATCAGTTCACGGTCAAGGTCACACGTATGACTTAATTCTGTGCATGCTGGTTCTAAAAGGTTTGCAAAAACAGTTTTAAATGGTTCCAGCAGTGTTTGGGTTAGTATTTTTTAGGAGTATTTCAAATCATAGATTAGAAGCTGGTGATAGCGCAGTGGATGCGCGTTCGCTTCAGGTGCGAAAGGTCTGGAGTTCGAACCCCGCTGGAGCCGTTATGATTGTGCCCTTAGGCAAGGCATTTAAATTCCACGTTGCCTCTTCTCTCTCCCTCGTGGCGATGGATTCCATCAGGAATGAGGTCTCGAGAGTGATTTATATAAGTTGTAAGAACTTGTTTCGCAATCGAGCTAAAATAAATTTGTATAGAAGCTGGTGAAATTTGAACTACGGAGATATATTACCAACAGTGAAGAATGTGTACCTAAATATAACAGAGTTATCTCACCGTAGGATACTATTTACAATAATTAGTATGTTGAGTATCTCGCGCTGCACTGCTGTTCCAATTTTATTAAAGCGGGTGGGTGGATATGGAAGTCTCTCCGGCTGCCATCCTGTTATATCTAATCGCGTGATGTCTAACCAAGATTAATGCACCGAGTTCTCGACATTTTAATATAATTAAAAGAATATCTGTCTTCATTATTATTAACAATTAAAATATAATTGTGTTTTTCGTTTGTGGTGATTATCGGTATGTGACATGGTTCGTGGCTTTGTTGTGGTAGAACATTATGCTTTCTTTTGGTACATTTAATAAGTGTAGTATGATATGATGGCACGGTATTCGGTTAATAGTCACATTGGAAGATACTTAACCCTTTCCCTCATAGAAACACCTATTGACGCCATTACCGATACGAATACATTGACAAAGTAGTAGCCAAACCAATGTTCATAACAAAGGCTAGAATCGCATGTAGTCCAAGTACTATCTATGGAGGTGGGATAGATATGGCGACTGCTTATCCACTGCATGATAGCTAAATGGCTGTCGTTTGTATGGAGATATAATAGTATATCAACCTAAATCTCTATGTACATGTAGTCCCAGTGATATCTATGGATGTGGGATAGATATGGCGACTACTTATCCACTGCATGATGGCTAAATGGCTGTCATTTGTATGGAGATATAATAGTATATTAACCTAAATCTCTATGTAGTCCCAGTAATATCTATGGTGGTGAGATAGATATGGTGACTACTTATCCATTGCATGATAGCTAAATGGCTGACATTTGTATGGATATATAATAGTATATTAACCTAAATCTCTATGAAGGAAAGGGTTAAATGGCTGTCGTTTGTATGGAGATATAATAGTATAGTAACCTAAATCTCTATGAAGGAAAGGGTTAAATGGCTGTCGTTTGTATGGAGATATAATAGTATAGTAACCTAAATCTCTGTGAAGGAAAGGGTTAGAGTTAGACGGGGGTATTATCCCTGAATTCCCAATTAGCCACTGGATTACTGATCCGTATTAAACAATACCTTGTATAAAGAACCGAATTGCCATATAATAACTTCAGTCTTACCTGTATTAAGCAGCCATCCAATGGAATGGAATGTAGCTGCTTAGCACAGGTGGTTGTGTAATAGAGTTCGAATGTATAATAAAACAGCAAATTGGGAATTTGTAAACTGCTTAATACAGGTTAGCTGCTTAATGGAAGTGACCAATAACACTGTATGTTTTAACAGGTTATTCCTGTCCATAGCAGTGGAAATCAGAACTCTTCAATAATTGTGTTCCCTTTCCTGTGACATCACAATAACGCCCACACTCCATGTGCCATTAAGGTTAGGGTCCTGTTGATCTAGCTTGGGAGCAGGCGTCGGTATATTTTGCCTGGGCAGTCAAATAAATATATTTTAACACTGAGACCATTAATTGGGTGGTATTGAGTTTCTGATAATGTCATTTCGCCAGAATTTAAAAAGTGAAGAATCGACAGACTGGAACCCACGGCTACTGTTGGTCACCAGAACTATGCTCATTTTATTTTGATGGCATAACATGTATGTTATTTATATAATAATTATACAAAGCAAATTGCAGATTGGGTTTGAATTCAAGTATTCAACGATGTTCTTCTCCAATTTTCTCATTTTGTGGACGTTTCAGAAACTATTTTAAATTGTTGATGGAAAAAGGTGGCATTTTTAAAACGGTGCAGTTAGATTGTACAAATTTATTTTAGCTCGATAGCGAAACAAGTTCTTACAACGTATATTAATCATTCCATATGGAATCCGTCGGCACGAGGGAGAGAGAAAAGGTAATGTGGACTTTAAATGCCTTGATTAAGGGCACAGTCGTAATGGCTACAGCTGGGTGCGAACTCGGGGCCTTTCGCGCCTGAAACGAACGCACTATCACTACGCTATCACGACTACCATAGCAGAGCGGTTCATCATGTGTGTAGCATTGGCAAACACAATCAACACTTAGTGACGACATTAACGCCCGCATTGTCATAACTGTACTGTTCCATTAACCATTTTCCAAGAATTAATAACACGTTGGTGAGGTTAGCCGATATCTAGTTGCTAAGTGCAACGTGGTTAGATTGTGAATTACAATGTACGCTGGAAGTTCTAGACACACTGGCGTACAAGTTTCGCCCACATGTTGCTAAAGCCTTCAACTTATTGCCATTGCCAGAATCAAGCCTTGTCTCATGCCAAGCAAATTCTGCGAAATGTAAGGTAAAAAACCAATTAGTTTTCAAATTTATGTACGTTCTACTTTTCTGCTTGGAAATCGACAAAACAGCATAGGCATTATTGGAAAAATCACATTCAAATCATGTTTTCAAATCACATTTACTATACAGACTCATTCTGCAGTTTTTCTTCAGAAGTGTGTAAAATGCAAATAGTTTTCAAAAGTATACATGCTCTTCTTTTTTCCTTGCATTTCAACAAATAAAAAAAACATCATTGGAGAAAGAACAGTCAACCATTTCTCGTTCATAGTGGAAGTCGTGATAGCGCAGTGGTTGCGCATTTGCTTCAGGTGCGAACGGTCCGGAGTTCGAGACCCGCTGGAGCCGTTACGATTGTGCCATTAGGCAAGGCATTTAAATTCCACGTTGCCTCTTCTCTCCCTCGTGGCGATGGAGATGGATTCCATCAGGAATGAGACCTCGAGAGTGATTATTATAAGTTGAAAGAACTTGTTTCGCAATCGAGCTAAAATAAATTTGTGTAAACTAACCACCCTCGTGGCGATGGATTCCATCAGAAATGAGGTCTCGAGAGTGATTAATATGAGTTGAAAGAACTTGTTTCGCAATCGAACTAAAATGTATTTGTATAAATTAACCATTTCTCGAAATCACGTGCACCATAAATAATTATATAATGTGTCTGCAGTTTCTTCAGTAATGTGTAAACTCTTTTAAGTTTCTTTACCAGGCTCCGATGCTATAAAACCTTTCCCATGTCTTCAAATTCAATGCACAGACGGATCTGTAGTTCAGTGGTAACACGCTTGACTGGTAATCCAGGGATCGCAGGTTCGATCCCCCGTCTGACCCTAATAAAATTAACAGTCTTTCAGATGGGACGTTAAACCGAGGTCTCGTGTCGGTGCTGTACACCGTGCACTTAAAAGAATCTGAGGAGATTCTGGAATGGGTCTCTGTCTGTATCATTGCACTATCATCCAACTTTTAAAATGACTAATCACTTCACGAGGCGTCGCTCATATGCACAACCGGTAGCGACGATAAATAAACGTAAAACGCACACACATAAATTCAATGCACACACATACAATTACGTGATAACCACCATTGTAAAAATCATGACAGCCGCGTTGAACAGGAACATTACTGTAATGGTTTGTCAGTAGACAAGTGACAGCTTTATAATATTACAATTATGCAAACATTATGCAGTCGCTTATTCATGCAGAAGATAGTGTGCGCTTGTGTATTTGACTTTCCATTATCTATATGTTCAGTGTCAATGTTATTGCATGCACTTGTATGCACGCGTATCTAATTGTGTTTTACGTTATTTACGTCGTTACCGGTTGCATATATGAGCGATGCCTCCTGGAGAGATGAGTCATTTGGATGTTTGGAGTTTGAATGATAGTGCAATGATACAGACAGAGACCCATTCCAGAGTCGTTCAGTTTAGAGTTCCATCTGACTGTTAAGACTGTTAGTTTTATTAGGGTCAGACGGTGGATCGAATCTGCGATCCATGGATTACCAGCCCACATATCTAATTAAGTCAATACATCCTAATCAATGTTAGCATGCTGTCTTCTTTATCATATACCCACAGTGCTTACCCTGTACCTGACATAGTGCGTCCGTGTGGGGAGGGCTGGGTTGAGGGGGTAGGACGGCGGGGGTTGGGGGGGGGTGTTGGCATTTTAAGAAGAAGATGAAGAATCTGTTATATTCATCATACACACATATACAGTTTATGAGTTTTAAGTTTAAACTTTATTTATTTTACAACGATTGCGAAACAAGCTTCCCCAGCTTATATTAATCACTCTCGTTGGCGCGGATGAAAGCGTATATGTGATCATTCGTGTGAGAGGAAACCGGAGTACCTGGAGAAACCCACATGTCCGATATGGCGACCACAGTACAATCTCACACACGTCTCGGTCCGAGGATCGAACCCAGGCTGCATTGGTGAGAAGCGAGCGTCCTAATCGGACATCATTTAGTTTAGCCGGACATTTTATGAGTTTATGATCTACAAACAAATGAACATATTAATAATTACTATTTAATCACTATTGCAATATTAAAAAATAAACATAGTTTAAGCTAATCAATCGATATTAAAATATTAAAAAATAAACATAGGTTAAACTAATCAATCAATATTAAAATATTAAAAAATAGACATAGTTTAAGCTAATCAATCAATATCAAAATATTAAAAAATAAACATAGTTTAAACTAATCAATCAATATTAAAATATTAAAAAATAAACATAGTTTAAGCCAATCAATCAATATTAAAATATTAAAAAATAAACATAGTTTAAGCTAATCAATCAATATTAAAATATTACAAATTAAACATAGTTTAAACCAATCAATCTATATTAAAATATTAAAAAATAAACATAGTTTAAACTAATCAATATTGTATTGCATTTTATATTTCTGTGTCATACATTGTCCCAAATAAGGTAGTATTAAAGTGTGCTTACTAATTGAAGCTTTTAAATGCTTAATATATTAATCATGTTGGAGGATAATCTTAAAATATCCTAAAATTTTATATTTAAGTAATGGCTACTGTGAATATAGAGGGTCTATTTTCCCCCTCCTCTAAATCACAATTACTGAATAAGATACACGAAAACGATTGAAATATTACCACGAATCTGCAAACACTGCGACGCTACAGGAAGTTAACAAACTAACAACACCAAGTGCGTATGCGCTATTTCCCCAGGAACTAGTTATGGTACGGTCACGATCCCGTATCAAACCAGAAAAAGCCGTATCAAAACTAGTTCCTTATAAATAACGCATGCGCACTCGGTGCTAGTTTGCTTACGTCTCGTAGCGTATCAGCGTGTCAAATGTGACAGAAAACAGATGATCATGCGTGAAGTCGTCTAATAATATTTCAATACTGTTCGTGTATTTAATTCAGTAATTGTGATGTATTCCTGATACGTGGATAACGGATACAAGAGAGCATGATTTCGATTATTAAATGATCAAATTCATAATGGTCTCTGGCTGATATCAAGTTACCTCGGGTCGATACCTAGGCTGATATGAAACTAGGCACATAATAACATTTATCCTACCTTCATGGGAAATAATGTACAAAAACGGCCTGCCTAATAAATTTTGCTTTATTAGTCAGTGCCTAATAAAGCTTTCGTGACGTCATAGGGCTAACCGTGGATATAAATAGAAATATCAATGCACAACATATTACCAAGTGCGTAGCGAGTTTGTAAGCTGTCATGGCTAGTTTGTTTGTTTTTGTGTCGGGTGCACACTCAGAATGTAGGATAAATAGAATATTAGGTTACTGTCTTATAAATTTTAATTTATTAGGCTCGTCTCAGAGCCTCGCCTTGTATTTTTTCTCCGACTCGCCTAATAAATTAAAATTTATAAGACAGTAACCTAATATTCTCTCTATAAGTATCGATGCTATACCCGGCGCATTTAAAATACCCAGGGATGCTTCTGGAATTGGAGTGCCTTTTGTATCTTGCTTGCACTATCCTCCAAAAAATAAAATGATTCTTGAGACGTCGACGAAGATATAAGCGTATAGAAAATATTTTCAGATTTTTAAATTAAGAAATAATATTTGTCTTTTAGTTATTTATTGGCGAATAAACATGATTTGGGGTTCTGACGCGTAGGAATGAACCAGGCATTCCGGCGCTCAGAACTACTTACTGTGAAGAACGTATTCGACTATAAATAACTAAACGCAACGAATCTAGTTCGATTCTAACATGACAAAGATATCTAAAATGCTCCAAAAATAGTTGGTGTTATTGCTTAGAACGCGTAAATGACGTTGCAAGACAACAAACATGCTAGTAAAAGTAAAATGACGTCACTCTTGACATTACGCGCTAATGCAAATTTAGTTTATACAAATTTATTTTAGCTCGATTGCGAAACAAGTTCTTACAACTTAGATTAATCGCTTTTGAGACCTCATTCCTGATGTAATCAATCCATCGCCATGAGGGAGAGAGAAGAGGCAATGTGGAATTTAAATGCCTTGCCTAAGGGCACAATCGTAACGGTTCCAGCGTGGCTCGAACTCCGGACCTTTCACACCTGAAGCGTACGCGCTACCACTGCGCTATTACGAATGCATATTTAACCACGGTAAATTCCCTCATTGCGTATACAGACACAATGCTGAGTAATATTAAAATGTTCCAATCACCAGGTACATCACCATGACGCATGAAAGCAAACCCTACATACATGTTCTAAGCGTCGCCTATATGCATAGACACGTGCTTACTGGTGTGAGAAGCATTATACAACATTATGCATGCGCACGCATCTAATTAATCAATTTAGGTTATAGTGTCTACAGCTACGACCACTGGGATGTACATTATCTCGGCGAGATAAAACACACATTATTATCAACAGTTATTAATCTATATATGATTGACTGCTATATATATATATATAGGCAGTATTTTGGAATTCCGATCCAGTATTCGAGGTACGTTTTGCTAGTATATCGTTCTATCCGTCCGTCCGGGCAAACATTAAGGATTAGGGTCTAAATTTTCAGTTGAAAATTGCTGAAAAACTCCTAAGTCATTAGGGTTAGGAAATGATTAGTTGCTAGACCAATAGTTTAGCTCAATGTCCGTCCGTTCGTCTGTTCCCGTTCATTGATGGCATTCTTATTTGAAGTCTCGTTGTGCCTTTTTTCTTCAGTTGGAATTTTTTTTGTGTCTTACGTTTATTTATCGTCGCTACCGGTTGCCCATATGAGCGACGCCTCCTGAAGAGATTAGTTATTTTAGATTTTGGAGGATAGTGCATGATACAGACAGAGACAAATTGGAAAATTAATACTATGATTGATATGAAAGTGTATCCAAGTGTTAAACGTTAGTAAACCACAATTTACAGAGTTATTGGTGATTTTGTAAAAAAAATATAAAGGGAGCTAATATACAAATGGTAGTTTCCTTACTATATTTCGGTGTGCAGCACATTCTAAGTAAGCGCAATCTGGGCTTTAATACTATTCTATAGTGTAACTTGGACGGGTTTATTTAAGACTTTTAAAAACAAACTATGCTTGCGTTAGAAGTTAGTAAGTCGCGGTAGAAGATAAATTACAATATTTCTATTAATATAATAAAATAATTGAATAATAATAATAATAATAATAATAATAAAGACGTTATTTAACGAGAGTACTCATTTAACAAAAGTTAATCTACCATGAGGCCCTCAACATATATACAATCAAATGCAATCAAAAGATAGCACTATAAGTGAGAACTGCACATTGGAATAATATAGTAATGTAAAAGCTGAAAAATAGAGAAACTATATTTAATATGTAATGGAATATGATGATATATGGAATTGGCTAGCAGAGTAGAAAATGGGAATGAGACAATTAATGATACTAGATCTATCTAACAATGTGCAGATTTGACTTGTAGTGGTATCTTCAAAATATGTATGAAATCAACTTAAAGACAGCAATTTTCCGATTCTAATAAATATAGCAATGGCAATACACGTTTATAATAACAGTAGAAGTACGCGATTAGTTTGAATTGTTATAGTTCCACCTTAAGTAGAGAATTTTGAACTGTTGGATAGTTGGAGCATTTTGAACTGAGTGAGGCAATGAATTCCAAATAGATGATCCTGAAAATTCAAATGTATTACGAAATAATTCACAATTTGGTCTTGGTGTGTATAATTGATATTCTGAGGTTGATCTAAGAATTCTAGGATGTATATCAGAAGTAAAAGTGAAGGACGATTTTAAATAGTCTGGAGCAGCTCCATGTAATGTTTTATACATTTGTATAGCCTTCTGATATATGACTCGTTCTGGAAAGGTCATCCATTTTAGTTGGGAAAATAATAATTGCGATGGAGTGTCAAAGTCCTGATCTAGAATTAGTCTAGCTGCTCTCTTTTGTAACCGAACTATTTTATCTTCTAAAGATGAGTTGCAGTTACCCCAAATCACACAACAAAAGTCTAAGTGAGGTAATATGTAAGCATTGTAGAAGAAGTTGCGATTGGGAATAGAGAGATACCTTTTTATACGAGACAATAAATATAAATAAGAGTTACATTTTTTGAGAACATTGTTTTGAATATATGTTTTTGTCGTAAAATATGTTACTGTTACCCAGGCTATAGGCGATGTAAGTATTGATAGATGTATCTAGTGTATGAATTGACGAGTATTTGAACACAACGCTTGAATCACATCAGAATAGCATTTATTTGTTGGGAAATACATTCCGTCATATGAGTCACTAATGTGTTTGTGTTTTTCGTTTATTTATCGTCGCTACCGGTTGCCTATATGAGCGACGCCTCCTGAAGAGATTAGTCATTTTAGATTTTTGGATGATAGTGCAATGATACAGACAGAGACCCATTACAGAGTCTCCTCTGGTTCTTTTACGTGCACGGTGTACAGCACCGATACGAGACCTCGGTTTAAAGTCCCAACTGAAAGACTGTTAATTTTATTAGGGTCATACAGGGGGTCGAACCTGCGATCCCTGGATTACCAGTCCAGCGTGTTACCATTGTACTACAGATCCGTTTGTCAGCTTGAATCACATCAGAATAGCAGTTATTTGCTGGGGAAGACATTCCGTGATATGAGTCACTAAGACAAGACAACACAGTGTTTAGATAGACATCAGCTGAACATAATAATATATGAACTTAATAGCGCAGTGGTAGCGAGTTCGCTTCAGGTGCGAAAGGCCCGGAGTTCGCGCCCCGCTGGAGTCGTTACGAGTGTGCCCTTAGGCAAATTCCATATTTGCTCTTCTCTCCCTGGTGACATGAGGTCTCGAGAGTGATTAAAATAAGTTGTAAGAACTTGCTTCGCAATCCAGCTAAAATAAATCTGTATAAACTATTGTACCCTTAGGTAAGCAAGGCATTTAAATTCCCTATTAACACCCACTATCCCTTATGGGGGATGGGTGATTAAAATAAACCGTCCAAGAAACTGTTACAAGATTCTATCAGGAATGAGGTCTCGAGAGCGATTAATCTAATGGTGTAGCAACATGTTTCGCAATCGAGCTAAAATAAATTTGTATAATCTAAACCGTAATATTTATGTATTCCAAGAGACTGCATACTTCTTTAATATGCCGACTTGCCATTAGCTATAACGTAACCTTGTTACGTAATATAATGTTCGTTAAGATTTACTTCAAAGCGTGCACATTCCTCTATAATTTCCAATTATGTGAATTCTGAGTTTTACTTTGTCGGTTTGTGTTTTATGTTTATTTACCGTCGCCACCGGTTGCCCATATTAGCGACGCCTCCTGAAGAGATTTGTCATTTTAGATGTTTGGAGGATAGTGCAATAATACAGACAGAGACCCATTCCAGAATCCCCCCTAGTACTTTTACGTGCACGATGTAAAGCACCGATACGAGACCTCGGTTTAAAGTTCCATCTGAAAGACTGTTTATTTTATTAGGATCAGACGGGGGATCGAACCTGCGATCCCTGGATTCCCAGTCCAACGTGTTAACCACTGGACTATTTATATGTCTATGTCGGTGTTTATTGATAGGTAACAAAAGCCACGTTATTCAATTTTATATCTGTTTACTGATTGATTGTGGTTCCCACACTCACCGCAAACGTGAAAGTTTTGTCTGGTAATTACGTCAGATCGTATCATCTGCTGTAGGAGATAACACAGTCTGCCAACTTTCTGTCGGTGGTTGTATCACATGATGTCTTCCGCCTTTTTCGTAACAGAAAAACAGTCCAGTGAATAGCATACATTGTACACTCGTTCGTTCGTCAGGTTGTACGATTAGCGCAGTGATTAAGCACGCTCGCTTCTCACCAATACAACCCGGGTTCGATCCTCGGTAAAATGGTACGGTGGTCGCCAGACCAGATCGAACAGGTGGGTTTCCTCCGGGTACTACGGTTTCCTCCCACACGAATGGGCACGTGTACTGGACCGTGTCATTGTAGATAAGAGAAGAGGCTGCGGAACCTGTGTCCTATGGACACGTTCTTAATTACTTTGTACATTGATAACCCACATGCTTTGTGAATAGCGCCATATTTTTCAATTTATTAATCTAATGACCAGATCGCTTCTGTTCACACTATATGATTATTATTGAATGCATATTATTAGGTGACTTATAGGCCCACGGGGCTTCTTGTTAAATAATAGTTGCTATATATATTTGTTGAAATGTGCATATGTCACTTTAATAAAAACTTACTTACTGTACGCTTTCATCCGCGCCAACGAGAGTGATTAATATATGTTGTTTAAGCATTCATTGCAAAACAAATAGAGTTTATAAACTTTTTAATTACAGTTTGAACAGTTGTAATATTTTCATTTGTGTGCCCTGCAGAGAATCAAACTGAACAAGAAAAGCTATGACATCTGCTATAAATAACGATGTAGGGGTTAGAGAATGGAGGTATATATTAGCAAGACATCTCAAACCCCCACCCCCATATTTAAAAGTCGCCATCGCATAAATGCATTTGGGCGACTAAGTTTTTTAAAACGTTTAAAATAAACATCATCTAAAAGTGATGAGCCTGACCCTCTCAATATCAAATCTTTCAGATGGGACAATAAACGAGAGACTCGCCTCGTTGCTATACAACAGGCATATAAAACAACAAACGTGTGGACACTATTTAGGTGGATCTGTAGTCCAGTGGTAACACGCTGGACTGGTAATCCAGGGATCACAGGTTCGATCCCCCGTCTGACCCTAATACAATTAACAGTCTTTCAGATGGAACTTTAAACCGAGGTAAAAGAACCAGAGGAGACTCTGGAATGGGTCTCTGTCTGTATTATTGCACTATCCTCCACAAATCTAAAATGACTAATCTCTTCAGGAGGCGTCGCTCATATTGACAACCGGTAATGACGATAAATAAACGTAAAACACACATACACACGTGTGCTTCTTAACAATAGCACCCACACTATCATGCCTGTCATTTTTATCTCGACCAGACCTGCGCAATATCTCTCACCTAGGACTATCTGGTCCAGGTAAATCGCACGGGTATTGAATTATCAGCCTAGTGCAAGAATGTCTACCAGAGCAGGGGCGTAGCATTGGATTGATATTGGAACATGTTGAAAGTCTATACCGCCGCAGCTGCACTCTGGTGCATTTTAAGGTATAGTTTGACAATAAATAGGGAAGCAAATTGTACAGCTTTTATTATATGTTTTTATATAATTATGTTGATGGCTTTTTTTGTTAAACGTTATTTATTTTACAACGATTGCGAAACAAGTTTTAACAATTTATATTAATCACTCTCGTTGGCGTGGATGAAAGCGTAAGCGTGTGGGAAGAAACCGGAGTACCCGGAGAAACCCCACCTGTCCGATCTGGCGACCACCGTACAATCTCACATACTTCCTGGTCCGAGGATCGAACCCGGGTCGCATTGGTGAGAACAAAGCGCGCTAACCACTGCGCCAATCGGAGGGCTTTATTTGTATTAGCCATGCGCTACGACATCTCCCTCGTAAAATAATGTCTTTACTGTTGTTGTTATTATTATTATTATATTTGTACGATAAGAATGTACTGCATTTTGGAAAAAATATGCCAAACATGCCCCTTTCGTAGTCACGATCTACGACGGCATGACTTCACCTTCACAGAGTGGCTTAGTGACAGCGCAATAATAAGCAATGACACGCTTGCGTGACAGCCGTTTTCCAAGACTGTAAATGTGATAGAAGTGGACTAGTATAGTTTAATATAATAATAATAATAATAATAATAATAGTAATATAATAATAATAATAATAATAAAGACTTTATTTTACGAGAGAACTCATTTAACAAAAGTTAATCTACCATGAGGCCCTCAACATATATACAATCAAATGATAGGACTATAAGTGAAAACTGCATGTTGGAATTATATAGTAATGTTAAAGCTGAACAGTAGAGAAACTATATATATAATATGTAGCGGAATATGATGATATAGACCGTGTCTCATTTATATGAAACAGTTGGCAGTTTCTTACGGAGGTTGTTGCACCAAGTACTGGTTAACCACTGGAGCCTGCCCAGGAAAGGTGTTGTTAGGTAAACTGCCCGTCGCTCAAATGGGAAACCGGTAGCGACGTTAAATAAACTTAAATATAAAAAAAAGATGATATATGGAATTGTCTAACAGAGTAGAAAAGGGGGAATGAGACAATTAATGACAATAACTATATATAACAATGTGCACATATGACTTATATTGGTATATTGAAAACAGCCATTCACCAAATCTAGTAACTATTGTAATGGTAATGCTAAAACGTGCTAACGACTGTGCACATTATCATCTGAAGTAATAATAGTAGAACTATGTGATTAGTTTGTATTGTTACTGTTCCAATATCGCACCGTTAATACGCGTACGTATCCTAGCCATTGTAGTTAAACTATTGTCATCGTGAACACGTTTGTGACGTCATCTATGTTACGCCATCAAAGCGCGTCATTCAAGCGCCATTTAGTGCAAGGTTGCTTCCATTTTTCTACCATAAAAACATTATTCAGCAGTATAAAACAGCATATATTTAACTCGTGGCAATAGGAAGCTATTACTATCACTCGTGGCTAGCGTCACTGGTGATAATAAATAATATATATATACTGCGGTCGATGTTCATAATGAATCAATTTACGATATTTTGATATGCAGAATGTGTGGAGTTTGGTGATCGTGCACGTTACCGTAGATGGATCAGTAACCCGCGGGAAAATCTTGGGATCGATTCCTTATAATTCGATAATACACGGAAACAAACAAATAGTCTCTGTATATCCCAATCAATACACGTATTTGTACCATTCCTTCACAATACGGACACTAAATATTCACACAACGCCCACACTGCAAACACACCATAGATGCACTAAGCATACACACAACGCCCACACTGTAAACACACCATACCGACACTAAACATATACACAACGCCCACACTGCAAACACACCATACATACACTAAACATACACACAACGCCCACACTGCAAACATACCATACCGACAATAAACATACACACAACGCCCACACTGCAAACACACCATACCGACAATAAACATACACACAACGCCCACACTGCAAACACACCATACATACACTAAGCATACACACAACGCCCACACTGTAAACACACCATACCGACACTAAACATATACACAACGCCCACACTGCAAACACACCATACCGACAATAAACATACACACAACGCCCACACTGCAAACATACCATACCGACAATAAACATACACACAACGCCCACACTGCAAACATACCATACCGACAATAAACATACACACAACGCCCACTGCAACATACCATACCGACAATAAACATACACACAACGCCCACACTGCAAACATACCATACTGACACTAAACATACACACAACGCCCACACTGCAAACACACCATACCGACAATAAACATACACACAACGCCCACACTGCAAACACACCATACCGACACTAAACATACACACAACGCCCACACTGCAAACACACCATACCGACAATAAACATACACACAACGCCCACACTGCAAACATACCATACCGACAATAAACATACACACAACGCCCACACTGCAAACACACCATACCGACACTAAACATACTCACAAAGCCCACACCGCAAACACACCATACAGACACTAAACATACACACAACGCCCATACTGTAAACACACCATACAGACACTACACATACACACAACGCCCATACTGCAAACACACCATACAGACACTACACATACTCACAACGCCCACACTGCAAACACACCATGCGGACACTACACATACCCTCAACGCCCACTCTGCAAGCACACAATACAGACACTAAGCATACTCACAACGCCCACACTGCAAACACACCATACCGACACTAAACATACCCACAGCGCCTATACTGCAAACACACCATACAGACACTACACGTACACACAACGCCCATACTGCAAACACACCATACCGACACTACATATACACCCAACGCCCAGACTGCAAACACACCATACCGACACTACACGTACACACAACGCCCATACTGCAAACACACCATACCGACACTACACATACACACCAACCCACTCTGCAAGCACACCATACATACACTAAACATACACACAACGCCCACCCTGCAAACACACCATACATACACTAAACATACACACAAGTCCACGCTGCAAACACACCATACATACACTAAACATACACACAAGTCCACGCTGCAAACACACCATACATACACTCAACATACACACAAGTCCACGTTGCAAACACACCATACCGACACTAAACATACACACAAGTCCACCCTGTAAACACACAATACATACACTAATCAGACTCACAACGCACACACTGCAAACACACCATACTGACACAAAATATACACACAACGCCCACGCTGCAAACACACCATACCGACACTAAACATACTCACAACGCCCACACTGCAAACACACCATACCGACACTAAACATACACACAACGCCCACACTGCAAACACACCATACCGACACTAAACATACACACACCGCCCACACTGCAAACACACCATACCGACACTAACATACACACAACGCCCACACTGCAAACACACCATGCGGACACTAAGCATACACACAACGCCCACACTGCAAACACACCCTACGGACGCAAACATACTCACAACGCCCATACTGCAAGCACACCATACAGACACTAAACATACTTACAACGTCACACTGCAAACACACCATACAGACACTAAACATACACACAACGCCCACACTGCAAACACACCATACACACACTAAACATACACACAACGCCCATACAGCAAACACACCATACAGACACTAAACATACACACAACGCCCACACTGCAAACACACCATACAGACACTAAACATACTTACAACGTCCACACTGCAAACACACCATACAGACATTAAACATACACACAACGCCCACACTGCAAACACACCATACCGACACTAAGCATACACACAAAGCCCATACTGCAAACACACCATACAGACACTAAACATACACACAACGCCCATACTGCAAACACGCCATACCGACACAAACATACTCACAACGTCCACCCTGCAAGCACACCATACGGACACAAACATACTCACAACGTCCACACTGCAAACACACCATAAGGATACTAAGCATACACACATCGCTCACACTGCAAACACACCATACGGACACAAACATACTCACAACGTCCACACTGCAAACATACCATACCGACACTAAACATACACACAACGACCACACTGCAAACACACCATACCGACATTAAACATACACACAACGCCCACACTGCAAACACACCATACATACACTAAGCATACACACATCGCCCACCCTGCATACACACCATACATACACTAAGCATACACACATCGCCCACACTGCAAACACACCATACCGACACTAAGCATACACACAACGCCCATACTGCAAACACACCATACAGACACTAAACATACACACACCGCCCACACTGCAAACATACCATACCGACACTAAGCATACACACACCGCCCACACTGCAAACACACCATACCGACACTAAGCATACACACACCGCCCACACTGCAAACACACCATACCGACACTAAGCATACACACACCGCCCACACTGCAAACATACCATACCGACACTAAACACACACACACCGCCCACACTGCAAGCACACCATACTGACACTAAATATACACACAACGACCACACTGCAAACATACCATACCGACACTAAACATACACACACCGCCCACACTGCAAACATACCATACCGACACTAAACATACACACACCGCCCACACTGCAAACACACCATACTGACACTAAACATACACACAACGACCACACTGCAAACATACCATACTGACACTAAACATACACACAACGACCACACTGCAAACATACCATACTGACACTAAACATACACACAACGACCACCCTGCAAACACACCATACATACACTCAACATACACACAGCCCCCACATTGCAAACACACCATACGGATACTAAGCATACTCACAACCCCCACACTGCAAAAACTGTAATACATTGGGAGCTGTCTAAATATTCAAATTATATGTCCCTTTATGACCTGACCTTTGCAATGCTGCTATGAAAACGTAATTCTGAAGACAAATTATGATAGTATTAGAGGATAGCACCCGGAGAGATGCAAACCCCCGCGACACAAGAGCAAATGCTTTATTAAGCATGACCTTGAGTTGACCTTGAAACGTCAACGTCAATGGCGCGGTATATGGATTATTTTAAACGTCATACGACGTTTCCTTGAAAGTATATGGCTGTCTTGCTTCATATTCGAATTACAACCATGGTTACATGTACTGACCTCATGCATTGTCCGATCTTTCCCTAACTCGGGGTACTTCCTCCCGTATCAACCCTCCATATATCGTGTGTGGCGTCCGTGGTCCAATGGTAGAGCGTCGGATTTGGAATCGAACGGTCCGTGTTTGATACTCAGTCAGGTCACGTATGTAGTGTCATTGATAAAGGCACCTCACACACATTGCTTAGTACGGGTTAACCGCTATTGTCAGCTAAGCATGCCCAGGAAAACATGTCTAGGTCACCGCAAGGGGTTTGACATTAATGGAACATACATACATATCCATAAAATGTTATTAAAAATTCATTAATAACGCTTTTAGTTAGCATATCCATAGTCACACACAGACGATACAGACGGACGGAATGACCGGGTAGTATGTGATATGGTATGGTGGTCTCCATATCGGACAGGTGGGTTTCTCCGGGTACTCCGGTTTCCTCCGTAACCACCTAATGTACTGTTAGAGATCCCTGGTTGGAAGTCTTTAAATTAATCAGCCATTTTATGGTTATTGATTTTTATTCGATTTTAGAGGTTATCTATTAACATGCTGATAGTTGTGCGCAAAGGGATACGCACAAGTACGACTTCCTTCCGGTTAAGCAAATGAAAATGAAACGATATAGATATATATATAACACGTAGATCTATCCATATAAACGAAACAGCTGCTCGTATGATCTTAATGATATGTAATAAGCAAGTGAAGGGAAGAATTTCGTAAGTTTCTCTTATAGTGAGGCAACATCTGCTAGGAAAGGCACGTAAGGTATGTCTGGATTACATCAATAATGTATAACAATTATTCACTTCACAAGCCATATTCTCAATATGCAGTGAAACGGTGTGCTCTATCGGTAGCGTGCAAATCTGGATAAATAATAGAGCAATGTTTTAGTAGGCTAGCCTAAGAGCCTAAGATCTATAGGTGTATTTCTGTTGCATTGAATGAAGGATTAGGAAGTGGACATCTTGGAATTACAGGTGAATTTATACAAATAATCGTAGAGTGGGGGGGGGGGGCACGAGATGTGATTCTATAAGAGATCAATTGTTGGAATAAACTAATGTATGATATGCACGTGTGATTTATTGCGCGATTTAGTTAGTTAATACACATTTATTTTAGCTCGATTGCGAGACAAGGTCTTACAATATATATTAATCACTCTCGAGACCTCATTCCTGATGGAATCCATCGCCATGAGGGAGAGAGAAGAGGCAATGTGGACTTTAAATGCCTTGCCTAAGGGCACAATTCGTAACTGCTCCAGTGAGACTCGAACTCCGGGGATTTCGCCCCTGAGCGATGGTAGAAAGCAGTTGCATCCATCAATATATTATAAGTTGTGATATAAGCTTGGATATATTTAAGATTATTATATACTGGTGTTTAATTATTGCCTACACTAAAGTCATAGCGGTAGTTTGCAGTAGTTATTACGAACCAGGGAGATCATTGGGGGATGTGTTTGCACACTGGAGAACCGCTCGCTGGTGTGTGTGTGTCTTTTGTGTGTACGGTCGTTGTTGTTATGAGTGGGGGAATGCAGGGAAGACATGTGTGTTTGTATTCTAGTACTATATATATAACTGCTTCTACCAATTCAAATGGAAATATGCATACTTTAAAGTTTAATTTACAAATTATAAGGATTATCCTCTCACCCAATCAGAATCCTTCCAGGTGTTAGTACACGTGAGTAGATATAAGAAAGTATGAGATGGTGTTATTGCACTGAATAGAAGCATAGTTATGCTATAAAGCGTTGTATATACATGTTTACTATTTAGAAATGAGCACAATAGTATGAATGCATTGAAGTTACAAGTTAACCAAATCACAATTTGAAATTATGCAATAAACAACAGTAAACTGTTGTCCGATCTGGCGGCAACACACATACTGCCCGGCCCGCGGATCGAACCCGGGTTGTTTGGTGAGAAGCGAGCGGTAATCGGACATCCATCAGTTAAGATCATAGTAATCTGATATTAAATACTGCACTATTAGAGTTCCGTTGTCTTTCAAATTCAAAATCATTCCTGGACGGAAACGAATAAGTTACTATGTAACTTTCCCCCCAATTCTAACTGTGCTGTGTTATGTACCATTCCTGAATAAAATATTGTTTAATCTAAAATAATTCCTTTGAGACACTATTATTATTATTATTATTATTATATATATATATATATATATACTCCTAAGAGATGCATAGTAATTAAAGCTTAACGATGTAGTTGACGCTTAGTATTGCATAATCTAGATGCATACATGGTCTATCGATCAAGTAGCTTAATGTAGTTATCTACGATATATCCATAAATTGTCTATCAATCAAGCAACTTAATGTAGTTATCTACGATATATCCATAAATGGTCTATCGTTCAAGCAGCTTAATGTAGCTATCTACGATATATTCATACATGGCCTATCGTTCAAGCAGCTTAATGTAGCTATCTACGATATATTCATACAAGGCCTATCGTTCATGCAGCTTACTGTAGCTATCGACGATATATTCATACATGGCCTATCGTTCAAGCAGCTTACTGTAGCTATCGACGATATATTCATACATGGCCTATCGTTCAAGCAGCTTAATGTAGCTATCGACGATATATTCATACATGGTATATCAATCTAACAGCTTAATGTAGCTATCTAGGATATATTCATACATGGTATATCAATCAAGCAGCTTACTGTAGCTATCGACCATATATTCATACATGGCCTATCGTTCAAGCAGCTTACTGTAGCTACCTACGATATATTCATGCATGGCCTATCGTTCAAGCTGCTTACTGTAGCTATCTACGATATATTCATACGATATATCGTTCAAGCAGCTTAATGTAGCTATCTACGATATATTCATACATGGCCTATCGTTCAAGCAGCTTACTGTAGCTATCGACGATATATTCATACATGGCCTATCGTTCAAGCAGCTTAATGTAGCTATCGACGATATATTCATACATGGCCTATCGTTCAAGCAGCTTACTGTAGCTATCTACGATATATTCATACATGTCCTATCGTTCAAGCAGCTTAATGTAGCTATCTACGATATATTCATACATGGCCTATCAATCAAGCAGCTTACTGTAGCTATCGACGATATATTCATACATTGTATATCGTTCAAGCAGTTTACTGTAGCTATTGACGATATATTCATACATGTCCGATCGTTCAAGCAGCTTAATGTAGCTATCGACGATATATTCATACATGGTATATCAATCTAACAGCTTAATGTAGCTATCTACGATATATTCATACATGGCCTATCGTTCAAGCAGCTTAATGTAGCTATCTACGATATATTCATACAAGGCCTATCGTTCATGCAGCTTACTGTAGCTATCGACGATATATTCATACATGGCCTATCGTTCAAGCAGCTTACTGTAGCTATCGACGATATATTCATACATGGCCTATCGTTCAAGCAGCTTAATGTAGCTATCTACGATATATACATACATGGCCTATCGTTCAAGCAGTTTATTGTAGCTATCTACGATATATTCATACATGGCCTATCGTTCAAGCAGCTTAATGTAGCTATCTACGATATATTCATACATGGCCTATCGTTCAAGCAGCTTAATGTAGCTATCTACGATATATTCATACATGGCCTATCGTTCAAGCAGCTTAATGTAGCTATCTACGATATATTCATACATGGCCTATCGTTCAAGCAGCTTAATGTAGCTATCTACGATATATTCATACATGGCCTATCGTTCAAGCAGCTTAATGTAGCTATCGACGATATATTCATACATGTGGCTATCGTTCAAGCAGCTTACTGTAGCTATCGACGATATATTCATACATGTCCTATCGTTCAAGCAGCTTAATGTAGCTATCTACGATATATTCATACATGGCCTATCGTTCAAGCAGCTTAATGTAGCTATCTACGATATATTCATACATGGCCTATCGTTCAAGCAGCTTAATGTAGCTATCTACGATATATTCATACATGGCCTATCGTTCAAGCAGCTTAATGTAGCTATCTACGATATATTCATACATGGCCTATCGTTCAAGCAGCTTAATGTAGCTATCTACGATATATTCATACATGGCCTATCGTTCAAGCAGCTTAATGAAGCTATCGACGATATATTCATACATTGTATATCGTTCAAGCAGCTTACTGTAGCTATCGACGATATATTCATACATGTCCTATCGTTCAAGCAGCTTAATGTAGCTATCTACGATATATGCATACATGTCTTATCGTTCAAGCAGCTTAATGTAGCTATCTACGATATATTCATACATGGCCTATCGTTCAAGCAGCTTAATGTAGCTATCTACGATATATTCATACATGGCCTATCGTTCAAGCAGCTTAATGTAGCTATTGGCGATATATTCATACATGGCCTATCGTTCAAGCAGCTTACTGTAGCTATCGACGATATATTCATACAAGGCCTATCGTTCAAGCAGCTTAATGTAACTATCGACGATATATTCATACATGGTATATCAATCTAACAGCTTAATGTAGCTATCTACGATATATTCCTTCATGGCCTATCAATCAAGCAGCTTACTGTAGCTATCGACGATATATTCATACATGGCCTATCAATCAAGCAGCTTACTGTAGCTATCTACGATATATTCATACATGGCCTATCGTTCAAGCTGCTTACTATAGCTATCTACGAAATATTCATACATGGCCTATCGTTCATGCAGCTTAATGTAGCTATCTACGATATATCCATACATGGCCTATCGTTCAAGCAGCTTAATGTTGCTATCTACGATATATTCATACATGGCCTATCGTTCAAGCAGCTTAATGTAGCTATCTACGATATATTCATACATGGCCTATCAATCAAGCAGCTAACTGTAGCTATCTACGATATATGCATACATGTCCTATTGTTCAAGCAGCTTAATGTAGCTATCTACGATATATTCATACATGACCTATCGTTCATGCAGCTTACTGTAGCTATCTACGATATAATCATACATGGCCTATCGTTCAAGCAGCTTAATGTAGCTATCTACGATATAATCATACATGGCCTATCGTTCAAGCAGCTTAATGTAGCTATCTACGATATATTCATACATGGCCTATCGTTCAAGCAGCTTAATGTAGCTATCTACGATATATTCATACACGGCCTATCGTTCAAGCAGCTTAATGTAGCTATCTACGATATATTCATACATGGCCTATCGTTCAAGCAGCTTAATGTAGCTATCGACGATATATTCATACATTGTATATCGTTCAAGCAGCTTACTGTAGCTATCGACGATATATTCATACATGTCCTATCGTTCAAGCAGCTTAATGTAGCTATCTACGATATATGCATACAGGTCCTATCGTTCAAGCAGCTTAATGTAGCTATCTACGATATATTCATACATGGCCTATCGTTCAAGCAGCTTAATGTAGCTATCTACGATATATTCATACATGGTATATCAATCTAACAGCTTAATGTAGCTATCTACGATATAATCATTCATGGCCTATCAATCAAGCAGCTTACTGTAGCTATCGACGATATATTCATACATGGCCTATCAATCAAGCAGCTTACTGTAGCTATCTACGATATATTCATACATGGCCTATCGTTCATGCAGCTTACTGTAGCTATCTACGATATATTCATACATGGCCTATCGTTCAAGCAGCTTAATGTAGCTATCTACGATATATTCATACATGGCCTATCATTCAAGCAGCTTAATGTAGCTATCTACGATATATCCATACATGGCCTATCGTTCAAGCAGATTAATGTAGCTATCTACGATATATTCATACATGGCCTATCGTTCAAGCAGCTTAATGTAGCTATCTACGATATATTCATACATGGCCTATCGTTCAAGCAGCTTAATGTAGCTATCTACGATTTATGCATACATGTCCTATCGTTCAAGCAGCTTAATGTAGCTATCTACGATATATTCATACATGGCCTATCGTTCAAGCAGCTTAATGTAGCTATCTACGATATATTCATACATGGCCTATCGTTCAAGCAGCTTACTGTAGCTATCGACGATATATTCATACAAGGCCTATCGTTCAAGCAGCTTAATGTAACTATCGACGATATATTCATACATGGTATATCGATCTAACAGCTTAATGTAGCTATCTACGATATATTCATACATGGCCTATCAATCAAGCAGCTTACTGTAGCTATCTACGATATATTCATACATGGCCTATCGTTCATGCAGCTTACTGTAGCTATCTACGATATATTCATACATGGCCTATCGTTCAAGCAGCTTACTGTAGCTATCTACGATATATTTATACATGGTCATTCGTTCAAGCTGCTTACTGTAGCTATCTACGATATATCCATACATGGCCTATCGTTCAAGCAGCTTAATGTAGCTATCTACGATATATTCATACATGGCCTATCGTTCAAGCAGCTTAATGTAGCTATCTACGATATATCCATACATGGCCTATCGTTCAAGCAGCTTAATGTAGCTATCTACGATATATGCATACATGTCCTATCGTTCAAGCAGCTTAATGTAGCTATCTACGATATATTCATACATGGCCTATCGTTCAAGCAGCTTAATGTAGCTATCTACGATATATTCATACATGGCCTATCGTTCAAGCAGCTTACTGTAGCTATCGACGATATATTCATACAAGGCCTATCGTCCAAGCAGCTTAATGTAACTATCGACGATATATTCATACATGGTATATCAATCTAACAGCTTAATGTAGCTATCTACGATATATTCATACATGGCCTATCAATCAAGCAGCTTACTGTAGCTATCTACGATATATTCATACATGGCCTATCGTTCATGCAGCTTACTGTAGCTATCTACGATATATTCATACATGGCCTATCGTTCAAGCAGCTTACTGTAGCTATCTACGATATATTCATACATGGCCTATCGTTCAAGCAGCTTATGTAGCTATCTACGATATATTCATACATGGCCTATCGTTCAAGCAGCTTACTGTAGCTATCTACGATATATTCATACATGGCCTATCGTTCAAGCTGCTTACTGTAGCTATCTACGATATATTCATACATGGCCTATCGTTCAAGCAGCTTAATGTAACTATCGACGATATATTCATACATGGCCATGGCCTATCGTTCAAGCAGCTTACTGTAACTATCGACGATATATTCATACATGCCCATGGCCTATCGTTCAAACAGCTTACTGTAGCTATCGACGATGTATGCTATTGTGGCTACATACATACATTGGAAACCTGTAGAGTTTAGTTTATTTAATTTATTTTAATTCGATTACGCAGCAAGTTCTGAAACTTTAGTGTAATCGCTCTCGAGACTTCATTAGTGATGGAATTCATAGCCACGAGGGAAGAGGAAGCAGGTGTTTTTAAGTGTCTTGCATAATTGGAACCTCCAACATGGTTTTTTTGAGGGACTTGTGAACACAACGCCCCAGTTATGAGACGAGCACCTTATCCTTGCAACCATGGAGGCGTGTTTGCTCAAAATTCATGACTAATTATATAATTATGATCAATACATTAGCGTGCTCGCTTCTCACCAATGCAACCCGGGTTCGATCCTCGGACCGGGACGTATGTGAGGTGGTACGATGGTCGCCAGATCGGACAGGTGGGTTTTCTCCGGGTAGTCCGGTTTCCTCCCACACGAATGTCCACATAATTATACACTTTCATCCTCGCCAACTATAGTGATTAATGTAAGATGTTAGAACTTGCTTAGCGATCGTTGTAAAATAAATAAAGTTTAAAATTAATACATTATATTATGTTTGAAATGGTTCTTGTGGCTAAATATGACAGGATGGGTATACAATTCATGTATAACTAAAGCGTGTGTTTGCAGTATTCGCTAACTGTATATGGGCGTGAATATCTAATGGAATTCTATACAATATGTCTCTGTCTATGTCACTATCACGGAAGTCCAGGTGATTTGTTCATCTGTCCGCCTGACATTGACAGACACGTGTGTATGTGTCAGACACAAGCTGTAGAACTTGGTGTATCAAATTGTAAACCCTCTAAGGTTGATACAACCGAAGGTTCATATAACTGCAGTTTCTAAGGCCGGTGTACTAGAACGGAAGTGGCTTGTGTCCGATGTGTCTGGGGTCGAAACGTCTGAAGTCGTATTGTACAGGATGAAATTGTCAGATATACCCAAACAACAACCGCTCTTCCACCAATCCTCCATACATCCATACATCCAGGGGCGTAGCTAGCGATTTTGAATTTGTAGACCGGGAAGGGAAGAACCGTAACTAATGTTGCGAGAACTTAGTTTATACAAATTTATTTTAGCTCGATTGCGAAACAAGTTCTTATAACTTATATTAATCACTCTCGAGACCTCATTCCTGATGGAATCCATCGCCACGAGGGAGAGAGAAGAGGCAACGTGGAATTTAAATGCCTTGCGTAAGGGCACAATCGTAACGGCTCCATCGGGGCTCGAACTCCGGACCTTTCGCACCTGAAGCGAACGCGCATCCACTGAGCTATCACGACTTGCGAGAACTTGTGGCCCGACCAGTTTGTTTTTCTTTAATTTGTGATATATTTTTAAAACTAGATATAATGCTGCTAGAGGGGTCTGTGGGCATGATCAGCCAGGACATTTGTGAATCCTAGAACGTCAATGGTGCACCGTGACGCATTGTACTGTACGTCTTAGACGTTCTAATGTCAGTATTTTCATAGACCCTCAATCATACACCCCATTAGTTGTTATTGCATGTTCGGGGTTTTATATATATCATTTTCTGGCACAATCTGCAGGCGCCGGAACATCTAAAACCAGTTAATTGCCCATGGACTTGCATTATAAGATGTCAATCTATAATACAGACACACATATACCGTTGCTCTATTCCACACACTTAGATAGATTAATCGTATTTCTAAAGGGAAGTCTACAGACGGATTCATAGTCCAGTGGTTAACACGATGTACTGGGAATCCAGGGGTCGTAGGTTAGATCCCCCGTCTGACCCTAATAAAATGAACAGTTTTTCAGATGGGCCTTTAAACCGAGGTCTGGTGTCGGTGATTTACACCGTGCACGTAAGCGAACTAGAGGAGATTCTGGAATGGGTCTCTGTCTGTATTATTGCACTATCCTCCAGAAATCTAAAATGACTAATCTCTTCAGGAGGCGTCGCTCATATTGACAACCGGTAGCGACGATAAATAAACGTAAAACACACATAAAAGAAATTCATTTAAAACTACATACTTAGATAGTGTGCTATGTTCACGTTCGTTCGCTTGATTGACGTCACGCATGTGATAGTACCTGCAGAAGGTTATGTTATTTTCTATTATTGAATGAATGTTCAATTTGTAATCATGTGATTACTTGTACCGAAACGCCTTCCCAGTTACAGTACAAGGGATAACATCACTGTACGACATCGCTAGTTATTCTATTACTTACCTTGGCAGATAAAGTCCGATTTATCCCGGAATGTATATTGGTTCCTTTACTCGGAATCCTCTGTATTTACTGTTGTTCCCTAATCAGGTGTTGCGGGGCGATAAATGTGATTTTTGTTATAAAAATCAAGCTATTGAATGATATCATATTCTGACAGTAAAATATCCAGTGCATATTATGGATGGCAATGATTTAATAATTTAATAATAATAAGATAAGAAAGTGGATGGAAATTTATACCATATTGTGCAAAACAATAACGATAAAAACAGAGGAAACCAATTAAGAGTACCTATCTTCTTATATTCTTGTATTCAGGTGCCTCTCTACCACACAGCCTATACATTGGAAATGCTTCTAAATAGTGTGTGGATAATCATAAATTTTCTTAATTATCCCACTGACAGATTTAGGGTTGTTAATTGGGAAGCTTACATCTTGAATATGCGTCTACCTCGACCACCAACCTATCCGACGATGACATTGCTAACAAATTTACAACATATCTAAGACTTACAATAAATTGAAAATGTGAAGGCATACTTGGTATTGTAAATGCATGTGTTGGTCATTACTATCCTCCAAAAATCTAAAATGACTAATCACTATCTTCTGGCTGTCTTATTAGCGCAGTGGTTAGCGTGCTCGCTTCTCACCAATGCAACCCGAGCTGGATTCTCGGATCGGGAAGTATGTGAGATGGTACCGGTGGTCGCCAGATCGGACAGTTGGGTTTTCTCCGGGTACTCCGGTTTCCTCCCACACGAAAGCCCACATTTACGCTTTCATCCGAGCCAACGAAAGTGATTAATATAAGTTGTTAGAACTTGCTTCGAAATAGTTGTAAAATAAATAAAGTTTTTGACTAATCTCTTCAGGAGGCTTCGCTCATACGGGCATACAGGTAGCGACGATATATAAACGTAAAACACACACGCATGTGTTGGAGTAATCGCTCGCACAATTCCAGACATTGATAGTGTATACGTATGTTTTCTATTGTTCTACGTTATAATGGTTTCAACGTAATGCTCGTTGCATAATGCAAATTGGTTCTTGAAAACAGATGCGTGATTTACATAATTATGGATTGGTGTTTTGCTTGTGTACCACTACATTGTACACAATCGAAACACCTATAGCTGTACCGAATGTGTTCCCTAACCTACCTACTAAGCCGTACTAATTCTGAACGACACTGTTTCCATGGTGTTTTGCTGTTTTTACCCGTTTTGGTACTAAAACGCCGTGTTTTGCTTTAGCGTGTTTTACGTTTATTTATCGTCGCTACCGGTTGCCCATATGAGCGACGCCTCCTGAAGAGATTAGTCATTTTAGATTTTGGAGGATAGTGCATGATACAGACAGAGACCCATTCCAGAGTCTCCTCTGGTTCTTTTACGTTCACGGTGTAAAGCACCGACACGAGACCTCGGTTTAACGTCCCATCTGAAAGACTGTTAATTATTATTAAATATTAAGGTCAGACGGGGGATCGAACCTGCGATCCCTGGATTACCAGTCCAGCATGTTACCACTGGGCTACAGATCCGTCTGTAATTGCTTTAGCACGTAATCAATTGTCGATATATATACCATGTTCCGATTTAAAACACCGCCCATGTAGTGTTGTTTCAATCAAGTACGCCGTATATAGACATAGAAAATATATTCTCTAACAATATAACAACATGCTAAAAGACTTGTTTTATATGCCATACAGCTAAGAGTATTGTCAATGCAAAGCATGTGACGTGTATTGTTTTGTGAGTATGTTACTTTGACACACATTCTGTGCTGTGTTGAAAACATGTTACATATGCCAAACCAAAATACGTGACGTGTGTTGGTGTTTTAAAAGTGTAACAGAAAAATGTATTTTCGACGTGTGCAATCTGCGACATTCATCAGAATGAAATAGTAGCATGAGAACGGATGGCCAATAATAGCGTGAACGCGCACCCGGAACCGGAAATCACGAGAACGGGTGTCAATTAATAGCGTGAACGCGCGCACCCGGAAGCGGACATCCCAATGTAGCTCTTTAACAACTTGTACATACAGATTTGTAGCCACACTACATGAACGTATTGTTATACGATATATATACTACTACTTTGGCATCTTGTTCGTTTATATTGCTGATTGATTACAAATGGTCGTCATTAGGTCAGTAACCTTAGCACGAAATACCTGGTGAACAGCACAAATTGTCTATTTATTATTAGCTGACAGTTGAGAGATGAGCAGTATATAATTATAACCGAGTAGGAGCGAATTCTATTTATTTGAGTAAATTCAATCAGATACCTCAAGCATATAACCATTTTAGGCTGTCCGATTAGCGCAGTGGTTAGCACACTTGCTCCTCACCAATACAACCCGGGTACGATCCTCGGACCGGGAAGTATGTGAGATGATACGGTGGTCGCCAGATCGGACAGGTAGGATTTCTCCGGGTACTCCGGTTTCATCCCACACGAATGACCACATTTACGCTTTCATCGGCGCCAACGAGAGTGATTAATATAAGTTGTTAGAACTTGCTTCGCAAACCGTTGTAAAATAAATAAGGTTTTAGAAACCTAACCATTTCCCCATGATTTCTATTTTGCTCTAATGTCATTGTATCTCAAATTATTTCATTTAGCCGTCCATGCACCAAGCATAACCCATTACCTTTCTCTATGGGTCTTCGTGGCTGAGAGGTTAAGATCGTTAGCTTAATTTATACAAATTTATTTTAGCTCGATTGCGAAACAAGTTCTTTCAACTTATATTAATCACACTCGAGACTTCATTCCTGATGGAATCCATCGCCACGAGGGAGAGAGAAGAGGCAACGTGGAATTTAAATGCCTTGCCTAAGGCTCCAGCTTCAACACTGTATGTTCAAATTATGAACTGAATTATTTCAAGTGAGGAAGCTATCCGATTGACTTGCAGAAGATCCGTTGTTCTACCCAGTTACCAGTCCATGCCTGGACTATTGCTCTGAGGGCCGGCCTGGGGTTGTCCTCCAGCAATAATACATAACTGGAGAGTCGCCATATGACCTAAGCTGTTTGTGCGACATTAACCCCCAAACAAATCTTTCTTCAGGTGCACTCTTGCATATTTATTGCACATAATTATTCGATTATCAACAGAGATTGTCGTTGATTATCTTCTTTTCTGAAGCATCATTCTCTATCGTACACATCTATACCGTGTACCGGTAACTTAGTAAATATTGCTTGTTCAGAATAGCCTTGAACAGAGATAAGCTACAACGTTCAGTTTCGTTGTGTGTTTTAGGTTTATTTATCGTCGCTACCGGTTGCCCATATGAGCGACGCCTCCTGAAGAGATTAGTCATTTTAGATGTTGGAGGATAGTACAATGATACAGACAGAGACCCATTCCAGAATCTCCTCTGGTTCTTTTACGTGCACTGTGTAACGAACCGACACGAGACCTCGGTTTAACGTCCCATCTGAAAGACTGTTAATTTTATTAGGGTCAGACGAGGGATCGAACCTGCGATGCGATCCCTCGATTACAAGTCCTACGTGCTAACCACTGAATTACAGATTCGTCTGCTCCGTTTCGTTGAAGAAACGTTATTTGTTTTCTGAAATATTCGCAACCAGTGTGTCGTCTAATGTTGATATGCTATCATGAATCTGGTTCCGGTTCCGTTTTATGTGATCTATTTATAGTATATTAACGACGTTATGTGTGTTGTAAGAATATAACATTTACAGTTTCACGTAGCTCTAATCGTTTATGACGTAATACAGTGGCATCATTTTCGTACACTGTTTCTGACGAAATCTCTAACAGTGACGTCATTGCAACTGTGTTGTAGAGCATTCTTTATAGCATTTTGTTTCCGTCACAGAATGTGCTCGATTCAACTTTACACCACATGTACAGTCAAACTTGTATTAAGCAGCCAGCCAAGTGAATCACAGATAATGGCTCTTTAGCACGGATAGATGCTTAATAGAGGGAACATGTATAATAAAGTAACATATTAGGAATATTGAAACGGGCTGCTTAATACAGGTTGGCTGCTAAATGGAAGTGACCATTAATACATGTTTGGCTGTATATTCTATGCTAATTTCACATGCATTGGGACTGTCGAATTGTCTCTTAAAGTCATTGCTGTTCCAAGAGAAATGTACCTCGTACAAGACAGCATTGTCATATATAGGCCTACATGTATAACATCTATATATCTGTCTATATATAAAAGAAACTGTGCATACACTAGCCTTAGAGGTAAAACATATATCCATTTACTTTTAGAAACAGATTGGTATCAAAATGTGCGAAATATTGGGTAAATTAGTGCAATATTTGAAGGAATATTTTCTTCACTCATGATAGTAAAATCCATAATTCTAAAATTTGTAACGAAAAGGTAACGCTGAATTATAAATATGAACGTGCACAGTTGTTTTATGGTGTCAGTATATATATTTATAAATGACCTCTTTCCGCTTGCAAGTGTTTTTTTAGAGGAAAATGAATAGCTTCTACTGTAGCACATGTTATCACGGTATCGCAATAGTCGTCTATACAGTTTGATATATTACGTTTTACCCCGAGAGAGAAGTTTAAGCACCTCATTATACTAGTACAGTTCTGTAACTGGAACAAAACATCATCTCACTACATGTGCTGAATTATTGTTTTCTGATGTACTTTCCAATGCATGATAAGTGAAAGAATGCTCCATCTTACACCGTTTTGAAACAGTGAAAGATGGCATTTGCTCTGCCATCGGTTGCGTTTCGTATTCCTGCGCGGTTATATATACTTTTGTATTTTAGCTATTATCTGACTATCATGAACAGTTAATTATTAAGTAATATATTCTGATGAATTTGTTTTGTCTGTAGTTTATAATTTTGACAGCAAACAGAAACTAACTTGAAAATTATACCGGTACTATTTCTTATTACGGACGTTCACACTAATGTAAGTGGTTGTGTGGTTGTGCATTGTAGTGCACTGAGGCTCCCGAAAGGGCAGTAAAATGAATACAATTTGAAAACAAATATGATATCAGCCAAAATCAGTGGAAATCATAAAAGAAAAAGAAAATGTGTTATAGCGCCACGAGTGGAAATACATATTTCGGTGATCACGAGATGAAATCAAATCCTATCTTACACTAATAAAACCAACATATCCTCTATATCTTTAATCATACATAGTGTACGTAACTTCTTTACTTCGAAGAATAGCCTGATGACAAACTCTCAAGTTTCATTGCTGTCGTTCACGCTCGCTTCACACCAATGCAAGCCGGGTTCAATCCTCGGACTGGGAAATATGTGAGATGGTAAAGTGGTCGCCAGATCGGACATGTGGGTTTTCTCCGGATACTCCGGTTTCCTCCCACACGAATGACCACATTTACGCTTTCATCCGCGCCAACGAGAGTGATTAATATAAGTTGTTAAAACTTGCTTCGCAATCGTTGTAAAATAAATAAAGCATAAAAAAAGTTTCATTGCGTGAAGAAAATATATTAATAACAAATTTAATGGGGTTTCGCTTAATTTTGTGATGAAAATAAAGGGGATTTAATGAGCTTTCGGCACGCTTGCTGTTAGCTTTTCTGTGGCTTCAGTACCATAGGATGTTGTAATTGTTTAGTAATTGTGCGTCTCTATTTATATTCTAATGTTATTCAATACTTCAATTTGATTTATAATAATTCTGGAAACTAAGCAACGTAATGATAGCAATATTTGTTAATGATTATCAATGGTTATCTTACTCAAATAATAGCTATATATAAATAATTCGGTTAATTGTACTGCTAATATGTAGCTATATATAACTGATGCAATTAATAATTATTGAAAGTGAGATATTTATAAACTAAGGAGATTGTGTTTGATAAAAGCGGTGCCAACAGCTAATTTGGAATATATTAAAAAACACAATAATAAAGAATAGTATGTGTAGCATTACCATTCATGTTACCCTCATTATGTGGTGAATATTCTTGTGAATATTAATGCATTATTATTGATTCGCAGATATTTCCAATTCTGAGTAAATTCGCCGACAAGTACAGGGCGTTCACTAGACTTTGAAAGTCAAGAGTCAATGACCCTTGAGGTCAACATCTCAAGAGTCAAGCTGGATTTTTCAAGAGTCAAACTGGATTTTTCAAGAGTCAATATGCATGTTGGTACTTTCCGTACAGATAACTTTTTCCCGACCATATAATAACCTCTGGACCAATGTGTGTCTTGGGTGCAACCAGTAATTTTGCTATCATAATTAGAGAAAACATTGACTGGGTATACTTGGCGGCATTACAAACGCAACATATTAGAATTTTATTTTCTATGTACCTACTCTATATTGCAAATAGTTTTCTAGCGATACACTTTAACTGTGAATTATTACATGAAGCTGTGAGAAATGGATTAGTTTACGTGATTTTCTAGTGCATAGACTGGCTTAATGAAATATTAACAATTATATGCTTTGAAATTCGATGTTGATTATTAAATATTCTTATGTATATGGTTGCGTTTCTATTGCGTTTAAGTATATATGAGTGTGGAAGTCGTGATAACTCAGTGGATGCGCGTTCGCTTCAGGTGCGAAAGGTCAGGAGTTTGAGCTACACTGGAGCCGTTACGATTGTGCCCTTAGGCAAGGCATCTAAATTCCACGTTACCTCTTCTCCCTTCCTCGTGGCGATGGATGCCATCAGGAATGAGGTATCGAGAGTGATCAATATAAGTTGTAATACTAAAAAGGTAAACGGTTACGTATGTTATATCTGCAAAAAATCAAGCGGAATGCTAGCAAATCCGTACACATGTCTTATTATCAATACAAATGCATTGCCATTCTGTAAATAACGGCGCGTGACTGATTATGATCATGTTGTGAAAACAACGAGAATAGCATGTGTTGCGAATGTTAGAAGCATGTTCTAAATAGTCGCAACACCCCCATGGACGACTGCGAATGCTACGGACACTTCGCGATCACCATTCATAATGCCATGTATGTATGTATGTATGTTCCTTTAATGTCAAACCCCTCTCGGGGACTTAGACATGTTTTCCTGGGCATGCTTAGCCGACCTAAGCGATTAACCAGTACTAAGCAATGTGTGTGAGGTGCCTTGCTCAATGACACTACATACGTGGCCTGACCGAGTATCGAACCCGGGACCGTTCGATTCCAAATCCGACGCTCTACCACTGGGCCACGGATGCCATTGGGAACAACGTGAGAGCAGCATAACATGTGTTTAAGTTACTCATATTTTATTGAATTCATCATGATATAAAATACAATTTGTGCTGTACGTTTATTTATCGTCGCTACTGGTTGGCCACATGAGCGACGCCTCTTGAAGAGATTAGTCATTTTTGATTGTTGGAGGATAGTGCAACGATACAGACAGATACCTATTTCAGCCACGAGATCACGGACGCCACGAGACCACAAACGTCACGCGACAACGGACGCAACGTTTGACGATGAATATAATAACTAAATTGATAGCAGTAAAAGTTGGAATCGTGTTGATTATTCGTCTATACTAGTATGTTCTATATTAAATCAAGCATAAGTATAGCATTCTACTAGCATAATTATGTTGGTGTCTTACGCTTATATATCGTCGCTACCGGTTGCCCACATGAGGGACGCCTCCTGAAGAGATTAGTCATTTTAGATTGTTGGAGGATAGTGCAATGATACAGACAGAAAAGAAAAAAAAAGTTATTTTGTAAGCATTATATATCTTCCTTGTCTAGTAAATCTCCAAACGTTTCGTTCACCATTGTAGGTGCTTAATCATCACGATACGCAGTGAAACCATCTGCCTGTAAGAACAAATTCATATGATTAGTATTTGTGTTTATTGTCGCTACCGGTTGCCCATTTGAGCGACGTCTCCTGAAGACATCAGTCATTTTACCTTTTGGAGGATAGTGCAATGATACAGACAGAGACCCATTCCAGAGTCTCCTCTGGTTATTTTACGTGCACGGTGTACAGCACCGACACGAGACCTCGGTTTAACGTCCCATCGATGGAAGACTGTTAATTGTATTAGTGTTTCCACTGGACTACAGATCCGTTTGTATAATATACAACACACTGTTACAAAATACAGCATGCTAACACAAATGGTTTGGGCCACAAGTTTTAACAACATTAGAAAACGACCCGCACCAGGTGTTTGAACTGCGTACGAAGCAAATTTATTAATTATAAACAAATCAATAAAACTTTAATTACTATAGCAACTTGTTCTTATTAATGAAGTCAAAACTACATGAATAAAAAGTTTACACTGTTCTCATGGGGTGTGGGACTAACGTATACTAGAGGACATAGAAAACGCACACCTACATTATATACTAGAGGACATAGAAAACGCACACCTACATTATATACTAGAGGACATAGAAAACGCACACCTACATTATATACTAGAGGACATAGAAAACGCACACCTACATTATATACTAGAGGACATAGAAAACGCACACCTACATTATATACTAGAGGACATAGAAAACGCACACCTACATTATATACTAGAGGACATAGAAAACGCACACCTACATTATATACTAGAGGACATAGAAAACGCACACCTACATTATATACTAGAGGACATAGAAAACGCACACCTACATTATATACTAGAGGACATAGAAAACGCACACCTACATTATATACTAGAGGACATAGAAAACGCACACCTACATTATATACTAGAGGACATAGAAAACGCACACCTACATTATATACTAGAGGACATAGAAAACGCACACCTACATTATATACTAGAGGACATAGAAAACGCACACCTACATTATATACTAGAGGACATAGAAAACGCACACCTACATTATATACTAGAGGACATAGAAAACGCACACCTACATTATATACTAGAGGACATAGAAAACGCACACCTACATTATATACTAGAGGACATAGAAAACGCACACCTACATTATATACTAGAGGACATAGAAAACGCACACCTACATTATATGATTATTATTACATGAACACGAAATACGAAGGATTCCATCAAAGATATATCACAACTTTATTACAAAACACAAAGTGAACAACTAAAAATATTCCAAAATGTTAAAAAAAACTATGTATTTATATAGTTATTGCTTTTCCTACAAAAGCACACTTATCCAAAGTGTGCGCTTTCTATATCATGTTTCCTGAAAGCGACCGCCCAGGCAAATAATTAAGTAAGAGGGAATCTTGAGCACTGAATTGCCCCTAATTTCTAAGGGTCACCGCCTGGGTATACCCCTCAATCTGTATATACATGCAGTGTATGAATAGTTATGGAATCCATTGAAGATCATAACTTATTAACTAAACACCATTTACAGTAAACTGATCTACAACCCATACATGCATGCACTGACAGAGTATCAAACCTGGGACAACAATCAAATCTTCATTTCAAATCCGACTGTGACCACAGGGCCACGATACCACGGATGCCACGAAAACACGGACGCCACGAGATCACAAACGTCATGAGACCACGGACGCCACAAGACCACGGACGCCACGAGACCACAAACGCCACGAGACCACGGACGCCACGAGAACACGGACGCCACGAGATCACAAACGTCATGAGACCACGGAAGCCACGAGAGCACGGACGCCACGAGACAACAAACGTCACGAGACCATGGACGCAACGTTTGACAATGAATATAATAAATAAATTGATAGAAGTAGAAGTTGGAATTATGTTCCACATTAAATGAAACATAAGTATAGCATTCTACTAGCTTAATTATGTTGGTCTGATGTGCTTGATTAGTGTCACTTAAACATAGGCTGGCATCTTGTTCCATTATTATAATTGGAATGTA
>CM026387.1:24710335-24731630 GCA_014843695.1 Archivesica marissinica
TTACTCTTGCTATTAGTATCTTTCATTTGGTGTGTCCTCACATATGAACCCGTTAGTTGTCAATGTTGGTAACCATGGTGTTCCTAGATTATTCAGATAGTTGTTGTTTCATGCATTCTACCCTCATGATTAGTAGTACTATGATTAATAGATGTGTGCACAAGATGGCTAACGTCATATTCATATTGAAAAAGACGCAATTGAAAAATATGCAAGTGTTCCGTGTTTTATACTTGCAACCTGAATAAGACATGTTAAAAATATATATTCACATTCAAGTTTTTCGCTATTTTGATTTGCTAAGCGGATGGAACTGAATACAAACAGGTCGTGATAGTGCGCTCGCTCGCTTCAGGTCCTGAGTTCGAGCCCCGATGGAGCCGTTACGATTGTGCCCTTAGGCAAGGCATTTAAATTCCACATCGCCTCTTCTCTCTCCCTCGTAGCGATGGATTCCATCATGAATGAGGTCTCGAGAGTGATTAATATAAATTGTAAGACCTTGCTTCGCAATCGAGCTAAATACATTTGTAAAAATTGTAATAATTTGAAAACTATGAGTTATTTTTAGAACTTATTTAAATTATGATCACGTGACTAGAATGTCATTGGCTGCGGACAAAGCCGAAGGATTTTTGGCCACATTCAGGATAATATTTATCAGAAAAAGAATAGGACAATCAAAAGTAAATTTAAATTCGTCTCGAGTACATTTTAAATGTGTTTGATTGCATTTATTTACTGAGAATGGTGTGTGTTTTACGTTTATTTACCGTCGCTACCGTAATATGAGCGACGCCTCCCGAAGAGATTAGTCATCTTAGATCTTTGGAAGATAGTGGAATGATACAGACATAGACACATTCCAGAGTCTCCTCTGGTTCGTTTACGTGAACAATGTAAAGCACTGACACGAGACCTCGGTTTAAAGTCCCATCTGAAAATTGTATTACGGTCAGACAGGGGATCGAACATGTTTACTGAGAATGAACAAGACAATGACTAACATACCATGTGTGTATAGCAGGAACCAGCGATCTGTGCATAGCAGGAACCAGCGATGTGTGTATAATAGGTTACCAGCCATATGCGTTTAGAGACATGATCGAGATGGATGTGACGTTATGCAATACTTCTCAATATAAGTGAGAAAAACCATGCATTTCAATGTCGGGTGACATTGCATGCTTTTTGTGAGACTTGAAATTAGGTCGAGTGTGTCTTTGAAGACACAAGTGTCCAAGGTTTTCTCAGATCTCAAACTCAAATGATTTGATTGATTGAATCTGAGTGTTACGGAGTTTGAGATAGGAGAAAAGTTTTATAACGTCGGGGCTTGGTTGATTCTGAGGGTTACTGTCAGCTGAACCCACCAGACGATTGAGTCTGAGTTTTGAGATTGGAGAAAAGTTTTATAACCTCGAAGCCAGACTCGCGTAAATTGAGCTATGTGTGTAATAAAATAAGGCTACCCGACCACTCACGTGCACTAAGTTGGCTGTACTTGCTACATCATGGATTGTCATCATGGAGCTGTAAATGCTACTTATAAATATAATTTGCTCAGCATGCTCTTCCCATTATTGTAAAGACTCCTGTTGCGATGGCTCCACCCCCACCCCCTGATTGACCAATGTCCATGAACGGCCAGTGGAGCCTCCGTTGTGGAAAGGAAGCGGTATCCGCATTATAACCGAGAAGTTACAAGTTCGAGCCCCATTCAGAACCACGATGGAAGTGTTGTTAGATCCACACTGCCTCTCCTCTCTCCATATTGACGATGAATTCAATCAGGAATGAAGTCACGTGAACGATTAATATTATATTGTAAAATCTTGTTTCGCAATCGAGCTAGAATAAATAAATTTGTAGAGACCATTCGAACACCAATTTAATTTGCAGGAAACGCAAAAATAGTAGCTACATTTTCTTAGAGAAATGCTAGTTTGTGCGTAGCGAGCCTATTTCCAGGCATAGCATATCATATGCAATATATATATATATACCAGGCGCGGATCCAGGATATACGGATAAGTGGCCGACATCAATCACCGACGGTGCGAGCATTTTAGGGGGTGGTTATGGGGCATTCATCTCGTTAATATGTTGACACATAGACGTCAAATGGAGCACTCTGAAGACCGGTTAGAACCAACACATCGATTTCAAGGCAGACGTCGTATTTTAATAGTGTCACATAAACAGTTATATTGAAAGTATCTTAAAAACTTTAACTGCGGATATGTAATCCAGTGATAACACGCTGGACTTGTAATCCAGGGATCACAGATTCGATCCCGCGTCTGACCCTAATAAAATTAACAGTCTTTCAGATGGGACGTTAAACCGAGGTCTCGTGTCGGTGCTTTACACCGTGCACGTAAAAGAACAAGAGGAGACTCTGGAATGGGTCTCTGTCTGTATCATTGTACTATCCTCCAAAATCTACAATGACTAATCTCTTCAGGAGGCGTCGCTCATATGGGCAACCGGTAGCGACGATAAATAAACGTAAAACACACACACCGTTAACTGTTAGTATACACCATACCATATGTGTACATATATCACCGTTTAAGAGTACATATAATAGACGTTGGAGAGGGTCGTTGACTATAAATCGCTGGTCCCTCATCATTGCTGGTTTGAATCCCACTTGAATTATGTCTGGCTTGCGGACGGTCGGTGGTTCTACCCGCATTGGAAGCAGTGATGGGAAAGTGGTTTGAGATCAGTCAGTTTGATTCAGGTGCGAAAGGCCCGGACTTCGAGCCCCGATGGAGCCGTTACGAGTGTACCCTTAGACAAGGTATTTAAATTCCACGTTGCCTCTTCTCTCTCCCTCGTGGCGATGCATTCCATCATGAACGAGGTATCGAGAGTGATTAATATGAGTTGTAAGAACTTGTTTCGCAATCGAAGTAAAATAAATTTGTATACACTAAAATAAAATTTAGAAAACAAATTTCCTTATACAATAACTCGGTAAAGACACGTGCAACGTGCTCAAACATGCTAGAGAGTTTATACAAATTTATTTTAGCTCGATTGCGAAACAAGTTATTTCAACTTATATAAATCACTCTCGAGACCTCATTCCTGATGGAATCCATCGCCACGAGGGAGAGAGAAGAATACGTGGCAACGTGGAATTTAAATGCCTTGCCTAAGGGCACAATCGTAACCGGCTCCAGTGGGGCTCGAACTCTGGACCTTTCGCACCTGAAGCGAACGCGCATCCACTGCGCTATCACGACTTCCAGAAGGATCAATTGCTCAGTTTTAATGTTTACCTTAGATTTGAATTATGACTCATACATGACGTCAATATGGTAACCGGTACACAATCCGACGCAATATAAATACTGATATCATTACAACGAACTTTTCAACCAATTGTTCAACATATGTTCTTCATTGCAAAGTACCGCGTTCTCTATTGTTTATTGCGTGTACTCAGAAAATTCTAAAGTAGAGAATTCCTCGAAATTAGGCTAACTATGTAGGTGGGCACGATTGGTGCATACAAAACGTTTAAGCTTTATTTATTTATACAACGATTGCGAAGCAAGTTTTAACAACTTATATTAATCACTTTCGTTGGCGCGGGTGAAAGCGTAAATGTGGTCATTCGTGTGGGAGGAAACCGGAATACCCGGAGAATACCCACCTTCCCGATCTGGTGACCACCATCTCACATACTTCCCGGTCCGAGGATCGATTCCGGGTTGCATTGGTGAAAAGCGAGCAAGCTAACCACTTCGCTAATCGGATTGCTGTTTGATGCATATTACATATCTATAGAAGAAACACCTGTCCCAATTAACATTTCTAAATCTCTGGGTGAGAATATTACGTTGGTTATGTGAAACAGTTTCCTGGGAAACCCATCGAATCCCAATGCAGATGTCGAATTCTTGCAAGTGAGGAAATTATGCAGGTGACTTGTGGAAGGTACGTGGTTCTACCCGAATGATCGTCGGCGCTTGAAATACTGCGTGTAAGGGCATCCGGTGCACCTCGTGGAGATCGTGATAGCAGGTTCGCTTCAGGTGTGAAAGGCCCGGGATTCAAACATTGCTCTGGCCGTTAACGATTGTGCTCTTAAGCAAGGCCCATACGTTCCATGTTGCATTTTCTCTCTCTCTCCCTCATTGCGATGACTGCCATCAGACATAAGGTATTGAGAGAGAGAGTCAACTAATGTTGTAAGAACCTTGTTATACATGTTGTATAATCCCGGGGTCTTCCTCCACTAATTACAGACGGATCTGTAGCCCAGTGGTAAAACGCTGGACTAGTAATCCAGGGATCGCAGGTTCGATCCCCCGTCTGACCCTAATAAAATTAACAGTCTTTCAGATGGGACGTTAAACCGAGGTCTCGTGTCGGTGCTTTACACCGTGCACGTAAAAGAACCAGAGGAGACTCTGTAATGGTTCTCTGTCTGTATCATTGCACTATCCTCCAAAATCTAAAATGACTAATCTCTTCAGGAGGCGTCGCTCATATGGGCAACCGGTAGCGACGATAAATAAACACAGGCACGCACCTCGTTACGGTGAATAATAGTTACAGTATATCCACTCGACTTTGCTTACTATTAGTTGATTAGTCGCGGACTATAATTAGATTATGTCTATGAACATCCGCTATACGGACAGTTATTATGTTATATTTCGGGCTTTACGCCTGCATCAGCACCATTTCGGGCTATATCGCCGGCGGGCAGTTTACTTAACAACACCTTTCCTGGGCAGGCTCCAGCGGTTAACCAGTACTTGGGTGCACAAACCTCCGTAAGAAACTGCCAACTTTTTCATATAAATGAGACACAGCCTGAGCGGGGCTCGAACCCGTGACCATCAGCGATGATAGGTTACAGTGGTATACAAGTCAGCGACCTTAACCACTCGACCACGAAGGCGGACCTATAAGGACAGTACAGTGTATTGAATATGACCTTTCCATTCGAGTTATAGCATTCACCAGATTCTTCCTAAAGCAGACATTGAAACGCTCAAAGAAAGGTAAGGTAAACAAGTGCGGACGATGCGTTCCGGTTGTAAACCAATCGACTCGGAAAGTCCTACTTTCGGTTTCGAGTTTGTTTTATCGCAAAAAAACACTGTTTACCAAATGAACACAAGCATACAAAGTATAATGTTAGAATGTGTAGCAGCAACTATCTTTTATTTCATACGATGTAATGCTACTTTAAAGAAAGGTACGGTAAAGTATATTATTATTAAAGCGACATTACATCACAAACACCGCCAACATGCCTTTTTACGAATAAACAGCATTGCTACTACAAATTCTTCCGAAATAATTCGAACACTAACTTTCGATACATAATCAGTGACTTTGTGGTCTGCAAATTCTCAAAAGTGAAAGTAGGATTTCATATAACGGTCAGCTACGCTCCTGAATTGAGGGTTGTTTACTATTGGAGTATATGTCAAGCGCGTGCTATTGCCGCTTAGAGATATTTTAAATCGTATTAGTCTAAAAATAAATACAAATGGTAATAAAAAGATATAACAGTATATATGTATCATAAATCGTGTTATTCAGTATGCACACATTGAATTACGCAGGGATGTTGACTCTATTTACATTAGTTTGTTATGTCAACAAACGTCGTATATGATGTTTGTTCATTAGTTGAAATACTCAGAATTTGAGACAATTATTCGGACACAATAATACCATATAATTATATTAGTAGAATACATTCTGTAGAAATGTGCGTTTTCATCGATGTAGTGTCGCTTTAAATAAAAATAGTAATAGTCATGACCTACTTATACACGAAGAGACTACCCGTGCATCTCCAGTGTTGCAGACAGCTTGTTCTATTGATTGCTACGCTAAAGGATATTAGTGTACGTTCCTTTTCCGGAAGCTTTGGTGTTTTGCATCAATAATTTTCTCGTTTCTATAGCGATAATGTCTAGTTTTTGAAATGGCAGACATGCTGTATATCAAAAATATAGAACGATCAGGAAACTATAAAACTGATTAGTAGAGATGCATTACATAGATCTCCATGTTTTGAATTGTTTTCCATAAAAGGTACTTAGCATTCGTTGGCTACCGGCCCCGGTACTTAGCATTCGTTGGCTACCGGCCCCGGTACTTAGCAGCATTCGTTGGCTACCGGCCCCGGTACTTAGCAGCATTCGTTGGCTACCGGCCCCGGTACTTAGCATTCATTGGCTACCGGCCCCGGTACTTAGCATGGTACTTAGCATTCGTTGGCTACCGGCCCAAATCACAACATAATATGCCACTGAAAATGTAGCATACTCTATCATTCAATATTATTACCAATGATTTCATAGCACGGTATTGTATCATTACTGGACACATATCGGTATATAGAGTGTGGCTATAGAAAACGCTATAACGCAAGTGGCTCGAACTGTTACTGGTATCTGAGTGCTGGAATGAACGAGTCAGTCAGCGCTATAATGGTGGGCAGTATTAGTTTATACAAATTTATTTTAACTCGATTGCCAAACAAGTTCTTATAACTTATATTAATCACTCTCGAGACCTCATTCCTGATGGAATCCATCGCCACGAGGGAGAGAGAAGATGCATGTGGAATTTAAATGCCTTGCCTAAGGGCACGATCGTAACGGCTCCAGCGGGACTCGAACTCCTGGGCAGTTCGCACAAGAAGCGAACGCGCTACAACTGAGCTATCACGACTTCCACTAGGTATTCTCCACCATAACAGACTAACATTGTACGATATTACACCAGAGTGTGTCATGTACACATATCAAAGGGAGTGAGAAACGCCATAATTGTACTAATTAAGAATGGAAAATTCCATATACCCATAAAGAAATGACAATTTCATATATTCTAATAAAGAATGGACTGTATTTCATATACAGCCTACATCCGTTATGTCAAAGTCGGCTATGTCGAATTATACGGTTATCTCGAAGTCGGATCAAAGTCCCGTTTCAGACATTATTATTTTACATATAACTGGCTCCGTTTATATCGAATTTCGTTAAGTTAAACTACGTTTATGTCGAAGTATTGTGTTCGGTCCGACGGAATTCGATATAACGAATGCAGACTGCACTAAAAACAGAACAATTTCATATTCTAAGATAATTAGCCTGGGAACAGGCGTAGATATATTTTGCCTGGTCAGTCAAATGAATATATTTTAACACCGAGACTATTAATTGGGCTGTATTGAGTTTCTGATCATGTCACTTTGCCAGAAGTTAAAAAGTGAAAAATCGATAGACTGGAACCCAGGCTATAAGAGAATCAGTGACACGTTCATAGACACTACAGACGGATCTGTAGTCCAGTGATAACACGCTGGACTGGTAATCCAGGGATCGCAGGTTCGATCCCCCGTCTGACCCTAATAAAATTAACAGTCTTTCAGATGGGACGTTAAACCTAGGTCTCGTGTCGGTGCTTTACACCGTGCACGTAAGAGAACCAGAGGAGACTCTGGAATGGGTCTCTGTCTGTATCATTGCACTATCCTCCAACAATCTAAAATGACTAATCTCTTCAGGAGGCGTCCTCATATGGGCAACCGGTAGCGACGATAAATAAACGTAAAAAAGCGCATGCACAATGTACTAAGGTAAAGGATAATTTACTGACTGGAAAGGGAATAAACACGTAGCAGTTTGTTTGCTTAGTCTTTTAACCCATTCAACACCAAGTAACTCACATGGACTGGTCCAGGATATTCATAAACCAATAAATGAATCAGAAAATCACATTTGGACAAGTTCATTTATCAAAATGGGTAATTATGTCTAAAAATAGTCATATCACTGGCAAAAAGTGCAGATCCTGATGAGACGGCTCGTCATCTGGATCTACACATTTTGTAAGCCTAAAATCACTTCAACAGCTTATGTCATATGTTCACTTTTCAGCTAGTATTGGTGGAGGAAGAACCCGGATGAGTATTTAAAGGCTTTCTGCACGGACGGATACCCGGGTTGAACCACCGACCGTCCGCAAGTCAGCTGAATAGCTTCCTCACTTGCAATAATTCGACGTCCACACTGGGAATGCAACCTACAGCGATGAGGGGTAGATGAGTTGTAGTAAAACGTTCCTAAGACATAAACATGTTCTGTAACAGCATGACTTTTAACTAATGTGTTTGTAACATGCATTGCGCAACCTATACAGACATTAACCCATTCAATACCAAGTAACTGACCTGGACTGGTGCATGATATTTTTAGACCAATACATTAATAACAAAATTACCTTTGGGCCAGTTCATTTATCAAAATGGGTAATTTTTATTCAAAAATAGTAACAATTATTACTGGCAAAAAGTGCAGATCCTGATGACCCTCATCTGGATCTACACTTTTTGTAAGTCTATTTACAGGCCTGTAGTCTTGATATGATTAAACATGCACCTATATTGTTTTCTGTGTCTGTTTCTGGAACAAATAAAGCATGCACTGCTTATACGGGGATTATTCACAGCAAGGTACCTTAGATGCAGTAATATCCTTCGCAGATTCTTAACATAGATTGCAGATAGAGCAACATTACAGAAACCGCCTCTGCCAACATGTATCTATCTGTCTGTGTTTTACGTTTATGTATCGTCGATAACGGTTGACAACAGGAGTGATGCCTCGTGAAGTGAGTTTTAGATGTTTGGAGAATAGTGCAGTGATACAGACAAAGACCCATTCCTGTGTGTGTGTTTTACGTTTATTTATCGTCGCTACCGGTTGCCCATATGAGCGACGCCTCCTGAAGAGATTAGTTATTTTAGATTTTGGAGGATAGTGCATGATACAGACAGAGACCCATTCCAGAATCTCCTCTGGTTCTTTTACGTGCACAGTGTAAAGCATCGACACGAGACCTCGGTTTAACGTCCCATCTGAAAGACTGTTAATTTTATTAGGGTCAGACTGGGGATCGAACCTGCGATCCCTGGATTACCAGTCCAGCGTGTTACCACTGGACTACAAATCCGTCTGTGACCCATTCCTGAATCTCCTCTGGAGGCGGCGCTCATATGGGCAACCGGTAGCGACGATAAATAAACGTAAAACACACACACGAGAATTCAGTCTGGCCCGCATTGTGCTTGACATTTGAACTACGTGTTTCAATATGGATGGGTTTCCACATGCAAAGATTGGTGATTGGTATATATTCTGACCCTAATGAAATTAACAGTCTTTCAGATGGGACATTAAACCGAGGTCTCGTGTCGGTGCATCACACCGTGCACGTAAAAGAACCAGCTACTCTGGAATGGATCTCTGTCTGTATCATTGCATTATCTTCCAAACAAAATCTAAAATAACTAATCTCTTCAGGAGGCGTCGCTCATATGGGCAACCGGTAGCGACGATAAATAAACGTAAAACACACACACATACTGTCAGTGACACATACCGTACTATGATTTGTTAATAAAGTACTAATATTAAGAAAAACATGACTTCTTTGACTCTAACATTCTTAACATTAAATGATTTGAATGACTTTCCCAATTACGTAATACGTGCACACGTTGCGGTGATATATTTAAACCTGACGCAATTACGTAATACGTGCACACGTTGCGGTGATATATTTAAACCTGACGCAATTACGTAATACGTGCACACGTTGCGGTGATATTATTTAAACATGACGCAATTACGTAATACGTGCACACGTTGCGGTGATATTATTTAAACCTGACGCAATTACGTAATACGTGCACAAGTTGCGGTGATATATTTAACTCTGACGCAATTACGTAATACGTGCACAAGTTGCGGTGATATATTTAAACCTGGCATGGCAGTATTACGTTTTACTGATATAACAAGCATTTTTATACCAGGTTAATGTGTAAAAACGGAGCATAATCATATATTTAAAAATATATAAGAATTAAATTTTCCTTTTTACATAAGCGATTGGAACTTTTTTACATAAGCGATTGGAACTAACTGATTAAAAGTTTCGTATTATATACTCACACGAAAAAGAAAGTGTGCACTTGGTTAGAGGGAACATTTTATACTTATATATAGAAGCAAAATATAGGCAGATTTGGTATCAAAATGTGCAAAAATATATTGGCTACACGATGTTTTACTTTTAATTGAAATTTGATAATTATCAGAACTTTGTATTACGTGTAAATATAAGTATATCATTTTCCCTCTAACCAAGTGCACACTTTCTTTTTCATGTGAGTATAGTATGTATGTATAATGACTTGCCAGTAGTATTTTTATGCCGTTTTGTTTAATCACTTTCATATAAAATTAAAAAAAGAAGCTAACATAGTTCTAAGCAGCCATTCACATTTTCAGCAACAATGTGGACGCTTGCCATATATTTAGAAGTATTCTAAACGACCCTAACAACCAGGGCGACTATGGACACCAGGCGGAGTCGATCATGCTCTCTGCTCTAGGTCACTATATTGAGTGTCCGCTTGCTTTGGGAACAATACTGCTGAACGACGCGGTGGTCAAACTTGGCGCGATACACGATATGTGGCACTTATTGACTGATGTAAGTGTCACACACCAATGTTTGTCTGTGTTGGGATTTAATGTTTGTCTGTTTTGGGGGGTTAATGTCTGTCTGTTTTGGGGGGTTAATGTCTGTCTGTTTTGGGGGGTTAATGTCTGTCTGTTTTGGGGGGTTAATGTCTGTCTGTTTTAGGGGCTTAATGTATGTCTGTTTTGGGGGGTTAATGTCTGTCTGTTTTGGGGGGTTAATGTCTGTCTGTTTTGGGGGGGGGGGTTAAAAGTCGCACCAACAGCTTAGGCCATATAACGACTCTCCATGTGTTATTGGTGTGCCCCTCTGAGCAGTATTCCAGGCACGGACGGGTACCAAGCTAGAACACCAGACGTTACGCAAGCCAGCTGGATGTGCCCTCTGAGCAGTATTCCAGGCACGGACGGGTACCAAGCTAGAACACCAGACGTTACGCAAGCCAGCTGGATGTGCCCTCTGAGCAGTATTCCAGGCACGGACGGGTACCAACCTAGAACACCAGACGTTACGCAAGCCAGCTGGATGTGCCCTCTGAGCAGTATTCCAGCCACGGACGGGTACCAAGCTAGAACACCAGACGTTAGGCAAGCCAGCTGGATGTGCCCTCTGAGCAGTATTCCAGCCACGGACGGGTACCAAGCTAGAACACCAGACGTTACGCAAGCCAGCTAGATAGTTTCCTCACTTGAACAAAGAAAGCACCACCATACAGCGGTGAGGGACGACCGTAACCACCCAGCTACGGAGACCCAAAGAAAGCACCACCATACAGCGGTGAGGGACGACCGTAACCACCCAGCCACGGAGACTCAAAGAAAGCACCACCATACAGAGGTGAGGGACGACCGTAACAACCCAGCCACGGAGACCCAAAGAAAGCACCACCATACAGCGGTGAGGGACGACCGTAACAACCCAGCCACGGAGACCCAAAGAAAGCACCACCATACAGCGGTGAGGGACGACCGTAACCACCCAGCCACGGAGACCCAAAGAAAGCACCACCATACAGCGGTGAGGGACGACCGTAACCACCCAGCCACGGAGACCCAAAGAAAGCACCACCATACAGCGGTGAGGGACGACCGTAACCACCCAGCCACGGAGACCCAAAGAAAGCACCACCATACAGCGGTGAGGGACGACCGTAACCACCCAGCCACGGAGACCCAAAGAAAGCACCACCATACAGCGGTGAGGGACGACCGTAACCACCCAGCCACGGAGACCCAAAGAAAGCACCACCATACAGCGGTGAGGGACGACCGTAACAACCCAGCCACGGAGATTTTACAAACATATAACATTAGCAATACAGCTATTTACCAACATACAATAAATAAATAATAATGGTGATAACAATGCCCCATACAAGAGGACATAGAAAACGCACACATCGGATAAGTGTGTTTTACATGAAAAACAATAAATATATAAATACATACATGTAGTTTTAAACATTTTAGAATATTTTTAGTTGTTCAGTTTGTGTTTTGTTATAAAGATATGACATATCTTTGATGGAATCCTTCGTATTTCGGTTTCACGTACTACTAATCATATAATGTAGGTGTGCGTTTTCTATGTCCTCATGTATATAATGTAGGTGTGCGTTTTCTATGTCCTCTAGTATATAATATAGGTGTACGTGTTCTATGTCCTCATGTATATAATGTAGGTGTGCTTTTTCTATGTCCTCTAGTATATTATGTAGGTGTGCATTTTCTATGTCCTCATGTATATAATGTAGGTGTGCGTTTTCTATGTCCTCTAGGATATAATGTAGGTGTGCGTTTTCTATGTCCTCATGTATATAATGTAGGTGTGCGTTTTCTATGTCCTCTAGTATATTATGTAGGTGTGTGTTTTCTATGTCCGATTCTATGTCTACGTTCGATTCGAATGGCTCGTATGATAAACGCATGCATTTCAGGGAGACTACACGATAAAGGTGAAGGCAAAGGAGACAGCAGACGGACCATACTCTATCGGCTGTATAGCAATCAATGTGACTCTAGGGCGAGATTCCGGTTCGCCAGTCGTGGGTTGAATCTATACAGAACGCGCTTAACTGTAACCATAACATTCAGAAATAAATTACAAGACATTTAATGTTTATGGTCAATGCTTAATCACGGCGGTGCATCCAGACACGTGTTGCCCAAACCAGGAACGTGGTCAATGCTTAATCCCGGCGGTGCCTCCAGACACGTGTTGTCCAAACCAGGAAAGTGGTCAATGCTTAATCCCGGCGGTGCCTCCAGCTGCTTAATCCCGGCGGTGCCTGTAGACACGTGTTGCCCAAACCATGAAAGTGGTCAATGCTTAATCCCGGCGGTGCCTCCAGCTGCTTAATCCCGGCGGTGCCTCCAGACACGTGTTGCCCAAACCAGGAAAGTGATCAATGCTTAATCCCGGCGCTGCCTCCAGACACGTGTTGCCTAACCCAGGAAAGAATTACCCTAAGCTTGTAGCATTCAGTTCTAGCCACATGCCACGATATAAATGTATGTTTCTGTACATTTCGCAATGTATATTACGTATCCTGATAAATAAATACATGTGTGTTTAAACCAACACATTTACTTCTAGATTGTATACTCAGTGTGCAATGTGAGATTGTACGGTGGTCGCCAGATCGGATAGGTGGGCTATCTCCGGGCACTCCGGTCCCCCCCCACACATACGAATGACCACATATACGCTTTCATCCAAGCCAACGAGAGTGATTAATATAAGTTGTTAGAACTTGCTTCGATTGTAAAATAAATAAAATTTAAACTTGTTTTAAGTATAAATATAGCATTATGGTTGTATCATTTTGTTCATATATTTATCATGTTTATATTTATAATTATATTGTATATACAACTAGCAATACAATATAATCAAACCTCCAGACATATAGTAGCCGTAGTAAATGTTGGAGGATAGTGCACGATACGGAAGACGCTCCAATTCCAGAAGCATCCCTCGTTCTGTAAATACTCGATGATTAGCACCGATAAGTTCCATGGTCCATGTCTACGGACCCCTAGATTGCCTCGGTTGAAATTTTCCTCTTGCTACGGTACTGAAGATGGCTGCACAATAGAGGTTAATTGTTGAACACATTGTCACATTGGGTGTGTTGTAGCTGGGTGCTTAAAATAGTGAGTAAATAGCATGATCGAATGGCGTAATAGACAGAGGGTTTGTTTAAAACCATTATGCTAATCTCTAATGAGGTGAAAAATGTACATAATTGTTCATACACATTTATTTTAGCTCGATTGCGAAACAAGTTCTTTCAACTTATATTAATCACTCTCGAGACCTCATTCTTGATGGAATCCATCGCCATGAAGGAGAGAGAAGATGCAATGTGGAATTTAAATGCCTTGCCTAAGGGCACACTCGTAACGGCTCCAGCGGGGCTCGAACTTCGGACCTTTCGCACCTGAAGGGAACACACTACCACTGCGCTATCAAGACTTCCACTTTATTATGTGCATAGTACAAGATAGAACATTGAGTAGGAACATTCCACACACACAATATACAATTTAACATATAAACAGAGACCATACTGTATTTCATCCCCCCTCAAACAGTTTGTTTTATAAATCATGTCCTAAAATATTACATTTCTTTTGACATTAATGAAGATAATTTAGTGAAATACTATTGCCAATATGCTAGTAATTCATTGTTTTCACAACTACATGTATTGCATAACTTTGCATGTATTCATTGTACTACAGCCATCACATATTTTCTTATATGTACACACGTGTAATAAAACCTGGAAGGATTCTGATTGGTTTCTTTGAAACATTTGACATATGTAATTTGCAACTTTACCTTGAAGTTTATGGTTCCTTTGTTTGAAAAATCAATAAAATGTTAAATATTTACTAGCGACATCCGGTTAGTATAATGATCTAACGTATTGTATCGATTATTTGCTTGGAGACGTTTAATTACCGGGGACTATTTACTACAGCGTACGGATGCACCTTACTGATTCCCTTGAGATGTAATACGGCTCAAAGTTTACAGGCAAACAGAAGTTTCTTTTTCAAGTTTATGGTTACTATGGTAATGTGATCTTACATGAGTGGTGATTTCATACCATATTTTATGAAACTCTTTTTGGAATTTTGCTATTAAGCATGAACTCACCACTCATGTAAAATTCTACTTATGCTGACCATGTGTGCAATACATTAAAGCGTGCGCAATACATTAACGCATGCGCGCTGTGCGTGTTTACATTTCGTGTGTTGATAAACAAATTCGCGTATACGACGGTTTAAATTTATTGGAATTTTATCGTTTCTGAGCGACTATTTCGATTTTTGTAAACACACACACACATTAGTATTTATATTTTACCCAAAACATCCTTTATTACGATGTAATGCTGCTTTAAGCTGAAACAAATACATGTAGCTGAAAGCTGTTGTTTAAAAGACTAGTCAGTTTCATAATTGATCAAGACAAGTTGATGTTTGGCTTAAAGGCGTAAATTACAGTTGAAAATGCATATATATATACATAAGTATTAAACATCTGTTCGGTATTCGGAAATCCGGTTTACAGAGGGGGGGTTGTTTTTACAGTAAACACAAAATGGCGACATTCGGAACCAAGACATGTGTTCGGTATGGATGGACAAAATGGCGACATTCGGAACCAAATATGTGTTCGGTATGGATGGACAAAATGGCGACATTCGGAACCAAGATATGTGTTCGGTATGGATGGACAAAATGGCGACATTCGGAACCAAGATATGTGTTCGGTATGGATGGACAAAATGGCTTGTGTTGTTGTGGTGGGACATTCGGAACCAAGATATGTGTTCGGTATGGATGGACAAAATGGCGACATTCGGAACCAAGATATGTGTTCGGTATGGATGGACAAAATGGCGACATTCGGAACCAAGATATGTGATCGGTATGGATGGACAAAATGGCGACATTCGGAACCAAGATATGTGTTCGGTATGGATGGACAAAATGGCGACATTCGGAACCAAGAATGTGTTCGGTATGGATGGACAAAATGGCGACATTCGGAACCAAGAATGTGTTCGGTATGGATGGACAAAATGGCGACATTCGGAACCAAGAATGTCGGTAGGATGGAAAATGGCGACATTCGGAACAAGATATGTGTCGGTATGGATGGACAAAATGGCGACATTCGAACCAAGATATGTCGTATGGATGGACAATGCGACATTCGGAACAAGATATGTGTGGTATGGATGGACAAATGGCGACATTCGGAACCAGTATGTGTCGGTATGGATGGACAAAATGGGACATTCGGAACCAAGATATGTGTTCGGTATGGATGGACAAATGGCGACATTCGGAACCAAGATATGTGTTCGGTATGGATGGACAAATGGCACATTCGGAACCAAGATATGTGTTCGGTATGGATGGACAAATGGCACATTCGGAACCAAGATATGGTTCGGTATGGATGGACAGGGTTGGTTGTGTTGTTGTGTGGGTTGGGGTGTTGGTTGGTGGGTTGGTGTGTTGGTGGTGGTGGGTTGGTTGGTTGGTTGGTGGTGGTTGTTTGTTGTTGGTGGTGTGGGTTGTGTTTTGGTGGAATGGGACATTCGGACCAAGATATGTGTTCGGTATGGATGGACAAAATGGCGACATTCGGAACCAAGATATGTGTTCGGTATGGATGGACAAAATGGCGACATTCGGAACCAAGATATGTGTTCGGTATGGATGGACAAAATGGCAACATTCGGAACCAAGATATGTGTTCGGTATGGATGGACAAAATGGCGACATTCGGAACCAAGACATGTGTTCGGTATGGATGGACACAATTGCAGTTTATAAAGGTTTCAGTATTAGTTTATACAAATTTATTTTAGCTCGATTGCGAAACAAGTTCTTGCAACTTATATTAATCACGCTCGTGACCTCGTGGTATACTTCGTCACGAGGGAGAGAGAAGAGGCTACCACTGCGCAATCACGACCGCCAGTATTGAGGACCAATACTAATATAAACAGACACCCGGGCAGAACCACCAACCTTCTGCAAGCCAGCTTGATAGCTTCGTCACTTGATAGAATTTTAGAATTTGACAACCGCAGTGGGATTCAAACCTACAGCAGTGAGCAGGGGGGGGGCAGGATTTGAAGTCAACGACTGAGTACATGTACAGTTACTGTGGCTATAGACCATAGCTCAACTGAGATTCTTTTAATTACTTTTAATGTAAAATGGACTATAGGCACAACAAGCTCTACTAAATGTATTTAGTTATTTAATACACAAAACTAACACAAAGCAAAATAACAAATATATTAATACTAATTTGATGCTTCCATACAATATATGCAGTCACGTGTAGACCTTTCCATCTGAAACTGGAGCATACATTTAATCCATTATTATATTCAAATCGATACTAAAGTCCATTCTTAAAAACACTGTGTGGTCTCCCTTTCACCATAAAGTGGCATTTACATATTTCGCTCAAGGTAGATAGGGTGTGTATTTAAAGCGACACTTACTACATTAGTGAAAACGCAAATTTCTACAGAATGTATTTTCCTATTATATGGTATCATTTTAACTAATAACTTTTAAAATAAATTTTAACTAATAAGCAAACGTCGCATACGTTGTTGACATAACACAATAATGTAAATAGGGTCGATATTCATGCGTAATACAATGAGTGTATCCTGAATAACATGATTTATGGTACAGATTTACCGTTATATCTCACATTTGTGCCTATGCATATTTATTTAAAGACTAGTCTTAGTTACATTATCTTTAAACGACATTATCTCGCGCTTAGTATTGACTCTTAGATGACAACCACACGTCAATTCAGGATGATCGTTATATGAAATCCTACTTTCAATTTTGAAAGTTTGTAGATCACAAAAACACTGTTTATTAATTCAATGTTAGTGTTCGAATGTATTCGGACGAATTTGTAGTAGCAACGCATTTAAACGTGAACAAATGCATCTTAGTTGCTTTTTGCGATGTAATGTCGCTTTAAAGTATTGTGCAAAAACAGATTTTTATTCATTTTATTCTGACCATTTAAAATATGTATAGTCACACTTGTCTTAACGGTGAGCCGAGGGAGTGATGAAAATTGGTTGCTTAGCATAGGTGGCTGCTTAATAGAAAATGTTGAACTAATTGCCACACTGGAAATCTGGATACTGACTGTTTATGTTTAATACAAAATTGGCTGCTTAATAGAGGTGGCTGCTAACACAGGTTTGACTCTATTTGCTAAAACAATACACAAGTTCACATGCATATTTAAACATCAGGATCTGCACTTTTTGCCAGAAATATTACTATTTTTAGACAAAATTAATAAACACATTCAACGCTACATACCTCTAAATAGGTTTACAAAAAGTGTAGATCCAGATGAGCTGGTGGGACAGGGGGGAGGGTTTAGTGGCCTGGGAATTGTATTATACTTAATAGGACAAACGTTTTGTTTTCTTATTATCAGCAATTGATAGTGGCTGTGCTATATATAGTAATATATACACGTGTATTGGTAGTGACTGTGCTATATATAGTAATATATACATGTGTATTGGTAGTGGCTGTGCTATATATATAAATATATACATGTGTATTGGTAGTGGCTGTGCTATATATAGTAATATATACATGTGTATTGGTAGTGGCTGTGCTATATATAGCACTATATACATGTGTATTGGTAGTGGCTGTGCTATATATAGAACTATATACATGTGTATTGGTAGTGGCTGTGCTATATATAGTAATATATACATGTGTATTGGTAGTGGCTGTGCTATATATAGAACTATATACATGTGTATTGGTAGTGGCTGTGCTATATATAGTAATATATACATGTGTATTGGTAGTGGCTGTGCTATATATATAACTATATACATGTGTATTGGTAGTGGCTGTACTATATATAGCACTATATACATGTGTATTGGTAGTGGCTGTGCTATATATATATACTATATACATGTGTATTGGTAGTGGCTGTGCTATATATAGTAATATATACATGTGTATTGGTAGTGGCTGTGCTATATATAGTAATATATACATGTGTATTGGTAGTGGCTGTGCTATATATAGTAATATATACATGTGTATTGGTAGTGGCTGTGCTATATATATAACTATATACATGTGTATTGGTAGTGGCTGTGCTATATATATAATATATACATGTGTATTGGTAGTGGCTGTGCTATATATATAACTATATACATGTGTATTGGTAGTGGCTGTGCTATATATAGTAATATATACATGTGTATTGGTAGTGGCTGTGCTATATATATAACTATATACATGTGTATTGGTAGTGGCTGTGCTATATATAGTAATATATACATGTGTATTGGTAGTGGCTGTGCTATATATAGTAATATATACATGTGTATTGGTAGTGGCTGTGCTATATATAGTAATATATACATGTGTATTGGTAGTGGCTGTGCTATATATAGTAATATATACATGTGTATTGGTAGTGGCTGTGCTATATATAGTAATATATACATGTGTATTGGTAGTGGCTGTGCTATATATAGAAATATATACATGTGTATTGGTAGTGGCTGTGCTATATATAGTACTATATACATGTGTATTGGTAGTGGCTGTGCTATATATATAACTATATACATGTGTATTGGTAGTGGCTGTACTATATATAGTAATATATACATGTGTATTGGTAGTGGCTGTGCTATATATAGAACTATATACATGTGTATTGGTAGTGGCTGTGCTATATATAGTAATATATACATGTGTATTGGTAGTGGCTGTGCTATATATAGTAATATATACATGTGTATTGGTAGTGGCTGTGCTATATATAGTAATATATACATGTGTATTGGTAGTGGCTGTGCTATATATAGTAATATATACATGTGTATTGGTAGTGGCTGTGCTATATATAGTAATATATACATGTGTATTGGTAGTGGCTGTGCTATATATAGAAATATATACATGTGTATTGGTAGTGGCTGTGCTATATATAGTAATATATACATGTGTATTGGTAGTGGCTGTGCTATATATAGAACTATATACATGTGTATTGGTAGTGGCTGTGCTATATATAGTAATATATACATGTGTATTGGTAGTGGCTGTGCTATATATAGAACTATATACATGTGTATTGGTAGTGGCTGTGCTATATATAGTAATATATACATGTGTATTGGTAGTGGCTGTGCTATATATAGTAATATATACATGTGTATTGGTAGTGGCTGTGCTATATATAGTAATATATACATGTGTATTGGTAGTGGCTGTGCTATATATAGTAATATATACATGTGTATTGGTAGTGGCTGTGCTATATATATAACTATATACATGTGTATTGGTAGTGGCTGTGCTATATATATAACTATATACATGTGTATTGGTAGTGGCTGTGCTATATATAGTAATATATACATGTGTATTGGTAGTGGCTGTGCTATATATATAATATATACATGTGTATTGGTAGTGGCTGTGCTATATATAGCACTATATACATGTGTATTGGTAGTGGCTGTGCTATATATATAACTATATACATGTGTATTGGTAGTGGCTGTGCTATATATAGTAATATATACATGTGTATTGGTAGTGGCTGTGCTATATATATAACTATATACATGTGTATTGGTAGTGGCTGTGCTATATATAGTAATATATACATGTGTATTGGTAGTGGCTGTGCTATATATATAATATATACATGTGTATTGGTAGTGGCTGTGCTATATATATAACTATATACATGTGTATTGGTAGTGGCTGTGCTATATATAGTAATATATACATGTGTATTGGTAGTGGCTGTGCTATATATATAACTATATACATGTGTATTGGTAGTGGCTGTGCTATATATATAACTATATACATGTGTATTGGTAGTGGCTGTGCTATATATAGTAATATATACATGTGTATTGGTAGTGGCTGTGCTATATATATAACTATATACATGTGTATTGGTAGTGGCTGTGCTATATATATAACTATATACATGTGTATTGGTAGTGGCTGTGCTATATATAGTAATATATACATGTGTATTGGTAGTGGCTGTGCTATATATATAACTATATACATGTGTATTGGTAGTGGCTGTGCTATATATAGCACTATATACATGTGTATTGGTAGTGGCTGTGCTATATATATAACTATATACATGTGTATTGGTAGTGGCTGTGCTATATATAGTAATATATACATGTGTATTGGTAGTGGCTGTGCTATATATAGTAATATATACATGTGTATTGGTAGTGGCTGTGCTATATATATAACTATATACATGTGTATTGGTAGTGGCTGTGCTATATATAGTAATATATACATGTGTATTGGTAGTGGCTGTGCTATATATAGTAATATATACATGTGTATTGGTAGTGGCTGTGCTATATATAGTAATATATACATGTGTATTGGTAGTGGCTGTGCTATATATAGAACTATATACATGTGTATTGGTAGTGGCTGTGCTATATATATAACTATATACATGTGTATTGGTAGTGGCTGTGCTATATATAGTAATATATACATGTGTATTGGTAGTGGCTGTGCTATATATATAACTATATACATGTGTATTGGTAGTGGCTGTGCTATATATAGTAATATATACATGTGTATTGGTAGTGGCTCTGTTATATATAGTAATATAT
>CM026387.1:24732630-24752186 GCA_014843695.1 Archivesica marissinica
AGGGAATACCCGAGAATAACTGTACAGGCAATACCCGAGAATAACTATACAGGGAATACCCGAGAATAACTGTACATGGAATACCCGAGAATAACTGTACAGGCAATACCCGGGAATAACTGTACAGGGAATACCCGAGAATAACTGTACAGGGAATACCCGAGAATAACTGTACAAGGAATACCCGAGAATAACTGTACAGGGAATACCCGAGAATAACTGTACAGGGAATACCCGAGAATAACGGTACAGGCAATACCAGAGTATAACTGTACAAGGAATACCCGAGAATAACTATACAGGGAATACCCGAGAATAACTATACAGGCAATACCCGAGAATAACTGTACAGGGAATACCCGAGAATAACTGTACATGGAATACGTGAGAATAACTGTACATGGAATACCCGAGAATAACTGTACAGGGAATACCCGGCAATAACTGTACATGGAATACCCGGCAATAACTGTAGAGGGAATACCCGAGAATAACTGTACAGGCAATACCCGAGAATAACTGTACAGGGAATACACGGCAATAACTATACAGGGAATACCTGAGAATAACTGTACAGGGAATACCCGAGAATAACTGTAGAGAGAATACCAGAGAATAACTGTACAGGGAATACCCGAAAATAACTGTACAAGGAATACCCGAGAATAACTGTACAGGCAATACCCGAGAATAACTGTACAGGGAATACCCGAGAATAACTGTACAGGGAATATCTGAGAATAACTGTACATGGAATACCCGAGAATAACTGTACAGGGAATACCCGAGAATAACTGTACAGGGAATATCCGAGAATAACTGTACAGGGAATACCCGAGAATAACTGTACAGGCAATACCCGAGAATAACTGTACAGGGAATACCCGAGAATAACTGTACAGGCAATACCCGAGAATAACTATACAGGGAATACCCGAGAATAACTGTACATGGAATACCCGAGAATAACTGTACAGGCAATACCCGGGAATAACTGTACAGGGAATACCCGAGAATAACTGTACAGGGAATACCCGAGAATAACTGTACAAGGAATACCCGAGAATAACTGTACAGGGAATACCCGAGAATAACTGTACAGGGAATACCCGAGAATAACGGTACAGGCATACCAGAGTATAACTGTACAAGGAATACCCGAGAATAACTATACAGGGAATACCCGAGAATAACTATACAGGCAATACCCGAGAATAACTGTACAGGGAATACCCGAGAATAACTGTACATGGAATACGTGAGAATAACTGTACATGGAATACCCGAGAATAACTGTACAGGGAATACCCGGCAATAACTGTACATGGAATACCCGGCAATAACTGTAGAGGGAATACCCGAGAATAACTGTACAGGCAATACCCGAGAATAACTGTACAGGGAATACCCGAGAATAACTGTACAGGCAATACCCGAGAATAACTGTACAGGGAATACCTGAGAATAACTGTACAGGGAATACCCGAGAATAACTGTACAGGGAATACCCGAGAATAACTGTACAAGGAATACCCGAGAATAACTGTACAGGGAATACCCGGCAATAACTGTACAGGGAATACCCGAGAATAACTGTACAAGGAATACCCGAGAATAACTGTACAGGGAATACCTGAGAATAATTGTACAGGGAATACCCGAAAAATAACTGTACAGGGAATACCCGAAAATAACTGTACAGGAATAACCGAGAATAACTGTACAGGCAATACCCGAGAATAACTGTACAGGGACTACCCGAGAATAACTGTACAGGGAATACCCGAGAATAACTGTACAGGGAATACCCGAGAATAACTGTACAGGGAATACCCGAGAATAACTGTACAGGGAATACCCGAGAATAACTGTACAGGGAATACCCGAGAATAACTGTACATGGAATACCCGAGAATAATTGTACATGGAATACCCGGCAATAACTGTACAGGGAATACCCGAGAATAACTGTACAGGGAATACCCGAGAATAACTGTACAGGGAATACCCGAGAATAACTGTACAGAGAATACCCGAGAAAAACTGTACATGGAATACCCGACAATAACTGTACAGGGAATACCCGAGAATAACTGTACAGGGAATACCCGAGAATAACTGTACAGGGAATACCCGAGAATAACTGTACATGGAATACCCGAGAATAACTGTACATGGAATACCCGGCAATAACTGTACAGGGAATACCCGAGAATAACTGTACAGGGAATACATGAGAATAACTGTACAGGGAATACCCGAGAATAACTGTACAGGGAATACCCGAGAATAATTGTACAGGGAATACCCGGCAATAATGGTACATGGAATACCCGGGAATAACTGTACATGGAATACCCGGCAATAACTGTACATGGAATACCCGGCAATAACTGTACAGGGAATACCCGAGAATAACTGTACAGGGAATACCCGAGAATAACTGTACAGGGAATACCCGAGAATAACTGTACAGGGAATACCCGAGAATAACTGTACAGGGAATACCCGGCAATAACTGTACAGGCAATACCTGAGAATAACTGTACAGGGAATACCCGAGAATAACTGTACAGGGAATACCCGAGAATAACTGTACAGGGAATACCCGAGAATAACTGTACATGGAATACCCGAGAATAACTGTACATATATCCGAGAATAACTGTACAGGGAATACATGAGAATAACTGTACAGGGAATACCCGAGAATAACTGTACAGGGAATACCCGAGAATAACTGTACAGGGAATACCCGAGAATAATTGTACAGGGAATACCCGGCAATAACTGTACATGGAATACCCGGGAATAACTGTACATGGAATACCCGGCAATAACTGTACATGGAATACCCGGCAATAACTGTACAGGGAATACCCGAGAATAACTGTACAGGCAATACCCGAGAATAACTCTACAGGGAATACCCGAGAATAACTGTACAGGGAATACCTGAGAATAACTGTACATGGAATACCCGAGAATAACTGTACAGGGAATACCCGAGAATAACTGTACAGGGAATATCCGAGAATAACTGTACAGGGAATACCCGAGAATAACTGTACAGGCAATACCCGAGAATAACTGTACAGGGAATACCCGAGAATAACTGTACAGGCAATACCCGAGAATAACTATACAGGGAATACCCGAGAATAACTGTACATGGAATACCCGAGAATAACTGTACAGGCAATACCCGGGAATAACTGTACAGGGAATACCCGAGAATAACTGTACAGGGAATACCCGAGAATAACTGTACAAGGAATACCCGAGAATAACTGTACAGGGAATACCCGAGAATAACTGTACAGGGAATACCCGAGAATAACGGTACAGGCAATACCAGAGTATAACTGTACAAGGAATACCCGAGAATAACTATACAGGGAATACCCGAGAATAACTATACAGGCAATACCCGAGAATAACTGTACAGGGAATACCCGAGAATAACTGTACATGGAATACGTGAGAATAACTGTACATGGAATACCCGAGAATAACTGTACAGGGAATACCCGGCAATAACTGTACATGGAATACCCGGCAATAACTGTAGAGGGAATACCCGAGAATAACTGTACAGGCAATACCCGAGAATAACTGTACAGGGAATACCCGAGAATAACTGTACAGGCAATACCCGAGAATAACTGTACAGGGAATACCTGAGAATAACTGTACAGGGAATACCCGAGAATAACTGTACAGGGAATACCCGAGAATAACTGTACAAGGAATACCCGAGAATAACTGTACAGGGAATACCCGGCAATAACTGTACAGGGAATACCCGAGAATAACTGTACAAGGAATACCCGAGAATAACTGTACAGGGAATACCTGAGAATAATTGTACAGGGAATACCCGAAAATAACTGTACAGGGAATACCCGAAAATAACTGTACAGGGAATAACCGAGAATAACTGTACAGGCAATACCCGAGAATAACTGTACAGGGACTACCCGAGAATAACTGTACAGGGAATACCCGAGAATAACTGTACAGGGAATACCCGAGAATAACTGTACAGGGAATACCCGAGAATAACTGTACAGGGAATACCCGAGAATAACTGTACAGGGAATACCCGAGAATAACTGTACATGGAATACCCGAGAATAATTGTACATGGAATACCCGGCAATAACTGTACAGGGAATACCCGAGAATAACTGTACAGGGAATACCCGAGAATAACTGTACAGGGAATACCCGAGAATAACTGTACAGAGAATACCCGAGAAAAACTGTACATGGAATACCCGGCAATAACTGTACAGGGAATACCCGAGAATAACAGTACAGGGAATACCCGAGAATAACTGTACAGGGAATACCCGAGAATAACTGTACATGGAATACCCGAGAATAACTGTACATGGAATACCCGGCAATAACTGTACAGGGAATACCCGAGAATAACTGTACAGGGAATACATGAGAATAACTGTACAGGGAATACCCGAGAATAACTGTACAGGGAATACCCGAGAATAATTGTACAGGGAATACCCGGGAATAACTGTACAGGGAATACCCGGGAATAACTGTACATGGAATACCCGGCAATAACTGTACATGGAATACCCGGCAATAACTGTACAGGGAATACCCGAGAATAACTGTACAGGGAATACCCGAGAATAACTGTACAGGGAATACCCGAGAATAACTGTACATGGAATACCCGGCAATAACTGTACAGGGAATACCCGAGAATAACTGTACAGGGAATACATGAGAATAACTGTACAGGGAATACCCGAGAATAACTGTACAGGGAATACCCGAGAATAATTGTACAGGGAATACCCGGGAATAACTGTACAGGGAATACCCGGGAATAACTGTACATGGAATACCCGGCAATAACTGTACATGGAATACCCGGCAATAACTGTACAGGGAATACCCGAGAATAACTGTACAGGGAATACCCGAGAATAACTGTACATGGAATACCCGAGAATAACTGTACATGGAATACCCGGCAATAACTGTACAGGGAATACCCGAGAATAACTGTACAGGGAATACATGAGAATAACTGTACAGGGAATACCCGAGAATAACTGTACAGGGAATACCCGAGAATAACTGTACAGGGAATACCCGAGAATAATTGTACAGGGAATACCCGGCAATAACTGTACATGGAATACCCGGGAATAACTGTACATGGAATACCCGGCAATAACTGTACATGGAATACCCGGCAATAACTGTACAGGGAATACCCGAGAATAACTGTACAGGGAATACCCGAGAATAACTGTACAGGGAATACCCGAGAATAACTGTACAGGGAATACCCGAGAATAACTGTACAGGGAATACCCGGCAATAACTGTACAGGCAATACCTGAGAATAACTGTACAGGGAATACCCGAGAATAACTGTACAAGGAATACCCGAGAATAACTGTACAGGGAATACCCGAGAATAACGTACAGGGAATACCCGAGAATAACTGTACAGGGAATACCCGAGAATAACTGTACAGGGAATACCCGAGAATAACTGTACATGGAATACGTGAGAATAACTGTACATGGAATACCCGAGAATAACTGTACAGGGAATACCCGGCAATAACTGTACATGGAATACCCGGCAATAACTGTAGAGGGAATACCCGAGAATAACTGTACAGGCAATACCGGATAATAACTGTACAGGGAATACCCGAGAATAACTGTACAGGCAATACCCGAGAATAACTGTACAGGGAATAACTGAGAATAACTGTACAGGGAATACCCGAGAATAACTGTACAGGGAATACCCGAGAATAACTGTACAGGGAATACCCGAGAATAACTGTACAGGGAATACCCGACAATAACTGTACAGGGAATACCCGAGAATAACTGTACAAGGAATACCGAGAATAACTGTACAGGAATACCCGAGAATAACTCTACAGGGAATACCCGAGAATAACTGTACAGGGAATACCCGAGAATAACTGTACAGGGAATACCCGAGAATAACTGTACAGGGAATACCCGAGAATAACTGTACAGGGAATACCCGAGAATAACTGTACAGGGAATACCCGAGAATAACTGTACAGGGAATACCCGCAAAACAAAATACCCGAGAATAACTGTACAGGGAATACCCGAGAATAACTGTACAGGGAATACCCGAGAATAACTGTACAGGGAATACCCGAGAATAACTGTACAGGGAATACCCGAGAATAACTGTACAGGGAATACCCGGCAATAACTGTACAGGGAATACCCGAGAATAACTACAGGGAATACCCGAGAATAACTGTACAGGGAATACCCGAGAATAACTGTACAGGGAATACCCGAGAATAACTGTACAGGGAATACCCGAGAATAACTGTACAAATACCCGAGAATAACTGTACAAATACAAAACACAAAACAATAACTGTACATGGAATACCCGGCAATAACTGTACAGGGAATACCCGAGAATAACTGTACAGGGAATACCCGAGAATAACTGTACAGGGAATACCCGAGAATAACTGTACAGGGAATACCCGAGAATAACTGTACAGGAATACCCGAATAACTGTACAGGAATACCCGAGAATAACTGTACAGGGAATACCCGAGAATAACTGTACAGGGAATACCCGAGAATAACTGTACAGGGAATACCCGAGAATAACTGTACAAGGAATACCCGAGAATAACTGTACAGGGAATACCCGAGAATAACTGTACAGGGAATACCCGAGAATAACTGTACAGGCAATACCAGAGAATAACTGTACAAGGAATACCCGAGAATAACTATACAGGGAATACCCGAGAATAACTATACAGGCAATACCCGAGAATAACTGTACAGGGAATACCCGAGAATAACTGTACATGGAATACCCGAGAATAACTGTACATGGAATACCCGAGAATAACTGTACATGGAATACCCGAGAATAACTGTACATGGAATACCCGGCAATAACTGTACAGGGAATACCCGAGAATAACTACAGGGAATACCCGAGAATAACTGTACAGGGAATACCCGAGAATAACTGTACAGGCAATACCCGAGAATAACTGTACAGGGAATACCCGAGAATAACTGTACAGGGAATACCCGAGAATAACTGTACAGGGAATACCCGAGAATAACTGTACAAGGAATACCCGAGAATAACTGTACAGGGAATACCCGGCAATAACTGTACAGGGAATACCCGAGAATAACTGTACATGGAATACCCGGGAATAACTGTACATGGAATACCCGGGAATAACTGTACATGAAATACCCGGGAATAACTGTACAGGGAATACCCGGCAATAACTGTACAGGGAATACCCGAGAATAACTGTACATGGAATACCCGGGAATAACTGTACATGGAATACCCGGCAATAACTGTACAGGGAATACCCGAGAATAACTGTACAGGGAATACCCGAGAATAACTGTACAGGGAATACCCGAGAATAACTGTACAGGGAATACCCGAGAATAACTGAACAGAGAATACCCGAGAATAACTGTAGAGGGAATACCCGAGAATAACTGTACAGGCAATACCCGAGAATAACTGTACATAGTCTTAACACATATTTTGTTCTTTGCTTATAATTGAACATTATAAGTGATCTATTTCTTGCAAAAGATATTGGTAAAGGATGACAATGTAACTGCTATAGTTGATCTATATTCAGACAAAGATATTGGTAAAGGATGACAATGTAACTGCTATAGTTGATCTATATTCAGATAAAGATATTGGTAAAAGATGACAATGTAACTGCTATAGTTGATCTAAATTCAGTCAAAGATATTGGTAAAGGATGACACTATAACTGCTATATTTGATCTATATTCAGACAATGATATTGGTAAAGGATGGCATTGTAATTGTTATTGTATATCTATATTGAACACATATATTGGTAAAGGGTGGCAATGTAACTGTTATAGTTGATCTATATTCAGACAATGATATTGGTAAAGGATGGCAATGTAACTGCTATAGTTGATCTATATTCAGACAATGATATTGGTAAAGGATGGAAAAGTAACTGGTAGGACAGTCTTCCTCATGATTGTTTTGTTATTCCATTATGTACCGTGCATAGCTTTTGCTCTGACATGTGTATGGTGAGATATCTTGTGTATCAGTCGCTCAGTATGTTCGTTGGTGAGTACTCTCTCTTCTAAAACAACCTTCATAGATAATATCGACACAGGCCTCATATCAAATAGTAGCTCGTCTTCAATCTGAAAATAATATGGATTGAAATTGTGTTAATAACACTGAGTTAGTCTGAAGGACAGCTATATACCGCTGCCGCTTGAAGGACAGCTATATACCGCTGCCGCTTGAAGGACAGCTATATACCGCTGCCGTTTGAATGACAGGTATATACCGCTGCCGCTTGAAGGACAGATATATACCGCTGCCGCCTGAAGGACAGCTATATACCGCTGCCGCCTGAAGGACAGCTATATACCGCTGCCGTTTGAAGGACAGGTATATACCGCTGCCGCCTGAAGGACAGCTATATACCGCTGCCACTGGAAGGACAGCTATATACCGCTGCCGCTTGAAGGACAGATATATACCCCTGCCGCTTGAAGGACAGCTATATACCGCTGCCGCTTGAAGGACAGATATATACCCCTGCCGCTTGAAGGACAGCTATATACCGCTGCCGATTGAAGGAAAGCTATATACCACTGCCGCTTGAAGGACAGCTATATACCGCTGCCGCTTAAAGGACAGCTATATACCGCTGCCGATTGAAGGACAGCTATATACCACTGCCGTTTGAAGGACAGGTATATACCGCTGCCGCCTGAAGGACAGCTATATATCGCTGCCACTGGAAGGACAGCTATATACCGCTGCCGCTTGAAGGACAGATATATACCGCTGCCGCTTGAAGGACAGATATATACCCCTGCCGCTTGAAGGACAGCTATATACCGCTGCCGATTGAAGGAAAGCTATATACCACTGCCGCTTGAAGGACAGCTATATACCGCTGCCGCTTAAAGGACAGCTATATACCGCTGCCGATTGAAGGACAGCTATATACCACTGCCGCTTGAAGGACAGCTATATACCGCTGCCGCTTAAAGGACAGCTATATACCGCTGCCGATTGAAGGACAGCTATATATCGCTGCCGCTTGACGGACAGCTATATACCACTGCCGCTTGAAGGACAGCTATATACTACTGCCACTTGAAGGACAGCTATATACCACTGCCGCTTGAAGGACAGCTATATACCACTGCCGCTTGAAGGACAGCTATGTACTACTGCCGCTTGAAGGACAGCTATATACCACTGCCGCTTGAAGGACAGCTATATGCCGCTGTCGTTTGAAGGACAGCTATGTACCGCTGCCGCTTGAAGGACAGCTATATACCGCTGTCGATTGAAGGACAGCTATATACCGCTGCCGCTTGAAGGACAGCTATATACCGCTGTCGATTGAAGGACAGCTATATACCGCTGCCGCTTGTAGGACAGCTAAATACCGCAGCCGCTTGACGGACAGCTATATACCACGCGGCCACGGGCTTCCCAGACAGGCAAATAACATAACCACACGGCCACTGGCGTCACATACAGGCAAATACCATAAACACACGGCCACGGGCGTCCCATACAGGCAAATACCATAACCACGCAGCCACGGGCGTCCTAGACAGACACATACCATAACCACGCAGCCACGGGCGTCCCATACAGGCAAATACCATAACCACGCAGCCACGGGCGTCCCAGACAGACAAATACCATAACCACGCAGCCACGGGCGTCCCAGACAGGCAAATACCATAACCACGCAGCCACGGGCGTCCCAAACAGACAAATACCATAACCACGCAGCCACGGAGGTCCCAGACAGGCACATACCATAACCACCGACCACGGGCGTCCCAGACAGGCAAATACCATAACCACGCAGCCAAGGGCGTCCCAGACAGACAAATACCATAACCACGCAGCCACGGGCGTCCCAGAGAGGCAAATACCATAACCACCGACCACGGGCGTCCCAGACAGGCAAATACCATAACCACGCAGCCACGGGCGTCCCAGACAGACAAATACCATAACCAGGCAGCCACGGGTGAACCAGACAGGCAAATACCATAACCACGCAGCCACGGGCTTCCAGACAGACAAATAAAATAACCACCGACCACGGGCGTCCCATACAGGCACATACCATAACCACGCAGCCACGGGCGTCCCAGACAGGCAAATACCATAACCACACGGCCACGGAGGTCCCAGACAGGCAAATACCATAACCACCGACCACGGGCGTCCCAGAGAGGCAAATACCATAACCACGCAGCCACGGGTGAACCAGACAGGCAAATACCATAACCACGCAGCCACGGGCTTCCAGACAGACAAATAAAATAACCACCGACCACGGGCGTCCCATACAGGCACATACCATAACCACGCAGCCACGGGCGTCCCAGACAGGCAAATACCATAACCACCCGGCCACGGAGGTCCCAGACAGGCAAATACCATAACCACCGACCACGGGCGTCCCAGACAGGTAAATACCATAACCACGCAGGCCACGGGCGTCCCAGACAGGCAAATACCATAACCACCCGGCCACGGGCGTCCCAGACAGGCAAATACCATAACCACCCGACCACGGGCCTCTCAGACAGACAAATACCATAACCACGCGACCACGGGCATCCCAGACAGGCAAATACCATAACCACCCGACCACGGGCGTCCCAGACAGACAAATACCATAACCACGCGACCACGGGCATCCCAGACAGACAAATATCCATAACCACGAGGTCACGAGCATCCCATACAGGCAAATACCATAACCACCCGGTCACGGGCTTCCCATACAGGCAAATACCATAACCACCCGGCCACGGAGGTCCCATACAGGCAATACCATAACCACCCGGCCACGGAGGTCCCATACAGGCAAATACCATAACCACCCGGCCACGGGCGTTTCAGACAGGCAAATACCATAACCACACGGCCACAGGCGTCTCAGACAGACACATACCATAAACACGCAGCCACGGGCGTCCTATACAGGCAAATACCATAACCACCCGGCCACGGGCGTTTCAGACAGGCAAATACCATAACCACCCGGCCACGGGCGTTTCAGACAGGCAAATACCATAACCACACGGCCACAGGCGTCTCAGAGAGACACATACCATAACCACGCGGCCACGGGCGTCCCAGACAGTCAAATACTATAACCACGCGGCCATGCGTCCCATACAGGCAAATACCATAACCACGTGGCCACGGGCGTCCCATACAGGCAAATACCATAACCACACGGCCACGGGCGTCCCAGACAGGCAAATACAATAACCACGCGGCCACGGGCGTCCCAGACAGGCAAATACCATAACCACGCGGCCACGGGCTTCCCAGACAGGCAAATACCATAACCAAGCAGCCACGGGCGTCCCAGACAGGCAAATACCATAACCACTGGCCACGAGCGTCCCAGACAGACAACTAACATAACCACACGGCCACGGGCTTCCCATACAAGCAAATACCATAACCACGTGGCCATCGACGTCCCAGTCAGGCACATACCATAATAACACGGCCACGGAGGTCCCATACAGGCAAATACCCTAACCACCCGGCCACGGAGGTCACATACAGGCAAATACTATAACCACCCGGCCACGGAGGTCCCATACAGGCAAATACCATAACCACGCGGCCACGGAGGTCCCAGACAGGCAAATACCATAACCACACGGCCACGGGCGTCCCATACAGGCAAATACCATAACCACGCGGCCACGGGCGTCCCATACAGGCAAATACCATAACCACGCGGCCACGGGCGTCCCATACAGGCACATACCATAACCACGCGGCCACGGGCGTCCCAGAGAGGCAAATACCATAACCACCCGGCCACGGGCGTCCCATACAGGCAAATACCATAACCACGCGGCCACGGGCGTCCCATACAGGCAAATACCATAACCATGCGGCCACGGGCGTCCCAGATAGGCATATACCATAACCACGCGGCCACGGCGTCCCAGACAGGCAAATACCATAACCACGCGGCCACTGGCGTCCCATACAGGCACATACCATAACAACGCGGCCACGGGCGTCCCAGAGAGGCAAATACCATAACCACCCGGCCACGGGCGTCCCATACAGGCAAATACCATAAGCACGCGGCCACGGGCGTCCCAGAGAGGCAAATACCATAACCACCCGGCCACGAGCGTCCCATACAGGCAAATACCCTAACCACGCGGCCACGGGCGTCCCATACAGGCAAATACCATAACCATGCGGCCACGTGCGTCCCAGACAGGCAAATACCATAACCATGCGGCCACGGACGTCCCAGACAGGCAAATACCATAACCACGCGGCCACGGGCGTCCCAGATAGACAAATACCATAACCACGCAGCCACGGGCGTCCCAGATATACAAATACCATAACCACGCGGCCACGGGCGTCCCAGATAGACAAATACCATAACCACGCGACCACGGGCATCCCATACAGGCAAATACCATAACCACGCTGCCACGGGCGTCCCAGACAGACAAATACCATAACCACCCGGTCACGGGCGTCCCATACAGGCAAATACCATAACCAGGCGACCACGGGCATCCCATACAGGCAAATACCATAACCACGCTGCCACGGGCGTCCCAGACAGACAAATACCATAACCACCCGGTCACGGGCGTCCCATACAGGCAAATACCATAACCAGGCGACCACGGGCATCCCATACAGGCAAATACCATAACCACGCGGCCACGGGCGTCCCAGACAGGCAAATACCATAACCACGCGACCACTGGCTTCCAAGACAGGCAAATACCATAACCACACGACCACGGGCGTCCCAAATTTATCTCAAGCTTTCTGAATGGTTGAATAGATTGTCTTAAGTTCAACAAATCACATCGCTTAAGCTAGAGAATGATAGTACATGTTTCACAGGCACATTACTCCACTATTTGTCCAATCTATCAATCATTATAGACTGGGTGTCTAACTTGAAGTTGAAGATTAAAGTTGAGCTTTGTTACATTTTGTCAAATAAAAGTTTGATAATAAATATAATGCCATGGCTTACCGTAAAGAGTTCAAACGTGTAGGTACGGCACATCTGCCGGTATAGGTGTCTGGCAAGTTGGCTGATATGTTCATCTCTGTTCACGAAACAACACACATATTAAAAGCATTGCACTTGTATAAAAACATTGTGTATTTCTTTGATATACATATCGGCTGGCCGATTAGCGCAGTGGTTAGCTCGCTTATCACTGATGTAACCGGGTTCGATCCTCGTAATGTGGTCGCCAGATCGGCCAGGTCTCCCTGTACTCCAGTTGCATCATGCATGAAGGATCACATAAAAAGTATACGCTTTCATCCGCGCTAACAAAAGTGATTAAAATAAGTTGCTAAAGCTTGTTTCGCAATCATTGTAAAATAAATAAAGTTTATATCTTTATTTCTTTGACATTATGACACTCACGTAGCTCCACTCACGTAGTACCACCCACGTAGTACCACCCACGTAGCTCCACCCACGTAGTACCACCCACGTAGTAACACCGATGTGCGTACTATTGACACTGCACGTAATTTTTAAAACTTGATATTTTTATAAGGTTAAAAATGCAGAGGACGGCACTGTGTGTGTTTTACGTTTATTTACCGTCGCTACAGGTTGCCCATATGAGCGACTCCTCCTGAAGAGATTAGTCATTTTAGATTTTGGAGGATAGTGCAATGATACAGACAGAGACCCATTCCAGAGTCTCCTCTGGTTCTTTTACGTGCACGTTTAAAGCACCGACACGAGACCTCGGTTTAACGTCCCATCTGAAAGACTGTTCATATTATTATGGTCAGACGGGGGATCGAACATGCGATCCCTGGATTACCAGTCCAGCGTGTTACCACTGGACTACAGATCCGTCTGTGGGACGGCACTCCTACACACATTTTTAGATAAACTCGGATCCTCTCGAGATCTCAGCCATATTTCCATGTTCCTGTATAATCACTGCATACATACCTCAATCGTTGCTGATTTACTCTCATCAGTTCTATGATGGCCTCTTTCACCTTCCAGAAGATATCGTCCTCAACACCTGCCGCCATCTGAAAAATCGGGCAATATAATCAGTGTCATGTTCATAATCTACTGTATAATGCATTTCTAAAAAGGTCAACGAACTATGATTTCAGTATGACTCATTATTCCAAATTTCATCCTTATTAGATGTGGGTGAAGTTAGCAGTACTGCTGTACTGCTGGCAGTGAGCAGTGTACTGCTGTACTGCTAGCAGTGAGTAGTGTAATCCAGCAGTGAGTTATGTATTCTAGTAGTGAATGATGTGTATATGCCAAATTTCGTACTTGCTATTTCTAGCAGTGAGTAGTGGGGAATGTACGAGTAGTGTATTCCAGAAGTGAGTAGTGTAATCCAGCAGTGAGTGGCGTAATCTAGTAGTGAATGACTAATCGTTTTCTCAATTATTTTAAGGTAGCATATGACAGCTTTCTTTTTTTCTCTCTCAATTTATTGGCTGTCCGATTAGCGCAGTGGTTAGGAGCGCTCGCTTCTCACCAATGAAACCCGGGTTCGAACCTCGGACCGGGAAGTATGTGAGATGGTACGGTGGTCGCTAGATCGGATAGGTGTGTTTTCTCCGGGTACTCCGGTTTCCTCCCACATGAATGACCACATTTACGCTTTGTATATGTGCCCAAAAGTGTGTCAAAATGATATATTGAAAGTGATTAATAGCTAAAACTTGTTTCGCAATCGTGGTAAAATAAATAAAGTTTATAAATAGTAGTGTATAACAAAACCTACTCTGATCAGTCCTTCTCTTATTTCAACCTCGTTGCGGTATTTCCTCGCAATCTTCGCATGGTTCGTCTCATGTGTAACAGACCATTTTTGAAGCTTGAGTTCCATGTCCTGAAACAGTAGTGGTTATTTAGTATATGTGTCTATCTTCCCCACCCACCTGTCCAACGGAACGTCTATATACAGAAACAGTAGTGGTTATTTAGTCTATGTGTCTATCTTCCCCGCACACCTGTCCAACGTAATGCCTACAGAAACAGTAATGGTTATTTAGTATTATGTGTCTATCTTCCCCATCCACCTGTCCAACGCAACGTCTATATACAGAAACAGTAATGGTTATTTAGTATATGTGTCTATCTTCCCCGCACACCAGTCCAACGTAACGTCTATATACAGAAACAGTAATGGTTATTTAGTATATGTGTATATCTTCCCCGCACGCCTGTCCAACGTAACGTCTATATACAGAAACAGTAATGGTTATTTAGTCTATGTGTCTATCTTCCCCACCCACCTGTCCAACGTAACGTCTATATACAGAAACAGTAATGGTTATTTAGTCTATGTGTCTATCTTCCCCGCACACCTGTCCAATGTAACGTCTATATACAGAAACAGTAATGGTTATTTGTACTTCATACATAGACTATGTGTACTTCATACTTAGAGTATGTGTACTTCATACTTAGATCATGTGTACTTCATACTTAGACCATGTGTACTTCATACTTAGACCATGTGTACTTCATACTTAGACCATGTGTACTTCATACTTAGACCATGTGAACTTCATACTTAGACCATGTGTACTTCACATTTAGACCATGTGTACTTCATACTTAGATTATGTGTACTTCATACATAGACTATGTGTACTTCATACTTAGAGTATGTGTACTTCATACTTAGATTATGTGTACTTCATACCTAGACCATGTGTACTTCATACTTACAATATGTGTACTTCACACATAGACCATGTGTACTTCATACATATACTATGTGTACTTCATACTTAGATTATGTGTACTTCATACTTAGACCATGTGTACTTCATACTTAGACCATGTGTACTTCATACTTAGATTATGTGTACTTCATACTTAGATTATGTGTACTTCATACATATATTATGTGTACTTCATACTTAGATTGTGTGTACTTCATACTTAGATTATGTGTACTTCATACTTAGACCATGTGTACTTCATACTTAGATTATGTGTACTTCATACTTAGATTGTATGTTTTTCATACTTAGATTATGTGTACTTCATACTTAGACCATGTGTACTTCATACTTAGACCATGTGTACTTCATACTTAGATTGTGTGTACTTCATACTTAGATTATGTGTACTTCATACTTAGACCATGTGTACTTCATATTTAGACCATGTGTACTTCATACTTAGATTAAGTGTACTTCATACATAGATTGTGTGTACTTCATACTTAGATTATGTGTACTTCATACTTAGATTATGTGTACTTCATATTTAGACCATGTGTACTTCATACTTAGACCATGTGTACTTCATACTTAGACCATGTGTACGTCATACTTAGATTATGTGTACTTCATACTTAGATTATGTGTACTTCATACATAGACCATGTGTACTTCATACTTAGAGTATGTGTACTTCATACTTAGATTATGTGTACTTCATACCTAGACCATGTATACTTCATACTTACAATATGTGTACTTCATACATAGACTATGTGTACTTCATACTTAGAGTATGTGTACTTCATACATAGATTATGTGTACTTCATACTTAGACCATGAGTACTTCATACTTAGACCATGTGTACTTCATACTTAGTGTATGTGTACTTCATACTTAGATTATGTGTACTTCATACCTATACCATGTGTACTTCATACTTAGAGTATGTGTACTTCATACTTAGAGTATGTGTACTTCATACATAGATTATGTGTACTTCATACTTAGAGTATGTGTACTTCATACTTAGATTATGTGTACTTCATACATAGACTATGTGTACTTCATACTTAGAGTATGTGTACTTCATACATAGATTATGTGTACTTCATACTTAGACCATAAGTACTTCATACTTAGACCATGTGTACTTCATACTTAGAGTATGTGTACTTCATACTTAGATTATGTGTACTTCATACATAGACTATGTGTACTTCATACTTAGAGTATGTGTACTTCATACATAGATTATGTGTACTTCATACTTAGACCATAAGTACTTCATACTTAGACCATGTGTACTTCATACTTAGAGTATGTGTACTTCATACTTAGATTATGTGTACTTCATACATAGACTATGTGTACTTCATACTTAGAGTATGTGTACTTCATACATAGATTATGTGTACTTCATACTTAGACCATAAGTACTTCATACTTAGACCATGTGTACTTCATACTTAGAGTATGTGTACTTCATACTTAGATTATGTGTACTTCATACATAGACTATGTGTACTTCATACTTAGAGTATGTGTACTTCATACATAGATTATGTGTACTTCATACTTAGACCATGAGTACTTCATACTTAGACCATGTGTAATTCATACTTAGAGTATGTGTACTTCATACTACAATGTGTACTTCATACTTAGATCATGTGTACTTCATACTTAGACCATGAGTACTTCATACTTAGACCATGTGTACTTCATACGTAGATTATGTGTACTTCATACTTAGACTATGTGTACTTCATACATATATTATGTGGACTTCATACTTAAACCATGTGTACTTCATACTTAGAGTATGTGTACTTCATACTACAATGTGTACTTCATACTTAGATTATGTGTACTTCATACTTAGATTATGTGTACTTCATATTTAGACCATGTGTACTTCATACTTAGACCATGTGTACTTCATACTTAGACCATGTGTACTTCATACTTAGATTATGTGTACTTCATACTTAGATTATGTGTACTTCATACATAGACCATGTGTACTTCATACTTAGAGTATGTGTACTTCATACTTAGATTATGTGTACTTCATACCTAGACCATGTGTACTTCATACTTACAATATGTGTACTTCATACATAGACTATGTGTACTTCATACTTAGAGTATGTGTACTTCATACTTAGAGTATGTGTACTTCATACTTAGATTATGTGTACTTCATACTTAGACCATGAGTACTTCATACTTAGACCATGTGTACTTCATACTTAGTGTATGTGTACTTCATACTTAGATTATGTGTACTTCATACCTATACCATGTGTACTTCATACTTAGAGTATGTGTACTTCATACTTAGAGTATGTGTACTTCATACATAGATTATGTGTACTTCATACTTAGAGTATGTGTACTTCATACATAGATTATGTGTACTTCATACTTAGACCATAAGTACTTCATACTTAGACCATGTGTACTTCATACTTAGAGTATGTGTACTTCATACTTAGATTATGTGTACTTCATACATAGACTATGTGTACTTCATACTTAGAGTATGTGTACTTCATACATAGATTATGTGTACCTTCATACTTAGACCATGAGTACTTCATACATAGACAATGTGTACTTCATACATAGATTATGTGTACTTCATACTACATGTGTACTTCATACTTAGATCATGTGTACTTCATACATAGACCATGAGTACTTCATACTTAGACCATGTGTACTTCATACATAGATTATGTGTACTTCATACTTAGACCATGTGTACTTCATACATAGATTAACCAACAAACCAACCAACAAAACCAACACAATGTGTACTTCATACATAGATTATGTGTACTTCATACATAGATTATGTGTACTTCATACATAGACCATGTGTACTTCATACTTAGACCATGTGTACTTCATACATAGACCATGTGTACTTCATACTTAGACCATGTGTACTTCATACATAGATTATGTGTACTTCATACATAGACCATGTGTACTTCATACTTAGATTATGTGTACTTCATACATAGATTATGTGTACTTCATACATAGATCAACCAACACAAAACCAACAAAAACCAACAAACCAACCAACAATATGTGTACTTCATACATAGACCATGTGTACTTCATACTTAGACCATGAGTACTTCATACTTAGACCATGTGTACTTCACACTTAGACAATGTGTACTTCATACTTAGACCATGTGTACTTCATACATAGATTATGTGTACTTCATACTTAGATTATGTGTACTTCATACTTAGACCATGTGTACTTCATACATATAGTATGTGTACTTCATACTTAGAGTATGTGTACTTCATACATAGACTATGTGTACTTCATACTTAGAGTATGTGGACTTCATACTTAGACCATGTGTACTTCATACTTAGAGTATGTGTACTTCATACTTAGACCATGTGTACTTCATACATAGATTATGTGTACTTCATACTTAGATTATGTGTACTTCATACTTAGACCATGTGTACTTCATACATATATTATGTGTACTTCATACTTAGAGTATGTGTACTTCATACATAGATTATGTGTACTTCATACTTAGATTATGTGTACTTCATACTTAGAGTATGTGTACTTCATACTTAGACCATGTGTACTTCATACTTAGACCATGTGTACTTCATACTTAGATTATGTGTACTTCATACCTAG
>CM026387.1:24757266-24780785 GCA_014843695.1 Archivesica marissinica
TCACTGTAATTATCCTGCAGGCATGTACTAGACAACTATCACTGTAATTATCCTGCAGACATGTACTAGACAACTGTCACTGTAATTATCCTGCAGGCATGTACTAGACAACTATCACTGTAATTATCCTGTAGGCATGTACTGGGCAACTATCACTGTAATTATCCTGCAGACATGTACTGGACAACTATCACTGTAATTATCCTGCAGGCATGTACTGGACAACTATCACTGTAATTATCCTGCAGGCATGTACTGGACAACTATCACTGTAATTATCCTGCAGGCATGTACTGGAAAACTATCACTGTAATTATCCTGCAGGCATGTACTGGACAACTATCACTGTAATTATCTTGCCTGCAGGCATGTACTGGACAACTATCACTGTAATTATCCTGCAGGCATGTACTAGACAACTATCACTGTAATTATCCTGCAGACATGTACTAGACAACTGTCACTGTAATTATCCTGCAGGCATGTACTAGACAACTATCACTGTAATTATCCTGTAGGCATGTACTGGACAACTATCACTGTAATTATCCTGCAGGCATGTACTGGACAACTATCACTGTAATTATCCTGCAGGCATGTACTGGACAACTAACACTGTAATTATCCTGCAGGCATGTACTGGACAACTATCACTGTAATTATCCTGCAGGCATGTACTGGACAACTATCACTGTAATTATCCTGCAGGCATGTACTAGACAACTATCACTGTAATTATCCTGCAACATGTACTGGACACTATCACTGTAATTATCCTGCATGCCATGTACTGGACAACTATCACTGTAATTATCCTGCAGGCATGTACTGGACAACTATCACTGTAATTATCCTGCAGGCATGTACTGGACAACTATCACTGTAATTATCCTGCAGACATGTACTGGACAACTATCACTGTAATTATCCTGCAGGCATGTACTAGACAACTATCACTGTAATTATCCTGCAGACATGTACTAGACAACTATCACTGTAATTATCCTGCAGGCATGTACTGGACAACTATCACTGTAATTATCCTGCATGCATGTACTGGACAACTGTCACTGTAATTATCCTGCAGGCATGTACTGGACAACTATCACTGTAATTATCCTGCAGGCATGTACTGGACAACTATCACTAATTATCCTGCAGGCATGTACTGGACAACTATCACTGTAATTATCCTGCCTGCAGGCATGTACTGGACAACTATCACTGTAATTATCCTGCAGGCATGTACTAGACAACTATCACTGTAATTATCCTGCAGACATGTACTAGACAACTGTCACTGTAATTATCCTGCAGGCATGTACTAGACAACTATCACTGTAATTATCCTGTAGGCATGTACTGACAACTATCACTGTAATTATCCTGCAGGCATGTACTGGACAACTATCACTGTAATTATCCTGCAGGCATGTACTGGACAACTAACACTGTAATTATCCTGCAGGCATGTACTGGACAACTATCACTGTAATTATCCTGCAGGCATGTACTGGACAACTATCACTGTAATTATCCTGCAGGCATGTACTAGACAACTATCACTGTAATTATCCTGCAGACATGTACTGGACAACTATCACTGTAATTATCCTGCAGGCATGTACTGGACAACTATCACTGTAATTATCCTGCAGGCATGTACTGGACAACTATCACTGTAATTATCCTGCAGGCATGTACTGGACAACTATCACTGTAATGATCCTGCAGACATGTACTGGACAACTATCACTGTAATTATCCTGCAGGCATGTACTAGACAACTATCACTGTAATTATCCTGCAGACATGTACTAGACAACTATCACTGTAATTATCCTGCAGGCATGTACTGGACAACTATCACTGTAATTATCCTGCATGCATGTACTGGACAACTGTCACTGTAATTATCCTGCAGGCATGTACTGGACAACTATCACTGTAATTATCCTGCAGGCATGTACTGGACAACTATCACTAATTATCCTGCAGGCATGTACTGGACAACTATCACTGTAATTATCCTGCAGGCATGTACTGGACAACTATCACTGTAATTATCCTGCAGGCATGTACTAGACAACTATCACTGTAATTATCCTGCAGACATGTACTAGACAACTGTCACTGTAATTATCCTGCAGGCATGTACTAGACAACTATCACTGTAATTATCCTGTAGGCATGTACTGGACAACTATCACTGTAATTATCCTGCAGGCATGTACTGGACACCTATCACTGTAATTATCCTGCAGGCATGTACTGGACAACTAACACTGTAATTATCCTGCAGGCATGTACTGGACAACTATCACTGTAATTATCCTGCAGGCATGTACTGGACAACTATCACTGTAATTATCCTGCAGGCATGTACTGGACAACTATCACTGTAATTATCCTGCAGGCATGTACTAGACACTATCACTGTAATTATCCTGCAGACATGTACTGGACAACTATCACTGTAATTATCCTGCAGGCATGTACTGGACAACTATCACTGTAATTAGCCTCAAGACATGTACTGGACAACTATCACTGTAATTATCCTGCAGGCATGTACTGGACAACTATCACTGTAATTATCCTGCAAGCATGTACTGGACAACTATCACTGTAATTATCCTGCAGACATGTACTAGACAACTATCACTGTAATTATCCTGCAGGCATGTACTGGACAACTATCACTGTAATTATCCTACGGGCATGTACTATACAACTATCACTGTAATTATCCTGCAGGCATGTACTGGACAACTATCACTATAATTATTCTGCAAGCATGTACTGGACAACTATCACTGTAATTATCCTGCAGGCATGTACTGGACAACTATCACTGTAATGATCCTGCAGGCATGTACTGGACAACTATTACTGTAATTATCCTGCAAGCATGTACTGGAAACTATCACTGTAATTATCCTGCAGGCATGTACTGGACAACTATCACTGTAATTATCCTGCAGGCATGTACTGGACAACTATCACTGTAATTATCCTACAGGCATGTACTGGACAACTATCACTGTAATTATCCTGCAGACATGTACTGGACAACTATCACTGTAATTATCCTGCAGGCATGTACTAGACAACTATCACTGTAATTATCCTGCAGACATGTACTAGACAACTATCACTGTAATTATCCTGCAGGCATGTACTGGACAACTATCACTGTAATTATCCTGCATGCATGTACTGGACAACTGTCACTGTAATTATCCTGCAGGCATGTACTGGACAACTATCACTAATTATCCTGCAGGCATGTACTGGACAACTATCACTAATTATCCTGCAGGCATGTACTGGACAACTATCACTGTAATTATCCTGCAGGCATGTACTGGACAACTATCACTGTAATTATCCTGCAGGCATGTACTGGACAACTATCACTGTAATTATCCTGCAGGCATGTACTAGACAACTATCACTGTAATTATCCTGCAGACATGTACTAGACAACTGTCACTGTAATTATCCTGCAGACATGTACTAGACAACTATCACTGTAATTATCCTGTAGGCATGTACTGGACAACTAACACTGTAATTATCCTGCAGGCATGTACTGGACAACTATCACTGTAATTATCCTGCAAGCATGTACTGGACAACTATCACTGTAATTATCCTGCAGGCATGTACTGGACAACTATCACTGTAATTATCCTGCAGGCATGTACTGGACAACTATCACTGTAATTATCCTGCATGCATGTACTGGACAACTATCACTGTACTTATCCTGCAGGCATGTACTGGACAACTATCACTGTAATTATCCTACGGGCATGTACTATACAACTATCACTGTAATTATCCTGCAGGCATGTACTGGACAACTATCACTGTAATTATCCTGCAAGCATGTACTGGACAACTATCACTGTAATTATCCTGCAGGCATGTACTGGACAACTATCACTGTAATTATCCTGCAGGCATGTACTGGACAACTATCACTGTAATTATCCTGCATGCATGTACTGGACAACTATCACTGTACTTATCCTGCAGGCATGTACTGAACAACTATCACTGTAATTATCCTGCAGACATGTACTGGACAACTATCACTGTAATTACCCTGCAGGCATGTACTGGACAACTATCACTAATTATCCTGCAGGCATGTACTGGACAACTATCACTGTAATTATCCTGCAGGCATGTACTGGACAACTATCACTGTAATTATCCTGCAGGCATGTACTAGACAACTATCACTGTAATTATCCTGCAGACATGTACTAGACAACTGTCACTGTAATTATCCTGCAGGCATGTACTGGACAACTATCACTGTAATTAGCCTCAAGACATGTACTGGACAACTATCACTGTAATTATCCTGCAGGCATGTACTGGACAACTATCACTGTAATTATCATGCAAGCATGTACTGGACAACTATCACTGTAATTATCCTGCAGGCATGTACTGGACAACTATCACTGTAATTATCCTGCAGGCATGTACTGGACAACTATCACTGTAATTATCCTGCATGCATGTACTGGACAACTATCACTGTACTTATCCTGCAGGCATGTACTGGACAACTATCACTGTAATTATCCTGCAGACATGTACTAGACAACTATCACTGTAATTATCCTGCAGGCATGTACTGGACAACTATCACTGTAATTATCCTACGGGCATGTACTATACAACTATCACTGTAATTATCCTGCAGGCATGTACTGGACAACTATCACTGTAATTATCCTGCAAGCATGTACTGGACAACTATCACTGTAATTATCCTGCAGGCATGTACTGGACAACTATCACTGTAATTATCCTGCAGGCATGTACTGGACAACTATCACTGTAATTATCCTGCATGCATGTACTGGACAACTATCACTGTACTTATCCTGCAGGCATGTACTGGACAACTATCACTGTAATTATCCTGCAGACATGTACTAGACAACTATCACTGTAATTATCCTGCAGGCATGTACTGGACAACTATCACTGTAATTATCCTACGGGCATGTACTATACAACTATCACTGTAATTATCCTGCAGGCATGTACTAGACAACTATCACTGTAATTATCCTGCAGACATGTACTAGACAACTATCACTGTAATTCCCTGCAGGCATGTACTGGACCACTATCACTGTAATTATCCTGCATGCATGTACTGGACAACTGTCACTGTAATTATCCTGCAGGCATGTACTGGACAACTATCACTGTAATTATCCTGCAGGCATGTACTGGACAACTATCTCTAATTATCCTGCAGGCATGTACTGGACAACTATCACTGTAATTATCCTGCAGGCATGTACTGGACAACTATCACTGTAATTATCCTGCAGGCATGTACTAGACAACTATCACTGTAATTATCCTGCAGACATGTACTAGACAACTGTCACTGTAATTATCCTGCAGACATGTACTAGACAACTATCACTGTAATTATCCTGTAGGCATGTACTGGACAACTATCACTGTAATTATCCTGCAGGCATGTACTGGACACCTATCACTGTAATTATCCTGCAGGCATGTACTGGACAACTAACACTGTAATTATCCTGCAGGCATGTACTGGACAACTATCACTGTAATTATCCTGCAGGCATGTACTGGACAACTATCACTGTAATTATCCTGCATGCATGTACTGGACAACTATCACTGTACTTATCCTGCAGGCATGTACTGGACAACTATCACTGTAATTATCCTGCAGACATGTACTAGACAACTATCACTGTAATTATCCTGCAGGCATGTACTGGACAACTATCACTGTAATTATCCTACGGGCATGTACTATACAACTATCACTGTAATTATCCTGCAGGCATGTACTGGACAACTATCACTGTAATTATCCTGCAAGCATGTACTGGACAACTATCACTGTAATTATCCTGCAGGCATGTACTGGACAACTATCACTGTAATTATCCTGCAGGCATGTACTGGACAACTATCACTGTAATTATCCTGCATGCATGTACTGGACAACTATCACTGTACTTATCCTGCAGGCATGTACTGGACAACTATCACTGTAATTATCCTACGGGCATGTACTATACAACTATCACTGTAATTATCCTGCAGGCATGTACTGGACAACTATCACTGTAATTATCCTGCAAGCATGTACTGGACAACTATCACTGTAATTATCCTGCAGGCATGTACTGGACAACTATCACTGTAATTATCCTGCAGGCATGTACTGGACAACTATCACTGTAATTATCCTGCAAGCATGTACTGGAAACTATCACTGTAATTATCCTGCAGGCATGTACTGGACAACTATCACTGTAATTATCCTGCAGACATATACTGGACAACTATCACTGTAATTATCCTGCAGGCATGTACTGGAAAACTATCAGACACATTACGGTGTAGCTGATTACTTAGTAGGTTTCAGTTACAGCAAGCATGCACCGTAGATAGATGCTCATCCCAAATTGTGTTTAACCATATTCAGGTGGTGGCTTCGGTTGCATTTAAGGACACGGTTGTATCAGTCATGCATCCATTAAATGCAATTTTTCCAACAATACAACGGGCATGGTGCCATCTACCTTTTAAACATTCTCTTTGTGGAAGTACATATAAGGTGTGATAGCTGTAGCCGTTACGATTGTGCCCTTAGTAAAGATCTCGAGAGCGATTAATATAATGTTGTAAAAGCTTGTTTCGCAACTGAGCTAAAATAAATTTGTATAAACAGAGCTAAAAACAACCAGGTGTTAAATATTAAAACAGATGCTGATACATTTGGGGGCATATTAGGTGCTCATTGGTTCATACCCATTCATTGAAGCTAAGATGGCTGAACGGTTAAACGATGGAAGTCGTGATAGCGCAGTGGATGCGCGTTCGCTTCAGGTGCGAAAGGTCCGGAGTTCGAGCCCCACTGGAGCCGTTACGATTGTGCCCTTAGGCAAGGCATTTAAATTCCACGTTGCCTTTTCTCTCCCCCTCGTGGCGATGGATTCCATCAGGAATGAGGTCTCGAAAGTGATTTATATAAGTTGAAATAACTTGTTTCGCAATCGAGCTAAAATAAATTTGTATAAACTAAGGTTAAACGATCGTTCTTTTATTATATATTTCAAAATTCGTCGTCACCCAAACCGCTTGGCCAATGGTAGCTAAATTTGACAATTATAGTCCATGGGTATAGCCTTTTCAGATGGCCACCTAAAATAACACAAATTCGTTAAACATCTTCTTGCGAACCACCAGTCAGATTATGGCAACACTTGGTATGAATGATCGATGTACATGCACATTGCTCTTTCAAAGGTGTTAAAATGGTGACCCCAGGGTAAACAATGGAATCAGGTGAGCGATACATGACCATCATGGCCCTCTTGATTTCGAAGTTAGGTGTTGGCCCGGGGGGCGTACACGTTGTTTTTTTTGGTGAAGCCAGAGACTTCGTTTATTTTTTTCCCTTCACATTATACATGCATATTACAGATTAACAATTATATAATATACCTCACTACATAACTAAACTATATAATAAAATGTACACAATTAATGTTGTAAAAAATAATCGTTTAAGCATGTTATCCATTTAATTGTCGCGTTAGTGTCCGACAAGTATTTGTGTAGAATGTAAAACTCATACTTAAACAAGGCGTATATATTAACCGTTTCTGTTCTACTCTGACTCAAGAAATAGGCTTTGTATTAACTAAAACCAAAAGTAGCAAGTATGACATTGATATAAAAATAGTCCGGTTGCGATATTTTGTATCCTAATACAATATTTCTAAGCAATCGTAAGTTGGAATTTATTCCGATATGTCGCATCGCTTCTATTAGATGCTTCCAGGGATCGTTTACAGTAGGGCATGTGATAAATACATGTTCATATGATTCCGGTACATCACAAACAGAGCAGTTAGGGGAAGCTACCATTTTCGTACACGGCTTATTGGCAACTACACGCCTGGCTACAGTGCATAATGGCAAACAATTATGGTACAACCTATTATCTCCTTTGCAAACTGGCAGATTTCATTTTGCATCTATAGGTATCATGTTTTTAGTTTGTCACAATCATTGCCTACGTGTACATTTAGTCAGATTTACACCTGGCAATTTTGGTCCTCAAACCTATATACTGTGTTATACTAATTAGATAGTTTTATTCATTTAGACGTATACATATAGTACATAGTCATAATTATATACATATTATACATACTATTTACACGTGATCAATGTCATACAAGCTAATTATACATGTATTGAGTAGAAATTTTAGAATATAATTAGAATAGATATATATTTGTTTTTAGAGAGGATAAACTTTAATATTACAAATTACTTATTTAGTATGTATGCAAATATATATGTGCATGTCTACTTGTTTATTCTGGGAAACAAGGTAAGTATATTGAATGTTGCTTACCGCTTATTCTACGTACAACTATATACAACTTGATCAACAACAATATTATACTGTATTTAATAACCTATTATAGAGGTTAATGCACTATGATATTTAATATCGAAGTTCTTATAGCAACAGCTTGTTTGTAGTATAATGCTAAGTTCAATAATATAGTTTTATTGTTTGATTGTAACAATTCAATACATTTTGCCATATTTGGTCTTACAAAGTAGTATTTTTTAATAAATTTGATTCGCAAATGCATATAGCATTTACAAACAAGTAAAAAATGATATTCATCTTCCAAATCTCTCGATTTACAGCATGAGCAAAACCGTTCGGTTTGTGGTATTTTAGTTTGGCCATATCTACCTGTATGAATTCTTAATGAATGAGCTGAAATTCTTAACCTAGTTATTAAGTATCGTAAATTATATGGAATATTATCGAGATAGGTTTCGTATTCAAAACGCAATTTACAACTATTATACAATACAAGCACACCACTTGTGTCTTTACTACCAAACCACCCTTGTATAAAGCAATCAATAATCCGTTGCTTAAACAAACATATAAAAGTAATAACATTTACATAGTATGGATCTTCCCAAATATTTGCAAAGCCATAATTACATAGCATCTCTTTAAGTTGTGATACCCAGTTTTTAGCACCCTTATTCATATCACTTACAGATTGATTATATACTCTACTAAGGATGATATTATCTGTATTTAATAATTTGAACCAGTATTTAATAATGCGAATATAACGGGAAATATAAAGGGGATATCTACCTAGCTCCCCGTAAACTCCTGTAGAACATGAAGCGACCCTTACATTTAAAATACGTTTACAAAATTTCAATTGAATTCTTTCCAACTCTTTAGATTTGGTGAACCCCCAAATTTCAGATGAGTAGTTCAAAATAGAGCCAACAAAGGCATCAAAAAGCTGACAAAGTAGTTTCGATTTAAGGTTTATCTTGGTACAGTTAACTAAAAGAATATTTAAAGATTTTAAGGCCTTCCCAGATAAATATTGTTGGTTCAGAGTAAAGTTACCAGTATAATTAAAAACAGTACCCAAATAGTTAAAATCATTCACGATGTCGATGATGATCCCATTATATGTCCATGATTCATTTGCAAGTAGGCCACCCCTTTTACGAAAAACCATTATCTTAGTTTTTATTGTATTAACTTTTAAGCCCCATAACTCGCAGTACTCATGTAACTTATTTAGGCTAGTTTGTAGTTCATGTGGTGATTTACCAAATATAACCATATCGTCTGCGAATAGCAGTAACATTAATACAATATCATCTATTAACAATCGTGTATTAGTGTTATCTTGTAAAAATAGTTCCAGATCTTCCACAAATAGAGAAAATAAAAGTGGAGACATTATCTCCCCTTGTCGTAAGCCAACTGCATATTCAAAATAATCGGTATAACTGTTACAACTTCTAACACAAGACTTTACTTTTTGGTACATGTCTCTAATAATCCTTAACAGCTTTCCTTGTATACCACATTTATATAATTTCATCCACAGGGCATTTCTATAAATAGTATCAAAACATTTACATAAATCAATGTATGCACAATACAGTCTTTTGTTATTAAACAAGTAGTTTTGAACAATATTGGTTAAAATAAACAACGCATCAACCGTTGAACGCCCTTTTCTGAACCCAAACTGTGCATCTGATATTACATTATTTGTTTCACAAAATTTAACAATTCTTTTATTTAAAACTGAAGTAAACAATTTAGATAAGCAGCTCACTAATGTTATTCCCCTGTAGTTATTTACATTGTTTGTATCACCCTTTTTATGCAACGGGATAATAACACCTTCTGTCCATTTATCTGGAAAATAGCCTGAGTCCAAAATAGCATTAAAAATATCACATATATGACCTGATAGAATATCGATACCTGTAATCAAATAATCATTCATAATAAAATCATTACCCATGGCTTTACCTGTTTTTAAACCCTTGACAGCAGATACAATTTCCTCAATAGTTATACGCCTGTCAAGCTCATCAAATGAACAATCTAAATTATCGAAGTCATGGTTATCACAAAAATTCTCTGCATCCGGGTTTTCGGATTGTGCAGCATCATTTCCTAACTCTGCAAAATATTTTTTTAAATCTTCAAGAGTTATATTATTAGATGCAGACTTGTTATTATTTCGTTTAAAATATTTCCAAAACTGTTTTGGCTTAGCATGTTTCAATTTTTCAATTTCTAATAATTTCTTACGCTTGTTAGCATATCGTTTTCTCTTACATAAATCTTTATATATTTTTTTATTATAACAAAATTGCTCCCTACTATGCTCAGATTTAAGTCTATTAAAAATATGTTGGGCATTTACATACAGATTTCTCGCTTCAATACATTCAGTGTCAAACCATTCCGCATGACTGGCTATGGGTTTATCACTAAAGCATGGCATGGATCTATTACGCTTAAAACATTTCTTATATAACGGATCCGCCACCGCCAATTAGACAGACGGGTGAGTAGTCCAATGGTAACACGTTGGACTGTGAATCCAGGTATTGCATGTTCAATCCACCGTCTGGCCCTGATAATAGTAACCATCTTTCAATTGGGACTTTTAAACAGAGGTCTTGTTTCGTCGCTTTACACCATTCACGTAAAAGAACCAGGGGAGACTCTGGAATAGGTCTATGTCTGTATCATTGCACTATCCTCCAAAAGGTAAAATGACTGATCTCTTCAGGAGACGTCGCTCAAATGGGCAACTGGTAGCGACCATAAACACAAATACTAATCATATGAATTTGTTCTTACAGGCAGATGGTTTCACTGCATAGCGAGATGATTATGCACCTACAATGGTGAACGAAACATTTGGAGATTTACTAGACAAGGACGATATATAATGCTTACAAAATAACATTTTGAATAGTCAGGGTTTTGGCTATATGTGTGTGATGTACGTGGTTATTGTTATTTATGGTTTAAGCTACATGTACAATTCCATATCACATATTACCGATTGCAGTATGTTTTAGCCACTCATTATCAATAGAATAATATGGCACCAATCAGTCCATGATCATATCATTTACAACAGATAAATAATGTACCAAAACGTTACTAGGAGCGAGACAAAGCTTACTGATCTTCTGAATTAGTGTTCGAAATTAAATCAAGAAACTTTTAGAATAAAGTGACTTAAACAGTATGATGGACAAAAGGAGAGTATGCCATCTCAGTTGTCCCCAAGGATGAGAATCATCACGCATACATTAGTAAAACATAAATAGGACACTTACAGAGAGAGGGAGAGAGGGAGAGAGGGAGACTGGTATGTAATATTCGGAATATATTTAGCACAGACTTCTTTAATTCATCATTGTGTGAATCATTCTGAATTTACCATGCAAAGTAACTCGCATTGTTTGAAATTGCTTGTTCAGCTAGCTATATTGCAATTGTGTAGCTTAATAACTTAGAGGTATGGAGGAAAACGTGAAGTTAGAAAGGGCAGATATTAGAGATATTGTAAATGGAGAAATGCAGAAAATAAATGATATATACATCTAAAAGATATATCGGAGGAGGTTATTATTGTAGAAATGAAAATGGAAAAGACTAATGGTACTGTTTTAAAGCCAGAAGTTGAAAGACACAATGCAACGTCGAATGAAGACGATTTTGAAATACTTTCACAAAAAGTGAACATGCATTACCCGAGAACCAATTCTGATTTGGGGTCAATTGAAAATGAATCTGCTACTAATGAAATTAAGTTTAAAACACTTGAGAAGCCAGTCGAAACTTCAGACAATGATGTTTTAGTTGAAGTGAAAATTGAACGTCCTGATAAAGAATTAGACGACTGTAAGCAGGAAACACCGAATAACGTGTTCGATAATTATTTAAATCAGGACTGTAAGAGCGACTTACACACATTAATGGATAAGCAGACCAAGAAACCAAAGAAAACTCCTAGATGCCATATATGCGATAAAACGTTTACGGAATACAGTAGTCTTAACAAACACGTGCGTATACATTCCTCGGAACGCCCATATTCTTGTAAAATTTGTCATAAAGCATTTAAACTGCCCGGTCATGTAACAAGTCATATGAAAGTACATATTGAGGAACGCAATCATTCTTGCCATATATGCGATAAGACGTACAAAAGACCAAACAGCCTGAAGTCGCACATGCTAGTTCATAGTGGTGAAAAGCCACATAAGTGTCTCTTTTGCGAAAAGTATTTTTCCTTGTCCTCCAATTTGACGACACATATGCGGTTGCATACTGGAGAAAAACCGTTCAAGTGCCATCTGTGTGGCAAATCCTTCGCTGAATCTGGAAACCTGCAAGGCCATATGTCCGTTCACTCCAATGAGCGCAATCATCAATGTGATGTATGTAAAAAGAAATTTAAACAGGCTGTCATACTTCAGAGACATCTACTACTTCATGATGAAAAACGACCACACGGGTGTCAGCTATGTGAGAAATCGTTCACGATAGCTGCGCATCTTAAAAGACACATGGTTGCCCATGCTGCAGACCGTTTCTATCAATGTAAGATATGCGAAAAAGTATGTTCGGAATCCGGCACACTCTCTAGACATATGCTTGTACACTCGCATGAACGAAAATTTCAATGTGAATTATGCGAGAAGACATTCAAGCTGTCATGTAATCTAAAGATGCACATGCGGAGTCATACAACACAACATGTGAAAATGTGTAGTGTTTGTGACAGAACGTTTACATTTTCTTCAAATCTGAGAAGACACATGATTCAGATGCACCCTGATGAATCTTCTGGTTTCATAGAAGGAAGTATCAATGACGATAAAAAGGTACGTGAAGGTAGCAATAGTGAAATTTCCGCAGCTCAAGGAATTGAAAGATGATGAAGGTCAATTGGTACATGTACCTGAATATTATAATAGTGATACTTCAACAGATGAAGGAATTGTAAACTCAGCTACAGGTAATTACGATAAAATGAAGCTTGAAAATAATAATTTTGTTACTAACGCAGATAAGGCTTATGGTGATAGAATTGTACTCGACGATTGTGATAATCATACTCATACTTGTAATGTGAACGCAGATAAATGCACACTTACATACTAGTAATACAGGGAAATCCTGACCGGGACTAATGCCCGGTGATCAACGTTGTACCGCCTATAGAAAACAAGTACGAGACAAGACTTAGTGTACTCAAAATATACACGAAAAAGAAAATATACTGACACTAAAAAGAAACTGTGCACTTGCCTTAGGGGTAACATTTATATTCTATTAGAAAAACATATTGGCAAATTTTGTATCAAAATGTGCGAAATATTGGGTAAATTAGTGAAATGTGTGAAGGATTATTTTCTTCACTCATGATAGTAAAATCCATAATTCTAAAATGTGTAACGAAAAAGTAACGCTGAATATAAAAGTGCACAGTTTTTTATGGTGTCAGTAGATAACTTACGAATGAATTATCCAAATCTACAATACTAGCAAATATGTTATGCATGTACGATCATACGATCATTTCTCACAGTTGATGTCAATTGCACGATGCCATCTTCGATAAATGTATTTTTGATATAAGTAGTGCATAAAGATGGTCCTTATGCTTGCATGTTCAATGAGAGACATCTGTACTTTTCTATTACCTCCCTTGGCAGATAAAGATTTATTCCAATATGTGAATAGGTCCTTTTAGTTAGAATCCTTTGTTTTTACTGTTGTGCCTTAACCAGATGTTGCGGTATGATAAATGTGATTTTATCAAAAACGTGTTACTTAAGTGATCACATTATCTTACAAATAAGTACCCATTGCATATACTGTATGAGATCTGTAGAGATATAGTAATTTAATAATCATAAGAAGTAATAGTCGTATGAAATTGTTAGCATGTTGCGCAAAGGAAACAACGATAAAAACAGAAGAAAACACTTAATAGGACCTATCGACTTTTAGGGAGTATTCAGAGGCAGTAACTGATCGATGTCTCTCATTCTACAATTATATATATGAACATCTGATTTGGGGCAGCTGAATACATACATTCATGTTATTTCTGTTTCAAGGAAAACAAAAGCCGTCATCCACTTGTTCCATCATACCAATTGTACTCCGATTTGCCCCTAGCACTTTATCTAGGGTCATTTTCATAAAATTGGTCCAGTCTATAAGTAGTGTTAAAGGGCATAAAGTCATTTATGATTTAACCTTTAGTCAGATCTCTTTTTCTGGCGATGTGTGTTATACAGTCTCGGTAATTACCCCTTTTAAGAATAACTTTTAAAGCGACACTACATCGGTGAAAACACAAATTTCTACAGAATGTATTTTCCTATTATAATATGGTATAATTGTTTTCAAAATAGTTGTCTCAAAAACTGAGTATTTCAACAGTTAATAATAAACAAACATCGTATGCGCGGTTTGTTGACATAACAAAATAATGTATCGACATGCATGCGTAATACATCTAGTGTATCCTGAATAACACGATTTAAGTTACATATTTACCGTTATATCTCACATTTGTGCCTATTTGTTTGTAGACTAATCTTAAATTATCTCTAAACGACATTATCTCGCGTTTAGTATTGACTCCGATGACAAACAAACGTCAATTCAGGAGCAAAGATGACCATTATATGAAATCCTAATTTCAATTTTGAAAGTTTGTAGACCACAAAATCACTGTTTATTGATTCAATGTTAGTGTTCGAATGTATTCGGAAGAATTTGTAATAGCAAAATGAATGCATTTATACGTGAAAAACTACATTGTATTCCACACCAAAAATTTGTCTTACTTTGGTACCGCAACTGTAAATTAGGCGTGTTCTCGTTTCTTGTATCTACTATGATTACCAAGGATATCCCACGGGAGTGGTCAGACATATGTACTGGTGTGGGACAAGGATATCCCACGGGAGTGGTCAGACATATGTACTGGTGTGGGACAAGGATATCCCACGGGAGTGGTCAGACATATGTACTGGTGTGGGACAAGGATATCCCACGGGAGTGGTCAGACATATGTACTGGTGTGGGACAAGGATATACCACGGGAGTGGTCACACATATGTACTGGTGTGGGACAAGGATATCCCACGGGAGTGGTCAGACATATGTACTGGTGTGGGACAAGGATATCCCACGGGAGTGGTCAGACATATGTACTGATGTGGGACAAGGATATCCCACGGGAGTGGTCAGACATATGTACTGGTGTGGGACAAGGATATCCCACGGGAGTGGTCAGACATATGTACTGGTGTGGGACAAGGATATCCCACGGGAGTGGTCAGACACATGTACTGGTGTGGGACAAGGATATCCCACGGGAGTGGTCAGACATATGTACTGATGTGGGACAAGGATATCCCACGGGAGTGGTCAGACATATGTACTGGTGTGGGACAAGGATATCCCACGGGAGTGGTCAGACATATGTACTGGTGTGGGACAAGGATATCCCACGGGAGTGGTCACATATGTACTGGTGTGGGACATGGATATCCCACGGGAGTGGTCACATATGTACTGGTGTGGGACATGGATATCCCACGGGAGTGGTCAGACATATGTACTGGTGTGGGACAAGGATATTCCACCCGAGTGGTCAGACATATGTACTGGTGTGGGACAAGGATATTCCACGGGAGTGGTCAGAATATGTCGTCAGAAACCAGGCACTGCCGAGTTTCCTTGTCGAACACCGGTGCATATGTCGGACCACTCCGGTGGAATATCCTTGTCGAACACCGGTGCATATGATGGATGCTTTTTCTCACACTCCTACTGGCCAGGACACACGTTTTATTGCCAACTCGGTTAATCCTTGAATCTGAGATGAACATTTCTTCCAGCTGAACCAATCTTTGTTTCATTGATTTCATTGAATTGGTAGTGCTCACGAACTGATGGAAAACTTTGGTACACCCGAAAAATACACTCTGAACATGTCTACATGTGTAATTACTTATTTATGGACTATTTTTAGTACGCCCTTGTTACTATGAACTCGTCTATAAGACAGATAATTACGTCATCCAACCGATTCAAGAGTGCACATTTACCTACCTCAATAAAATATACAAATGCTGTAACGAAAATGGTATAAATGTTGAAAAGGACGTCGTGATGGCGCAGTGGATGCGCGTTCGCTTCAGGTGCGAAAGGTCCGGAGTTCGAGCCCCGCTGGAGCCGTTACGATTGTGCCCTTAGGCAAGGCATTTAAATTCCACGTTGCCTCATCTCTCTCCCTCGGGGCGATGGATTCCATCAGGAATGAGGTCTCGAGAGTGATTAATATAAGTTGACATAACTTGTTTCGCAATCGAGCTAAAATAAATTTGTATAAACTAAATGTTGAAAATAGACAATATGTTAGATATTTTACCTATATTTTCCTTTTCAAAGTCGTTCATTCAGATTGTATGGGTTCGTGGTTTAGCTCACATCAGCAATGAGCGAACTATGTCAGTTACTGCCCCTGAATACTCCCTAAAAGTAGATTGTTAAGTGTTTTCCTCTGTTTTTATCGTTGTTTCCTTTGCACAACATTCTAGCAATTGTATTCCACTATCGCTTCTTATGAGTATTAAATTACTATATCTTGACAGATCGCATACAGTATATGCAATGGGTACTTATTTGTAAAATAATGTTATCAGTTAATTAACACGATTTTGATAAAGTTACATTTATCATACCGCAACATCTGGTTAGGGAACAACAGTAAAAACAAAGGATTGTAACTAAAAGAACCTATTTACATTTTGGAATAAATCAGATGTTATCTGCCAAGGGAGGTAATAAAAAATTAGAAATGTCTCTCATTACACACGATGGCATCTGTTGGAAGAGTGCTTAACGTTGTTGACTTCAAAACACCTGCCCTTCATCGTTGTGAGGAATCTATCCAGCCGGATTGCGGTAGGTCGGTGGTTATACACGTGTGCCCGAAATACTGCTCAAACGTTGTCTTCTTCCTCCACCAATAGTACCTGCAACATCGATCAACTAGTCCCTTTTGAACTTCAAGACGACCGTCATGACTGTATGGTCTGCTAATTATGGGCTATTCTGGCTCACTCTATTTAATAGACGACCAAACGTGGGGGGGGGTGTAAGCATGTCCTAAGTGCATACATGTATCATCTATGTCTAGTTATATACAGCTTTTATATTTTTCAAACTATATAGTGTGATTTATGGACGTTATTATAATGGTATTGAATACTATATATCTTCCTTAGCTATTAAGTTTGTGCATAACTAAGCAGTGTTAATTTTATATATGAAATAAATGCTATATTAAAAATATCTTTGTCAGTTAGGATATGAAGAATCCTCCATCAAGTTACTATACATTTATTATGTGTGATATAATTAGTTATACAACTGTTGTTCCTTTCAGGTCATTATAGGAAGCACCATTGGCCAACTATTTGTTTCTGCTTTGTTTATACCCTCATGTTGTACATAATTATGTACCTGAGAGAATATAAAAATACAGGTCTCACTGTCATTTAAATTTTCCAAGCCATTCATTCATCTACTTATTGTGTGCAAGACTGAATTCAGATTGTTTGCCCAACGTTTTGTTTCCTTTTATCTGTACTATGCGCCATCGACTTTATTAGTGATGGATTGACGAGTGAAGTGTTGTATGGGCATTCTCTTGGTTTCGAGTAGCCTGGGTTCTAGTCTGTCGATTTTTCACTTTTTAGCTTCTGGCAAAATGACAGGCTAGGGTTCGAGCTCTGTCGTGTGGTGATGGGCGGATGGCTGTACCAGCCCAATCACCCAATCACTGTACCAGCCCACTCACTGTGCTGACCCAATCACTGTACCGGCACAATCACTGTACTGGCCACATCACGGTTGTCATTCTTACGGCGGTGTTTGGGTCTATGGTTTATATTGCCACTTTTCTCGCTGTGTGTTTTACGTTTATTTATCGTCGCTACCGGTTGCCCATATGAGCGACGCCTCCTGAAGATATTAGTCATTTTAGATGTTGGAGGATAGTGCAATGATACAGAGAGAGACCCATTCCAGAGTCGTCTATGGTTCTTTTACGTGCACGGTGTAACGCACCGACACGAGACCTCGGTTTATAGTCCCAATTGAAAGACTGTTAATTTTACTAGGTTCAGACGGGGGATCAAACCTGCGATCCCTGGATTCCCTGGTGTAATTCCTCGCCGTGACCTGGGATAGAAGAGGCGATGTGCATTTAAATGTCTTGCACCACCACCCTGGTTCTGACGGGGCTCCAACTCGCAACCTCTCGATAACAAGGCAGAACCCGTATCTAATGCACCACCGTGGCTCTAATTAAGTTCAAACTGGATCACAGGTTATATAGCTATTATATTTTGTTGAAACCTCAAATTCTTTCAGTAAATCGATGTTCTTATGTCGCCTGTACGACTGTGGAGGGGTCTCTGTGGCCGTGTGGTTACGGTCATTTGCTTAGAATCACTTGTCCCTCACCGCTGTAGGTTCGAAACCCACTGGGGTATACAATCCAATTGTGCGAAGAAGCCATCCAGCTGGTTTGCGTAATGCCGGAGGTTCAATCCTAATCGCTGGCAGTATTTGCCAAAGGAGCATTCGGAGTCGTCTGCTACAAATGGTAACTACATTGTCGTCGTCTGACCTAAGCTGTTGATGCGACTTTAACTGAAATAACCAATGAATGTAATAATGTCGCTGTATTCCCGGTAAATCACAAACCCAGTATTTGTTTCTTGACTACTATGAATGGTTATGTTCATGTTCACCTGCGTTAACATTAAAGCTATGTTCATGTTCACCTGCATTAACATTAAAGCTATAGTTATGTTCACCTGCGTTAACAATAAGGTTATGTTCATGTTCACCTGCGTTAACATTAAAGCTATGTTCATGTTCACCTGCGTTAATATTAAGGTTATGTTCATGTTCACCTGCTTTAACATTACAGTTATGTTCATGTTCACCTGCGTTAACATTAAAGCTATGTTCATGTTCACCTGCGTTAACATTAAGGTTATGTTCATGTTCACCTGCTTTAACATTACGGTTATGTTTATGTTCACCTGCGTTAACATTAAAGTTATGTTCATGTTCACCTGCGTTAACATTAAAGCTATGTTCACGTTCACCTGCGTTAACATTAAGGTTATGTCCATGTTCATCTGCGTTAACATTACGGTTATGTTCATGTTCACCTGCGTTAACATTAAAGCTATATTCATGTTCACCTGCGTTAACATTAAGGTTATGTTCATCTGCGTTAACATTAAAGTTATGTTCATGTTCACCTGCGTTAACATTACGGTTATGTTCATGTTCACCTGCGTTAACATTAAAGCTATGTTCATGTTCACCTGTGTTAACATTAAAGTTATGTTCATGTTCACCTGCGTTAACATTAAAGCTATATTCATGTTCACCTGCGTTAACATTAAAGCTATGTTCATGTTCACCTGCGTTAAGATTAAAGCTATGTTCATGTTCACCTGCGTTAACATTAAGGTTATGTTCATGTTCACCTGCGTTAACATTAAAGCTCTGAGTGTGCCTATGGTGTACCATAATGTACCTACAATACAAGAAATGTTGTGGGAACAGTACCGTGCACCTGGTGCTATGAATCACACTTATGCGTTATGCATGCTATTAACAACGCCAATACGTGTTAAATGAAATGTAAACAACGATTGAGACAAACAAGTATGAATAGGTATGCACAATGTATGCTAATTTTGTAAATTTGAAACATTTTGTGATATTATACAAACCATGATCCAATAATGGAGCCGTGTATACAAGGTATTTTCAAAGGATATCCAAATAGATCTTTGTATACTTCAAAATCAAGTAGTACGTGCTCAATGCGCTGCTTGATCGTTAGGTTTACGTTGACGTGAAGGTCACCAGGGAATTCATAAAAATCTGATCGTTACGTCATCCAAGATGGACGCTGAAATCACTGGTCGCTATTCTTTTCAGTTACTATATTGTCGGGAAGAGCCGTAACTAATGTTGCTATAATTGTGGCCTGACTCGTTGCCTTTATTTAATGTGTCATGCTTTGTATTCACATGTATATGTAAAACCGAATCGAGCAATAAAATATGATTAAACTAGACGCTGAAATATCAACCTTTTACGATAAGCGGAGGCAGTTACTACCACGTCTCAAGGATGCCAAGAAAGCCGGCAAGAGGGCGTGGCTATCTTACGATCAGCTCTACGTGGATGGTAAACCCGTGAAGGATGACGTTGCAGGCTAGGGATTCGGAGAGGGTGAACTTAAGATTTCCTCTTGGAATGTGAATGGACTCACCAGCGTAAAGCAGCAATCCACTGAGTTTGTGAAACTGATCTCTGACAATGACATTGTGTTTTTATACGAATCATGGACCCATAAGGACAGTAATATTGATTTATCAGGATATACTGCACATAATTTTTATAGGAAGTTCCAGCATAGGAACGCCAGGCGTCATAGCGGAGGCATCGTTCTCTACTATAAAGAGCACATTAAACCTGGTATTACTATCATACGGTTACATCATGACACAATTATCTGGTTGAAGCGAGATGAACACTTTTTTAAATTTGATAACGATGTTTATGTATGCGGTTTATATATATGGGGCGAAGAATCGCCAGCATATACTATTTCAGCAGTTAATTTGTTTGATATTATTCAAAATGATATTGTCGACTTTGAGGACCTAGGCTCTATATATATTGCGTGTGATTGGAATGGGAGAGTTGGAAAACGTCATGATTATGTTGTGTGTGATTCTTATTTTTGCCAGACCGATGATAGTGATTATGTTCCGTATATGCCCCTCAGTCGGACCTCACAAGACTGTGTGTAATGCATTTGGTATGAAAATATTAGATATTTGTAAATCATTTGGTATGCGTATTTGTAACGGTCGATTAGGTCAAGATTATGATTGCGGTATGTATACATTTGCAAGTTCTAACGGTGCATCCGTAATTGATTTACTGTTAGCTAGGGAACGTGATTTTAGTTTATTGACCAAATTTAGTATAGATACATTCAACGAGTATAGTGACCACGCGCCTTTGTTATTTTCATTGGCATGTGATATTTCACAGTCGCAGCCCAGTAATGAGATTAAATATTGCTGGAATAGTAATAATAAAACTGAATTCCGCAATGGCATAATTGGTAAGTTATCCATATTTAATCGGGTTACACATACTATTGACATTCGTTCGAGAGAATCAGTAAATAACGTATTAAATGAGTTCAATGAAATTATAAGAGAGGTTGCGGACCCTTTATTTTCAAAGGTATATTATAATAACGGTAGCAGCATTGGTTCCTTGTGTGACAAACCTATAGTTAACAATGCCGAGTGGTTTGATAGTGAGTGTACGGTTGCTAGGCGACGTTATATAGACGCTCTAAATGTTTTTAATATATTAAAATCTGAGTGTAGTCGGGAGCAGTTTTGTAAATATAAGAAAGATTATAAGGACTTATGCCGTAGAAAACGAAGCCAAAAAGATTAATGATATAGAGCGGCTAAAACATGCTAAACCAAAACAATTTTGGAAATTTTTTAAAAAGAAATGTACAAATACTAGTAAATCTATTTCGCTCGAGGACTTTAAACATTATTTTGCCGGTTTGAGCGCAGATACGCTCCCATGTAATAATGCTGAGGCGGAAGATTTTTGTAATACACAGGATTTTAATGATTTAAATTGTAATTTTGATGAGCTAGATAATTATATTTCTGCCCAAGAAGTTATTGATGCTGTGAAATGTTTGAAGCGTGAAAAGTCGGCTGGTAGTGATGCAATATTAAATGAATATTTAGTAGAGAGTATTGATATATTGTCTTCTCATATATCTGACGTGTTTAATGCAATTCTTGACTCTGGTTACTTCCCGGATAAATGGACGGAGGGCACTATTATTCCTTTATATAAAAAGGGCGATGCAACTATGTTAACTAATTATCGTGGTATTACTTTAGTAAGCTGTTTATCCAAGGTGTTTACCTCAATTTTTTTAAATAAACGAATCGTTACCTTTTGTGATAATAATAATATTTTATCAGACTCTCAATTCGGCTTTAGAAAAGGATGTTCCACTACCGATGCTATTTTTATATTACACAGTATTGTTAAGAAATATCTGAATGAAAACAAAAGATTATATGTCGGCTATGTTGATATGAAACGTTGTTTTGATTCTATTTATAGAAATGGTCTGTAGTTAAAGTTATATAATATTGGTATTCAAGGTAAACTGTTAAGGGTCATTAGAGACATGTATCAAAAGGTGAAATCTTGTGTACGCCATTGTGGTAATTATTCAGACTATTTTCAATATGCAGTTGGGTTAAGACAAGGGGAGATAATGTCGCCTGTCCTGTTCTCTCTGTTCGTGGAGGATTTGGAGTTTTATGCAGGACGATATTAATGCAGGTATTGAGGATATCGTACTTATTTTATTATTATTTGCAGGTCATTCTCGGTAAAACCGCACAAGAGTTTCAACATAGTTTTAATTTATTACATGATTATTGTAGTAAGTGGGGATTAGAAGTCAATACTAGTAAAACTAAAGTAATGGTCTTTAGAAATAGGGGTAAAGTATTTTTAAGCGAAAACTGGTCCTACAATGACGAAATTATTGAAGTTGTTAACGATTTTAATTATCTTGGCACAGTTTTAAATTACACGGGCAATTTTAATCTAAATCAACAATATATATCCGGCAAAGCTTTGAAAGCACTGAATTATTTGACTTCTAATTGTAAGAAATACAAACTTAAACCGAAAACGTTATGTCAGCTATTCGATGCTTTTGTTGGTTCAATATTAAACTATTCATCGGAAATTTGGGGCTTTACAAAATCTAAAGAAATAGAGCGAATACATTTAAAGTTTTGTAAACAAATACTAAATGTTAGAACCACTACTTGTAATGCAGCTGTTTATGGTGAGCTTGGGCGATATCCTCTATACATATCACGCTACA
>CM026387.1:24781785-24797949 GCA_014843695.1 Archivesica marissinica
AGTCCCGTTATATGATCCCGGAATCCCCGTGGAACTACCACCTGATCATATATTTTCCAGGGTCGAACTTTGGACGTGTCTTGAGGTTGTTCTCTCCTCATAAGTAGTCGGGTTTCGAGCTGGATGTAATATCCTTGCCGAATAGGTGTTCCTTCTTGAGCCATTTCCCAGAGGGGTGCTAAGGTCGGGTCATTATTCTGTTCTTGCAATAATTTATCAGGACTCAAATCGTCAATAGAGGGAATATTTTGGGGTTTAACTGTACTGGCTTTCTCAGAGGGGGACTTGATCTCAATTGTATTCCGAAAAGGTAAGACATTGGGATTTGTATCGGTCGTGTTTTCTGAGTCTGGGTTGGACGTGACAGTTTCATCAAACGGGATAATTTTCTTATTGGAGCGTGTAACCACGCCACAGGTAATCAAATCAGTGACAGGGGCAGTTTCACCGTCGTTACCTATTATAAGATCCACCCCCGCGGTGCATCTGTGCTTTAATACAGCCACCTTCAATGTTCCTTGGTAGATTGGACAATCAACGCTAATCTTTGCTATCGGGTAATTACCAGGGATATAATTGACACCGCGGATTGTTACCCGTTCACCTGTGTATTCTAAATGATCAGCGGTTTGATCAGTAGCCGACAATAAACTGATTGTCGCACCTGTATCTCGCAAATACGTCACTTGTGCGGTGTTAGTATTTATGCGTGCTTGACCTGTATAGTTGGCAAGTAATGGATTTACCATCTCGGTATTTTCACATGAGTTCACTGGCTCATTGGTTATAAAGGCTGAACTATGAGTAGTGTTTGACACGTGGTGTCCGTTTGCTAGGTTTCTAGTACCCCTGTACCTAGGTGAATTGGGATCTGCCCAACACTCTATTCGTCCGTGGCCATTACGCCTACAATAACTACAATATTTTTCTATCCGGGGAGTTCTATGGGTAGCTTGGGAATTATCTATCCTCATACTGGGTCGATACATGGGTGATGGGATATATGGCCTTGGGGCTGGAGGTCGGTGTTCTGTATATCTGGGTTTCACATTCGGATTTGAATTAATCCGTGTCCTGGGCGCTAATCTGCGATGGAGGTTATATTCATCAGCCAGGGAAATACATTCCTGGAGAGTAGATGCTTTCTTATCCAGAATGAACAAATTCAGCTCATCACTTAGCTGGGAATCGAATCTATATCTCAAGAGCAGCTCGATCCAGTTGACCTCGCTCGGATCATTGTTCTCCGTCCATAGAGTCATTTGCTCCCTTAATTCCTTAATGAATTCGGAATATGTCTGCTGAGGTTTCTTTTTACCCAAGAGAAGAAATTCTTTCTATATACAGTGGGTGAGAGTCTATATTCATCCAAGATGGCGGCCTTGAGGGTATCGTAATTATTAGCGTCTTGGACAGGAAGAGTGGCATATATATTTCTGGCCTTGTCGGACAACTTGTCTATAATATTGCCCACCCATGTTTGTTTGGCGACCTGGCTAGCTTCGAACAGTCTCTCACATGTTGCGAAGAATTTATCTGGCCTCATAGTCTGGGTCCAAATAGGAACAGAAATGTTTGTCTTAGAGGGCCTATTATCTGTATGGAGGGGTTATTTTGCTGAGATTCCTGATCTCTCTGGATTTCTCTCAGGCGAATCTCCATCTGCATTTTCTCCCTTTGCATTCTTTCCTCCCTGTCCCTTTCTTTCTCTTCTCTTTCCCTCTCTCTTTCTTCTCTTTGTTTTACTTCTTCCCTCTCTCTTTCCCTCTCTCTTTCTTCTCTTTCCCTCTCTCTTTCTTCTCTTTGTTTTACTTCTTCCCTCTCTCTTTCCCTCTCTCTTTCTTTCTCATAAATCTCACCCTGACGTTCCAGATTTGCCTGATTAAAGAAGGGAAGTCTCATTAATTTGTCCCATATCTCATCACCTGTTGTCTGCAAGTCGGGGTGAACCGGCCCCTCAGTTTCCTTATTAGCACTCCTAGTTGTAGCCATTTTATTTTTTTATTTCCCAAAATTTTAATCCCCAGAATGTATCTCCAAATGTATTATAGAATTGAGTTCAATAAAAGGAAGTAAATCACTAATATAATTTTAATGATAATATTAAGCCTCTATGAAAAGAAAACTGGTACTTACCGAAGTCTGTCTCGTCCGTTAATCCAATATATAATTTATCACATATTCAATGTTTGCACATTTCCAATAATTTAATCCATTTCACTAATTTAATAATTCGTTGACGTCTTTCACTTATTTACAAATTCTAACACTGTTTCGCATGCACTTCTATTTTCACACGTTAATTAATAGTCCCTTGTATTCTTCATGTATAAATCCTAGTGTCCTTCACAATATTCCATATATAAATTCTAGTGTCCTTCACAATATGTCACGATATGTCATTTCTTCTTTATTGTATTTTATTATCTCATGCAATAAAATGTTTTGTATTGTATTGTATGTCCAATCCCGGACGAGCCCCCAATTGTCGCAAACTCTCCTTTTTCTTCTCGTAATTATATGTCTCAGTTGCTACGGCTCTTACCAGGGTCTATCCTATTGTAGACTCGCTGGAGTTGTCTAGGGGGTTTCTTCTTCAATATATGTATTAATGATAACTCAACACAGATTTACATTTCTTCTATATAATATCTAGTTTAAATTGGCATCAGAGATATTCATATATATATAATCAGTGATTTATATATATATATACATCGTATCATTAAAAGCTTATTTAACAATCCAATTGTGTGAGCCGACTATGCGCTACACAGTATAATTAACTTCAGTCTCTCTAATCCGTCATTACTCAATATCACTATAATCTAATCAATGTTTCTGATTAGATTAACTTTTAACCACCTTCGATATGGTTCGCCGAAACTCTCTGTTTCTTCTATGGCTGAACGATTTAATTATTCGACAAATCTTTATAAGTTATAATTCTTATAATGTCCATAATATCTAAGTATCATAGAAACAGTTTCTATGTTCTATAGAATGAGATCACGCCACACTCTCTCCTGGAGGTAGGCCTAAGTGTTCTGATCTTAGTTAATAAAATCCATTTCTTATATACACGATTGAATCAATGTCTATATGATATAACAATTCCTAAAACATCTGTTATTCCTAAAACATCTGTTATGTTATCTAATATTACACCATCAAACCAGTTCGTCGCCTTTATATTACATACCTGGACACCTGCAACCACGGCCTTGATAAACTGAGATTAGGCCTAAAATCTTAAGTCATTTCCCGCGCGAAGCGAGACTGATAATTTTTAGGCGCGAAAATAATAGCAGACGATTATGCATAAAACAAATATATATATATTACATGGTAAACACTTGGCCATATATATAAACAGTTTAATGTATTTATATAATACATTACTATTTATATATAACAATAATAAACATTTCGTGCAAATAATTGTGGTTTTGCACAGATCTGTTATCTACGCTGCTTTGAAGCGTTGTGTAAAAGTGTGACCACTGAACATGTAATGAGAGTGTATTGTGTGTTTACGTTTATTTATCGTCGCTACCGGTTACCCATATGAGCGACGCCTCCCGAAGAGATTAGTCATTTTAGATGTTTGGAGGATAGTGCATGATACAGATAGAGACCCATTCCAGAGTCTCCTCTGGTTCTTTTACGTGCAGTGTAAAACACCGACACGAGACCTCGGTTTAACGTCCCATCTGAAAGACTGTTAATTTTATTAGGGTCAGACGGGGGATCGAACCTGCGATCCCTGGATTACGAGTCCAGCGTGTTACCACTGTGATAGTGTATGTTCGGCTTATATCCTATACATATACAACTGAAAGACAAATATTATTTCTTAACAATAGAACCAAAATTGCAACGAAAATAAAGAATGCTAGCTTACATTCAATACATGAGTATTCCATAAACATATAGTTTGTATTGTCCATATACACGTCTGAACGATTACATCCGGTGGTCGTCCATGACACTTCCAGGTTTTCTTGACTTTCGCTGTAGCCAGAGGCACTGGCATGATACTTATAGTCCAGTCCCGTGCTGTCGATTGAGAGCATGAACAAAGATGTAAAAATTGCATAAAATAACAACCAGGATATGTTTGAAAAGGGATTTTGACATCCAAGTGCCATTGTTTTAATTTACTTAGAAATATCATATATGTATGACTTTCGTTTGTGAGGTATCCGATTAAGCGCCTGGGATGTTTTGTTTGTGTTTGTGGTTTATAGTCGTACCAGCCGCTTGTAGGTCAGGTGGCGACTGTTCGTGTGTATTGTGTGTCTTACGTTTATTTATCGTCGCTACTGGTTGCCCATATGAGCGACGCCTCCTGAAGAGATTAGTCATTTTAAATACATTTTGGAGGATAGTGCATGATACAGACAGAGACCCATTCCAGAGTCTCCTCTGGTTCTTTTACGTGCACGGTCTAAAGCACCGACACGAGACCTCGGTTTAACGTCCCATCTGAAAGACTGTTAATTGTATTAGGGTCAGATGGGGGTTCGAACCTGCGATCCCTGTGTGTAGTATCGGTGGAAGAATACCTCCTAAATACTAAGGAGAAGAACTGTATACGTTTTCTTTCGTTCTAATCCATTTCAGTATATTGCTTTTAATTTATATTTAAAATGTTAATTCTAGTATGTACATCTAAAATACTGAAATAAAATGTTTCAAACACTTGCTCCTCGCAGCTGTAGCTTTGAATCCCACTGGGATATGGATTAGTACATATGACGAAGCCTACCAGTTGGCTTTCGTAAGGTTGGTGGTTCTACCCGAATGTCCCATAGTGCCGGAAATACTTTTCTAATGGGGTACCCGAGGTCTTCCTCTACCTATAACAGCTGGAGAGTCGCCATATGGTAATTAACCCCTAGCCCATCTCACCCCATAAGAAAAATAAATAATGATGCACTGTCACATTAGCATAGCCTCATTGGATATACTATAATTATATAAAGGTTATTTCATAAGCGACCGCAGAATCAATACTCACGACGTTTATAATTTACAATCAAGGGTGAATTCAAAATAATATGTTCCCATATGGCACATGTAGACACTTTCCTAAGTCTTTAAAGCAGCATTACATCGTATGAAATAAAAGATATTTGAAAAATAAAGTTTACGTATGGGTAGCAATGCTGCTACACATTCTAAAGTATAATTTGTAAATTTATGTTCAATTAGTAAACAGTGTTTTTTTGCGATAAAACAAAGTCGAAACCGAAAGTAGGACTTTCCGAGTCGGTCGGTCCCGCGCACTTGTTTACAATCGGAACCCGATTTGCATTCGGAATGCACCGTGCTCCTTCGGCAATATTGAAAACAAACATGGCATATCCGCTGTTGTTTCACGCATGCGCGCTGTGCGTGTATACATTTCGTTTGTTGATAAACAAATTCGCGTATACGACGGTTTATATTTATTTGAATGTTATCGTTTCTGAGCGACTATTTCGATTGTTATAAACACACACACATTAGTATTTATATTTTACCAAACACATCCTTTATTACGATGTAATGCTGCTTTAAGCAATCACTTATTTGGGCGATAATGACCAGGCCCAACCGCCAAGTATTGCCAGATACATGCGACTTTCTGGTGCGGGGCGTTGTCTAATGTTGTTAGAACTTGTGGACCAAACTATTTGTATTGTCATGCTATTGTGTGTTGTATGTTTATGTGTATGCCCTATTCACTATTGATTTGCAATATATTATGATTAAACTAAGATTTTATACAACTCTTGCCAAATACTTTGTATGTTTCATTAAAATACCTGTCCGATCTGGCGACCACCGTATCATCTCACATACTTCCCGGTCCGAGGATCGAACTCGGGTCGCATTGGTGAGAAAGGCGAGCGCGCTAACCTCTGCGCTAATCGGACACCTTATATTTGTCTGAGAAAGAAATGCAAGAGAAAGAATAACGTGACAGGGATCGCTACCGGTTGTCCATATGAGCGACGCCTCCTGAAGAGATTAGTCATTTTAGATTTTTGGAGGATAGTGCAGTGATACAGAGAGAGACCCATTCCAGAGTCTCCTCTGGTTCTTTTGCGTGCACGGTGTAAAGCACCGACACGATACCTCGGTTTAACGTCCCATCTGAAAGACTGTTAATTTTATTATGGTCAGACGGGGGATCGAACATTTTGAACAGAAATATAACTTTTATATAGACTATTAGTTTATCAAAAAGCTGCCACATTTGTCATAAAACAAAACAAAAAGCACACTTACTTTAAATATCTGTACTCCGATATACAATCGGCATCTTCGTCAGGAAAACAACATAGTGACATGTTGACAGGTCTCGCGATGTCTTCCGCATCCACGATCGTATTTGAAACAGGATATTTGATAACGGCTTTGGGACAATTGAGGGATCTAGGTTTAGCGCCGACTTTTACACTTTGCACAGCTATCACTGAATTACTGTTTCGACATGTCGGACGGAAACTAAAGTCGTGTGTTCCTGGACCGTAGCATGCTGAGCTGCTGTCATCAAGTGGCATGACATCTTCTGGTAGGCCTTGAGTTATTGTCGAGCGTGCTACAACCATAAAGATAATAACGAAATACCTCCACTGCTACCGTTACATTTTGCATACATGAACTGTCTTATTAAAGCGAACACTTTGAGGCTTGCATTTCTGAACAAACAAAACCATTATTAAAATTATTTGGTTGGTAGAGCATAGACGGATCTGTAGTCCAGTGGTAACACGCTGGACTGGTAATCCAGGGATCGCAGGTTCGATCCCCGGTCTGACCCTAATAAAATTAACAGTCTTTCAGATGGGACGTTAAACCGAGGTCTCGTGTCGGGCACGTAAAAGAACCAGAGGAGACTCTGGAATGGGTCTCTGTCTGTAACATGCACTATCCTCCAAAATCTAAAATAACTAATCTCTTCAGGAGGCGTCGCTCATGGGCAACCGGTAGCGACGATAAATAAACGTAAAAACGCATTGGTTGGTAGATTTTCGGATGTGGTACTGTACGTTTTGGATAACTTGACAGTGACGTACAAGTGCTATACCTATCAGTACAGGTAATTCAGGTAAATTTACAGTTATCGATATTATGATATATATACTCGAGAGTGATTAATATAAGTTGACATAACTTGTATAAACTATATAATCGGGGGAAATAGCTGATTTACCTGTATTGTGTTGTGGACATAGCCAACGGGAGTAAATAGTGAGTGACGTCACTGTCAAGTTACTAGTATCCTAAACGTACAGTAGCTGATTGATGCATTGTTCGCCTAAGCATCCTTGATATTTCTAAAACATTTTTTTTGTAAGGTAAACTGTCTACAGACATGCGAAATAAGCACTAAGTTAGTTTTAGCTAAAACAATATTGTTATTCAAGAATTTAGTTTAATCATATTTTATTTCTCGATTCATTTTACATATATATATATTACAAGGCATGACCATTTCAAGAAAAGCAAACGGGTTGGGCCACAAGTTCTAGCAACTTTAGTTACTGTCCTTCCAGAGGTTCAAGAATACGACAGACAGACAGACAGACAGACAGACAGACAGACAGACAGACAGACTACTGGCGCCAGGCATACAAGCATAGGATTCGGGAAGTACTGATGTTCATAAAAAAAGAGGTGTCTCATAAGTCAGAAATGGGGTGACACTATAATAAAGAAACACTTTACTTTACTTTTTACTTTTTATAGAACATAATATGTATTGGACAAAAAAGTTACTAAGTACTAAGATAGGTTTGCAAAACGGGTAAAATCATATGAATTTAAATTACAAATATTATATACATATAATTAATGTTCTGTCATTTCAAGAACTACCTGTAGGATACCTACCATACATAAGACAGAGAAGTATTAGTATCCTCATAGCTTGCTTAATTGTTTTTAAATATTCCCAATAAGTACTAATTGTGATGACACTATACGTGCGTAAAACTAATTAAAATTAGTATCTGTATTAATTTTATTTAATCGTAAAAAAATAAAAAGCGAAACAAGAAGTTCGCAATAACACCAACATATTGAATTAGATCTATATACGTTTATATTTGTTATATCTATTCTATTTGTTAAATGCGTCCTGGTAATTCTTCAATAGCAGACTTGTGTAATTACTCATCAATATAGAGTCATTATATATAGTAAACGGTGTGGTGCTTCCTTGTCCGTAATGTTCATGCCAACCAAGGTGTTTACCCAATTTGAAGTATAATGTGAATATATGTTTTTATGATTTAACCATATGTTATTGCATATGCATATTAAACAGTACAGTTGACATACATGCATGATACAGAATAGAAATTAACAATGTATAAGATGCATACATACATTTGTGTAACATTGCAAAAGGGTCGTGAATATATTATGTTAATATATGTATGTGTATTTGCTTATTATAGTGTCACCCCTATTTAAAGGGCCAGCCATTTCTGACTTATGAGACACCTCTTTTTTTATGAACATCAGTACGGAATCCTATGGTTGTATGCCAGGCGATAGGCTGGTAGGCAATCGGTAACCATTATTTAACTAGCTAGTGGCTCGCCAACCGGCCATATCAGAACGAATCCCTGAAGAGATTCGAACCTTCGACTTCCTACTACAAGTTCTTACAACTTATATTAATCACCCTCGAGACCTCATTCCAGATGGAATCCATCGCCACGAGGGAGAGAGAAGAGGCATGTGGAATTTAAATGCATTGCTGCCTAAGAGCACACTGGTAACGGTTCCAGCCGGCGCGAATTCCGGGCCTTTCGCACCTGAAGCGAACGCGCTACCACGGCGCTATCACGACTTCCGCGATTTTGCATTAGACACGATGCCTGTCCGAGCACAGCAATATTAGAAAGCAACATCCTATGTCATATGGCGACTCTCCAGCTATTGTCGGTGGAGAGTTACCCCGGGTGCGCTGTATATCAGGCACGGACGGGTACCCGGGTATAACCACCAAACTTACACAATCCACCTGGATAGCTTCCTCACATGCTATACTTCGACACCCCCAGTGAGATTCGAACCTACAGCGGTTAGGTGGAAGTCTAATTTGACCACTCGGACTTTAAGCCAAAATCAAACACAACAATGATACACCTGGCTCTGATTAAATTGACTAACAATTGTACACAAGAATAAATGTTGATTTGAACTATCTATACTAGCTTACTTCGTTTTCGAGTTACAAGCATGCTACATAATGCATGGTTTGCTATTGACGTCAATGGGAGTGGACACATTGCTGACCTCCCTGACCTCCCTGGCCACGTGATCCCAAACTCGAATCGCTTACTCCCAGACCAACCCTCTATATATCCACAAAATGGCACCAACAACTGTTTGAGTTATCATGTACACAGACAGACACACCGACGGACATGCGCAGTCAAATACAATGAACCGGGGATTAATAACAATGCTATCAATTATCTGTTTAAAAAATCTAAATTACAATAAAGGAAACATTCAACATGTGCTGGGCATATATATTGTATAGTGGTATAGAGTTTATACATGTGTGACCCCACTGACGGAATTGCTTCAGGGTCGTTGTACCCTAGAAATAGCCTGGGAACAGGCGTCGATATATTTTGCCTGGTCAGTCAAATCAATATATTTTAACACCGATACTATTAATTGGGCCGTATTGAGCTTCTGATCATGTCATTTTGCAAGAAGTTAAAAAGTGAAAAATCGACAGACTGGCACCCAGGCTACCCTAGAAACCATAGTCTTTTGCAATCAAGCAAACACTGATTTGATGATAGTTTTACTGTAGAAGCAGAGACTGTTTTGCATTTCCTATTGTGATTGTGGTACATCTGTGTCATTTGTGTTCATCTGAAGAAGACTTTTTTGTGAATTTATTTCAGGACTACTTGCTCAAGCGCGTTGATGATTAAACAACACTACAAGACAGCTAGGATCTCCACGCCTTCCATTTTGAACCGGTGTTTGTTTACATTAGGAAATTGTGAAAAACTGTCATGGTGATGCCATGACTTACTGGTGTCGAACACCAAGCAGAAACCCTGAAGTTTACAGAACTGTATGCGTTATAAGTGTATTCGTAAAGTCTTTATTATTATTATCATTATTATTGTTCAGAACTGAGACTTTACTGTAACAGTTCATCGATTTACCATAACACGACGAAGGAGAAAATACAATGGTGTGCATCCTGTATAAAGTGTATGCGGAGGCCATCTTCGCACGCACGCGTAAATTGAACAACACAAATATATTGTATACACAGCAATATATATTAACTTTAAATTTGGTTCAATACCTTTAAATGTAACATAAACGCCCACAAGCCACACACTTACATACATAATAATTAATAATAATGATTCCGTTTTATTAACTGAGTGCGGCAGAGAGGGATCTGTCTGTATTACAGGGTAAAACAAATCAACATGCATGTCATACTGTGTGCTTTTGTTGTTTTAGTGTTTAATAGCGCACTGTCAGCAAAGGTCATATGGCAACTCTCCAGAGCCATATCCTTCCTATTAACTGATGGCGGCAGAGAGGGATCTGTCTGCATTACATGGTAAAACAAATCAACATGCATGTATACATGTCATACTGTGTGCTTTTGTTGTTTTAGTGTTTAATAGCGCACTGTCATCAAAGGTCATATGGCAACTCTCCAGAGCCATATACTTCCGCAAACCAGGTGAATAACATGACGAAATTCGACACCTTTGATTGAAACATATTGTATTGCTTTCAAATAACATTCATATACACATACTGCACAATAATTATACTACAAATGAAATGTAACGAATATTATATGAGTGAAACTGTTATAATTTGGCAAATGTGGCACTCACAGTGATATTAGAACATACAGTTCAAGGATTCTTCTCTCACCTATTGGCCCAGATTTATTTAAATAGTGAATGTGACGTCATGATCATTGCAGCAGATCTTAGCTCACGCATTGGGTTGTTGTCAGAAATACAGGTGAAGTTGACCTCAATTCCCCAGAGACGTGCTTGACAAATCCATTAACCAACGTGGTCATACATTTTTGGAATTTTTAAACGATTCGAGATGTTGTGTCCTACATGGTAGATTCAATGTACCAGACGATAATTATATCTCTGTCTCACGTAAAGGTAGATCGGTCGTAGATTATTTATGCGTGCCTCACGTGTGTGTTTCACGTTTATTTATCGTCGCTACCGGTTGCCCATATGAGCGACGCCTTCTGAAGAGATTAGTCATTTTAGATAGGAGGGTAGTGCAATGATACAGGCAGGTACATGTAGGTTCGATCCCCCGTCTGACCCTAATAAAAGTAACAGTCTTTCAGATGGGACGTTAAACCGAGGCCTCGTGTCGGTGCTGGACACCGTGCACGTAAACGAACCAGAGGAGACTCTGGAATATGTCTCTGTCTGTATCATTGCACTATCCTCCAACAATCTAAAATGAGGCGTCGCTCATATGGGCAACCGGTAGCGACGATAAATAAACGTAAAACACACACACACGTTTAGATTTTCTTTTACTTTAAACGTTATTTTACAATGCTTGCAAAGCAAGTATTAACAACTTATATACTCTAAACGATGTGTGTGTTTTACGTCTAAACGATTCTCCATAATGTTAAATAATAGCGTCGCACAACTGAGCACCATTTGCAATAGTACAATAGGCCAATCGCTCACACACATCCTGTATCGAAAAGTTTTATTCGTCATTGACAAAAATAGAATAAAGACATTGTACAAGATACCATTGAATGAATCAATATTTAATCTGAGTTGGCATTGTAAAGATAAATAAATAGTTCCCACGGCAGTCAAAAACACTGATAAGATCGTATCTTGGCAGCCATTTTGACTGGCAAGTTTTATTAACGGCAATTTCATGATTTTACTAGTAATTCTTTAATTGCAATAACTTTATTAATTTTAGTTTCTTAATATAAAATTTGGTATGATTTTAAAGGTATTTAATTGTACTTTTTAAATATTAATTTATTTTTTGACAGTGATGTATGGATTATAAATTATAAGAACTTAACTTGCACCTATTTTTGAAAGTCTATTTTCACAGTTGAAATATTAATATACAGGTAAATTATTATGTATTCGTTATTGATATGAAATTTGTGAAATGATACAACAAATATGTCCATTGAGAGCTATCCAGCAATGTATGAACCATGGTGATGGGATGAAAAATAAATATTTTATGAAGAAAACAAAATTACGCTACTATATATTATATATAATATCTGATCAACTTTGCCATTCAAAATGGCAGCCACAGTAGGAATGATGACGTCACACGGGAAATATGTAGTATACAATCAAAGAGAGAGAGAGAGCGCATGCGCAACAGGAAAGTCGAATTCTGAAATTCTGCGGTAACTCGCATCCAAATTTATAAAAATAAAATACTTGTAGTGAAACAAATGATCGGTAAAACGTACTAGACTGGAATAAACTAAGTGACAATGTTGTGTGTGCAGAGACAATAGGCGGTTTCAGGACAGCTCTAAATCCGCTCTACTAGACTCTCTCCCGTTGCACCTTATGCCGTAACTGGCCCTGCAACGTAGATATCCAGAGCCAGATCCAGAATATATTGTCATGGTTTTGTTGTCAGGCGCGTACCTACCTATTAGGCCCGTAGGCCCGGGCCTACACATTATTTTTCCTTTCAAAAACTACTGTAGGCCAGGTATTTAACATCTGTAAATATACACAAATTGTCAATAACATACTTCAATCTCAGACTTTTTTTTGCAGATTGCAATTTGGGTTACCTCCCATTGATTACATGATACCATATTGTGGCGTATAATTTCGCGGCCTGGGTAAATACAGGAGCTCTTTTATTGTGGAGGCGAGATTACCAAAAAGTGTTTATGTAACATCGCGGTATACATGCCTACATTCTGATCATGAAGAAGATTGATTCATTCTTTGCTAAAGTTACAAAAGGGCCAGACAGTGATCATGATTTTGCACAAGCTTCAAGTAGTGACTGTACTAGTGAGACAGAGTCTGTCGAACAGAAGCTACCTTCAAAGTCCTACATATTGAATGACTATCCTGACATTGCACTTGTATCAGAAAAGGATGCTAGTTGTTTGACTGCGAAATGGGCCACCAATATCGACTACAAATTCCCGACACGGTAAGACTACTGTCGAAAATTGTGTATGTGTGTGTGTGTATGTGTGTATGTGTGAGCGCGCGTGTGCGTGCGTGCGTGCGTGCGTGTGTGTGGAAATAGTGTTTAATTGGAAGGTATGTGTGCGGGGGGGGGTAGTCTACACTATTACTTCATTGATTTCAATCATGTCAAACTATAATATCTAAACGTTTTTACCTGGTGATAATACATAATCATAGCCAATTAATCCTAGATTATATTGAAGCTTTCAAAATTGAAATTTATAAATTTAAATAGATTTGTGAGATGGCAGGAACCTGACACAGGCTGACACCTAACTTTCGTCCGACCGTGAGATACAATAATATATTGAGTAGAAATACTGATGCGTTGTAAATTAATGTATACGATGTCAATGCTTCTACAGTACTCTACGGATTTATTTTTCAGGTGTATCCTCGGCAAAGAAAGAAAGTTTAATACAAGCTGGCTGTCAAAATATCCATGGCTGAGGTACTCTAGTTCAACGGATGCTGTGTTTTGTGCTTTCTGCAGCTTCTTCCCGACGGCTGATGGGCGGGATAAAACTGTTCAAGCTCCACATTTTGGAGTTCATGATTGGCATAATCTGAGCAATCTCATTAGCAGGCACGAGCAAAATGCAAACCATGCCACTGCGACTGAAAAGACTGAAAACTTGTATCAGTAATGCGAGGTGAAACGCCGGACATTGCTTCCAAATTGTCCAACAAATATGCTTTGCTTATTGACAAAAATAGGGCCATACTTAGAAGCATCATTGAGATAATAATCCTTTGTGGAAAGCAAAATCTTCCACTTCGGGGTCACACTGAAGATGAAAGCACATTTATGGCTTTGATCAATTTTCGAGCATGGACTGACCCTGTTTTAGCAGAGCACTTGCAGCAAGCACCATCAAGGGCTCGATATCTGTCTCCAAATATCCAGAACGAAATCATCGCTATATTGGGTAAGCAAATTTCCGACGATATTGTTAGAAAATGCAATGAAGCTGAATGTTTCTCCCTTCTAGCAGACGAGGCTACAGATTCAGCGACAAAGGAACAGATCAGTATATGCCTTCGGTTCATAGACAATTCTTCACCAGCTAGGTGTATGCTGCGAGAAGAATTTGTTGCTTTCACAGAAGCAGAGGGTCTACGAGGAGAAGTATTGGCCAACACGTTCCTGCATTGCCTACGGGAAAATGGAGTTGATCTGACGAAACTTCGAGGACAGGGTTACGACGGAGCATCAAATATGAGTGGGAAACACCGTGGGGTGCAAGCCGTGGTGCAGCAACAGTTTCCTTCTGCAACATATGTTCACCGCCGTGCGCATGTTTTGAATCTGTGTCTAGTTCACAGTTCAAAGCTTCCGATAATCAGGAACATGATGGATACGGTGCAGCAAATTGCATTTTGTTTTAACTACTCAGCAAAACGTCTGAAGGCTTTCCAGGAACAACTTGATGAAACCGAACATGAGTTGGACAAGAGAACCAAGCTCAGAAGTCTATGTGAGACGAGGTGGTCCAGTCGGTATGACGCACTTTTCACATTTCGAGCTGCTCTAGAAGTCGTTGTTGAGACGCTGGGTGTATTGTCTGAGGATGGAGATACCAAGGCTCGTTCTTACAAGTCAGCTGTGGAGAACTTTGACTTTATTGTTTCACTTGTGAGTGCTGAGCATGTGCTCATGACCTGCACAGCACTATCTAAGGTGTTGCAGGATACACAGCTCGACTTGCTAATTGCTACCGAGGAGGCAGAAATTGTAATATCCATGCTGCAGAACGAACGAAACGACGATGAAGTGTGGGACGCCGTGTTTCAGAGGGCGTGTGATCTTGCCCAGAGATTGGACGTGCGTCCTCGAACACCGAGACAGGCAGGGAGGCAAGTCCATCGCGAGAACGTTGCCGCTGACAACGTCAGTCAATACTGGAAAAGAGCAATGTACCTGCCCTTCTTGGATCATCTCCTACAAGAGCTACGAGACCGCCTTATAACGCCACAAGAGCGATTTGTCGCGGAATATCTCATACCAAGCAAGTTGGCTGCATTTGATGACGCTAAGAGTGACAGAATATTGCATGAGTATCGGGGCGACATTTCAGATCCAGTAGAGTACGAAAACGAAGTGGCAAGATGGAAGGTGAGATGGACCAACGCGAACACGAAACCAGACACCTTGACAGGTACGTTGGACAATACCGTTCAACAACTATATCCCAACATTTACAGGATTCTATCTATTTTACTGACCATGCTAGTATCAACAGCAACAGCGGAGCGCTCGTTTAGCGCAATGAGACGGATAAAGAACTATCTGAGATCAACGATGGGTGAAACGAGATTTTCTGCACTCGCCCTGATGCACATCCACAAGGATTTTGAGCACAACATTGACCACGCGATTGATAGTTTTGCAGGAGCAGCAAATAGGCGCCTAGCTCTTCTGTTCCCACAATAAATCCTGGTCCAGGTGAGGACACCCAAAGACGTCGTATCTAGGTACACTCGGCCCTGGAGTGGTTGTGTGGTCCCGTCACCCTGTGGTGGACCTGTATGCATACATATATATATATATATATATCAGTTAACACATATGTTCCCTAATTTTGCATTAACAATTGTTCGAGTAATTATATGTAACAGTGAAGCAAACAGAAATGGGCTCATTCAAGCCTGGAATGTTTATGCTCCTAAAACTGTCTGTTGTACGTAATGTTTATTTCCGTGTTGAAGAATTGTTCAGCAATAATAATTTTTTCAAGAGAAGATCGGGCATTTTGAGTTCTATTTTATATCTCCAGATATTCCACAGATGTCCCCAGAATGCACCATTTAACATGTAGTTTAAACAAAATTTCCGGGGGTGCATGCCCCCGGACCCCCCTAGCACAGCTACCGCTATGGGGCCTACACATATATTAAAGGC
>CM026387.1:24798949-24824774 GCA_014843695.1 Archivesica marissinica
GAATCCGTCGTAGTACATATCTATTGTCTTATCAATATTTGCTTTTCTCATTGCAGTGACTGTGGACACGAACTTGCTTGCAGTTCGTACTCGTATATACTACTCCCAGACGTTGCCATGGAAATAGGTACTATTATAAAATTATATTTTCTTGGTGAACTATGTTTATAATTATATCTTACAAAGTTTGTAATATACTATTTTATAAATATTCACCCCAGCCTGTACATGTGCATACCAATAATAGCTGGAGAGTCGCCATATGATTTAACATGTTTATGTGACGTTAAACCCAGTAGGGGTAGCCGGGGGGGGGGTCCTCCACCAATAATAACGGAGAGTCGCCATATGACCTAACATGTTTGGTAGGGGTACCGGGGGGGGCGTCCTTGCACCAATAATAACTGGAGAGTCGCCATATGACCTAACATGTTTGTAGGTGTACCCGGGGGGGGGGGGGGTCCTCCACCAATAATAACTGGAGAGTCGCCATATGACCTAACATGTTTGTAGCGGTACCCGGGGGGGGGGGGGGGTTTCTCTCACCAATAATAACTGGAGAGTCGCCATATGACCTACCATGTTTGTAGGGTAGTCACCCGGGGGGCGGGGTCTCCACCAATATAACGGAGAGTCGCCATATGACCTAACATGTTGTAGGGGTACCGCGGGGGGGGGGGGTCCTCCACCAATAATAACTGGAGAGTCGCCATATGACCTACATGTTTGTAGGGGTACCCGGGGGGGGGGGTCCTCCACCAATTAATAACTGGAGAGTCGCCATATGATCCGACATGTTGTAGGGGTACCCGGGGGGGGGGGGGGTCCTTCACCCAATAATAACTGGAGAGTCGCAATATGACCTAACATGTTGTAGGGGTACCCGGGGGGGGTCCTCACCAATACTAACTGGAGAGTCGCCCATATGCATATGACCTAACATGTTTGTATGGGTAGCGGGGGGGGGGGGGTCCTCCACTAATACTATCTGGAGAGTCGCCATATGACCTAACATGTGTATGTGACGTTAGACCCCAGAAAACAAACAAACAAACACAATAACATACGATAATCCCACATAATATAATAGTTTTTAAAGATATTTTAATTCTGTAGACGGTTTGATATTGGGCAACACTATTGTGTCCGGTACGTTAGCGCGACTACATACTCGCCTGTATAGCTCGTCACATACAATGTAACTATGTTAGTGTTAGACATGCGCGAAATGCTAACCCATACCGTAATGGAGCCACATCGAAACTGCTCAAACACAGACATGAACGTAACGCTCGTCGTATCCGTAAATGGGACCATTGCTATTCTTAGCTTATATAAACGATCTTCCACAAACATCAGTTCCGAAGTGTAAGATCATTTTGATCACATTACCACAGTAACAACAGAAGAAATCAGAAGAAAACATACGTTTTTGTTTGCCAGTATATTGTTGAGCCATATTACATTAAGCTGCATCCATACGCCATAGTAAATAGTCCCTAGTAATCAAACAACTTCATTCAAATAATAGACACACTCTTCTTAATCCCTGTATTCCCCTAGTTTATATATAGCATTTCATAGATTATACAGTTGATTTTCAACAATATAAGCATGAACGACATGGATTGTCTATTGCAAGCTGTCAATGCCATACCGCGACCAATCAGAATATTTCCAGGTGTTATTAAACGTGTCATACATGAATTTATGAGGTGACTGTATTACACTTAATACAAGCAAAGTTATTTCATAAAATGATTAATGTAATGAATATTGTGAGCCTCCATGGAAAACATAAAATAAATATCTACTCTTATATTGTATCAGGACAACGACTCGTCGACTACCTATGGTCTCTTGGTCACTCTTCAACTGTACTACCTGTACACACACTGTACAGACTTGCCGACGAAGACGATGTGGGACCTACGGGTGTACTCATTTTCGGCTTAATTGTGGCATGGTTGGCGATTTGCTACGTGATGACCGTCGGACATAATGTGACGTTGTTGCTACGTCTATTCAGAAGAAATGGTAAGTTTTCATGCTGTATTTTCAGGATGGAGTTCGGGTTCCAAAATGTTATGTATGTATTAAATATGTACGTCATTCATTATCAACGTTATGCATGTATTATATATGTACGTTATTCATCATTAGCGTTATGCATGTATTATATATGTACGCCATCAGAGTTATGTATGTATTATATATGTACGCCATCAGAGTTATGTATGTATTATATATATACGCAATCAGAGTTATGTATGTATTATATATGTACGCCATCAGAGTTATGTATGTATTATATATGTACGCAATCAGAGTTATGTATGTATTATATATGTACGTCATTCATCATCAACGTTATGCATGTATTATATATGTACGTCATCAGAGTTATGTATGTATTATATATGCACGCCATCAGAGTTATGTATGTATTATATATGTACGCAATCAGAGTTATGCATGTATTATATATGTACGCCATCAGAGTTATGTATGTATTATATATATACGTCATTCATCATCAACGTTATGCATGTATTATATATGGTACGAAAATTTTTCCACCCCCCCCCCCCCCCTATTCTCCCCCCCTTTTTTTTTTTTTTTTTTTTTTTCTTTCCCCCCCCCCCCCCCCCCCCCCCTCCCCCTCCCCCCACCCACCCCCCCCCCCCCCCCCCCTCCCCCCCCCCCCCCGTTATGTATGTATGTATTATATATGTACGCCATCAGTTATGTATGTATGTATTATATATGTACGCCACCAGTTATGTATGTATGTATTATATATACGCCATCAGGGTTATGTATGTATTATATGTGTACGCCATCAGAGTTATGTATGTATTATATATGTACTTCATCAGAGTTATGTATGTATTATATATGTACTTCCTCAGAGTTATGTATGTATTATATATGTACATCCTCAGAGTTATGTATGTATTATATATGTACATCCTCAGAGTTATGTATGTATTATATATGTACATTATCAGTTATGTATGTATGTATTATATATGTACGCCACCAGTTATGTATGTATGTATTATATATACGCCATCAGGGTTATGTATGTATTATATGTGTACGCCATCAGAGTTATGTATGTATTATATATGTACTTCATCAGAGTTATGTATGTATTATATATGTACTTCCTCAGAGTTATGTATGTATTATATATGTACATCCTCAGAGTTATGTATGTATTATATATGTACATCCTCAGAGTTATGTATGTATTATATATGTACATTCTCAGAGTTATGTATGTATTATATATGTACTTCCTCAGAGTTATGTATGTATTATATATGTACATCCTCAGAGTTATGTATGTATTATATATTGTACTTATCAGAGTTATGTAGTATTATATATGTACGCCATCAGAGTTATGTATGTTTATATATGACATCCTCAGAGTTATGTATGTTGATATATGTACATCCTCAGAGTTATGTATGTATATATGTATCTTCATCAGAGTTATGTATGTATTATATATTGTACACCATCAGAGTTATGTATGCTATTATATATGTACATCCTGCAGGTTATGTATGTATTATATGTACATCCTCAGAGTTATGTATGTATTATATATGTACATCCTCAGAGTTATGTATGTATTATATATGTACTTCATCAGAGTTATGTATGTATTATATATGTACGCCATCAGAGTTATGTATGTATTATATATGTACGCCATCAGAGTTATGTATGTATTATATATGTACGCCATCAGAGTTATGTATGTATTATATATGTACATCCTCAGAGTTATGTATGTATTATATATGTACATCCTCAGAGTTATGTATGTATTATATATGTACGCCATCAGAGTTATGTATGTATTATATATGTACGCCATCAGAGTTATGTATGTATTATATATGTACGCCATCAGAGTTATGTATGTATGTATTATATATGTACGTCATTCATCATCAACGTTATGTATATATTATATATGTAGACCAAATTCTGTATAATGATAGCATCATACTCGATAATAATAATTATATAATTATACATTTTGTATTGGCCATGTTGCCTAGTAACGTTTGGCGGCACATTGACATCCTGGACCTAATGTTATATTATTATACTAAGATGTACTTTCCGCAAAACCAATCAGAAGCCGTTATGTAGGTTCAGATTGAGATTGTAAAAACGTTTTTATAACATTGTCAAAGTAACATTGTACCAGTGTGATAATGTCACAGAAAATAAATGTATATACTCACTGTTCTGGACGGGAGGATATTAGTGAGGTTTGTGGCAAACATTCAATACGAATTGTATACATGTACTAATCAAGCAATTGTGTTCTATTTTCAGGAATACAACGATACACATCAACAAAATCGGCTTTTGTATCTCCATTTAAATGTCTGGGCATGTGTATTGCCGCTTTTATTGAGGAAAGGAGAAAGTCAAAAATGGATGATCATCCACGGTTAAGTCCCGTAGTAACCCAAACACCAACAAATCATGCCAACCCGATGTATACAGATATAAATCCATTTCTGGGCCTTATTATGGATACAGATATGGGACAACCCCCCTGTCCTAACTCTGGCAGAATTAGGCAAGACGCGTTCAACAAGAAAATGGACAAATCAGAACTGAATCATCCACGGTTTAGTCCCGTAGTAACCCAAACACCAACAAATCATGCCAACCCGATGTATACAGATATAAATCCATTTCTGGGCCTTATTATGGATACAGATATTGGACCACACCTCTGTCCTAACTCTGGCAAAATTAAGCAAGATGCGTTCATCAAGAAAATGGAAAGCTCAGAACTGAATCATCCAAGGGTATGTCCCGTAGTGCACCATTCACCAACAAATCATGCCAAACCGATGTATATATATACATACCCAAGTCTGGGCATCAGTATTGACACGGATATTGGGCAGACTTGCCTATCGCCACTCATAGATGTCTCTCTCAGCACGAGCAGCACAGCGGATTATTTGTGCTGTGCCGGAAGATATAAATCCCACGTACATGTTCGTGGTAATAAATAAGTTCATAAATTTATAGAGAAATTGTAACGAGTCTTCATTTCATATTGTCAAGTTAAATCTTTATTTCCTTCTCCATGACGCTAGCATGTCGTGTTTAGACGACCAAAACTGACGTCATTAATGGAGTATGTCCGAAAACGTTAGCGTTGACATTCCAACACACAGGTACTAGGTACCACACGTGCTACTAGGTACCACACGTGCTACTAGGTACAACACGTGCTACTAGGTACAACACGTGCTACTAGGTACCACACGTGCTACTAGGTACCACACGTGCTACTAGGTACCACACGTGCAAATCAGTTAGAAATAAATTGTGTTATTACGCTGCTTTCAACCAGTTGAATAACATATTTTATTTCAGTGATAACTTTTTATATATCATTGGAAAGAATGAAATAAGACGTATTCCAGACAAACCCCGCTCCATTAGTGTCTTACAAGTCTCGACCTCGCCCGTGCCAACTGAGGAAACATCGAATAAATAGGTAATAAATTCGAATATTAGAATAGTTTGTACATTCCAAAAAAAAGTGGTAGCTGTTTTCATAAGATCCACAGCGGCATAGTGGTGATTGAATTAAGTTTTAAAAAAAAGAGATGCTCGTTGAGCCCACTTGACTTGGTTCTAATTCGTGTATATAATACTTGTAGGTAGCTATCACCATAATAGAAGATCGTAGGAGTTTTTCTTTTATCTTTGTTTATATAATTTTTAAATGTGTTTATAGTTGTGGCATTCCCAATGCTACTGTCTAGGTCATTCCATTGGTAAAAATAAATTGTAGTATGCAGTTGTCCTGCAGTCAATTGATCGTATATCGTCAGCATTTCGAAGATTATATCGACTATTTGAAGCAACAGTTACAGGTACAAGATCAGATAAGTATTCAGGTATTTCACCTTATCAAAAGCTTTACGTATATCTAAAATCACTGCTCGAACGTCGAGGCCGTCATCAAGAGCTTTACAAAACGTATCATACAAGGAAGTCAACTGATTGACCGTTGAATCGCCTGGAAGAAAACCAGATTGAAACTGGGTTAGAAAATCATTACTTGTAAGATTATTAAAAATATATAACTTTTTGGAAGATTATTAGTTCGAAAACTTATACATGTACTATACCATAGTGTTCAATAATGAAATAGGTCTGTAGTTAGATGGTAGTTTGGGTCACCTTTCTTAAATATCGCCGATACATTCGCTTTCTTCCAACTATTAGGTAATTTGCACTGTTGATAAAGATAAATTGAAAATATCACATAAAGGTTTCGAAAGCTCATGGCAGGCTTCTTTACGTATTCTATTACTAAGTCCATCAGGACCAGATACCTTGTCGACACGTAATAACTTCAGAATATCAAGTACTTCAGTTGGTGTGATATTGATGGAACTTAGTGTATTTGTTGCATTTGTGTTAACGAGTGGCGGTTCAATACTCATTTTCAATAATTGTATGGTCGGAAAATAATTTGTTCAGGCAATTCGCTTTATCAGTATTATAATTAATGTATCATTATTATTTGCATTATGGTGTTACTATTGTTGAAACCAGATATGACACTTTAATTTGGGTAAAATTAGATAAACATTTCTTTAATGTAGAGAACGATATTTATATATGTGGCGTATATCTTTGGGGTGAGGACTCTCCAGCATATAATACTATAAATGTTGATCTAGTTGACACTATTGAAAATGACGTCAGTCGATTTGAAAATTTAGGCTCTGTGTTTTTAACAGGTGATTTTAATAGTCGAGTTGGTGTTAAAAATGACTTTGTTATTTGATCTTTGCCGTTCTAGTAACCTACGTTTAGTTAACGGTAGATTAGGTGACGATTATAACATTGGTATGTATAGTTATGTATCATATAACGGGGCGTCAACTATTGACTACCTTGTAACCAATGAAAGGAACTTTGCAAATATCAGTAAATTTTGTGTACAATCGCTAAATGAATGGAGCGACCATGCTCCCGTTAGTTTTTCATTGTATTCAAATTATATCACACCTGTTTCACAAGAAAGTCCTAGTATTAGATATAAGTGGAAAGATAGTTTGAAAAATACATTTCGTACCAGTCTGATGGCAAACTTGCCTACTTTTAATCGCCTTACAATGCATATTGATAAGAGCGAGCGTTTGTCCGTGAACAGTGAAAAGCAAAGGTAGGGTATCGTTTTCAGATAGATATTGTACAGATGATGCAGACTGGTTCGATGCTGATTGTAGAACCGTTAAACATGTTTATTTAGATGCACTGAGTGCATTTAATAGTTGTAAAAACAATTTAGTTAGTAGACAGTATTTTTGTACATGTAAAATTATTTATAAGGATCTAATCCGTAAGAAGAAGAAAGCCTATATTAAAAGGAAATATTCTGAAATTGAACGTCTACGGTTTTGCAAACCTAAGCAATTTTGGGGTCATTTCAAGAAAAACAAATCTGTTGTATCTCAAAATGATATATCAGTTGAAGATTTTATGAAATATTTCGAAAATTTGTCAAATAATATATTTGAGTCTCATAATGAAGAATCTAAGACTTTCTGTAACGAACATGATTTTAATTCTAGTGATTGTAGATTTGAGGATTTGAATGTACCCATTACATATGAAGAGATACAGAAAGCTGCAAAGTCGCTTAGGTCAAATAAAGCTACAGGTTTAGATTGTCTTCTTAATGAATATGTCATTGAATCTATAGATATTTTGTGTTCACATATTTGTGATATTTTTAATGCGATTTTAGAATCTGGCTTTTTCCCAGATAAATGGACTGAAGGAGTTATTGTTCCTGTATTTAAAAAGGGAGATCCCAAACTAGTTAATAACTACAGGGGTATCACTTTAGTCAGTTGTTTGTCCAAACTGTTTACTTCAGTACTAAATACTAAAATTGAAACATTTTGTAACAATTATGCAGTAATTTCTGATTGCCAATTTGGGTTCAGAAAAGGAAAATCGACTGTTGATGCAATTTTCATTCTACAGTCTGTTATACAACATTATCTTAATAATAATAAGCGTCTGTATGTAGGGTTCATTGATTTAAAATCTTGTTTTGATAGTATTTGTAGAAATTCTTTATGGTTGAAAATGTATAAATGTGGCATTCAAGCTAAGGTATTACGTATTCTTCTTCTTCTTCTTCCAATTATTGGACTGGATTCCGACTGGAATGTACTTAGTCCAGCGTGACTGGTCATGTCTGGCGAGGACAGCAGCCATCTCAAAAGGCTATTATTAGAGATATGTATGATAAAGTTAAATCATGTGTTAGATGTTGTAATTCATATTCCGATTTCTTCCAGTATGCAATGGGCTTGCGCCAAGGGGGGGGGGGTAATTTCGCCAATTTTGTTCTCACCTTTCGTTGAAGACCTAGAGTTACATTTGCAAGACAATTTAAATTCAAGATTTACTAATAGATGACATTGTATTAATATTATTACTGTTCGCCGATGATATGGCAATTTTTGGAAAAACTCCTGAAGATCTGCAGAAGAGTCTTGATCTACTATATACATACTGTAATCATTGGGGATTAGAAGTTAATATTATGAAAACTAAAATAGTTGTTTTTAGAAAAATAGGTATCACCTTTGATAGAGAGAGATGGTTATATAATGGACAGCCATTAGAAGTTGTAGATTGTTTTAAATATCTTGGTACAATATTCAGCTATACAGGTAATTTCTCATTACACCAGGAACATCTTATTGGTAAGGCTTTAAAAGCTTTAAATATTTTATTGTATAATTGTAAAGAATTTGACCTCAAACCTAAGTTATTATGTCAGTTATTTGACTCCTTTGTCGGATCTATTTTGTCATATTCTTCAGAAGTATGGGGTCACATAAAATCTAAAGATATTGAACGTATACACATGACATTTTGTAAAAGGATATTGAATGTTAGAATTAGTACATGTAATGCAAGTATATATGGTGAATTAGGTCGATACCCACTTTATGTTAACATATATGTTAGAATAATAAAATATTGGTGTAAAATAATAAATACTGACAACATAATTTTACGAACAATTTATAAACAATGTGTCGATGATTATTATAATGGTTTGAAAAATTGGGTCACGAATGTCAAAGATATGTTAGATGTATATGGTTTGTCTGAATATTTCATTAATACTAATAAGATAGATTGTAAAATGTTTCCTAAATTGTTTAAGCAAAGAGTTGTAGATAGTTATATACAAAATTGGCATACGTCTGTTGAAAATAGTGTAGTATTGGACCTTTATAGAAATTGTAAAACAACACTTGCATATGAAAGTTATCTAGATTTATTGCCTAAGAATTTGAGGTTTTTCGTTACTAGAATTAGAGTATCTGCACATGTATTAAGAATTCAAACTGGACGATATGGTCAAAACAGAATACCACGTAATAAGAGATATTGTTTATGTTGTAACACTTTGGATATTGAAGACGAGTACCATTTCATTTTAATATGTCCATGCTTTGAAGATATAAGAAAGAAATATATCAAAAGATACCATCAGTATCGTCCCTCTATGTTCAAATTTATTGAACTGGTAACCTCGATCAAAAATGTCGATATATTAAACTTGGCGAAATATATAAAAGAAGCCATTGTACTAAGAAGTACTATTGTAACTGCTAACAATTAATTATGTTCATCCTCTATTCCGTAAATTGAATCATCATTATTATAATACTACATGTCAATCGATTTATGTGAATATATGAATGTAAAATCTATTGTATTACCTGACCAATATGTAATTGTATATTTGTATGTTTATGACGATGTACCATGTACAAGTCTTAAAATAAACATCTGTTCTGTTCTTCATTAATAAAAGCTGGCATGGCAGTACTGTTGGATTTAACGATAAACGATTTTAGAATTGTCCACCAGTCTCTGGAGCTAATTTCGCGTGATTTTAATTTATCTGAAATAATTTTATAATATTTGTCTTTTGCCGTTCTTAATAAAGTTACTATTTCGTTGCGTAGCAGTCTGAATTTAGACCAGTAATAAACATAATCTCTTAGTATAACCTTCCTATATGCACGTTTACGTTTCCTTATCTGTAATTTAATGGCATTATTTATCCATGGGGCATCCAACGGTTTCACTTTAATAGTTTTATTTGGAATATAGTTTTTAGATGTAGATAACATTAATCTGGTTAAGTTCTGTGTGTATATATTTATGTCTTCATCTTTTACACTTTCCCAATTAGCCGTGGCAAAATTATCACGCAATGTCTGGTAATCGCCTCTATTATAATTCCATATATGCCGTTCAAAACTTTGGGTTTATTAAATTTCAAAATTCCAACGGTTGGACAATGATATCTAAATTGAAGGTCAAGAAACGGTTCACCGACTCCAGTTAAGACGATACTACCAGGATTACTTACACAAATTAAATCTAAAACGGAACATGAGTTTTCGGTGAAGTGTGTGGGATCCTCTATGGTTTGAACTAAATTCAATTCTTGACATATTGATTCAATTAGTCTTAATAGCGGTGCTTGATTTTGGTTAAGATTGAAGTCACATGCTATAATTATGTTTGTTACACCTGCATCGGTAGCAAGACCGATAGAGTCAAACATTAAGTTGTCGTAATTAGAATCAGCGCTGGGTGGTCTGTACAATTGGCCGAATAAGGCATGTTTATTTTTTTCATCATAATTTCCAACAGATACATTCAATATGTTTCGGCTCGAGGTCAAGACGGCGGGAGTAGTGCAAGGTATTTTTAACATAAACAATAACACCACAGTGACTACCATCAACACGATCCTTGCGTTCTGGGGTTTGAAAATTAGGAAGAGCAATGTCAGAGGTATCTATCGACTCATTTAACCAAGTCTCAGAGAACGCCAAAAGGTCGAAACTGCTATGTTCTACTGCTCTCAAGTCCACAATGTTTCTTCAACTTTGGATATTGTATTGAACAAAAGAAAAGTGGACAATAATTCTGATACAGTGTTCGAAGTAGATATGGATGATGTTGACGTCAGCGAATTGTCTGGTCCTGAATTGGAATGTATATCACCTGATAGTAACAACAGTATTGTAAGCCAATAGGCAAACATTAAAGCAAGGTAACACGAACAGCAATTAACTGAAGACATTTACGATCGAATGGTTACCATCATAATTTGGTTATCCTCGTATATATATATACCACTTTCTGAATTAACTGTTCATTGCATACATATATATAATAACAACAACGTGGAGTAGATACACCGGCTTTAGTCACAGTTCAATATCAGCCATTGTATGTGTACTGATAACCGCTACTGTTCAAAAGTAGCAGCTGCGAACGACCGCGGTTTAGGAGGACAACGCTTCTGTAATTCCTCAATGGATTCAATGCGATGTACCCTCATTTGCTTGTCCCGAACGATAATAACACCGTCTGCAGTCCAAGCACTTTCAACGTGATGCTGAAAAGCCAATTGTGTGGCTTCGAAGAAGATTATGCCACGCATTTTTGTCAACTATTCATCGATAAATTTTCCTCTGTATTTATCGATATTCCTGGCACGTGAACGAGTCAAGTATAACTTTTGTCGGGCACGATAGGAGGTAAACTTCATGATTACATATCTGAGCTTCATCTTGTGTGCAGAGGTGGATTCCTGACTAGCCGAGGGGAGTGGTGCGATGCGTGAACCAAGGCGATGAGAACGATCTATCCCAGCAAGAGATAGGTCAGCACCTAAGGATTTGACCATATCAAGGACAAGTTGATCAGTGTTCTCTCCGGAAGACTCGGACAGACCAGTGACGCGTAGTCAACTAAGCTTACTATAATGTTCAGTACGATCTGCCTGTAACTGTAGCGCACGAACATCGTCATAAAGCCGTTGGTTTTCAATGGTTAGGCGGTCAACCTTGTCTGTAAGCGCTGCATTGACACCGTCGATTACTTGAGGCAACATAGATTGCACATAAGACATCACCATAGCTTCCATGTCGGCTCTGAATGTTTCATGGAGCTGGTTTGATATTGCGAGGAGATCATCACAGTTGAGCTGTATATGATGCACAGCTAGGTCGTCAGTGACAGAAGGCTCAGTGTTAGACATGTCTAGTGATTCACAGCATTTGCACTTCTTATTCTCAACAATACTGTCTGGAGACGATAGATCACGTTTTTCAGATTTCTTGTGGGAGAATGGTGTAGAAGTGACTGTAATCATAACCAGTTTATAACCAAAGCGTTCGTAAAGTTGTGTAATACAGGTGAAGAAACTGTGAGCGTGAGACGTAACACTCGATATTTGTGAGCACAAAAGAACTTAACGGTATTTGTCAGACAGGTGAAAAGTCATATATATATATATATAGTTGTGTTATTGGTATAGAAAATGTACCTCGTTTTCCATAGCTTTATCAGTATTATCACTATCTAACACTTCAACACAATACACTTTGCCAAAATATCCAGTCTTGGCCACATAAGAATAAGTCTACATCACAGTATTTAATGAAATAATCGAGAGCAAATTGTTCACAACACCTGCAATACCACTGCTATTGAACTAATATAGTTCACTTTTCTTTTTGGTAAATATGCATTTTCATGATAGGCAGTGTATAGATTTTGTATTTTTTGAGAAATTATGTGACTTGAGAAGACTTCAGAATATTTGATGTGTAGAAAAGATATAGAGATAGATAGATAGATTTCTTTATTTATAGAGGGTGACCTAATTAGTTTTGAACTAATCCTCCTTAGGGCCCTCTTCAATTTGTTAACACTATAGAATAAATGTACATACACAATAATTATAACATAGTTATGCCGTACAATATACATGCATAATGTTGTACAATGTAACTTAAACAACAGCCTAAGTAAATCAGGTACTTTGATAGATGCAGACCATTGCAAACTGAAGGTTGATATACTGTATTATTTGGCGAAGGAATACAGTGTGTAAACACACTGACGTTATTCACAGGTGAGCACTGGCTATTTCAAACATTAAATTTGAAATATTCTCGGTGTGTTCCAGGTTGATTTGAATACCTCTTCACAGTGGATGTGGTATCAAACGAAATGAACTATTGGTAATATAAATGAACAGACTGTTTGTTATACTGTTTACTATGTATTTAATAGGCACTTTATTTGTTGTTCACTTGTGAGTACTGACTATGTGAAACATCATATTTTGAATATTCTTGATGTGTTCCAGGTTGATTTGAATACCTCTTCACAGTGGATGTGGTATCAGACGAAATGAAAGATTGGAAATATAAATGAACAGAATCTATGTTTTTACGCTTTACTATGTATTTAATAGACATTTTATTTGTTGTTTTACAACCTTAATATAAGCAATGCATCTCCATTTACATTGTTCATGTCCAATCACTACCAACTTCCTTTCGTGGCTGTGCATCATGTTCTAGGAAACTATCAAGGTCAAATCAATGGCCAAATGTGTCCTCAAATTCACATTGGGGGGAATTAAAACTTCCATTGTGCATGCACATATAGGATATTAAATGAGTGGTTGGTCATTTGTTATTGAATTTAATTGACTTGAGTCTTCTACGATAACAAGAAAACCTATTGCATGGACGATTGAAAACTCATAATACGCACTCGGATAGTGTATTGAGTGACTGTGTATTAATTTAAATAATTTAGTAATTAAATGCAAACATGTTGACAATAAATTGAAGCCCTGACCAACATAATAGTATATACCACATCGCTGCTAGAACATCCGCGAATCATATGGGGAAACAAATATTGTTGCAGAATTCCAACTATGTAAAATCTGGCCATTTCTGGATTCCAGCTCAAGCCTATTTTTCTATGCACGCACCAGTGAAAGCTTGTAACTAGTTCCCTGAAAACAATTGGACAATTTTTATACTTATAATATGACTACATAGCAGTAATTCTTATCACACGAATTCACATTCGTCCAGAAAACGAGCTGTACATTACACTGAATTGCAAAAGGTCCATATAGGCATGCATACATGTGATTACTATCAATGAAGTGCGTTATGCGGTCGGTTGTAAATGAATAGTAAACGCAACAAAAAGTAGTTCACATTTATTTGTAATTTTACTCGTATTTGTTACTTTGTTTACGTGCATAGTGGTTACCGCTCACTTCTCACCAATGCAACCCGGGTTCGATCCTCGGATCGGGAAATATGTGATATGGTACGGTGGTCGCCAGATCTGACAGGTGGGTTTTCTCCGGGTACTCCGGTTTCCTCCCACACGAATAACCACATTTACGCTTTCATCCGCTAAATGAATAGTAAGCGCAACAAAAACTAGTTCACATTTTATTTGTAATTTTCTTTGTATTAGTCACTTTGTTTACACGTGTTCTACATTACTCCAGTCAATATAGATATTAGGTTCAACCTAATTGCAAAAGTTGATATTTTCATACTGAATGAAAGCTCATATGCACATTAGTCATACATAAAAAGCTGCACTCTATAGGTGGAACAAAAAAATGGAAAAAAGTTCAAATTCAAAGACGGCAAACAAAACCCACCATACCGAATACTCTTCAATCTCCCAGTAAGTTTGCACGCGCGATATTGAAAATAAACACGGAAGTGGACCCGTGAAAAGCCGCATTGCTGTTCAATAAGAAGAGGGTAAGTTTGAAATGTAGACGTCCAAGAAGTAAAACATTGACCAGTCCTAGATATATAAATTTAATAATTGCTAAGTATACCATGTTTTCGCAACAAGTGTTGCAATTTGAATTCACCTTTCATTTGCTATAAACTGTGGTAAGTTGAAACAGATGCCAACTATTCATTTGTAAACCATGTGAATTTCATCATCACCTTAGGTCTACACGAATATAATCGGTATTCACTATGAATATTGTGAATGATAACACCACCTAAGCTAAACATATATATGTCTTCCTATATGAAGTGTCTGGGCAACCGTTAGCGACGATAAATAAACGTAAAACACGCACGCACGCGCACACACACCCACCACACCCACGGGTTTTATTTCCACCGCTGAGAGTTAGTGGCTTAATGCCGATCACATGTTTTTATTTCCACAGCTTAGAGTTAGTGGCATAATGCCGATCACATGTGTTATTTCCACCTCTGAGAGTTAGTGGCCTAATGCCGATCACATGTCTTTATTTGCATCGTTGAGAGTTAGTGGCCTAATGCTGACCACATGTGTTTATTTCCACCGCTGAGAGCCCATACACACCCTCATTACTACTGTTCATTGATTATCTTTCCGTGAGTTCTTTTTCGTTTACGTTGAATTGTCATAGTTACACGTCTGGAGCATATTCAAGTGTATTAGGAGCATGGTAAATGCTTAATAACTAGTTATTTTTCTGTTCCATTCTTATTATTGGACAACTCGGCATGTTAAATGCATACATGTAATTTCTGAAAATAATTTAGGCAAAAACCAGTGCGACAAAACATGTGTTATTCCACTACTTTCAACCAGTGGAATAACACATACTGTTATTTCACTGATATATTTCTATATTTCATTGGAAAGCATAAAATGAAATATAATTGTGATCATAAAATTAATTTGGGCCACACATTTGAGCAACTATTGAGGACGGCCGTGTCACGCAAGACGAATATGCAGAAGATATAGAAGCCGACAACACACGAGAAGAAGGGAAGAAGAGAAGCACCACTGCAGCCCGGGTTCGATCCTCGGACCGGGAAGTATGTGAGATGGTACGGTGGTCGCCAGATCGGACAGATGGGTTTCCTCCCACAGGAATGACCACATTTACGCTTTCATCCGCGCCAACGAGAGTGATTAATATAAGTTGTTGAAACTTGCTTCGCAATCGTTGTAAAATAAATAAAGTTTAAACTAAAGAGGACATTTATTTCTCGTACACCTACTAGCCGGGGCACACGTTTCCAACTAGCCACGCCCATGTGGAATAAAAGGTTTAAACTTTATTTATTTTATGGTGTACCCAGAGAAAACCCACCTGTCCGATCTGGCGACCACCGTACCATCTCACAATGTGGTCATTCGTGTGGGAGGAAACCGGAGTACCTGGAGAAAGCCCACCTGTCCGAGCTGGCGACCACCGTACCATCTCACATACTTCCCGGTCAGAGAATCGAACCCGGGTTGCATTTGTGAGAAGCGAGAGCGCTAACCACTGAGCTAGTCAGACAGCAACCCACGTAACATGTCGTTACCCTTAGCTCTCTCACCATTCCATTAGGCTAAATTCCATTTTGCTAAAATCAGAAATGTACTTAATATGTTTAACTGAACAAATTTGAATCTGGGAACATAATATTATTGTCTATTTTCAACATCTATTCCATGCTCCACTATTGGTCTAGTTTATTACTGTAGATACACACACCACAACCCAACCCGACCCGACCCGACCCGACACGACACGACACGACACGACACGACACGACACGACACGACACGACACGACACGACACGACACGACACGACACGACACGACACGACACACACACCGACACGACACGACACGACACGACACGACACGACACGACACGCACGACACGACACGACACGACACGACACACACGACACGACACGACACGACACGACACACACGACACGACACGACACGACACGACACGACACGACACGACACGACACGACACGACACGACACGACACGACACGACACGACACGACACGACACGACACGACACGACACGACACGACACACGACACGACACGACACGACACGACACGACACGACACGACACGACACGACACGACACGACACGACACGACACGACACGACACGACACGACACGACACGACACGACACGACACGACACGACACGACACGACACGACACGACACGACACGACACGACACACACGACACACACGACACACACGCCACGCCACGCCACACACCACACCACCCACACCACACCACACCACACCACACCACACCACACCACACCACACCACACCACACCACACCACACCACACACACACACACACAACTATGTCTGATAAACGTTTTCTGGCGGGCGTATTCAAGTTGTCCATAAATACGTAATACACTCGCAAGTTCGATCCCCGTCTGACTATAATAAAATTAAATATTTCAGATGGGACATGAAACCGAGGTCTCGTGCCGGTGCTTTACATCGTGCAAGTAAACGAACCAAAGGAGACTCTGGAATAGGTCTATGTCTGTATACTACTACTACTGCTACTAATAATAATAATAAAGACTTTATTTTACGAGGGAGCTTGCATAACACATGGCTAATTATTGCAATATCCTCCAAAATCTAAAATAACTAATATCTTCAGGAGGCGTCGCTCATATGGGCAACCTGTAGGTATAAATACACGTAAAAAAGTAATTACACATGCAGGCTAGCCCAGAGTGTAATTGTTCTGGTGTTTAAACCAATTTGTGAGCACTGCAGATTTGTGTTTTACTGTTTTGTGTTTAACTAAAGGTTAGTTCAGCGGGAATTTTGTTTTTAAGTTGTCTTTATACACATTTATTATAGCTCGATTGGGAAGCAGGCTCTTACAATTTAGATTAATCACTCTCGAGACATCATTCCTGATGGAATCCATCGCAACGAGGGAGAGAGAAGAGGCAACGTGGAATTTAAATACATTGCTTAAGGGCACAATCGTAACGGCACCAGCGGGGTTCGAACTCCGTTACTCCGCTATCACGACTTCCACAGTCTTTTTTTAATTTGTCGTCGCGTGAGATAAGCTAAATAAATATATAACCAACTTCAATGAACTATTCCAATGTCTTCAAGAATGACGAATTCGTCGATTAACAATACTTACACGTTATTTAAGTGTCATTAAACGGTCAATAAACTGAAGCTTATTTATTTGATGTCATTAGGAAGACCAGACTTATTATGTTTAAACAACACTTGAAATTAAATATCCCCAAATAGACGAGACCATAGTGGCATGAATATAGATACCTGATATCTTTATCAACAAACTGACATTTCAACAAAGGAAGTTCACGAATGGTATATGATTGCTGTCTCACTCATAACTCCCACTTGCGAAGCATGATCATTTAGTTCAAATCCTCAACATCTTTTCGTGTGTGCTATATAATTTAGCTTTATTTTATAATAAAGCAGTTGACATTAAAATAACACTCTTAAATAATATGACATAAATCCAATATCAGCACTAATTATTGTTCATCCTCATAATTAGATGCATTTTCTTATTATTATCAGATTCTATATGCCACATGACCACGATAAAAGTGTTGTATATATTTACATCATATATATTTGTATATATGTATTTGACGATGTACCATGTACAAGTCTTAATAAAATTTCTGTTCTGTTCTGTGTGTGTTTTACGTTTATTTATCGTCGCTACCGGTTGCCCATATGAGCGACGCATCCTGAAGAGATTAGTCATTTTACAGTTTTGGAGGATAGTGCAATGATACAGACAGAGACCCATTCCAGAGTATCCTCTGGTTCTTTTACGTGTACGGTGTAAAGCACCGACACGAGATATCGGTTTAACTTTCCATCTGAAAGACTGTTAATTTTATTAGGGTCAGACGGGGAATCGAACCAGTGTTGCATACTCCGTCGTTGACGAGACTCGAACCAACAACCTGTCGATTGCGCATGCACTAGCAATAGCAATATCACAACACACCTTTGTTTGTTTTGGTCTATCTATCTACATGGGATATTACTTGGCAACATTAAACTGAGACTCATTAATCTCCGCCAAAGCCTTCGTAAGATTCCGTGAACTACGACCAGGACATACGTTAGGGTTTTACCGTTAATATTTGAATCAAGTCAGTAAGTAAGTGTACCATAATCTAAAGCTCATATTTTATTTCGGAATTCCGATTATTAACGAAGTAAGTTCACGGAATATGCAAATGTCTCAGTTTAATATTGCCAAACAATATCTGCAGGCAAGCTTTGATATAAACAGGGTCGGAGTATTTTGTAAGCGGACATTGGTCGACTAACATCCCACTGTATTGACTTAATGACTCTTGCAACACTATTTTATGAACAAAACAAATATGCTAATATTAGAATGAATTGGTATTCGAATATTTAATCACAAATATTTACCATACTCGAAGTAAAGCTTTGCAAATCACGAACATGAAGATTTATACAATAAGTCTCGAGTAAATACCATTATCTCGTGATAACTGTACCCAGATGCTTGCAAGATGTGCACTCTACTGTTTAAGGTCACGCTAAAAAAAAAAATATATATATATATACTGATGTCCACTAAAAACACCTCACAGAAAAAGTGCGATAACTTTGTACATACCCACGATATATAAAAAGACTTTGGGAATATTTCTACTCATATCACTCGATACCTGAGATTAATTAAACATTACACGGATTTAACAGCTGTTTCAACAAACTTACCCCCATACAATTCGTCAGTACCGAGTGTGGCCTCCCTGACTTGCTAGCACTGCATGCAGTCGCCGTCTCATGGACCCACACATATTACGTAGGAGATAGCGTGGAATGCGAGCCCACTCGTCACGAAGAGCATTTGTCAATTCTTGGACGTTTTGCGGCTGTGGGTTACGTCGACGTAAACGACGTCCAAGGACATCCCAAATGTGTTCAATTGGGTTACAATCGGGAGAGTTAGCAGCCCATGGCAGAACGTCAATATTATTGGCTATGAGAACGTTTCTGGTAAATATGGCCGTGTGGGGGCGCGCATTGTCATGTTGAAATGTAAGGCCAGGGCATTGCTGAAACATTGGAACGACCACAGGACGAATAACTTGGTTTACATACCCTCTGGCGTTTAACTTCCCATTAATAACCACCAGGTCAGTTCTAAAGGTGTGGTTTATCGCTACCCAAACAATTACACCCCCACCAAAACGGCTGTGATCCAGCACACAATTGCGTACGTACCGTACCATTCATTACGTCGACGGTAAACGCGAACACGTATGTCGGCAAAGGAAACACTAAAGACAACATCACGCCAACGTCTTCCTGTGTTGTTTTGAGCCCATTGCCGACGTTCCCGAAGGTGACGGTCCGTCATCACCACACAACGGTACGGCTGTCTGCACGATATTCCACGCTCCCGGAGACGTCTCCTTACTGTATTCCGACATACATTCCTTCCGCGATTTCCTATGACCACCGATGTTGTGGATTGCGCCATTACGAAACTGTTTCGCAGGTGACGTTTACGTATGAAATTATCCTGTCGTACAGACGTCACACGCGGTGCACCGGGTCGGGGCCTATCAGATAGGCTCCCTGTTGCGTTTATCCGTCGAACAAGACGCACTATTGTCGATCTTGCAACGTTAAAGCGTCTTGCCACGTGACTTTGAGAAAGTCTGCTTTCAAGCATGCCCAACATTCTTGCTCTTTCTTCGTTATTTAGCCTTGGCATTTTGAAAATTGAATTTTTCCATATATTGCCTCGACTACTTGGTTGTAAATGAATTACTGTATACACATGTGTAACTTTGACCGACATAACCACGTGGTGAAAGTACACGGGATGCACGGACAAAAGGTGCGATGAGTCATGGCTTTAGCCAACAGGACGAACTGAGTGAAATGTCATGCTTCGGTAGATTAGAGAAGAAAAAAACACTACGGCAAATAGTGACATACATATCGTGGGTATGTACAAACTTATCGCACTTTTCTGTGTATTTAGTGGACGTCAGTATACAATGCGCCGGTATTATATGTATGCAGTAGGGTCAATATACAGGTTATGTGTACGTACTATACATATATTATATGTATACAGTAGGGTCAATATACAGGTTATGTGTACGTACTATACATATATTATATGTGTACAGTAGGGTCAATATACAGGTTATGTATACGTACTATACATATATTATATGTGTACAGTAGGGTCAATATACAGGTTATGTGTACGTACTATACATATATTATGTATACAGTATGGTCAATATACAGGTTATGTGTACATACTATACATATAATTATGTGTATACAGTATGGTCAATATACAGGTTATGTATACATACTATACATATAATATGTGTATACAGTATGGTCAATATACAGGTTATGTGTACTACTATACATATAATTATGTATACAGTAGGTCAATATACAGGTTATGTGTACATACTATACATATAATTATATGTATACAGTATGGTCAATATACAGGTTATGTGTACAACTATACATATAATATGTGTATACAGTATGGTCAATATACAGGTTATGTTACATACTATACATATAATTATATGTATACAGTATGGTCAATATACAGGTTATGTGTACATACTATACATATAATTATATGTATACAGTATGGTCAATACAGGTTAGTATACATACTATAAGTTATGTATACGTACTATACATATAATTATGTGTATACAGTATGGTCAATATACAGGTTATGTATACGTACTATACATATAATTATGTGTATACAGTATGGTCAATATACAGGTTATGTATACGTACTATACATATAATTATATGTGTACGGTTTCAATGCGGTATGTTTATATAAGGTACAATATGCAACCGTATGATTGTATTATGGATTTGTTAGTATATACAGTCAAACCTGTCTTAAGCAGCCAGTCAAGGGAATCACATAAAGTGGCTGCTTAGCACAGGTGGTTGTTTAATAGAGGTCAATTGTATAATAAAACAACATATTGGGGAATCTGGAAACTGGCTGTTTAATACAGGTTGGCTGCTTAATAGAGGTGACCAATAACACAGGTTTGACTGTACACAACAATATCGTATACACATACTATTGTTCGACCCCCCGTCTGACCCTAACAAAATTAACAGTCTTTCAGATGGAATGTTAAATCGAGGTCTCGTGTCGGTGCTTTACACTGCACGTAAAAGAACCAGCGGAGACTCTGGAATGGGTCTCTGTCTGTATCATGCACTATCTTCCAAAATCTAAAATAACTAATCTCTTCAGGAGGCGTCGCTCATATGAGCAACCGGTAGCGACGATAAATAAACGTAAAACACACAAAACATACTATTAATGTGGTATATATAAGGGTATTGTATATATACTGAGTCAAAAAAGAAACGATACCAAACTAAAAATGACGTAAAACGGATAAAACCATAGAAAGGTTTAATATATTATTACGTATCAGTACCGGGTATCTTATTGCAACGTCAGCCAACCATAAACACAGGTAAATAAACACCCGATAATCCTGGAACGCCGAATTTCCGATTTGCACGTGCTCCTCAACAAAGACAACTTCCTGCACATGTACAAATCGGAAAACCGGTTTATTGTACTGGTATTGCATTATCATCGAGGAAAAACACCTTACATACCCATTGTTACCTCTAACAAAATGCCTAGGCTAAACCGCAATCAGAGAATGCGTGCCATTGGCATGATTGACGGCGGTTTACGTCAGCGTGACGTCGCAAATCGACTCGGGGTTACGCGGATCACGATAACACGTCTACTTCGACGTTATCGAACACATGGATCGGTGGACGACCGTCCAAGATCTGGTCGACCACGTGTGACGACGCGTGAACAGGACCGTCACATTCGGACGTCACATTTACGTGACCGGTTCCTACCTGTTACGCACACAGCTGCCGTTACTCTGGGATGACCAACAATCGCATCAGTGCACAAACAGTCAGGAACCGGCTCGGTGAACGTGGCATTCGTGCCTATCGGCCATACGTTGGACCCATCCTGACACGACATCACCGTGACGTACGGCGGGAATGGACGACGGAACGTGCTCGCTGGACTCGGTTACAGTGGAATTCGGTGATGTTTAACGATGAATCGCGGTTCTGTTTGCGTCGAGCGGATGGCAGAGAGCGGGTATATCGCAGACGCGGTGAACGTTACGCCGACGAATGTGTACGTCAGGTCGATCTGTTCGGGGGCGGAAGCGTTATGGCGTGGGGCGGTATCACCTTCGGCAGTCGCACTGAACTGTTAGTGGTGGACGGGAACCTAAACGCCCAGCGGTACTCTGATGAGATCCTTGCGCCAGTTGTTGTGCCGTTCTTTAACGCCAACAGAAACTTCACACTATTCCAACAGGACAACGCCAGGTGTCATACTGCTCGGATTTCCACCACATTATTGGAGCAGAACAATATTGAAACCCTGCCGTGGCCTGCTTTGTCACCAGACTTGTCACCCATAGAACATTTGTGGGATACGTTAGACCGCCGCGTCAGACGACGTCAGCCGGTAACGTTAAACCAACTGAGGGATGTTTTGCGTCAGGAGTGGACAAATATTGACCAGCAAGAGATTCAGACACTCTTCCGTTCGATGCGACGGCGGTGCATTGCAGTGAGAGACGCAAATGGTGCCCATACTCGGTATTGACGTCTGTGTGAACACTCCATTAGACCCCTGTCCGACGAATTACGTCATAACGCAGCAGACAGTTTCGGAGGCTCATTATGCTTTATGTGCTCCTCTTTCAAACATGTTGGACTATCATCTTATGAATTTTCAAAGAATTTTCTTAATAAATGTTGAAATTATAGACACATAAACACCAGGTATCGTTTCTTTTTTGACTCAGTATATGTGACCCGCCATATCAAAATCAGTCGTAAGTCGGGATTATCGTAAGGCAGATGATTACATTATAAGTCAATAAAATGGTATTTTAACAATTTTCAGATTATTGTATAATGGCATTTTATAATCATTTATCTTTATAATAAATGTGATAGAAGCACGTATTTGTGTAATTTAAGGCATTAAAGACACATTTTAATTATTGTTAATACGGTATGATCGTACCATAACTGGATATCATATCCGTTTACATATACGGAACATATCTGTATAATACAAACAAACTATACCACACGATGATAGTATACGACCATTCAGTACGCGTGTGTGTTATTCGTTTATTTATCGTCGCTACCGGTTGCCCATATGAGGGACGCCTCCTGAAGAGATTAGTCATTTTAGATTTTTGAAGGATAGTGCATGATACAGACAGAGCACCATTACAGGGTCTTCTCTGGTTCTTCTACGTGTACGGTGTACAGCACCGACACCAGACTTCAATACAGTATGCTCATTAAAAGTCCTATACTATGTATATACAATATGCATACGAAACCCCACCCCCTATTCAAAATCCTGTGTAGGAAACTACTCAGCAATGTTTGTTATTCGTTATATACATGTCCTTGCTAATTCAGTTATTTATGTCAAATACCATCTCGTATAAATACTTTATTTAATCAACAATTAAACAAATACATGGTATTATGAAACATAATAATTAATTATGATCAATTTAAATGCAAGCAATATATTACCTGGGATTTGCAATGACGGGGTGGGTGGGGTGTCATTGTCATGCCTGTCTTTTTGTCAGCGAGGTAAACATCATAATTAGGACTTCATGAAATAATTATATATGGTGAGGGGAAAGTGATTTGAAGTTAATACACATATCCACATGACCCCTGATAAAAAAAAAGTACTAAGAGTTGTTTTGCAAATCAGTATTTACAGCAAACAATACTGTGTGTGTGTGTTTTACGTTTATTTATCGTCGCTACCGGTTGCCCATATGAGCGACACCTCCTGAAGAGATTGGTCAATTTAGATTTTGGATGATAATGCATGCAATGATACAAACCGAGGCCCATTCCAGAGTATTCGCTTGATCATTTGCGTGCATGGTGTAAAGCATCGACACCAGACCTCGGATTTAAAATTCCACCAGAAAGACTGTTAATAGTATTACGCAAACAGCACATCGAACCTGTGAGCCATGGATTCGCAGTCCAACGTGTTAACCACTGGACCACTGACTCGCCCAGAGCACAGTGTCCCCTGTGTTAACATATATAGGGGAATACTGCCCAGAGGGGATCCACTGACGCGCCTGGAGCACAGTGTCCCCTGTGTTAACATATATAGGGGAATACTGTCCAGAGGGGATCCACTGACGCGCCTGGAGCACAGTGTCCCCTGTGTTAACATATATAGGGGAATACTGTCCAGAGGGGATCCACTGACGCGCCTGGAGCACAGTGTCCCCCGTGTTAAATATATAGGGGAATACTGTAGAGGACCAATGACTCGCCCGGAACAGTGTCCCCTGTGTAACATATATAGGGGAAAACTGTCCGAGGTATCACGACGCGCCCGGAAGCACAGTGTCAATATGTTAAACATATATGGGAATAGTCCAGAGGGGATCCATGACGCGCCTGGAGCACAGTGTCCCCTGTGTAACAATATATAGGGGAATAACTGCCCAGAGTGGATCCACTGACGCGCCTGAAGCACAGGTCACCTGTGTTAAAATCATATTGGATCTGAGCAGAGTGGATTCCACTGACGCGCATGGAGCACAGTGGTCCCCTGTGTTAACATATATAGGGGAATACTGTCCAGAGGGGATCCACTGTGTTAACATATATAGGGGAATACTGTCCAGAGGGGATCCACTGACGCGCCTGGAGCACAGTGTCCCCTGTGTTAACATATATAGGGGAATACTGTCCAGAGGGGATCCACTGACGCGCCTGGAGCACAGTGTCCCCTGTGTTAACATATATAGGGGAATACTGCCCAGAGGGGAGGGCGGATAAGGTCCGTTCCTTTAATTTAATCCATAAAACCAACACAGCCGGTGTAGAAATCATGCCGCTAATCGTCAACTT
>CM026387.1:24825774-24847907 GCA_014843695.1 Archivesica marissinica
TCGGTGATGTTTAGCGATGAATCGCGTTTCTGTTTGCGTCGAGCGGATGGCAGAGAGCGGGTATATCGCAGACGCGGTGAACGTTACGCCGACGCATGTGTACGTCAGGTCGATCTGTTCGGGGGCGGAAGCGTTATGGCGTGGGCGGTATCACCTTCGGCAGTCGCACTGAACTGTTAGTGGTGGACGGGAACCTAAATGCCCAGCGGTACTGTGATGAGATCCTTGCGCCAGTTGTTGTGCCGTTCTTTAACGCCAACAAAAACGTCACACTGTTCCAACAGGACAACGTCAGGTGTCATACTGCTCGGATTTCCACCACATTATTGGAGCAGAACAATATTGAAACCCTGCCGTGGCCTGCTTTGTCACCAGACTTGTCACCCATAGAACATTTGTGGGATACGTTAGACCGCCACGTCAGACGACGTCAGCCGGTAACGTTAAACCAACTGAGGGATGTTTTGCGTCAGGAGTGGACCAATATTGACCAGCAAGAGATTCAGACACTCTTCCGTTCGATGCGACGGCGGTGCATTGCAGTGAGAGACGCAAATGGTGCCCATACTCGGTATTGACGTCTGTGTGAAAACTCCATTAGACCCCTGTCCGACGAATTCACGTCAACGCAGCAGACCCGTTTCGGAGGCTCATTCTTGCTTTATGTGCTCCTCTTTCAAACATGTTGGACTATCATCTTATGAATTTTCAAAGAATTTTCTTAATAAATGTTGAAATTATAGACACATAAACACCAGGTATCGTTTCTTTTTTGACTCAGTATATGTGACCCGCCATATCAAAATCAGTCGTAAGTCGGGATTATCGTAAGGCAGATGATTACATTATAAGTCAATAAAATGGTATTTTAACAATTTTCAGATTATTGTATAATGGCATTTTATAATCATTTATCTTTATAATAAATGTGATAGAAGCACGTATTTGTGTAATTTAAGGCATTAAAGACACATTTTAATTATTGTTAATACGGTATGATCGTACCATAACTGGATATCATATCCGTTTACATATACGGAACATATCTGTATAATACAAACAAACTATACCACACGATGATAGTATACGACCATTCAGTACGCGTGTGTGTTATTCGTTTATTTATCGTCGCTACCGGTTGCCCATATGAGGGACGCCTCCTGAAGAGATTAGTCATTTTAGATTTTTGAAGGATAGTGCATGATACAGACAGAGCACCATTACAGGGTCTTCTCTGGTTCTTCTACGTGCACGGTGTACAGCACCGACACCAGACTTCAATACAGTATGCTCATTAAAAGTCCTATACTATGTATATACAATATGCATACGATACCCCACCCCCTATTCAAAATCCTGTGTAGGAAACTACTCAGCCATGTTTGTTATTCGTTATATACATGTCCTTGCTAATTCAGTTATTTATGTCAAATACCATCTCGTATAAATACTTTATTTAATCAACAATTAAACAAATACATGGTATTATGAAACATAATAATTAATTATGATCAATTTAAATGCAAGCAATATATTACCTGGTATTTACAATGACGGGGTGGGTGGGGTGTCATTGTCATGCCTGTCTTTTTGTCAGCGATAAAAAAAGTACTAAGAGTTGTTTTGCAAATCAGTATTTACAGCAAACAATACTGTGTGTGTGTGTTTTACGTTTATTTATCGTCGCTACCGGTTGCCCATATGAGCGACACATCCTGAAGAGATTGGTCAATTTAGATTTTGGATGATAATGCATGCAATGATACAGACCGAGGCCCATTCCAGAGTATTCTCTTGGTCATTTGCGTGCATGGTGTAAAGCATCGACACCAGACCTCGGTTTTAAAATTCCACCAGAAAGACTGTTAATAGTATTACGATCAAACAGCACATCGAACCTGTGAGCCATGGATTCGCAGTCCAACGTGTTAACCACTGGACCACTGACTCGCCCGGAGCAGTGTCCCCTGTGTTAACATATATAGGGGAATACTGTCCAGAGGGGATCCACTGACGCGCCCGGAGCACAGTGTCCCCTATGTTAACATATATAGGGGAATACTGTCCAGAGGGGATCCACTGACGCGCCTGGAGCACAGTGTCCCCTGTGTTAACATATATAGGGGAATACTGTCCAGAGGGGATCCACTGACGCGCCTGGAGCACAGTGTCCCCTGTGTTAACATATATAGGGGAATACTGCCCAGAGGGGAGGGCGGATAAGGTCCGTTCCTTTAATTTAATCCATAAAACCAACACAGCCGGTGTAGAAATCATGCCGCTAATCGTCAACTTATGTTCACCTAAGCACCTAATTTTAATATTCAATGTATAGATCGTTAAGTTTATGAACAAATATTTCCGATACCTCTTAGTTGTCAGTAAATTCTCCCCCAAAAATGAAGTGACCGCTCTCACTCTTTGTGTGTGTTGATATTTCACAGGACACGTACACCATCGTGGCTACCTTGGGTATACTAGTCTAGTACACCGACATTGAATACATGACAAATAAATACTAAAAACGAAAATGTTATAAAAATGTTGGATATTATCTGAAAAGGCGGATTTTATTCAAATTTTAGGACATGATCTTTAACAAAGGTTAGTATTTATAAGCTTGATAGGATGTTTTGCTTCACGGAGTTTAAAGTTCAGTTAAAAGTTTCACGTATGTTCTAATTTTTAAAGTCGTATTAAATTGGTTGCTAAGCATTAAACAAGTGAGGAAGTGTAGAAGTGTAAAAAAACGTTTATACTATATACGATATTGTTATTCAAGGGACCATAAACCGACGGTGTTCAGGTAGGTGCATATTTTGTTATTAACCATTTCAACACCACAGACCTCTAAATTGGCTTACAAACAAGTGTAGATCCAGATGAGCCGGCTCGTGACGAGCCGTCTCATCAGGATCTGCACTTTTTTCAAGTAACATAACTATTTTTAGAAAATAAATTATCCATTTTGATAAATGAACTGATCCAAATGTAATTTTCTTATTAATTTATTGGTCTAATAATATCAAGGACCAGTCCATGTCAGTTACTTGGTGTTGAATGGGTTAAATAATCGATCAGAATTAAACAATATGTTGCTATAGTCACTAATTAGTGAGGTGTCCATCATTTGTTTCGTTTCGTGTTTATAGAGTGGTACCAAGATCCTAGGTCATATGGTGTCTCCCCAGCTGTTATTGGTGATGTTGACATAGGGTGCCCCTCCGAGCAGTATGTCAGGCACACACGGGTAGTACCACCGACACTCTTCAAGCTTGTAGTCCAGTGGTAGCACGCTGGACTGGTAATCCAGGGATCGCAGGTTCGACCCCCCGTCTGACCCTAATAAAATTAACAGTCTTTCAGATGGGACGTTAAACCGAGATCTCGTGTCGGTGCTTTACATCGTGCACGTAAAAGAACCAGAGGAGACTCTGGAATGGGTCTCTGTATGTATCATTGCACTATCCTCCAAACTCTAAAATGACTAATATCTGCAGGAGGCGTCGCTCATATGGGCAATCGGTAGCGACGATAAATAAACGTAAAAACACACAAGCAACGTGGGTAACTTGAAACATGAAATAATTCGACACCAACATTGGAATTCGAACCTACGGCGGTAAGGGTGAGTTATTTTAAGTTGAAGTCATTAACCACTCAGCCCGGGGGCCACTAATCAGGGGCTGCCCAATGTGATATATGTCTTCTATACACAATTCTAAAACTGCGCATTAATGGTAATTTTCACTTCCTACAGTGAAACACGTTTTATGCCGCCTGCCAAAGGTTGTATAGAGGCAAATGTGTAACAAAGTAACATATTGGGAATTTGGAAACTGGTTGCATAATACAGGTTGGCTGCTTAATGGAGGTGACCACCAACACAGTTTTGACTGTATATCTTTGTTGATTTTATATTAAGTTCGATTTAATACATCGATTAGCATCTGTTTTTCAATGACTTCATACACTTTGTAGATAGACTTGTGTTTTGCAAATGTACATGCGATATGTATTTCTCTTATAATTCTAAATATTGATATGGTATCGTGGAGGAACCTCGTAATTGTTTGGGTCGCGAAATTAAGTGACACCATTTTTAGATGGCAAACAAAGTTACTAGGTACACAATCAATCTTGAACAAACTCCAACAAACACGACTATATATTGAACCTTGCACATCATTCACTACTAGACTACACTACTCACTGCTGGATTACACTACTCACTGCTCACTGCTAGCAGTACACTGCTCACTGCCAGCAGTACAGCAGTACACTGGCAGTACACTGCTCACTGCTAACTTCACCCACATTGAACCAATGCATAGTTGTGGAAAATATTGACATATACTGTTAATGACAGGCGGGTGGTGCAGGGCAGACCAGCTCAGACACTTAGGGAGAGGAAGGGCCGTTTTCTAATGATTGCTATAACGTGTGGCCTGATCCTTTTGCTATGCATATATATGTGCCTTATAATCTGTTAACTTATTTCACATCTGATTCATGCTCGTATGTAATATGGTATTGTCGAATGTATTACATATGCAATAAAATATAGTTAAATCAAAACAATTAGCCGTTTCAGGGGCTCATCAGGCACGCGGCCCCTAATTCCTTATTCGGATACATATAGTTGATCCAAGTATTAACACGTCCAAATCCACCTATGTGATGTGGTATTTCAAAAATAATAATGTGACTTATTTCGATTGACATACACGTTTCACGAGGCGGGACATGCACTGAACAATTGGCAAACAAATAGTACGCCCCCTCTCATTTGAAATTCTGGAACGCCCCATTGAAATAAATACCTTACCAACGTCATCACAACCATACTATTATACAAATATAGCTGATAACATATGATCTTCAATGATTTATAAATGTGGCAGGGATTATTACTAATTCAATCGACGTAGTCAGCACAACATGCTCCCGATTGCACAGATCCGCCTCTGCACATCGTAAACGGGGTCACCATTGATTGATATCAGTCCACATAGTTTGTTAGTAGGGTGTTGAAAATGGCTATAATGTCCAGTCCAGTTTTATTAAAACTTTATTTATTTTACAATGATTGCGAAGCAAGTTTTAACAACCTATATTAATCACTCTCGGTGGCGCGGATGATAGCGTATATGTGGTCATTCGTGTGGGAGGAAACCTGAGTACTCGGAGAAAACCCACCTGTTCGATCTCGCGACAACCGTACCATCTCACATTCTTCCCGGTCCGAGGATCGAACCCGGGTTTCATTGGTGAGAAGCGAGTGCGCTAACCACTGCGCTAATCGGACAGCAATCATCATCATCATCATCATCATCATCATCATCATCATCATCATCAGCATCAGCATCAGCATCATCATCATCATCATCATCATATCAATTTGTATGCCAGCACATTAAATAAAACATACCTAGAGTGATGCAGTGATTTACACACACTACTTTCATAGCTACAATGGTTCGTTAGGAAATAAGTCCATCCTAGACAAAATAAGATCATATATATTTTTAACAATGTTCATCTATATTAAAACTGTTAAACAGGATTGGATTTCTTTATAGATAGACTTTAAGGGCAAGTAATACTTGTATTGTAAGGAATACAATTGTATGATATCACCGTTATTGAAATTTTGACTGTGCTATTTTAGTCTGTACAGATTCATTTTAGCTCACTTGCGAAAGAAGTTCTTATAACTTATATTAATCACTCTAGATACCTCATTCATGATCAGTCCAGTGGTAACACGCTGGACTGGTAATTCAGGGATCACAGGTTCGATCCCCCGCCTAACCCTAATAAAATTAACAATATTTCATGTGGGACTTTAAACCGAGGTCTAGTGTCGGTGCTTTACACCGTGCACGTACAAGAAACAGAGGAGACTCTAGAATGGGTTTCTGTCAGTATTATTGCACTATCCTCCAAAAATCTAAAATGACTAATCTCTTCAGGAGGCGTCGCTCATATGGGCAACCGGTAGCGACGAAAAATAAACGCAAAACACACACACTCATTCCTGATGGATTCCATCGCTACGAGGGAGAGAGAACAAGCATGTGGAATGTAAATGACTTGCCTAAGGGCACACTCGTAACGGCTGCAGCGGGGCTCGAACTCCGAGCATTTCGCACCTGAAGCGAGCGTGCTACTACGGCGCTATCACGACACCCACGACTGTGCCATTTTGAACAAGACTATGGTTTTAAGTTCATAAGTCTTATTCCCTAGCTTTTATGCATGACACATTTACATAAGGTCTACCTAGTTCTCCACCAGAGTTGATACATGTATACAAGAGGACATAGAAAACGCACACTTCGGATAAGTGTGTTTTACATGAAAAACAATAACTATATAAATACATAGTTTGAAACATTTTGGAATATGTTTAGTTGTTCAGTTTGTGTTTTGTAATAAAGATGTGATATATCTTTGATGGAATCCTTCGTATTTCGTTTTCATAATAATCATATAATGTAGGTGTGCGTTTTCTATGTCCTCTAGTATATTTAATGACACGTACTATGTGTAGGTGTGCGTTTTATATGTCCTCTAGTATACTAGGTGGTTTGTATATCGTATATACAGAGTACGATGAGCTATGTTGTGTAATTTAATATTTATTACGAAAAAACGCTTAATCATGTCACGAAGGTCTCAGCAATATAATAGGATCTCTATACCCGACTCTTCAAGTCTTGCTTCAAGCTGATCCCTCACAGTGTAACTATTTAAATGAATATCTCACTGTAAGGTGAGCCTCTCCCTGTTCATATCTATAACCTTTCGTTTAGAAATAAGTTCTGTGATAAATTAGTTTAATTTATACAAATTTATTTCAGCTCGATTGCAAAGCAAATTCTTACAACATTAGTTTAGTTGATCTCGAGACCCTCATTCGTGTTTTATAATTCATCGTCATGAGGGAGAGAGAAGAGATAATGTGGAATTCAGTGCCTTGCATTATGGCCCAATTGTAACGGTTACAGCTGGGCAAATCATACCTTACAGTCGTCCTCCAACTGTATTACACTGCATCACACCTTACAGTCGTCCTCCAACTGTATCATACTGCATCATACCTTACAGTCGTCCTCCAACTGTACCATACTGCATCACACCTTACAGTCGTCCTCCAACTGTATCATACTGCATCACACCTTACAGTCGTCCTCCAACTGTACCATACTGCATCACACCTTACAGTCGACCTCCAACTGTATCATACTGCATCATACCTTACAGTCGTCCTCCAACTGTATCATACTGCTTCACACCTTACAGTCGTCCTCCAACTGTATCATACTGCATCACACCTTACAGTCGTCCTCCAACTGTATCATACTGCATCACACCTTACAGTCGTCCTCCAACTGTATCATACTGCATCACACCTTACAGTCGTCCTCCAACTGTATCATACTGCATCACACCTTACAGTCGACCTCCAACTGTATTATACTGCATCACACCTTACAGTCGTCCTCCAACTGTATCATACTGCTTCACACCTTACAGTCGTCCTCCAACTGTATCATACTGCTTCACACCTTACAGTCGACCTCCAACTGTATCATACTGCATCACACCTTACAGTCGTCCTCCAACTGTATCATACTGCATCACACCTTACAGTCGTCCTCCAACTGTATCATACTGCATCATACCTTACAGTCGTCCTCCAACTGTATCATACTGCATCACACCTTACATTCGTCCTCCAAGTGTATTATACTGCATCACACCTTACAGTCGACCTCCAACTGTATTATACTGCATCACACCTTACAGTCGTCCTCCAACTGTATCATGCTGCATCACACCTTACAGTCGTCCTCCAAGTGTATTATACTGCATCACACCTTACAGTCGTCCTCCAAGTGTATATACTGCATCACACCTTACGGTCGACCTCCAACTGTATTATACGGCATCACACCTTACAGTCGTCCTCCAAGTGTATTATACTGCATCACACCTTACAGTCGTTCTCCAAGTGTATTATACTGCATCACACCTTACAGTCGTCCTCCAAGTGTATTATACTGCATCACACCTTACAGTCGACCTCCAACTGTATTATACTGCATCACACCTTACAGTCGTCCTCCAACTGTATCATACTGCATCATACCTTACAGTCGTCCTCCAACTGTATCATACTGCATCACACCTTACAGTCGTCCTCCACGTGTATTATACCGCATCACACCTTACAGTCGACCTCCAACTGTATCATACTGCATCACACCTTACTGTCGTCCTCCAAGTGTATTATACTGCATCACACCTTACTGTCGTCCTCCAACTGTATCATACTGCATCACACCTTACAGTCGTCCTCCAACTGTATCATACTGCATCACACCTTACAGTCGACCTCCAACTGTACCATACTGCATCACACCTTACAGTCGACCTCCAACTGTATCATACTGCATCATACCTTACAGTCGTTCTCCAATTGTATCATACTGCATCACTGCTTCACACCTTACAGTCGTCCTCCAACTGTATCATACTGCATCACACCTTACAGTCGTCCTCCAACTGTATCATACCTCATCACACCTTACAGTCGTCCTCCAACTGTATCATACTGCATCAAACCTTACAGTCGACCTCCAACTGTACCATACTGCATCACACCTTACAGTCGACCTCCAACTGTATCATACTGCATCATACCTTACAGTCGTCCTCCAACTGTATCATGCTGCATCACACTTACAGTCATCCTCCAACTGTATCATACTGCATCACACCTTACAGTCGTCCTCCAACTGTATCATACTGCATCACACCTTACAGTCGACCTCCAACTGTATCATACTGCATCATACCTTACAGTCGACCTCCAACTGTATCATACTGCATCACACCTTACAGTCGTCCTCCAACTGTATCATGCTGCATCACACCTTACAGTAGGCCTCCAACTGTATTATACTGCATCACACCTTACAGTCGTCCTCCAACTGTATCATACTGCATCATACCTTACAGTCGACCACCAACTGTATTATACTGCCTCACACCTTACAGTCGTCCTCCAACTGTATCATGCTGTATCACACCTTACAGTAGGCCTCCAACTGTATCATACTGCATCACACCTTACAGTCGTCCTCCAACTGTATCATACTGCATCACACCTTACAGTCGACCTCCAACTGTATCATACTGCATCACACCTTACAGTCGTCCTCCAACTGTATCATACTGCATCACACCTTACAGTAGGCCTCCAACTGTATCATACTGCATCACACCTTACAGTAGGCCTCCAACTGTATCATACTGCTTCACACCTTACAGTCGTCCTCCAACTGTATCATACTGCATCACACCTTACAGTCGACCTCCATCTGTATCATACTGCATCACACCTTACAGTAGGCCTCCAACTGTATCATACTGCATCACACCTTACAGTAGGCCTCCAAGTGTATTATACTGCATCACACCTTACAGTAGGCCTCCAACTGTATCATACTGCTTCACACCTTACAGACGTCCTCCAACTGTATCATACTGCATCACACCTTACAGTCGACCTCCATCTGTATCATACTGCATCACACCTTACAGTCGACCTCCAACTGTATTATACTGCATCACACATTACAGTCGTCCTCCAACTGTATCATACTGCATCACACCTTACAGTAGGCCTCCAACTGTATCATACTGCATCACACCTTACAGTCGTCCTCCAACTGTATCATGCTGCATCACACCTTACAGTCGTCCTCCAACTGTATCATACTGCATCACACCTTACAGTCGTCCCCCAACTGTATTATACTACATCACACCTTACAGTCGTCCTCCAACTGTATCATACTGCATCACACCTTACAGTCGTCCCCCAACTGTATCATGCTGCATCACACCTTACAGTCGTCCTCCAACTGTATCATACTGCATCACACCTTACAGTCGACCTCCAACTGTATCATACTGCATCACACCTTACAGTCGACCTCCAACTGTATCATACTGCATCACACCTTACAGTCGTCCTCCAAGTGTATCATACTGCATCACACCTTACAGTCGACCTCCAACTGTATCATACTGCATCACACCTTACAGTCGTCCTCCAACTGTATTATACTGCATCACACCTTACAGTCGTCCCCCAACTGTATTATACTGCTTCACACCTTACAGTCGTCCCCCAACTGTATTATACTGCATCACACCTTACAGTCGACCTCCAACTGTATCATACTGCATCACACCTTACAGTCGTCCTCCAACTGTATCATACTGCTTCACACCTTACAGTCGTCCTCCAACTGTATCATACTGCTTCACACCTTGCAGTCGATCTCCAACTGTATCATACTGCATCACACCTTACAGTCGATCTCCAACTGTATCATGCTGCATCACACCTTACAGTCTTCCTCCAACTGTATCATACTGCATCACACCTTACAGTCGATCTCCAACTGTATCATACTGCATCATACCTTACAGTCGTCCTCCAACTGTATCATGCTGCATCACACCTTACAGTCGTCCTCCAACTGTATCATACTGCATCACACCTTACAGTCGTCCTCCAACTGTATCATACTGCATCACACCTTACAGTCGATCTCCAACTGTATCATGCTGCATCACACCTTACAGTCGTCCTCCAACTGTATCATACTGCATCACACCTTACAGTCGTCCTCCAACTGTATCATGCTGCATCACACCTTACAGTCGTCCTCCAACTGTATCATACTGCTTCACACCTTACAGTCGTCCGCCAACTGTATCATACTGCTTCATACCTTACAGTCGTCCTCCAACTGTATCATGCTGCATCACACCTTACAGTCGTCCTCCAACTGTATCATACTGCTTCACACCTTACAGTCGTCCTCCAACTGTATCATACTGCTTCACACCTTACAGTCGTCCGCCAACTGTATCATACTGCATCACACCTTACAGTCGTCCTCCAACTGTATCATACTGTATCACACCTCACAGTCGTCCTCCAACTGTATCATGCTGCATCACACCTTACAGTCGTCCTCCAACTGTATCATACTGCATCACACCTTACAGTCGTCCTCCAACTGTATCATACTGCATCACACCTTACAGTCGTCCTCCAACTGTATCATGCTGCATCACACCTTACAGTCGTCCTCCAACTGTATCATACTGCATCACACCTTACAGTCGTCCTCCAACTGTATCATACTACATCACACCTTACAGTCGTCCTCCAACTGTATCATACTGCATCACACCTTACAGTCGATCTCCAACTGTATCATGCTGCATCACACCTTACAGTCGACCACCAACTGTATCATACTGCATCACACCTTACAGTCGACCTCCAACTGTATCATACTGCATCACACCTTACAGTCGACCACCAACTGTATCATACTGCATCACACCTTACAGTCGTCCTCCAACTGTACCATGCTGCATCACACCTTACAGTCGTCCTCCAACTACAGTTTGCCATGGACTAGGTTATGCTTCACTATGGGTTTCTTGGGCTGTACATGAGCACTGGTGAATGTATTTGGTATGAACATTCTCACCAGCTCGGCATTTGCTGGCATCATCGGCATAGTCAACCGAATTATCTTCCAAATCAAATCAAATCAAATCTCTTAGAAGTGCAACAACATTGTGTTCTTTCAAAAAGGCTTTGAAGACACACCTTTTTTAAATGTTCATATGGAACATAAATATCGAACTGTGTCTGTGCTCTATCAGGATTAAGACTGCAACTGAACACATTTTATTTAATTATTACCTATATTTTAATTGTTATAATTTTAGATCCGAATATTTTATAGCATATTTAGAATCCATTGTAATTGTGTTTGCTATTTTTGTCTTGTTTTATCTCATTGTATGTGGAAGTTTTTATCAATATTGTGATATTCGAACGAACGATGTAATTTTGTTTATAGTCGCCACCGCATAAATGCATTTGGGCGACTGTATTTTCTAAGATGGTTATGTCCTAAGGTGATTCTTCTTGTCTAAGGTGATTCTTCTTATCCTAAGGTGATTCTTCTGTGGTGGTTATTCGATGATGATTATACTTGTTCTGTGATGATTATTCCTATGCTTCTATGATGATTATTCCTGTTCTTCTACGTTGATTAGTTCGGTATTCTCTGAAGGTTCTGTATTCTGTGTGGCTTATGAAGACGTCATCAGGTGGTTACTTCTTTCTGTGCCGGCCAGGTTGACAAGGCCTGGTCTGTACGTGGTCCTTTGTAGGCCACCTCCTCACTGTTGGTCACCCCGCAGCAGCATTAATACGGATCTGACAGTTAGACATCTGGTCGTCGATTGTCGCAAACGAGTCTACTAAACTCCGGTGTAGCTCGGGGGAGCGTGGATCCACGACTGTGCCGCTCCCTCAGGTCCGCCGTCTCGTCTATCCGCCGGAGAAGTAGAAGAAGGAAGAGAAAGTGTCGAAAAAAGCCGGCGAAGATATAGTGCGTCAATTTCACTATCTAGAGTGTCCACTATCTAGAAGAGCTGGTGGATCTGTCCTGATGTGCCGTAGCCATGGATCCACATGCTGGCGAGCCTCCCCTTCACAAGATCGACGACCAGAAGATCCCAGAATCCTACGCTGCTGCTGCGGGATGTGCCCCGGTCACGACGTGCACGTCGTGAGGAGATCGACCGGGATTGTGATATTTAGGCTGTAAAGCGCTTTTGAATGTTTTATTTTTAGATGAAATGAGCGCTATAAGTTTAGCACGGGTCACGGCGTGTCACGGTTGGTCACGTGTGTCAAGTCATATTTATATTATGCTGTATTTATATAATATATAATGCTGTGTCTTCTTAATTACACACTTGTAGATAATAGATCACTTGTTTATTTGTATATAAGTGTGTGTATATTTAATGAATAAGCACTTATGTATAGGTCATGGATGAAGTTATGTTCTGTTCTGTTCTTTAATAAGTAGAAAATATAGGCCACCGTATTATACATTAGTGTTTTGTTCCGCATAATATGAATAGAAAATAGCAAGTTGTCAAATTTCAAAGGATTTAAATATATATACACAATATACGTATCCTTTTGTTGTCTACATATTATTAAATGCTGACTGCCTTTGAATGAAACATTCTTAATAAAGTGTATCTATATATAGATAGAGACATGTGCTATATACACTCAACAAAATTCCTAATCGGTCAGCTGGTGTTTTATAATATTTGGAGCCCAAATAGTAACCGTACAATATCATTAAATATTTTCACTTGTTTATACAGCAATCCAATGCTTATATTGTTTGGCAATATTAAACTGAGACATTTGCATATTCCGTGAACTTACTTCGTTAATAATCGGATTTCCGAAGTAAAATATGAGCTTTAGATTAGTGTACACTTACTTACTGACTTGATTCAAATATTAACGGTAAAAACCTAACGTATGTCCTGGTCGTAGTTCACGGAAACTTACGAAGGCTTTGGCGGAGATTAATGAGTCTCAGTTTAATGTTGCCAAGTCTGTAATAAAATGTAATCTGTAATAAAAACGTACCAGACAAGATGATACGTGGATGCATAACTATTGATATTATTTAGTTATTAGTTTGCTCTAAATATTGTAAACCACCGATGGTGACTGATTAGGAATGTTGTTCAGTGTAGTGTACACATTCATATTACAAGACCATAAAAGCACACACCCCGATGGGCATATAAGTCAATTACTAGGCAAAATAAGCAATTTACACAGATTCCAATATAATACATATTTGTTATAAGAAATTTCTTCTTAAAGCGACACTACATCGGTGAAAACGCAAATGTCTGCAGAATGTAATTTACTATTATATGGCATGATTCCCCCCCCCCCAATATTTGCCTCATAAACTGAGTATTTGAACAAATAAACAAACGTCGTATACGCGGTTTGTTGACATAACAAAATAATGTAAATAGGGTCGACATTCATGCGTAATACAAAGCGTTTATCCTGAATAACGCGAGTTATGCTACATATTTACCGTGATATCTCACTTGTGTGCCTATGAATATTTATTTGTAGACTTAATCTTAATTAAATCATCTCTAAACGAAAGTATCGCGTGTTTAGTATTGACTTCAATGACAACAAACGTCAATTTAGGAGCCTAGATGACCGCTATATGAAATCCTACTTTCACGTTTGAAAGTTTGTATACCACAAACACACTGTTAAATTGATGCAATGTTAGTGTTCGGTGTATTCAGAAGAATTTGTAGTAGCAATGCATTTATACGTGAACACAATGCATGCATACGTGAACACAATGCATGGATACGTGAACACAATGCATGCATACGTGAACACAATGCATGGATACGTGAACACAATGCATGGATACGTGAACACAATGCATTTTATTTGCTTTTTGCGATGTAATGTCGCTTTAAAATATATGCTTTACAAATATACTGTGCATATTTCTGTGATATTTCTTTAACAATAAACATAAAGTTTCATTACTACATGCACCACGAATCTTGCCTTGTATTAAACAGGATATAAACGCGAACAGTGTGTCAATATTTGTATAACGAATATTGTGTATAATGATTCAATATTGTAGTGTATATAACCAGTTCTAACGACCTCATAAACTAAATTTTAATATATTACAGTGTATATATTAAAGCTACACTACATCAGTGAAAACGCAAATTTCTACAGAACGTAATTTCCTATTATATGGTATAATTTATTTCTAAATATTTGCCTCAATAACTGAGTATTTCAACTAATAAACAAACATCGTATATGCGGTTTGTTGACATAACAAAATAATGTAAATATGGTCGACACTCATGCGTAATATAATATGTGTATCCTGTATAGCACGATTTATGGTACAGATTTACCGTTATATCTCACGGTTGTAGACTAATCTTAGTTAAATTATCTCTAAACGACATTATCACGCGTTTAGTAGTAACTCCGATGACAAACAAACGTCATTTCAGGGGCATGGATGACCGTTTGTAGACCACACACACACTGTTTATTGATTCAATGTTAGTGTTCGAATATGTTCGGATACATTTGTAGTAGCAATGCATTAATACGTGAACACATGCATTTTGTTTGCTTTTTGCGATGTAATGTCGCTTTAATATATTATTATATCAATAACGGTATTTGGAAACGACTTGATTTGATTATTTCTTTGTGTTGGGGGCTTAAAGTTGCATCAACAGCGTATGTAATATGGCGATTCTCCATCTATTAGTGCCAATCCGAGCAGTAGACACCCATGTAGAACCATCGACCTTCCACAAGCCAGCTGGATAGTTTCCTCACATGAAATAAGTCGACACCACCAATGGGATTCGAGCCTACATAGGTGTTGGGCAACTGATTTGAATTCAACGACCGTAACCACTTTGTCACGGAGTTCTATGGAATAATAAAAACGATATAAAGACGAACATTGTGTAAGCATTGTGAACGGGTCAGAAGTCCTGTGTTTAAAATGTTGAATAATTACCATTATTATATGTCAATATTTTAAAGTGCATAAATATATTATTAAAAGCATACACTTGATTTCATTTACAACGATTGAGGAACAATCTTTAACAACTTATGTTATTACGCACTGCGTTGGCGCAGATGAAAGCCTAAATGTGGTCATTCCTGTTGGAGAAACACACCTGTCAGATCTGACGACAACCGTACCATCTCACATACATCCTGGTCAGAGGATCGAACCCGGTTGCATTGGTGTGAAGCATTCTGTGCTAGGTTAATCCATCCATCCATCCCATCCCATCCCATCCCATCCCATCCCATCCCATCCATCCATCCTTGCATCCATCCATCAATACCTTATCTTATTAGTAGTGTAGAATGGTATTGCTTAAGATAGGACCGATATAAAACACACACATATATCAAAATATCAACGTCATAATATTTAGGAAGATGCTACAATGTTAAAATGTAAGTAAACAACACAATAATTACTTGTAATATATATTTCCAGAGACAGAAACAATGAACAGGAAAGGACGGCCATCAATTATGTGTGAGCTATGTTTTGTTGTCGTCACGTTGTGCGCAGTGAATGTCTGCGCAACGGTAGATGTATGTTCTCCAGCATTTCCTGGTGGCGCAATATGTATCTGTACCGCGGCATCATTAAGCTCGTTAACATACGACTGCAGAGCGAGTAAACTGACGTACGTTCCTAGAGGCTACAACAGCAACGCAACTAAGCTGTAAGTCATGTTGTTTCTATTTTCAATGATTGTTTTCAATTCTAAATCATTGAATAACTGTCCACACCAACTATTCAACAGGATGACCCACATGTATCAAGGTACTGTTAATGTTATGACCGCCGACGTCTACATGCTGGTACGTGTTTATAAACTATCGTGGATATATAGACGGTGGTTTCTGGAGGCAATTCTTCGATTTGTGAGAAATCAGAACGGTCAGCTCAGCGCAGTGGTGAAGTGGGGGTTTTGCATCTCTCCGAGCACTATTCTCTAGGTATGCACTACAGTAAAACCTGTCTTAAGCAGCCAGCCAATGTAATCGGAGAAAGTGGCTGCTTAGCAAAGGTGGCTGCTTAATAGAGGTCAAATATATAATAAAACAACCATATGGGAATCTGGACACTGGCTGCTTAATACAGGTTGGCTGCTTAATGGAGGTGACCACTAACACAGGTTTGACTGTATATATATATCTTTATCGTAGTCTTCGTCTCCAATATAGGAGAACAGGTCGCAAGCACGCACACGTTTATGCACGCAAACGTCGAAATAGAATGTCCACTAATACAGCTATAGCAAGCGTTGCACGTTGTATCGACAGTTATGAAACATATATGTGTGTGTTTTACGTTTATTTATTGTCGCTACCGGTTGCCCATATGAGCGACGCCTCCTGAAGAGATTAGTCATTTTAATTTTTTGGAGGATAGTGCAATGATACAGACATATACCCATTCCAGAGTCTCCTCTGGTTCTTTTACGCGCACGGTGTAAAGCACCGACACGAGACCTCGGTTTAACGTCCCATCTGAAAGACTGTTAATTGTATTAGGGTCAGACAGGGGATCGAACCTGCGATCCCTGGATTTCCAGTCCAGCGTGTTACCACTGGACTACAGATCCGCCTGTTCTGAAACATCAATGGGTGTTGATTACATGTATATACTGTAGTAAACAGTAACGACACGGCATGTTTCTACATTGTTTGTAGCTAACTAAAGAGCTTATGCTTCACACTTAGTCAATGTGTTGGAATCTAGTGGTTTTTAAAATTTTAAATACAGTCTACATCCGCTATGTCAACGTCGATTATGTCGAATTATCCGGTTATCTCGAATTCGGATCAAAGTCCCGTTTCAGACACTATTATTTTACATATAACTGGCTCTGTTTATATCGAATTTCGTTAAGTCAAACTTCGGTTACGTCGAAGTACTTTGTTCGGTCTGACGTCGGATTACGGTCGGAATTCGACAACAATGACGGATGTAGACTGTGTCGCAAACTCTCCTTTTTCTTCTCGTAATAATATGTCTCGGTTGCTACGGCTCTTACCAGGGTCTATCCTATTGTAGACTCGCTGGAGTTGTCTAGGGGGTTTCTTCGTTATTATATGTATTAATGATAACTCAACACAGTATTACATTTCTTCTATATAATATCTTGTTTAAATTGGCATCAGAAATATCCATATATATATAATCAGTGATCTATATATATATACATCGTATCATTAAAAGCTTATTTAACAATCCATTTGTGTGAGCCGACTATGCGCTTACACAGTATATTTAACATCCAATCTTTCTAATCCGTCATTACTCAATATCACTATAATCTAATCACTGTTTCTGATTAGATTAACTTTTAATCACCTGGTATGGTTCGCCGAAACTCTCTGTTTCTTCTATGGCTGAACAATTTAATTATTCGACAAATCTTTATAAGTTATATTTCTTATAATGTCCATAATATCTAAGTATCATAAATACAGTTTATATGTTCTATATACTAGATTGAGATCACGACCTTTCTCGCTCCTGGAGTTAGGCTCTAGTGTGTCTGATTTATGTTAATAAAATCCATTTCTTATATACATGATTGAATCAGTGTATATATGATATAACAATTCCTAAAACATCTGTTATTCCTAAACATCTGTTATGTTATCTAATATTACACCATCAAACCAGTTCGGTGCCTTTGTATTACATAACTGGACACCTGCAACCACGGCCTGTTATCTAATATTACACCATCAAACCAGTTCGGTGCCTTTGTATTACATAACTGGACACCTGCAACCACGGCCTTGATAAACTGAGATTAGGCCTAACATCTTAAGTCATTTCCCGCGCGAAGCGAGATTGATAATTTTAGGCGCGAAAATAATAGCAGACGATTATGCATAATACAAATATATATATATTACATGGTAAACATTTGGCCATATATAGAAACAGTTTAATGTATTTATATAATACATTACTATTTATATATAACAATAATAAACATTTCGTGCAAATTGGGGTTTTGCACAATCCTCCCTACCCGGGGAGAAGTTTGACATCGCCCGCTATCGGCCGATTTACAAATCTTCATTCCTTTGAATATACAGTAGAAAACAATCATAATATCAATACATCATATGTCCTAAAATAGCATTTCTTTCGCTAGGTACCAACATTCTAATCATAGAGGCAATAACTATTTACTGAACAACTGAAATAATACCAAGTACATTTACTAAGTCAAACATCACAGTCATTGAACTCTACTGAGAAAGTCTGCTAGAACATTTTGAGTCCCTTTGATATGTTTAATGGTCAGATTAAATTCTGAGAGACACAGTGCCCATCTTAAGAGGCGTTGATTGGACGTTTTCGACCTACTTAACCATACAAGGGGATTATGATCTGAATTAATTATTGTTTTGCTTGTGCTTACATATATGCGAAAATGTTCGATACCGGCCACTATAGCTAATAATTCCTTCTCTATTGTAGAGTAGTTTTTCTCTCGTGGAATAAGTTTTCGGGAATAAAATGCTACTGGGTGTGGTACTTGGTCAACGGTCTGAGTCAGTACAGCCGAAATTCCCAAATCGGAAGCATCAGTATAGAGTTCGAACTCTTGGTTAAAGTCAGGGGCCTTCAGTATGGGTTTATTGGTTAAAGCTTTCTTTAAGGATTCGAAAGCAAGTTGATGTTTATCGCTCCACTGAGTTATGATGTTCCCTGATCGCTTGCCCTTTAATAAGTCAGTCAGGGGAGCGGCGATCTCAGCGAACTGGGGAATGAATTTCCTGTAAAATCCTACTGATCCCAGATATCCTCGTAATTGTTTCTTGGTCTGTGGGGGAGAGATATTACTAATACACTCAACCTTGCTGGAAATTGGTTTGATTTTTCCCGACCCTAATTCATGTCCCAAGTACTTGACTGTTCCAGACCCAATTTTACACTTCTTCGGATTCAAAGTAACACCACTATCCTCTAGTCTATGAAATGTCCAATCCAAGTGATTTATGTGCTGTGACCATAAATTGGATCGAACAGCAATATCATCCAGATATGCGTCGGCAAATCTATCACGGATGGGTTCTGTCGGGGATTGAGCGATTATCTCGTTTATGGCCCTCTGGAAGGTAACTCCACCGTTTTTTAAACCAAATGGGAGAGTTAATGGTTCAAACAAGCCCCAGGGGGTTATGAACGCTGCAATTTCACTAGCTCGAGGGGTTAGCGGAATCTGCCAGTAACCTTTATTAAGATCTAAAATTGATATCAGACTCGAACCTGCGACCTGATCAATGAGATCGTCTAATCTCGGGATGGGGAAGGCTTCTCCTCGAGTCAGGTCATTAATTTTCCGATAATCAATACATGGTCGCCATTCTGAGTCTGATTTGCGTACCAATATTATGGGAGAGGCCCACTGGCTTCTGCTAGGGCGGATAATTCCTAACTCCAACATTTGATCTAGCTCAGTTTTTAATATTTGTTTCTTTTCTGGAGACATGCGGTAGTAAGGCTGGACTACGGGTGAAGCACCTTGCACATCAATATCATGGGTAACATCGTGGAAACGTCCCAGTTGTCCAGAGAATAAACGGGGGTAACGGTCAAATAACTGACTAATATCGTCCCTGTGGTCTGGGTTTAAATGACTGATATCCGGCCAGGTTTTCTTAGGTACAGATTCAAGAGGACTGCAAGGATCGAATTCTTTCTCAATGTCCGTAGGGGCTTGGTAATCTAATAGGGTAGGGTCTTGGGACTCATACACCGGACTACTATCAGCTAGAGCTGCACCCTCCTCCCTACCTGTCCAGGGCTTCAACTGGTTTACATGCATAACACGGTATTTTACTCTCTTATCAGGCATGTATATAATATAGGTATGCGACGCTACCTTTTCGTGTACCGGATACGGTCCCTGGAGGGCATTTTTCAGCTTATTACCTTTTAACGGTAATCGTACTAACACTAATTCACCACGCTGGAATACACGCATTTTCGCTTTCTTACTTCTGTCATACTTTGTTTTACGACCATCTGCGGCCTGTTGTGCATTCTCGCTGGCGTCACGTAACGCTTCAGCTAATCTATGACATAATTCTTGTACATAGTTATTTATGGGGATCCCTTCATCCCGCTCATTTCTAGCCCAGAGATCATAAGTGGAATCTAGATTATCTCTAGGTTCGCGCCCATATAGAAGGTAGAAGGGAGAATATCCTGTGCTAGAGTGCTCTGCACTTCTATATGCAAATAATAGCCAGGGTAGCATCTCATCCCAAGACGATAAAGAGTTCTCCCCAAGGATTCTAAGCATGGTTTTCAATGTACCATTATATTTCTCTATTGATCCGTTGGTTTGAGGCCTGTAACTCGTGCTAGTTAAGTGACGTATATCGTGCTCGGCTAGGAAGCGTGTGAATGTTTCAGCTATGAAAGCGCTTCCTCGGTCAGTCAACAGGGTCTGGGGTTTTCCATGTCGAGATATTATCTCGATCAGGGCTTTTTGTGCATTAACAGCTGTCGCTGCGGCGCATGGGAAAGATTCCGTATATTTAGTGGCATGATCAATAAAATTCAAGATATACTGGTTCCCATTTATAGTTTTCTTCATGGGTCCAACGAAATCAGCGGATATAAATTTGAATGGTTGGGATATAATGGGCAGGGGTTTCAATGGGGCTACAGTGGCTTTCTGTCCCTTACCCGCTCTCTGGCACGGCCCACAGCTATGGCAGAATCGTTTAACATCTGCGCGGATTCCCGGCCAAAAGAAGCGGCGCTTAATGCGCTTCAGGGTCTTACTAGGTCCCTGGTGTCCCGTACTTAAACTGTCATGGGCGAGTCCCGTTATATGATCACGGAATCCCCGTGGAACTACCACCTGATCATATATTTTCCAGGGTCGAACTTTGGACGTGTCTTGAGGTTGTTCTCTCCTCATAAGTAGTCGGGGTTCGAGCTGGATGTAATATCCTTGCCGAATAGGTGTTCCTTCTTGAGCCATTTCCCAGAGGGGTGCTAAGGTCGGGTCATTATTCTGTTCTTGCAATAATTTATCAGGACTCAAATCGTCAATAGAGGGAATATTTTGGGGTTTAACTGTACTGGCTTTCTCAGAGGGGGAATTGATCTCAATTGTATTCCGAAAAGGTAAGACATTGTGATTTGTATCGGTCGTGTTTTCTGAGTCTGGGTTGGACGTGACAATTTCATCAAACGGGATAATTTTCTTATTTGAGCGTGTAACCACGCCACAGGTAATCAAATCAGTGACAGGGGCAGTTTCACAGTCGTTACCTATTATAAGATCCACCCCCGCGGTGCATCTGTGTTTTAATACAGCCACCTTCAATGTTCCTTGGTATATTGGACAATCGACGCTAATCTTTGCTATCGGATAATTACCAGGGATATAATTGACACCGCGGATTGTTACCCGTTCACCTGTGTATTCTAAATGATCAGCGGTCTGATCAGTAGCCGACAATAAACTAATTGTCGCACCTGAATCTCTCAAATACGTCACTTGTGCGGTGTTATTATTTATGC
>CM026387.1:24848907-24928520 GCA_014843695.1 Archivesica marissinica
CACACTCCCAATGTAGTTCATACCACCTCCACATACTTTACACATGCCCAATGTAGTTCATACCACCTCCACATACTGTACACATGCCCAATGTAGTTCATACCACCTCCACATACTGTACACATGCCCAATGTAGTTCATACCACCTCCACATACTTTACACGCGCCCACTGTAGTTCATACCACCTCCACATACTGTACACATGCCCAATGTAGTTCATACCACCTCCACATATTTTATACACGCTCCCAATGTAGTTCATACCACCTCCACATACTTTACACGCGCCCAATGTAGTTCATACCACCTCCACATACTTTACACATGCCCAATGTAGTTCATACCACCTCCACATACTGTACACACGCTCCCAATGTAGTTCATACCACCTCCACATACTTTACACACGCTCCCAATGTAGTTCATACCACCTCCACATATTTTATACACGCCAAATGTAGTTCATACCACCTCCACATACTTAACACACACCCAATGTAGTTCATACCACCTCCACATACTTTACACGCTGCCAATGTAGTTCATACCACCTCCACATATTTTATACACGCTCCCAATGTAGTTCATACCACCTCCACATACTTTACACATGCTCCCAATGTAGTTCATACCACCTCCACATACTGTATACATGCTCTCAATGTAGTTCATACCACCTCCACATACTTTATACACGCTCCCAATGTAGTTCATACCACCTCCACATACTTAACACACGCCCACTGTAGTTCATACCACCTCCACATACTTTACACGCTCCCAATGTAGTTCATACCACCTCCACATATTTTATACACGCTCCCAATGTAGTTCATACCACCTCCACATACTTTATACACGCTCCCAATGTAGTTCATACCACCTCCACATACTTTATACACGCTCCCAATGTAGTTCATACCACCTCCACATACTTTACACACGCTCCCAATGTAGTTCATACCACCTCCACATACTTTACACGCGCCCAATGTAGTTCATACCACCTCCACATACTTTACACATGCCCAATGTAGTTCATACCACCTCCACATACTTTACACATGCCCAATGTAGTTCATACCACCTCCACATACTGTACACATGCCCAATGTAGTTCATACCACCTCCACATACTGTACACATGCCCAATGTAGTTCATACCGCCTCCACACACTGTACACATGCCCAATGTAGTTCATACCACCTCCACATACTTTACACGCGCCCAATGTAGTTCATACCACCTCCACACACTGTACACATGCCCAATGTAGTTCATACCACCTCCACATACTGTACACATGCCCAATGTAGTTCATACCACCTCCACATACTGTACACATGCCCAATGTAGTTCATACCACCTCCACATACTGTACACATGCCCAATGTAGTTCATACCACCTCCACATACTGTACACATGCCCAATGTAGTTCATACCACCTCCACATACTTTACACGCGCCCACTGTAGTTCATACCACCTCCACATACTGTACACATGCCCAATGTAGTTCATACCACCTCCACATACTGTACACATGCCCAATGTAGTTCATACCACCTCCACATACTGTACACATGCCCAATGTAGTTCATACCACCTCCACATACTGTACACATGCCCAATGTAGTTCATACCACCTCCACATACTGTACACATGCCCAATGTAGTTCATACCACCTCCACATACTGTACACATGCCCAATGTAGTTCATACCACCTCCACATACTGTACACATGCCCAATGTAGTTCATACCACCTCCACATACTGTACACATGCCCAATGTAGTTCATACCACCTCCACATACTGTACACATGCCCAATGTAGTTCATACCACCTCCACATACTGTACACATGCCCAATGTAGTTCATACCACCTCCACATACTGTACACATGCCCAATGTAGTTCATACCACCTCCACATACTGTACACATGCCCAATGTAGTTCATACCACCTCCACACACTTTAAGCATGATAATTGTAGTTCATACATATTCACACACTTTACACACACCCAATGTAGTTCATCCCCGGTGGAAACACTATTGTGTGTTTTACGTTTATTTAGCGTCCCTACCAGCTGTACATATGAGCGACGCCTCCTGAAGAGATTAGTCACTTTAGATTTTTGGAGGTTAATGCAATGATACACACAGAAACCCATTCCAGAGCCTCCTCTGGTTATTTTACGTGCACGGCGTACAGCACCGACACTAGACCTCGGTGTAACGTCCAATCTGAAAGGCTGTTAATATTATTAGGGTCAGGCGGGGGATCGAACCTGCGTATCTCTGGATTCGCAGTCCAATGTGTTAACCACTGACCCATCTAATTATTACCGAATTCCAATTAGTATTACTTATGTATATATACTGTACAGACATCTGGACAAGAACCCCATAGAATGTGGTTGCGAGGAGGTATTGCTGCGTGAATTCTTTGATCTGGTGGAATCTACGTTAACTGTGACGAAGGATGTGTGTGCAGGTCTGTCTATAGATGAGTACTGCGATGCAGGTTTGTACCATAATGTGCCATTGAGTGTAATCTTGAAAGTCATATTCATGTCCACTCTTAAAATGTCTCAAAAGGTTGATGCCATATACTTTATCATTGACTTCATCATCTTCATGACATCATAATCATCATCATCATCATCATCATCATCATCATAATCATCGTCAGCATCAGCATCAGCATCATCACCACCAGCAGTAGCAGTAGCAGTATCATCAACATTATCAGCAGAATCATCATCATAATCATCATCATCATCATCATCATCATCATCATCATCATCATCATCATCATCATCATCATCATCATCATCATCATCATCATCATCATCATCATCATCATCATCATCATCATCATCTCATCATCATCATCATCTCTCTCATTCATCATCATCATCATCATCATCATCATCATCATCATCATCATCATCATCATCATCATCATCATCATCATCATCATCGTCATCATCAACATCAACAACAACATCATCATCATCAACATGTCAGCAGCAGCAGCATGACATCCATCATCATCATCATCATTATCATCATCTTCTTCTTCACCATCATCAACAGCAGAAGAAGTGGCATTAATAACAACAGCTACAAATCATCAGCACCATCATCTTTAAATATGTACCCCCACTCTGTTCAGAAACATGTTCTAAATGTTCCTAAAATGTTTTAATATTTAGGCCCTACTGACCGATTCCGAATGATGTTGCTATAGCTTTACCTCGATGTGTGTCCTTGTGTATCTTGGTTTTCAGTTTTGCATGTGAACGAAATGTGGGTGCTTGGCTTGATTAAAAATGTTCATGGAACAACATATTAATTTAGTTAGTAGATCGTGCTATGCTCAAATACGACATGTTGGACATATACGGCGATATCTTACTACAGATGCCACCAAATCACTCGTCAATTCATTAGTAACATCACGGCTCAATTATTTCAATGGACTGTTATTTGGCGTCCCCAAAACCTCTACAATGAAATTGCAAAACGTTCAAAACACCGCTGCTCTTCTGGTAACAAGAACTTCTCGCTACAGTCACATCACACCAATATTCACATATACACTCTTCGAGTATAAACTTTATTTAATTTATAATGATTGCAAAACAAGATTTAACAACTTATATTAATCACGCTCCTTGGCGCAGCTACTAGCGTATCTAAGTGTATGTGTTGTCATTCGTGTGGGAGGAAACCAGAGTACATGGAACAAACCCACCTGTCCGATCTAGCGACCACCGTACCATCACACAGACTTCCGAGTCCGAGTATCGAACCTGGGTTGCATTGTTGAGAACCGCGTTTGCCAACAACCACTGCGTTAATCGGACATGTGAGCATAGTCTAGTGCTGCATCCATATTTACATAATTTACATGTGAATACTAAACATGCCAATACAACAAGTTCTAGCAATGCTAGGTATTGCCATTCCAGATACAGAATATAATCAGTTCCTATTACGGAATAACGGGGTGGTCTGGTTATCGGGGTCAACGACCATTGACATGTATAGTGAAATATTCCGAAAAAAATCATTCGCAATAACGGGGTGGTCTGGTTATCGGGGTCAACGACAATTGACATGTATAGTGAAATATTCCATTCTGAAAAAAATCATTCGCAATAGCGGGGTGGTCTCGAAATCGGGGTGGTCGCATAGAGGGTTTTTACTGTATCTCCCTTTCTCTATTTCTGTTTTTGTTCTACCAAAACCAAAAGTCGCCAATATCTTGGCTATTATATAAGCTAGATTAACAATATTTGTGTCAAAATGTTAGTTTTTTCACGGCATAGCTGCGAGAAAACATATAAGAAATGCTTGCCCTTTATTTACTATGAATTTAATGTTTACGGTTTTTAATTCGGTGTCCATTTTAGGGGAGTCGATCTTCAAGCTGTCCATGTCATGTTACTCGTGCGCATATGCAGTGGGCATACACGACTGTAGGAATCAACAAGTACAAATCTGCCAAAGCAATGCAGTAAGTCAGTCAGTTTATTTAAACATTATACTGTTTTACATGCATCTTGTAGTAACTCTTTTGGTGTCAATATATGATAAAGCGCCTTCCTCAGCACCAAATTATGAACTACATGACGCCCATGGAATTATAGCTCCTCCCACCAGTCACGTGATCAGACTTTTCTCGACACCGATAATCGCGACAAAAATTGGCTCAGCTATTTGTAAAACTCGGAATCAACCAATCGGATCACTTGAGCTTGATATCTGAAGTTTTATAACCTCTAGGCCTGGAGCCTGAAAACCAAATGTTCTGATCTGGCAACCACAATACCATTGCACATGATTCCCATATCAACGTATTATTCAGTTATGTTATATATTTCAAAGGCTTGTGTATCATAGGACCTTTTCAGGATTTATTGTCAAACCTGTGTTAGTGGTCACCTCTATTAAGCAACCGACCTGCATTAGGCAGCCAATTTCCAGATTACCAATATGTTGTTATATTATACATTTGACCTCTATGAAGCAACCACCTGTGCTAAGCAACCACTTTCTGTGATTCCCTTGGCTGGCTGCTTAAGACAGGTTTGAATAATTAGTCTACTCAATAACAACATTAATACGCATGCATGCCCACTCTTTGTGCGCATGCGCCAACCTGTCATGTACTTACCATACATTCCCGTCACGCATCCGTGCTATATTATGTACACTACAGTACAATTCTGAGAATGTAGTATTAATAAGGTGATGACCTCCCTCCGTTGTCGAGTGCTTAAAGTCGTTCATTTCCAATCACTTGCTCCTTACCGCTGTAAGTTCGAATCCCACTGGGGTGGCGGTATTAATTTCATGTGAGGAAGCTATTCGGTTGGCTAGCAGAATTTGGTGGTTCTACCTGGGAGTCAATCCGTGCATGAACTATTGCTCGGAGGGGCTCCTATGTCTTCCTCCGCCAATAATATCTGGATAGTCGCCATATGACCTAGGTTGTGGGTACGTTTTTTAAACTCTATCAGGAGGGGCACCTATGTCTTCCTCCGCGAATAATAGCTGGATAGTCGCCGTATGACCTAGGTTGTGGATGCGTTTTAAAACTCTATCATACAAACAAAGTATTTATACGGATTTGAGACAGACTTAGTTTAAACTTTATTTATTTTACAACGATCATGGCGAAGCAAGTTTTAACAAATTATATTAATCACTTTCGTTGGCTCGGATAACAGCGTATTTGTGGCCATTCACGTGGGAGGAAACCGGAGTACCCGGAGAAACCCACATGTCCGATCTGGCGACCACCGTACCATCTCACTTACTTCCCGGTCCGAGGATCGCACCCGGGTTGCATTGGTGAGGACATACGTGTATGTATAGACTGGTCAGTAGATCAATCATTATGGTAAACTCGTTGGCATGCTAAATTCATTGATCGACATTCGTTTCCCAGTCTGACTCTACTAATATCAACAGACTATCAGATGGCACTACTAATATAAACAGAGGTCGCATGTATCGGTTTAAAGGTAACGTAAGAGAAATTCGGGATGTTAGAACTTTTGTTGTGTATAATGTCTTTGAATATCAAGCTCTGCATGTTACTGTATGATCCTTTAATGTCATACCCCTCGCGGGGACTTAGACATGATTTCCTGGGCAGGCTTAGCCGACCTAAGCGATTAACCAGTACTAAGCAATGTGTGTGAGGTGCCTTGCTCAATGACACTACATACGTGGCCTGACCGAGTATCGAACCCGGGACCGTTCGATTCCAAATCCGACGCTCTACCACTGGACCACGGACGCCACATGCTCTAACCATAATCGGACTGCGTTACTTGTCTTATTGCTAATTGTTTAGCAATAGTTTATATAGTGAAACTAGTTCCAATCGTTAAATTCTTGCAAAATTGTGTAGAAAAAATCGATTATCTTTTGTTCAGCGGGTATATATTAAAGATCAGCGACTGCTCCATATATATTTTTGATTCCTTCAACTAACAAGCCCCGGGAGTGTGGCTGTCACACGATGTTAGTTAGCATTTATATGTCGTGAGTAGTGGGTGGGGTATTGTTTACGTTGCATTCCTGTCTTTTTTTTTAATAGAGGGGGGTGTCCTAGGATAGAGGTACGAGACCTTTGGTGGCATATGGTGGCTTATGGATACAATTTCAAGTTCCTGTGCTTGTATATATTTTAAGTTAAATTTTTTAACACATATGACTATGTAGTTCATTATAAATCCTGCACGACGGGCTATTAACATTACAAATCCTGCCCAATCGCTGAATTCTTCAGCAGCCATGTCCAGCTACAATAGCAATTCCAATGTAAAATTTGCACCACCACCACCACCACCACCACCACCACCACCACCACCACGACGACGACGACGACGACGACGACGACGACGACGACGACGACGACGACGACGACGACGACGACGACGACGACGACGACGACGACGACGACGACGATCACCACCACAACAACAACAAAAACGACAACAACCAACAACGGTAACGACGACAACAACAAACAACGACGACCACCACCACAACAACAACAACAACAACGACAACAACAACAACGACGACAACAACCAACAACGACAACGACCACCACCACAACAACAACAACGACGACAACAACAACAACGACGACAACGACCACCACCACAACAACAACAACGACGACAACAACCAACAACGACAACGACCACCACCACAACAACAACAACGACGACAACAACAACAACGACGACGACAACAACAACGACGACAACGACGTCGACAACAACAACAACGACGACCACAACAACAACAACAACATGGCCGGTGGCATTTACTATGATTGATTAATGTCTCGCGATAGTGTAATATCCATAATCGCTATGAGACCATTTAGTAAATTGTTTCTTCATCAGCATTGACGAAGTCTAGTCACGTATTGATACTTGTGTTGTACCTGCCCTGGCTCACCTGAGCACGTAGCGCTCATCGTGAAATACTGCGACACGTCTTTGGTGTTTATACCAATATATATGTTAGCTCGATTGCGACACAAGTTTATTGCAACATTAGTTATATCGCTCTAGCAATTGAATGTCCCTTTTCTGTGTTTTACACCTAATTTGCATAAAGACAGTAACGAAGAAAAAGAATATCCAGTTGGTATGATTATAACACATATTTTGCAGAGATACAAAATGTAGTCCGCTATGAATACAAATGAGAATAGAATATCTTGGTAATTCATTGGATTGTGAACGGCGATTACATTGGCATAATCAGCCAATCAGAATGAGAATAGAATATCTTGGTAATTCATTGGATTGTGAACGGCGATTACATTGGCATAATCAGCCAATCAGAATGAGAATAGAATATCTTGGTAATTCATTGGATTGTGAACGGCGATTACATGGGCATAATCAGCCAATCAGAATGAGAATAGAATATCTTTGTAATTCATTGGATTGTGAACGGCGATTACATGGGCATAATCAGCCAATCAGAATGAGAATAGAATATCTTGGTAATTCATTGGATTGTGAACGGCGATTACATGGGCATACTCAGCCAATCAGAATCGTTGCCAGAATTGTAATTATTCAACAATACAGACAATGCAATTTTACATGCATGTAGTAACCAGATGAGAGATTAACAAGACACATACATGTGTATATACATGTGTGTAACATAGCAACATGGTCGTGTCACACGTGTCACGTAATAATAAACATTAGAAAACGATACATTCCAAATAATCATACTTTATTAAACAAAAGGTGCAATATTAGTTCAATTGTCAATTATACTGTATCAATGTTGATATTCGTTTATACACATTTATTTTAGCTCGATTGCGAAACAAGTTCTTACAACTTACATATAATTTAGTATTATTTGAAATGAGATATATCGGTTCAGGTGTAGTAATCGGTACATTTATTGCCTTCTTGGTTTTATTTCCGTATGTCATCATAAGATAGGCTCGTTATCGACTTTAGTATCAGGAATACGACAATGCTCCCAGAGCTGGACATAACGCTTCTATTATAATAAAAACCTTTTAATTTTTGCTACTATTGGTTACGTGATGCTGGTGATATGGGAACAATTTAATATGTTAATATGCAATCTTTAACTGCGTTTATTGCTGATATAGTGTGTATGGTGTTGGTATATGTCACCTTGTATCCAGGAGTTATTTTTGCAACATGTCGTCCGTTCGTCCGTCTGTCTTCATGTATGTTACGCATTCGTGGTACAGGTTTCCAACATCATTCCATTGGGGGGGGGGGAGGCCTTCGTAGTAGAGTTGTTGAGGTCGTTGACTTCAAATCATTTTCCCCCTCGTTGCTGTATGTTCGAATCCCACTGTGGTGCCCAAATTCGTTCACGTGGTGAAGCTATTCAGGTGCGAAAGGTCCGGAGTTCGAGCCCCACTGGAGCCTGTTACGATTGTGCCCTTAGGCAAGGCATTTAAATTCCACGTTGCCTCTTCTCTCTCCCTCGTGGCGATGGATTCCATCAGGAATGAGGTCTCGAGAGTGATTTATATAAGTTGAAGTAACTTGTTTCGCAATCGAGCTAAAATAAATGTGTATAAACTAAGCTATCCAACTGGCTTGAGAAAGGTCGGTGACAGATTAGCATATCTAAGCCGATATATTACATTTCAAATAATATTAATTATATTCAGTGGTTTTAGAAGAAGATACACATTGCATGTGATTGATAGTACAGACACTATATAAGAGATGTGAATAGTACATCAATAGTTTCGCAGACGGATATGTAGTACAGTAGTTAACACGCCTGACTGGTAATCCATGGATCGCAGGTTCGATCCCTCGTCTGACCCTAATAAAATTAACAGTCTTTCAGATGAGACATTAAACCGAGGTCTCGTGTCGGTGCTGTAAACCGTGCACGTAAAAGAACAAGAGGATACTCTGAAATGGGTCTCTGTCTGTATCATTGCATTATCCTCCAAAAATATAAATTGACTAATCTCTTCAGGAGGCGTCGCTCATATGGTCATATGGGCAACCGGTAGCGACGATAAATAAACGTAAAACACTCATAGACCATTCAGTGGCAGAACAACAGGTGTGTGTGTCCGTTACTTGTGAAAATGGAAATAATTGACGTGTTATCATCTACAGACTTGTACAATTGCATTGACCCTCTTTAGTAACGTCTCCTCAATGTACAACACACAACATTCGATATAATAAAATCATATGGATGTACATTTCCACTCAATAATGAGCTATCAGAGACAGTCACAATAACAATGAGAATGGCGTTGCGCATATGAGCAACCGGTAGCAACGATAAATAAACATAAAAATCAGAATTCAACATAAAGGTGTCCTAAAGTTAGGGGTTATATGGCCGGATATGTAGTCCAGTGGTTATCACGTTGGACTGGTAATCCAGGGATAGCAGGTTCGATCACCCGTCTATTAACATTTTATTAAACCGAGGGATCATGTCGGTGCTTTACATCGTGCACGTACATGATTTCCCAGATCGCAGGGCGTGCTTTGAATCTTATCATTGCTAAGTGTAAATCTATACGTGGTGTTCCCTTTAAGCTTAAACTTTATTTATTTTACAACGATTGCGAAGCAAGTTTTAACAACTTATATTAATCACTCTCGTTGGCGCGGATGAAAGCGTATATGTGGTCATTTGTGTGGGAGGAAACCGGAGTACCCGGAGAAAACCAACCTGTTCGATCTGGCGACCACTGTATCATCTCACATACTTCCCGGTCCGAGGATCGAACCCGGGTTGCATTGGTGAAAAGCGAGCACGCTAACCACTACGATAATCGGACAGCCGTTCCATTTAATGTTTTTACTATACTGTACAGTTCTGTTATGTCGCCTGTGATAGCATATGGCGCTGCTATATGGTGTCACAAAACATTACGGTTTTTATGTGCATGTAAATGCTATTCAAAATCGTTATGAGATTATATTGTGGGGTCGGTAAATATTCGTCAAATGCAGCTGTAACGCATGGTTAGCAACACAACAGGCTAGTTAGTACAACAGGCACCTCTTGTCGTTTCCGTAACAAACATTGGACTTACTGTTTGTTCAGACAGAGGAATAGTGTAGAATGAGTATGTTGTCTGCACTGGTTATGTCGAATTCTGTCGGACCGAACAAAATACGTTGACATTTCCGAAGTTTGACATAACCGATATTGACTATATTTCCCGAGATAAAGTGTCTCCAACTTGTAAAGTAATATTGTATTTAATATTCAATAAATGAAGCATACACATGTATATAATTATGAACATGTATATATGAACATGTATATATCAACATGTGATAATACATCGCTGATATATAATCATAATGGTGCTATGAACTAAATAGCTTGGAGTTTATTTATATAAACACGGCATTTGGAATCACACAAACGAATAGCACAACATGCATCATGTTCCATGCATAATCTGTTTATTGTTTATAGTCAGTTGGAGTTGCCAGTTTCAGAGGAAATGCAATTGTTTGACACTCTTGTCGCACCGATATTAAATTATTCAGCTGCAATCTGGGGCAATCACTTGTGTTCAGATGTTGAACAAATCTAGATACACTCTACGGTGCACGTGGAAGTACTTCCCATGTTATACGTCGAACAGTTTTAATGATTGATTACTGCATTGAGCTACCAGGCGCGTAGCTACATGTACGCAACGTACGCAATTGCGTACACATTGTTCAAAATGTTGCAACAATAAAAACTTAAAGTATGCACTAAACAGCGAACCCTGACCCTGTCTACTGAAGATACCGTGTAGAGACAAACTATATCTCAGTCTGCTGCTGAAATGGTTCTAGAATGCACCACAGACGTTCTAGAAAAACAAACTGTTCAAGGGGCTTGACCCCGAACACCCGTAACCTATTTGCGTACACATTGGAACGGGCCTAGCTACGCAGCTGGCTACTAACTCTAAACTATAGGTCATTACTATTTAAAACATACAACATGTTGAAAATAAATGTTAATAATGGACATACCTATAATAAAAACAACTGGGCTTATCAATTTACAATTATTCTTGATCACTGTGGTCTAACCTATTTTGGGCAGCATCAGTGTAATATGTTACTAAATTTTAATCAAATCAAACAATGACAACTAGATATATATCAACAAAGCTGGTATTCTACATTAAATAATTAAATATGACTAGAAACATATTGTTTATTTAAGCATTCTTTTAAATTCGAAACTTAGCTTGACATCATAACTGAAAGTAAACATAGAACAGCACTAACTAAATTTAGGACATGATCACATGATCTGTTTATAGATTTTATGTTATATTTCGGGTTTTACGCCTGCACCAGCACCATTTTGGGCTATATCGCCGGCGGGCAGTTTATCTAACAACACCTTTCCTGGGCAGGCTCCAACGGTTAACCAGTACTTGGGTACACCAACCTCCGTAAGAAACTGCCAACTTTTTCATATAAATGAGACACGGTGTGAGCGGGGCTCGAACCCGTGACCATCAGTGATGATAGGTTACCACTCGACCACGGAGGCGGACCTGTTTATAGAACAAGGGACGCTACTTATATTGACCGAGGCACACATGTATTCAATGCAATATGAATGTGATAGAAAGTGAATTTCATTTCCTCTTAATATGCCCTAAATGGCGGTGTTGGTTTCTTGATAAAAGATGATATATTGGTTGATTATAATCAGACCTGGGGTAATTGAACAAAGTAATTGTAAGTATCTGTAATTAATTACAAAATTGAAAGTAATTGGATGTAATTTGTAATTGAACATTTTTTAATTACATGTAATTGTAATTTAACTAATTACTTTCAAAATATGCCTTTGATTAACAATTACTTTTCAATTACAATTCTCACTACACACTGTAACACAACACTTTACCTGAATGTCCAGAGCTATATTGCAGCAACAAAACGTTTCTATACCTAGGTGAACGTGGGGGTTCTCTCCGTTTTGGTCCCGGCCCGTCGTGTGACAATACCAGATTGTTTTTTGATAGTTTACATATTTGGATCTAACGTTTCCTTATGCTACATTAAAATTACAATAACGCGATGCTGTAAATATATGCGGATGTTTAGCAAAATCAAGTCCAAATATTTGCCACTGCTGTTAAGTATTCAATAGTTTCTCTACAATTTATATATACTGAACACATAAACTCGCCAAGCATTTTGTACCATAAACATACTCCAACATGGGAAGGGATTCATATAAGCTTTAAGCTTGTTTCTCGACCCATATCGGTTCCAATGTATACAATTGTGTTTATATATGTATATATGTATTTGATCCGAATAAAATATGTTTAAACTAATTACAATTCAATTACATTGATGTTCCTGAAATGCAACCAGGACTGAATATTATAACATATAACATTTTCTGATTTTCATATTTGGTCTCATTTCTCTTGTGAAACTTGATTTGGTAGTACATTATAGTGTCAAAAGTTGCACATGTTAATATTATGATTGTATCTGTCTGAAAACATTCTGTATTTTTTTCAAATAGATAGATAGATATATACTTTTATTTCCTCCATTTCTGAAGAGCATAGCATATTTACAAATCATTATTAATATGTATGTACAAACAGTATAATATAAATGCACAAAGAACCCTGTTAATTGTAAATGTCATTTGTAATTTAATTCATTATATTGGGAAACTAATTGTAATTTAATTAATTACATTGTAAATTTGATATAATTGTATTTGTAATTGTAACATTGCCACGTAATTGGTAATTTAATTATCCTGCTGTGTTTGCTATTTACCTCCTAAAATGTCAACAAGACATGTTGATGTAAATGATTTGTATGACTAAAGTAAGGGTGAACTATTTATATGCGGCGATATGAATAGCCGATGTGGAACTTTAGTTGATTTTATAGAAGAGGTTGTTGATCCAATGCCTGGACGGGATGTTGTTGATTTTTAACGGTTTACTGATTATGGTGATATTTTAACATAATTTTTAATTAGTGTGAATATTATAATGTTAAATGGTAGAAATTATGTCAAGAATGACGTCACCTGTGTCCGACCCAATGAATGTTCCGTTGTAGACTACTGTCTGATTAGTCATGACTGACTTGATCTGTATACTTCTGTTTGCAAAGTGCATCAGAAAATTGGTATCTGAAGTCGGAGTCCAAGATTTACAAGGGATCCCTGATCACTCCCTTTTGATGTGGGACTTTTCACTGGATATTGGTCATCATATTCAGCAAGTACCAATACATAGCATGGCTACTAAGGTCAAAACAGAGTATGTCAAATACATAGTTGATAGCATAACAGACAATAATTATGTTCTTAAGTAATGACATATATGATACTATTTTTCAAACTGTATATAGCATGGAGCAAGGCCTTTGGACTCGATACAATATATATCAGACATATGATTCTCTGTGTACTCTTATTAAGGAGGTAATGTCTCGTAAGCTGTCAATTAAAATGTCTGTGTTAAATAGTTCCTCTAATAAGAGCCATATAGTCGGAAAGGTTTGGTGGACTGAACACCTGTCATTAATTATGGAACGAGGTATGTTTAGCTGAAAAACATTGGCCGTCTTGTAATATACGAGCAATTAAACTCGAATTAAAGTATGTTTATTGTATGAAACGCAAGCTCGTTGATACGTATCAAACATGTAAACGACAGTACTGGTTTAGACTCCGAGAAAGCCTTCTCGAGTCTGTAGAAACAGACAATAATACGTTTTGGAAAAATAATTCTGTACATAGATCAATTACACATCAAAGTTCGATATTTTTTTCTTATTTTTTTTTCTGTGTTATATGACCATGTTTGTGTGATTGTGATATTCCGAATTCTTCTCTTATACGTCTATATTAATGAATGACTATACACTGTTGTATGTCGATCATATTGTGTTGCATTAGCTGTATAATTCTGTACATAGATCAATTAAACATTAAAGTTTGATAGTTGTTTTTAATTTATTTTTCTGTGTGTCATATGATCATGTTTATATGACTGTGCTATTCCGAATTCTTCTCTTAAGTCGATCATATTGTGTTGCATTAGCTGTATAATTCTGTACATAGCAAAGTATAATTAAGCAAAGTATATAGACGATTAAAAGGAAGTATCGATCGCTAAATATAGCAAGGAATGTAACAGAAAATAAAAAGTTTACGATAATGATAAAATGAATGTACATATACTATTGGCACAGTAAAACCTGGCATTTAGTTTAAACATATTTATTTTCTGTCAATAACTGATATAAGGAATTGGACAGAAAGCTGTATAGCTTATGATTGTCCTCTCCTGACATTTATTTTCAATATTCTCAATGCGACCATATCTCGGAATATGCGCATCTAGATAATCGCTATGACGAACAGTTAAAACGGCATACGCGCAGCATTTTACAAGGAAGCAGCTGGTACGCAGCAGCATTTTACAGGAAGCAGTTGGTGCGCAGCAGCATTTTACAAGGAAGCAGCTGGTACGCAGCAGCATATTACAAGGAAGCAGCTGGTACACAGCAGCATTTTACAAGGAAGCAGCTGGTACGCAGCAGCATATTACAAGGAAGCAGCTGGTACGCAGCAGCATTTTACAAGGAAGCAGCTGGTACGCAGCAGCATTTTACAAGGAAGCAGCTGGTACGCAACAGCATTTTACAGGAAGCAGCTGGTGCGGACGGACACAACAACAATTGTTTACCTATTGAGGCAAGTCGTTCTGTAAATCATTCTATTAATAGTTTTTAGGCTTTTTATATACATGTTAGAATTTTTTTTATAATAAATATAATTTTCTTGATATCAGTAGCGAATTAGAAGGAGACTATTTCCCCTTATGTGTAATGTAGTTAACGGTAAGTGACGTTGTAAGCGATGCAGTAAGAACGAAGTTTCCATGTGTTCATTTTGGAACTTCTTTTAGCTCTTGGAAAACGACCGGTTTACCTCGACAATTTACATACAAATAGAAAAGTATAATATTATTAAAACGGTATTATCCCATACTCGATATAGTACAACATTAGGTATATGACATAACTATGATAGTGATGTATTATGAATGTCATAATGATAAATATTATGTATGATTTGCAGTGATTATACAGGAAAACAAGCTTAGATTGGCGTTGCTTACATATATTATTTTTATAGAGAATGATGTCAATATATGTTGCTACATGTACGTAAAATTACAAATTTTGTAATATTTTTTTATATTCCATATGATATGTCGCTTTAAATAGCCTGATTATAATGAGGGACCTCGCCGACTTTTCTATTACCTTCCTTGGCACAAAACGACCAATTTATCCCGAAATGTAGAGCCGTTCTTTCAGTTGGAATTCTTGGTGTCTACTGTTGTTCCCTAACACAATGTTGGGTTATGATAAATGTGGTTTTATCTCAATCATGTTAATTAACTTACAGATACATACCCATTGGATATACTGTACCATATCTGTCGAGATATAGTAGCATAATGATAATAATAATTATGAGAAAGAGGATGAAAATTGATAGCATGTTGTGCAAAGGAAACAACGATAAAAACAGAGGAAATCACTTAAGGACCTACATACTTTTAGGGAGTATTCAATGGAAGTAGCTGACCGATGTCTCTCATTAACCCATTTCATTCTGGATACCGTTCAAACAGTATTTGCAAAGAACATAGAGCCAGATCAACCACAACGGAATGTGCCGTCTGATCAGGCTCTATGCTGTTTGCTATTCATATGATCTTGCTAAGACACTTGGCTATGTAGCACACAACATAGATCCTGATCAGCGCACATCGTTACGCTGTGGCTGATCTGGATCTATGTTGTTTGCAAAAGCCTTTAAATATATCCAGAATTAAATGGGCTAATGTTGATAATAAATGAGAGAAATAAGTTATGATTTCTCTCATTTTAACTTTACAAGAATAAAATAGTTGTTTTAAAGGCAATCCGGTTGTTTGCAAAAAAATACCATTGATATGATATTGTACTTGAATAATTCTCTTGTTATAATTTCTATCGCAACAATAATGCCTTAATTATTGGCAGACATCGGTCAAGACCCGTCGTAAGGGCGGTCAGCGATGTGTCCACTCTCGTTAATTTTTGTAGTAAATTGGTGCCCTATACCGTGCAGTATTTCAGATACGGATGGTCACCCGGGTAGAACCACCGACCGTCCGCAATCCAGCTGGATAGCTTCATCATATGAAATAATTCGACACACTTAATCTGATTCGAACCAACAGCGGTGAGGGGCAAGTGATTTGAAATGAACGACCGTAACCACTCCGCCACGCAGACCCCATGTTTTAAGATACCTGCGTATATATTACTTATCTGAAGAGAAGACAAAGGGATGTTGTCTGAAATAGTTCTTCAATCCCGAATATATAATTAAATTTAAACTTTATTTATTTTACAACGATAGCAAGTTTTAACAACGTATATTAATCACTCTCGTTGGCGCGGATGAGAGCGTAAATGTGATGATTCGTATGGAAGGAAAGCGGAGTACCCGGATACAACCCACCTGTCCGATCTGGCGACCACCGTACCATATCACATACTTCCCGGTCCGAGGAACGAACCCGGGTTGCATTGGTGAGAAGCGAGCACGCTAACCACTGCGCTAATCGGATATTATATAATATATCGATAGAAGAGATCATTATCGAAATTATGACGACGGACCGAAGTGTTGCTTCCCATCTTGTTAGCAGACGTTAAACAATGGAATATATAAAAGAACAACACGGGTATATTAGCAGGAAAAAGATGGATCTATTCATTACGATGGACCCACCAGACAATTAGCTGATTTTATTTCACGAGAAACTGATGTTGTATATTGCCCAGATTTGGCACGCAATCACAATAATACAATATGGTGTGGTCCTCATTTCACTACAGTACAAGCTCACTTATGTTAGTGTGAAAGTTCGCAATAAAACATAGGTCTGTACTAATTGTTAAGTTGGTTTCCGATTAACACAGTGGTTAGCGCGCTCGCTACTCACCAATGCAACCCGGGTTCGATCTTCGGACCGGGACGTATGTGAGATGGTACGGTGGTCGTCAGATCGAACAGGTGGGTTTTCTCCGGGTACTCCGGTTTCCTCCCACATGAATGACCACATATACGCTTTCATCCGCGCCAACGAAAGTGATTAATATAAGTTGTTAAAACTTGCTTCGCAATCGTTGTAAAATAAATAAAGTTTAAGTTGGTTTCTGTCTGCTGTCTGCTGTCACTATTGAAAACGACAGACAATACAAATTCATTTGAACATACTATTTTATATCTAACTAAGGACATAACCATCGTAGTTGTGGCTGGGATGTATGTAATCTTAATAACATGGTTTTCGATTTCGGAATACCGTACGGTAATGATTATTATACTAACAGTAGTATTGCAATAAAATGTATTCTGTTTCCTGGAAATAATACTAAACTATAAATAAGGATTTATTATTAATTCCACAATGATTTATCTCAGAAGATCTTTGATTATAGTATACGCACATTTATTTTAGCTCGATTGCGAAACAAGTTCTAACACTACACGTTTTAACGCTCTCGAGATCTCATTTCTGAATGGAATCCATGGCCACAATGGAGAGAGTAGGGGCAATGTGGATTTACGAATCTTGACTTAGGATGTCACCACCGCTGTTATGGTGATGTTCGAATTCACAACCTCTCGAATATGAGAGACCGTGTCGTTTACACCACGAAGGTATTTGATTTAGTAGATCTTAGCTATTCAGCCATGATGAACCTGCTATTTTTCTCTTTCAGGAATCATTGTTAACCGGCTATTAATGGAGGTTAATACCGATATTACACTATGGCGTATATCTCACCCGTTGTAAGAAGACTGACCCGTTAAGCTGTTGAAGTTATTTGGCACCATGAATACAACATACACAATCTACATCTATTCAACTCATTGTGTACTGACATCGAAACACATTATTGCGATCTGATATGGGCATCGCTTGAAGTCATTGTCCACTGGAATGAACACAAATATCATTGTAGCCTGATCAGGTATTCCGTTGAAGTCACTGTACGCAGACATCGAAACATATACCACCAGCGATCTGATATGGGCATCGCTTGAAGTCATTGTCTACTGGAATGAACACAAATATCATTGTAGCCTAATAAGGTATTCCGTTGAAGTCACTGTACGCAGACATCGAAACATATACCACCAGCGATCTGATAGGCTCACGTTCAATCTGTGTGTACTTGGGTAGAAACACATATACCATCTACGATCTGATAAGACTCCCGTGCAACGCATTGTGTTGGAAATAAAAACACATATTATATACGGTCTGTTACCGTCGCCCGCTGAAGTCATTATGTATTGAAATCGAATTACATTCAACATCGGTCTAATGCTGTCTGACAGTGCAGTCATTATCAACTGGAAACGAATTATCAAACGTGTGCGAAATCCGATCCCTTGACCCGTTAAAGTTACTGTGGACTCCAAGCGAAACCTATAGTATACGAGGTCTAATCTCTTACCCTGTTGAAGCTATTGTGTGCTGGAATCGAAACCTAATATACCATTCGATATCTAATCGTTGACCTGTTCAAACAATTGTGTACTGGAATCGAAACCTGGCTAATATACCATTCGAGATCTAATCGTTGACCTGTTAAACGAATTGTGTACTGGAATCGAAACCTAATATACCATTTGAAGTGTAATCCTTTAACATCATGTAGTTATTGAGCACTGGAAACGAAATTTATATGATATACAATCTGAAGCAGAGACCTATATGTTGGTGAATTGTTTACACATTTGCAAGATATTTCAGATGGACGTTGCAATATTACATGTCAGCTTGTTTGGATCTAAATATAGGTCGTCAGCTCAAGCTCTATCGACATCATGATCAACGTAAGTGATACATGCGCGTTACGAACCAACTATTCTTGCTGGAAGGAGGTTGTGGAGAGTTTAAACCTGACCTGGTCAGGTCTGATGGTTCCTGTTGAAATCATGATGTGCCTGTTTATGATTGTTGGTACTATAGGGAATGGGATGGTGTTGCTTGTATATTCCTGCCGCAAACAAAAGACTACGGCAATCATATTCGCTATGTTTCTAGCCTGCATCGACATATTCGCATGCATTGTAATTCACCCGTATGTAATATACAAACTATTTAACAACTACGACCAAACCTGGTCTAACGCTTGTAAGATCTTCGAGTTCTTTGTTCACTTCAACCTGTCTCTGTCTGGATTGGCGTTACTGTTAATAGCTATTGACAGATTCCTGGCAATATGTCGACCACTAAAATTCTTACTCTTTCGCCAACACGTGGTGAAAACATTGGTGTCAATAACAATAGTGGCGGCGGGTATTAGTGTACCTTTGTTTGAATTTTATGGAGCAAGTCCGTTGGAGATTCATGTACTCAATACTAACTTCATCGGCTATAAATGTCACTATCGGAAGAAATACCTAAGCTCGCCATCACTAATGGCATTTGGAACATTTATTATGATCGGGTTCATTGTGGAGACCTTAGCAATGACCGTGTTATATAAACACGTAGCAGTGACAGCATATAGAAGCCGACGAGCAGTGGATCCGCTCTCCAATGCTCATATTCTAGCAGGAATAAATCATCCCAACACTTCAACTTCTAAATTCCAAACGACATCGTGTGTAACGCATGCCACCGAAGTAGCAACATTGTCACACGATCACGGGCCTCTGCGAGATGTGCTACACTACAACAGAAAGAAGACGTCGTTTGACACAGAAAGAGCGGGCATTTCAGGGATGTTCTTAGCAAAGTCAATCGTACTCACTGATAGCGTCACATCCCATACACACATACCTAATCATGCGCATGCACATTCGTACGAGACTCCTCGGAGAACCATCACATCGAAAAGACAGTTTGAATCGAGATTAAAAGCGTCCAAGATGTTATTTTCTGTGACCGTGGTGTTCTTCCTGTCTTGGATGCCATTTTTCATTATGCGGCTTTGTGTTACTCTTAATCCAGAGTACTGGAGCGACCAGTCTGATACAAGACTGGTCATTGAGAATTTGCTCAACCACGTGTATTACCTAAACAACGCAGCGAACCCAATCATCTACACAATCATAAACCAAAACTTCAGACGCGATTGTAAGATTGTGTTCATGAAGCACTCACTGTAAAGGCTAATCAAGAACAATGCTTTCGAATAATGTGACACAGCTGCGGAAAGTGAACGCCTTTTCTATGTTGTTGTTGCTGCTGCTGTTGTTGTTGTTGCCCGTTGTTGATATATCGATGAGAGCATTTTTGAATGACGTCACTGACCGATTGAGTCCAAAAACATTCGCGTTTCAACATACAGCTAGGTACCACACGTGTACAGCAATTAGAAATATAATGCGATATTCCACTACGTTTGACATGCACGGATACATTTCTATATTTCCTTGAAAAACATACAATAAAACCCTACATGAAAGATGCACGGCGCTATTATTTCATGAAATACCTAGCATCTGCCATACAAACATATCTACTACTATCTAAGTATATTCCTGAGAGTCAAACAGACACATTCCTGCGGACATAGACTTTAAAATGTGCATGTCACCAACAAAACTCTTAGTGGAGAACAGACTTATATAAAGACTACTAAAATCAGATAAAAACAGGGCAGACTACACACATGAATACGTAATAACAGAGATAAAATGAATAGAAACGTTAGCTAGCTGATGTTTATAGTCTATGTTTTAGAAAGATAGTTTTGATAAACGGGAAATAACTTTTGTATGAGTGTACGTTTTTTCTTAGCAAACAGGCAGACGCACAGATTTACTGTGCAAACCATAGCAGTTATTGTTGTCGTTGTTTTTGTTGTTAAATCGGTCTTTAAGCAAGAATGATCTCATTAATACAGCCTAATATGTTCATTAACAACACGTTAGTCGACAACTGAAACAAATGGTATCTTAATACAAAGGTATCTTCAAGCTAATAGACGTTTGGCTGTATATCGTCAGTAGTTCTAACTTGTGTTATATGTAATAAGCACTTTTCGTTTTCACATGTGGCAGTTCTTTTATGTTTATGTAATCTGCGATTGTCTATTCTTTCTCATAGATGACACTTAAGCAGTACCCTTTCATTCTGTGTTACTATTAAGCGACTAATACTATTCCAATTCCACTTATCCTAGCTTGAACCAATCGTGATGTAAATAAGCAAACTTCTTTGAACTTATATCAGAGGCGAATCTGTCTCAGTCACGTCAAGTAGGAGAATGTCACGGTGTTTCCTCTATAAATAGACAGAAGTGATCATATTACCTCTATACTGTATATTTCTTGGAACAAAGACTCAGATAGATTTATTAAAATACCAGCCAAACCACATGCAACTTACCCTCAAGTGTGTGACGAAGTGTTGAAGTAGCCTTCACACTGCCTGATATTACACAAGGTCAGTGTTGACGCTTGGTTTTGAAATTGCCCGTTTTGCTACTCGGACATGAAAAATGCTTCCATATATTGGAATTCATCTCGAAATGTCAAAATATTAATAGCACCAAACACGGACTTTATAACAACTTACAATTTATAGAGTTACTTCTTTGCACCAAAATGATCAAACTTCCTAGTATTTTAAAACTGTTCACCAAACCATGATTGGTGTCCAGGGGCATAGGTGACCATTTATTTCAAAAGAAAATACTAAATATTTAAATTCCTATTCCTATTTGGTCAGTAGTTGGCCTACCTGTGATTATGATATACAACTTTTTATCTAAGCCCTCTGGCTATTGATGTACATTTGTATGTTGAGCCAAATCTATTCATATTATATTTAAGAGTTAATTCTGTGTCCAATAAATAGCCTGCCTTACACAAGTGCATTGTGTGACAGGGGGCATTCATATACACGCCACTCTGGCGTAGGTTTGTTCGATATAACTTCTTTATTCCGTATGTAACCCATGTCATATTTATGTTAAAGGGAAATACTTATTGATATTTAGTACATGTACATTATAATGTTTCCAAACCCTGCTGCAAGCGTACCACCCAATAGTTTCCCCTATATGGCCTAATAAAATCACTGGTCTGAATCATATCATAATTATATAGCCTGGTCCCATACTATGTCTTTGTATAATATATACTAGTCTTCACTACTATTGTGTATAAAGTATTATGGGTGAGTGATTGTGAGTGACGATCAGGTCAGGTGTGTGAATGAGTGAACTAACTCAACTAATTAGGTGCACTTTCCAACTAACTTGTTCAAGACCCTTATCCCACACTCTATCTCTACTAGTCAAACGGATAAGTTGTGAAGCTATCCTGTTTACGTTAATATATACTTTACTAGTAACTATATACATATATACATTATATGTATCAGCTGATAGCCGGACTCTGGCTCTTTATATCCATATATACGAAAATACGGAAACAACCAGAGTTTGTCATTTCTATAAACTCCCCGGTCTACACGTATACATGGAAAAAGAGCCTAACACATAGTTAAATGACAGAGGACATAAAACAAAGTATAAAACATTTCAATAATTGCACAAACATACATTATTCAATATATATGTACATGTATATTAACATAATATCAATCATACCACAGTGTTGTAAAAATAAAACTCTTACAATATAAATTGAAAGGTAAATCTACTCTATAATAGTTTGATTTTACTCGCAAGTGTTTCACTGGGTTCTGACCATGGGCGGAGGTATGATTGTGCAAAGAAGATGTATTAGTCCAATGCATGCAGAGCTTTCATTCACGTTCATACAGTCTTTCATTCATACACATTATAATACAACAAACACAACGATTGGACACAGAACAATACATTGACATGTGTTCACGAGACAAAACACGTGTACGACCATCGTGACTGTGTGTGTTACATGTATGTATCGTCGCTACCGGTTGCCTTACGGTGCTTTACATCGTACACGTAAACACCAGAGGAGACTCTGGAATGGGTCTATGTCTGTATCATTGCACTATCCTCCAAAAATCTAAAATGACTAATATCTTCAAGAGGCGGCGCTTATATGGGCAACCGGTAGCGACGATAAATAAACGTAAAACACACACACTTGTACAATATAACCAACACATGGATTAAGATCGATACTTCGATTTCGACACTCGGTCATGTGCAACTACTATGCAATGTACAAGTCGGTCGAGTGTAAATATGTACACGCAAACACTTCAGTTACAAATAGGTTGTCAAAGTATGCGCCTACATTTCAGTACATGCAATGACTTATCAACTCATTTTCCCAAATTGAATATAAAACGTACACATATAGTTAACATGCTACATGCACATAGTGTACAATGAGGCAGATATTTCATTCTGTTGACTATAAGCATCAGATGACTACTACAACTATTCCTCTAGATATTTATATGCTGTCATAGATCCTAGTTGCATCGGTCTTGGAAGAATACTTGTATATTTTACACACTGCATAGATACCTTCTACTGTAATAATACTGTAATGATATTTACACCTACCAAATACAATATATAAGATAAAGAAAAAAACGCCTTGTCTACTTTATTATGCTTCTCTTCTCTTATTCGAATCAAGCCTCCGTTTGTATAATGTACACACCAATCAAACGTCCGGTTGTATAATGTACACACCAATCAAGCATCCGGTTGTATAATGTACACACCAATCAAGCATCCGGTTGTATAATGTACACACCAATCAAGCATCCGCATCCGGTTGTATAATGTACACACCAATCAAGCATCCGGTTGTATAATGTACACACCAATCAAGCCTCCGGTTGTATAATGTACACACCAATCAAGCATCCGGTTGTATAATGTACACACCAATCAAGCCTCCGGTTGTATAATGTACATACCAATCAAGCATCCGGTTGTATAATGTACACAACAATCAAGCATCCGGTTGTATAATGTACACACCAATCAAGCCTCCGGTTGTATAATGTACACACCAATCAAGCATCCGGTTGTATAATGTACATACCAATCAAGCATCCGGTTGTATAATGTACACACCAATCAAGCATCCGGTTGTATAATGTACACACCAATCAAGCATTCGGTTGTATAATGTACACACCAATCAAGCATCCGCATCCGGTTGTATAATGTACACACCAATCAAGCCTCCGGTTGTATAATGTACACACCAATCAAGCCTCCGGTTGTATAATGTACACACCACTCAAGCATCCGGTTGTATAATGTACACACCAATCAAGCATCCAGTTGTATAATGTACACACCAATCAAGCCTCCGGTTGTATAATGTACACACCAATCAAGCCTCCGGTTGTATAATGTACACACCAATCAAGCATCCGGTTGTATAATGTACACACCAATCAAGCATCCGGTTGTATAATGTACACACCAATCAAGCCTCCGGTTGTATAATGTACACACCAATCAAACCTCCGGTTGTATAATGTACACACCAATCAAACATCCGGTTGTATAATGTACACAACAAGCAAGCATCCGGTTGTATAATGTACACACCAATCAAGCATCCGGTTGTATAATGTACATACCAATCAAGCATCCGGTTGTATAATGTACACACCAATCAAGCATCCGGTTGTATAATGTACACACCAATCAAGCATCCGGTTGTATAATGTACACACCAATCAAGCATCCGGTTGTATAATGTACACACCAATCAAGCATCCGGTTGTATAGTGTACACACCAATCAAACCGGAGATATAGATGGGAGTCTGGAAGCTAAGAGCTGGGATGCGTAGTAATACGATCCTAATATGTAACGTAAACCAGACTAAATGACTAAAACTGAAGCCTGTGTAGAAACACATTGTTAGCATAATAATCATAATTATAGGAAAGACGTTATGTAATGTGGAGACTTTGATATTATTTGATGTAAAATGTTATACTGTGTGGACACTGTTGCAATTATATGGGAGTAAATTGTTACTATACAGCGACGACTTGTGTTATGAACTAGATCACCGAACGTAAAACCTGGGTTGCACGTTCGATTTGGCGCCGTGACCAGGACGTAATTAATTTACAATCTTGCAAAATTACGATTGGAACTCTACCGTGGCGACTATGTGGACTCTTGTCGTGTATAGTGAGGGGTCATCGAATATGTATCTCGGAGGGTTCGATTGGGAATAGGCAGCGAGATTATAAGCCCATCCATGCAGTAAAAAGCAATTACTCGAATGTACCAAGCGTACAAGAATGTACCAATGTCATATACACGACAAGATTATAGAAACCATAGGGTTATACGCAGCCACGAAACATAGAGCAGGGGCCTCAGGTAATCTGTTGGTTTTGTGAGAAATCAGGCCATATTAAGGGAGATTGTTACGAGTTCCGTAATACCCACGGAGGGCCAGCAAGGGAGATTCGAAAAAAACCAAGCATGTCCCCGTCGGCAAGGTGGGGATGGATTAAAGAGCGATGGACTAATGAGGGATGGATTATATAGGGATATATTAAATTGGAGTATGAAATCATACAGCATAAATATTTCTGGAGATCCGAATGCCTGTATCATTAAATTGAGAAAGCAACGGATTAGATCTCTTGTAGATTTTGGGGCTGAGTTGTCGCTAATTCACCGTAGCGTTTTTCAAGGCTTGAAAATTAAGCCAAATTATTTCAGAAGCCCATTCATTTAGTGTCAGTAAATGCACAGCCCCTGAGAATTTATGGGTATCTAATTTAATCAATACAACCAATAGAACTATTGTGCTATGTACAGGCCAGTTTGTTGCGCTGGCTACGCCTGTGGTTAATCAGGCTTGTGTTTCTTTAGTGGTTGAAATCGCCGCTAATAATACAAAGATTGGCAGACCAGATTTAACAACTGATCTGTGTGTCTCACCTGAACATCCCCCTAGGTTGTCACAATTAATTGACTTATTTGCAACTAGCTATCATGACTTAGTGGGAACTGATACCATTCAAATGAAAATTGACACTGGTGATAATGCACCCATTACGTGCCAACTATTTAGGTGTTCCATTAATAAACAAAAGCACATTGATGAGGCAATGGGGCAAATGTTTGATGCAGGAATAATCAGTCCAAGTCAACCCGCTGCCGTTAAGAGAAGACATGCTATCTACACTAAGTACTTCAGTTGTATCGATTTATTTTGCGGGTATTGGAATATCCTATTAGATGACGATGCCAAAGTTAAAGCCGTCTTTGTTTCGCCAGAGGAACTTCATAGTTTAAACTTTATGCCATTCGGATTGGTCAATGCACCATCTGTCTTCCAAGCACTCGTGGCACGAGTATTGGAAGGGTTGGTTTTTGTAGATATATAGTCAAACGCTCAGGGGCACATGCATCATGGCACAGCAGGTATTTGATAGGACACGACAAGTTAAAAATGAAATTAAAGAAATATTGTTTCTTACAACCACAAGCAAAATACATAGCTTACGTCATAGACCATCATGGTGTACGTCCCGAACCCCAGAAGGTTGAAGCCGTACGACAAATCACTGTCCCCTCAACGGTACGCCAAGGTATGAGTTTTCTGGGCTGTGTTAGCTTCTATAGAAAAATGATATCAAATTTCTAGGAAATCGCGGAACCGCTAGTAGATTTGACACGTAAATACAGCAGATTTCGATGGGATGCAAGAGCGGTGAATGTTTTTCAATATTTAAAGTACAGTCTCACGATAATCCCACTGTACCGTAGCGTACCCCAACCCTAACTAGCCATATAATTGATATGTCGACAGCTCCAACATAGCTGTAACGGCATGTCTCACACAGCAGGGAGACAAAGGGGATGCTATTGATATACCAGGGTTTGGGAATGAGAAACCGATTTATTTTGTTTCTCATAAACTAAGCAAGACACAACAGTGATATTCTGTTATCGAACGGGAGGCATTAGCACATTTATTTCGCCTTTCAGAACAAGTCAAAAGGAAAAAGAAAGTATGCATTTTTATTTTAAAAATTATTTCATAATTGACTAAGAAATAGCTTGAACGTTTTGCAAAATACATTGGTCAGTCCATCAAGTATTGATTCCCCCTCATTGAGCGACTACTCAAGTCCGTGCAGAAACGTATATCACGTGTTTCATGAAATATGCGTTTAGCTCACGGACAACAATTGACACGTCCAATTCAATCGAACTGTTGCTGTACAGACTGAGTTTAGCCTAGCAAAAAGAAGTACACTTTAAACGGAATAAAAAACAACACTGATTGATGGGGAGACACACTGAAAATCACCGCTGTGACGACGTTAGGACGCTGCGTGTTGGCTCTTCACAGTTAGCCGTTGCACGCCACGCTAACTGCACTCATGTCACTGTACGGAAGCTGGTCCAACGCTACAGTGCAACAGGCACGGTGGAAGATAGACCCCGAAGTGGTAAGCCGCGTGTGCTTACGGCGCGTTAAGACGTCCACATCAGGACCACACATCTACGAGACCGCTTCAAAGTAGTGTCAAAAATGGCACGAGAAACCATAGGAACTCATGGGAGACGTTTGAATCCCATAAACAGTAAGCAGTCGGCTGAAAGCTTATGGTATAACTGCAAGACGGCCTTACACTGGCACCATTCTAACAAGAAGACATCACCAGTATCGTTTACTCTGGTGCCAATGTCATGTTCGCTGGACAAGACGTCAGTGGGGAACCGTTCTGTTCACTGACGAGTCGAAGTTTAACGTTAGTCATGCTACATCCGCGAGGTGGACGGGGACGGCGAGGGGAGCGCTATGCACTATGCTACATCCGCGAGGTGGACAGATGAGGAGGTGGAAATTTGCATATATGGGGTGGTATCACAAGATTGACATTGTCGTGCTAGCAGGAAATATCAGTGCGCTCCAGTATCAGAATCAAGTCCTAGCACCAGTCGTAGTGCCGTTCATGGGACGTCATCTACTGCGGGTAATAATGCAACAGGATAATGCACGCCCGCACACTGCCAGACTTTTATATACAGTGTATACTTTCTTTTCCCTTTCACTATGGATCATTTTCTGCATAGTAGTACATTTACAATCTGGACAGATCACGCACCCTTGACATATTTACTTAGGGATATATCAAAAATGCGCGAATTGCATTATGGACGTTGGGTATAACGGGTTATGATTGTGAAATAAGGCATTTTCGTGGTATCAATAATACAATCGCCGAAATCCATATAAAGTGGAACAGTTAACACAGATATTAACAGCGACAGCGACTGCAGCATTAATACAGATATAAATGATCAATTTATCCCGATCAATGCTTTCAAATCGAACAGGTTTGACCCTAAACAGTTTGTGAAGTGTAAACTGCAAGACGCTGAACCGATTGAACGTTCATTTCCTACATTACCAGATTGCGATATGGTTGTTAGTGTAAACATTATTTATTTCAGTATGTGTACATGTAATCAAGAAACGAACATTTTACATATAATTTAACAGCAGTAGACTGAAAGGGATTTGAACGAAAGAAAACGTATATAGTTCTTCTCCCTATCAATTGATTGATATACAATAGGCAGGGAAATAATATATAATATAACAATGAAAATACGTGAAATTTATTCTATATGGTTGTTGAGCTGGCCAAAGACGTAGATATTATTGAGTTAATTTTACAATCGCAGAAAATTCAGAAAAACTACATTGTTATTGATAATGTATTATATCTGCAATGCAGACGATGACCCGGTATTTAGATTGTTTACCCCCACTAATCTTAGGAAACACGTAATACGACAATGACATGATGTTAAAAGGACACGTAGGGTTCGAAAATGCTATAATACCGTGAAACCTCGTTATTTTTGGCCGAACACACATAAGGACATACATGGACATGTTGACATTTGTGTACCCTGTCAATCTCGCAATATGAGACAGATTAAAACATCACTGCACACAACTGACATCTTTCCGTATCCATTTGCGAAATTAGCTGTCGATATAGCAGGGCCCTACCTCGAGACCTTGAGTGGGAATAACTATATTATTACGTTAATTTGTTTGTACAGTGGGTGACCTGAATGCTTTTGTACTAAGCCTGGATGAAATATTACCCCGGTACGACTTCTGTCTTGAAATTTGCCACGACTGTTGTAACGAAAACTTGGCTACTCTGGTGCAAGACACCTTGGCCTACCTGAATATACGCTCTGCGAGCACAACTCCTTACACCCCATCATCTAATGGAGCCGTTGAAAAATCACACCAGGCGATTACGTCAATTATAGGGAAGCCAATGAAAGATAACCAGGAGTTCAACTCCTAGTTGCCTCAGGCACTTGTCAGCATACGGTTCGGTGTGATGCTTCAACCCATTTCTCTCCATATGTTCTACTTTACAATCGCGATGTCGTGTTTCCACTAGACACTAAGTTCAAACCCAGACGCAAATATCAGGGTTCGAACCCGATTGAACATGCGCTACAACTCCTACATCAGGCCGTTACAGTATTCCATAGAACTCTTGAGAAGAGTCGTAAGCGCCAAAAACGCTATGTTGACAAAAATAGTCAGGACATCCAATTTGAAGCTCGGTCCCCTGTATACTATAAGATTTATAGGAAACACTCCAAGTTCGAATCCCTGTGTGGAGAGCGGGTTTTGTCGAATTATTTCATGTGAGGAAGCCATCCAGCTGGCTGCGGAAGGTCGATGGTTCTACCCGGGTGCCTGTCAGTGCCTAAAATACTGCTCGAAGTGGCACCCTGGGTCTTTCTCCGCAAATGATAGCTGGATATGAGCCAACTGACCTAAGATACTGCTGCAAGTTTAAGCCCCAAAAACAAACCGATTTTAGCACGGTGTTAATTCATATCATATACGTATATTTGTGTTTTAACAATTTCAGCCAGTTTGCTATAATCAGATAGACTACACAGACTCGGGCCATTTAGGCATAACGGGTGGCTGCACAAATCTTAAAACGTGTCTATTTCAAGAACAGCGTAACCAAGACACGTGTATGAGTAATACGGGAACAAAAACCACGTGTTACTTCTGTGATCCGGACAAACTGTCAAACTACTTCGATGAGACTAGTAAGTCATATTTTAATAAACATAAATATACATCCGTTATGTCGAATTCCGTCGGACCTAACAACATACTTCGATATAACCGAAGTTTGACTAAACGAAATTCGATATAAACAGATCCAGTTATATGTCAAATGAAAGTGTCTGAAACAGGACTTTGATCCGACTTCGAGATAACCGGAGAAGGCGATATAACCGACTTTGACATAACGGATGTAGACTGTATCAATATTCCATATTTATACGAGTTATGGAAAAGCATTTTAATAGTATATATACACTCAGTCCCCCGCACATACATGCTGTATTCTTCAGTTGGATACAACATCTTGTATCGTATTGGACGTTTACAGAATCCGTATCATTCCTGAAGTCGGAATACTTCATTAGATTGTATATATAAGTGAAAATAGACACGAGTCCAGCATTCTAGTCTTCACAGACGCGTCAATCCTGGTATAAGTGATTTTAGTGGGTTGTGCGTGTGTGTGTGTTTTGACGTCAATTTATAGTCGCTACCGGTTGCATATTTGCGCGTCTCCTAATGAAGATATTAGTAATTTTAGATTTTGGAGAATAGTGCCGTGAAACAGACAGATACCTCTCTTGTTATTTTATGTACACAGTGTAAAGCACCGACAGGAGACCCCTGGTTTTAATAAAGTCCCATCTTAAAGACTGGTAATATTAAAATGTAAATATGCGTTCTCTACTTAATTTTTTTTAGATATTTTTATCATGTTAGAATCGAAATATTAGTGTATTTGCGTTATCTATATGCATGGTTTGTCGTTCTCATCCACGGCCTGCGTGATGTTACAGAGACATGGTCTGAGCGGGCCTCGATAGATAGATAGTTTTATTCTGGTAAAAATAGAATATGTATGTCATAAAACAAACACAACATCAATGTCAACATAGTACATGTGAGCATTAACGTGCAGAGTAGATGACATATAATCAATACCAAGTATAACACAAAAAGAGAGCAACAAAGCTCTCTTATTTCCATTGTGGTCCTTAGAATTAATCATATGACATCGGAAAGGCAAATTAGTCATCAAATTATTGCACATAGTGAATTACAGTAACATAGCACATGATTGCATGACTATTAATATAACATCACAGGGAATTGCCTGACATTGAACAGGTATTTACTAAAACTCAATACATTGGAAATAAAACATTAAATGAAATAAAAATAATGACAAGATAAAAGGATTAGATTGATACAGATTGCATAAAATGTGAATGTGATTAGTTTATACAAATTTATTTTAGCTCGATTGCGAAACAAGTTATTTCAACTTATATACATCACTCTCGAGACCTCATTCCTGATGGAATCCATCGCCACGAGGGAGAAGAGGCAACGTGGAATTTAAATGCCTTGCCTAAGTGCACAATCGTAACGGCTCCAGTGGGGCTCGAACTCCGGACCTTTCGCACCTGAAGCGAACGCGCATCCACTGCGCTATCACGACTTCCACTGAATGTGATTACTAATAGATCTAAAATGTGACGGCAACCCATTCCACACCTGATTATAAGCGAATGATTTATCCCCAAAACCCTTAACCTTGGGAATGGAATAACTGTTACTGTCTCTGAAACGAGTTGAATAAAAGTGTACCTCATTTGCTAATTTAAAATGCTCATTCAAATAGCTGGGTGTACTATTACAGTGTATCTTATATACATGACCAAGGATAATGGAGTCAACCCTCAGTTAAACAGGCAACCAGCCAACTTCAGTGAATTGGGACCTGCCAATATGAGTATGAGGACTGAGATTAAGTATAAATCTCACCATCTTATTCTGGGTGGCCTGAAGTCTATATTTCAGGTTTTGTCTTAACCCCAAATACCAGGAGGCACAAGAATAGTCCAAGTGACATTGTATTAATGAAGAAACCAGTAGCTGTTTAGTATACCTATTTAAAAACTTACTTTTTCTAAATAAAAACTTTAGTTTTGCATTGGCCTTCTTAATAACATGATTGGCTATGGACTCACCGGATAGACTTTGGTCGAGATCAGCACCTAAGTATTTGACAGATTTGGTGGATACAATTGAAGTTTCACTGCATGCAATATCTAGTTTATCACATGACCTCAATCTGGGCTTAGAAGCAAACAAAATGGACTCGGTCTTACCGAGATGCAGCGAAAGCTTATTATCAGTAAGCCATTTACCTTCGCTGGTGAGGTCATCAGTAAGCCATTTACCTACGCTGGTGAGGTCATCAGTAAGCCATTTACCTACGCTGGTGAGGTCATCAGTAAGCCATTTACCTACGCTGGTGAGGTCATCAGTAAGCCATTTACCTACGCTGGTGAGGTCATCAGTAAGCTAAGACGTAATCTACTGAATGTCTTTACCTGCTACTAAGATACCCGAGTCATCAGCATACAAGAGTAATTTATTACGGACCACATATAAAACATTTTTCGTATATACATTTTACACGCCCCAATATAAAATCTACACTCGTTTTGAATAGAAGTAGCTAGCTAATGACGCAGATGATATATCTCTAAAGACAGATGTCATCCATTTATATTCTATGTCATCCATTTATATTCTGATTAGCTACATAGTAATAAGAAGCCATGCCTGGTCTGTAATAGAGGAAACAATTAAAGACCATTTTTAAATGTCATACCATATTATTTCATCTCGTATGAAACACTCAATGTAGTTTTATTAATGCCGTTTTAGCTTGATTCGACAGACGGCTGTCCGATTAGTGCAGTGGTTAGCGCGCTCGCTACTTACCAATGCAACCCGGGTTCGATCCTCGGACCGGCAAGTATGTGAGATGGTACGGTTGTCGCCAGATCGGACATGTGGGTTTTCTCCGGGTTCTCCGGTTTCCTCCCACATACGCTTTCAACGAGAGTAATTAATATAAGTTGTTAAATGTTGTTTCACAATCGTTGTAAGCTAAATAAAGTTTAAACTTAGAGATACTACATAAAACGCAAACTAGTATTCATATAAATGTATACAGTCGTGGCAAATTTCAAGACAGAAGCCGTACCGGGGAAATATATCATCCATGCTTAGTACAAAAGCATTGAGGTCAACCACTGTACAAACAAATTAGGAGGGGCCTAAGTCGTTGGTTTCAAATCACTTTCCACTCAACGCGTATGGTTTAAATCCCACTTGTGATGTCGATTTACTAGCGGAAGGACGGTGGTTCTGACCGGGTGCTGGTCCGGGCCTGAAATACTGCTCGGAGGGGCACCCGGGATCTTCCTCCACCAATAACAGCTGCAGAGTCGCCATATGACATAGAAGGTGATGGGGCCACTTTAAACCAAAAAAACCCAAAACACATTGAATTTATATTTAAGTAAGTATATATATTGATATGACCTTATTTTAGATCTGCATTGTGGGTTGCAAAACTGTACACGCCATTTTATTCATTTGGCGCGTCGTCTGAAAAGGCACGAGTTCGTATGCATAGTATGACATGATGTCATAAGCTATTGACACTGCATACCTATGCACCTAGTAAACCAAATTACACAATTATATAGTATGTTTTAAAATATTTGAACTGCAGATACAACGAAGGAATTCTATGTGACGTTGCTGATTACGTTAGATGCGCGAATGACGTCACAACTCGAGGATCCGAACACTGGAATGTATAAAAGTTTTACGAGCAATTTGGATACCGAGGTACTTTTATAAGATTGATAGCGTGCATGTGCACTTGATTGTGTGAAATATGGGGATTGTGTACATAATTGTGAATCATAGAGAGAGAATGTATGTCTATGTTATACTGCTGCCAATCGTTACCGGATATGGCCAGCAGGCACGTTGTCTGGGAAGTTGGGAACAGGGAACAGTTGTTAATAAGGATAAAGTTTTAGGTTAATTAGTTTAAGTTAAGATAGATAAAAGGATAAAAACTTCTGCAAGACTATTGTTAAACACATTATCTTATTTTAGAATATAGGTGGAGGTGGCGTGATAGTTTACGTGGAGTGATTTGTTACGTGGAGTGATTTGTTACGTGGAGTGATTTGTTACGTGGAGTGATTTGTTACGTGGAGTGATTTGTTACGTGGAGTGATTATACAGCGATAGTTTACGCATGTACGTGACTGTCATACAGCGATAGTTTACGTATGTACTTGACTGTCATACAGCGATAGTTTACGTATGTACTTGACTGTCAGTTATACAGCGATAGTTTACGTATGTACATGACTGTCAGTTATACAGCGATAGTTTACGTATGTACTTGACTGTCATACAGCGATAGTTTACATATGTACTTGACTGTCATACAGCGATAGTTTACATATGTACTTGACTGTCATACAGCGATAGTTTACGTATGTACTTGACTGTCATACAGCGATAGTTTACATATGTACTTGACTGTCATACAGCGATAGTTTACGTATGTACTTGACTGTCATACAGCGATAGTTTACGTGTATTGATTATACAGCGATAGTTTACGCATGTACTTGGCTGTCATACAGCGATAGTTTACGTATGTACTTGACTGTCAGTTATACAGTGATAGTTTACGTATGTACTTGACTGTCAGTTATACAGCGATAGTTTACGTATGTACTTGACTGTCAGTCATACAGCGATAGTTTACGTATGTACTTGACTGTCAGTTATACAGCGATAGTTTACGTATGTACGTGACTGTCAGTTATACAGTGATAGTGTACGCATGTACTTGACTGTCATACAGCGATAGTTTACGTATGTACTTGACTGTCATACAGCGATAGTTTACGTATGTACTTGACTGTCATACAGCGATAGTTTACGTATGTACTTGACTGTCATACAGCGATAGTTTACGTATGTACTTGACTGTCATACAGCGATAGTTTACGTATGTACTTGACTGTCAGTTATACAGCGATAGTTTACGTATGTACTTGACTGTCAGTTATACAGTGATAGTGTACGCATGTACTTGACTGTCATACAGCGATAGTTTATGTATGTACTTGACTGTCAGTTATACAGTGATAGTGTACGCATGTTCTTGACTGTCATACAGCGATAGTTTACGTATGTACTTGACTGTCAGTTATACAGTGATAGTGTACGCATGTACTTGACTGTCATACAGTGATAGTTTACGTATGTACTTGACTGTCATACAGCGATAGTTTACGTATGTACTTGACTGTCAGTTATACAGTGATAGTGTACGCATGTACTTGACTGTCATACAGCGATAGTTTACGTATGTACTTGACTGTCAGTTATACAGTGATAGTTTACGCATGTACTTGACTGTCAGTTATACAGTGATAGTGTACGCATGTACTTGACTGTCAGTTATACAGTGATAGTTTACGTATGTACTTGACTGTCATACAGCGATAGTTTACGTATGTACTTGACTGTCAGCTATACAGCGATAGTTTACGTATGTACTTGACTGTCATACAGCGATAGTTTACGTATGTACTTGACTGTCATACAGCGATAGTTTACGTATGTACTTGACTGTCTACAGCGATAGTTTACGTATGTACCTGACTGTCATACAGCGATAGTTTACGTATGTACTTGACTGTCAGCTATACAGCGATAGTTTACGTATGTACTTGACTGTCATACAGCGATAGTTTACGTATGTACTTGACTGTCATACAGCGATAGTTTACGTATGTACTTGACTGTCAGCTATACAGCGATAGTTTACGTATGTACTTGACTGTCATACAGCGATTGTTTACGTATGTACTTGACTGTCATACAGCGATAGTTTACGTATGTACTTGACTGTCATACAGCGATAGTTTACGTATGTACTTGACTGTCATACAGCGATAGTTTACGTATGTACTTATCTGTCAGTTATACAGCGATAGTTTACGTATGTACTTGACTGTCATACAGTGATAGTTTACGTATGTACTTGACTGTCATACAGCGATAGTTTACGTATGTACTTGACTGTCATACAGCCATAGTTTACGTATGTACGTGGCTGTCAGCTATACAGCGATATTTTACGTATGTACTTGTCTGTCATCTATACAGCGATAGTTTACGTATGTACATGACTGTAAGCTATACAGCGATAGTTACGTATGTACGTGACTGTAAGCTATACAGGGATAGTTTACCTATGTACGTGACTGTAAGCTATACAGCGATAGTTTACGTATGTACGTGACTGTAAGCTATACAGCGATAGTTTACGTATGTAAGTGGCTGTAAGCTATACAGCGATAGTTTACGTATGTACTTGACTGTAAGCTATACAGCGATAGTTTACGTATGTACGTGACTGTAAGCTATACAGCGATAGTTTACGTATGTAAGTGCTGTCACAGCGATAGCTTACGTATGTACGTGGCTGTCTACACCGAGACTATAATAAATAGCATGTACACAGTGATATATTGCGTAGGGTTGCATGTAACTATTCTGAAAATGAGACATTTCCATCGATAGGTAGGTGTACCATTGTTAGGCATATTTTTATATAATTATGTTGACCGAAAGCTTTCAATTAATTGCATAATATAATATTTATACAGGAGTTCGTAGCTGCTCCTTGTCAGTCAGTGTGCATACTGATAGTATGATGTATACGATGACCAATACCGTATGCATATTGCATAGACTACCGATGGCGTAGTTTATACAAATGTGTTTTAGATCGATTGCGAAACAAGTGTTTACAACATCATTAGTTTAATCGCTCTCGAGATATCATGCCTGCATGAATCCATCGACACTAGGAAGAGAGGAGAGACAGTGTTGAAATTAAGCGTTTTGCCTAAGGGCACAATCGTAGCGGCTATAGCTCCGGGTCTCTCGTAATGTGCAGACATTGCACTATCACGATATCCACTCTCGATGGTTTCACTATTCACTGTTCACGATTTCATCGAATGGATAACTGTTTCAGGTCCAAAACTACCTGCACAACCAGTACGGTGCCTTTAAAGTGGATTTCGTAGATCTAAGGTAAATTGGTTTGAGCTACAATCCATGCAATACATATAAAAAACCTAATTATTAATATATAATGCGTCAATATCTCATTAGCAGGGACGATGAAGAAACTATACAACTGGTTTGTGGAAGATCAGTGGTTCTAGTGGGTGCCGCCAGTGTGTGAAATACTGCACACAGGGGCACACGGTGTCTTCTTGTACCAGTACTAGTCGTACAGTCGTCACATGACCTGAGCATTTGGTGCGACTACAAGACAACACAACAAACATATCATTGCCATGGTAATGCACGTTATCAGTGATCAGAACACATGTATCTGTGGAGGTGTTATATGTTTAGTTATCGTCGATACCGGTTGCCCATATGAGCGACGCCTACTGAAGATTTTTGGATGATAGTGCAATGATACAGACAGAGACACATTCCAGAGTCACCTCTTGTTCTTTTAGTCTCATCTGAAAGACTGCTAATTTTATTATGGTCAGATTGGGGGTCGAACCTGCGATCCCTGGATTACCTATCCAACCACTGTACTACAGATCCATCTGCCATGTACCTGTTGGTTAATAATCGTTTCATAGTATATACCTATCATATACGTTATGTTATGTTATATTTCGGGTTTTACGCCTGCATCAGCACCATTTTGGGTTATATCGCCGGCGGGCAGTTTAACTAACAACACCTTTCCTGGGCAGGCTCCAGCGGTTAACCAGTAGTTGGATGCACCAACCTCCGTAAGAAACTGCCAACGTTTTCTTATACAGTAAATGGATGAGAAGTTTGTTTGTTTGTTTGTTTATTTGTTTATTCGGTTTTACGTCTCCATCAGCATCATTTTGGGCTATATCGTCGACTGGCAGTTTACCTAACAACACCTTTCCTGGGCAGGATCCAGCGGTTACCAAGTACTTGGTGCACCAACCTCCGTAAGAAACTGCAAACCTAAGCTCCCATTCCGATATGATAATTGTAATTGTTAGCATCAATGAAATTACTATCATTATAAAATATGGTGGCAATTTGATGGTTTCAGATTTCCGCATGTTACCATGGCATTTCGCGTCCTGTGCGCAACCATGTGGTTTAATACACATCAATACGTCATGGATGCAATATCAAAGGCACTGATAGATAGACGGTTCAATGGGGAAGGCGTGCGTACAGTACAGGTTGTCCTTTCGAGTGGTGAAGGTGAGGGCATGTTTTAAAAATTTAAATTTATTTAACGTCGCTACCGGTTTCCCATTTGAGCGACGGGCAGTTTACCTAACAACACCTTTCCTGGGCAGGCTCCAGCAGTTAACCAGTATTTGGTGCACCAACCTCCGTAAGAAACTGCCAACTTTTTTATATAAATGAGAAAGGTGAGGGCATGTTTCTAATATACAAATTTAACTTAAAACGGAAAATGTAACTCAATACGTAAACATGGACTACGTAAACTGAACACGTAAGTGAAATGTGCAAGTGTGCAAGGCATTTAAATTCCACATTGCATCTTCTCTCTCCCTCGTGGCAATGGGTTCCATCTGTAACGAGGTCTCGAGAGTGATTTATATAAGTTCTAGGAACTTGTTACGCAATTGAGCTAAAATTAATTTGTATAACTAAATACGTAAGCGGAATACATAAACACGGAATACGTAGGCGAAATAGGTAATGAAATACAGTGAAACCTGTCTTAAGCAGCCAGCCACAGAAAGTGGTTGTTTAGCACAGGTGGCTGCTTAATAGAGTGGAATGCGTAGAAGGGAATTCGCGAACGATATAGGTACTACTCGGAATACTTAAGCGGTATGCGTAACTGGAATACGTAGCGGATATACGTACGTACTACGGATCTGTAGCCCAGTGGTAACATGCTGGACTGGTAATCCAGGGATTGCTGGTTCGATCCCCCGCCTGACCCTAATAAAATTAACAGTCTTTCAGATGGGACTTTAAACCGAGGTGTCGTGTCGGTGCTTTATACCGTACACGTCAAAGAACCAGAGGAGATTCTGGAATGGGTCTCTGTGTATATCATTGCACTATCTTCCAACAATCTAAAATTACTAATCTCTTCAGGAGGTATCGCTCATATGGGCAACCGATAGCGACGATAAATAAACGTAAAACACAAAGAATACGTAGCTACGGAATACGAACATAAGAAATATGTAAACGGAATACGGAAACAGGATACATAAACACGGAAAACCTAGTACACGTATAAACTTAAATGCCACATTGTGGTTTAACTCTTTCAGCGCCGAATAAATTCAGAGCATGTGCAGACAACATAGATCCAGATCAGCCGCGGCGTAACGCCGCGTCTGATCAGGATATATGGTGTGTGCTATTCGGACAGGTGCTTCAGCTCAACTGTCTGAAGAGCAATCAGCAAATAGCCTGATCAGACGGCATGTTCTGTTCTGTCCGATCGGGTTCTCTACTTTTTTATAAAGTCGCTTTTATGAGACATTGGCGGTGAAAGAGTTAATGAAATCAGCTTATAAACCGGGTTATCTCCCTTAAGCCACCAGGCGGAATTTATATTCACGTACTACCTATTCGACTGACAATGCAATTGATAGTTTCCCCGTTCATTTACGTCTTTCATCCGCATTAATTGATTTGTCACGTGATTACGCAAAATAGACTTTCACTAATTAATAAGCTTGGGGCACTTTTGAAATCACATTTGCTGATCCTCCATGGTAGAACTTGGCAATATCGTGGGCGGTTTTTATAATTCCTCCCAGTTTATAAAAATACACGATACCACTTTCTGCACTAGGGGTTGAGAGTACAAATTCCAAGTATGGCCGCCGTAAGCGAAAATTATCACATATCCACTCCATTATACGATACTAACAGAATGTAATGTAATATACTAGAGGACATAGAAAACGCACACTTCGGATAAACAATAACTATATAAATACATAGTTTTAGACATTTTGGAATATTTTTAGTTGTTCAGTTTGTGTCACTTTTTGTAATAAAGATGTGATATATCTTTGATGGAATTCTTCGTATTTCGTTTTCATGTAATAATAATCATATAATGTAGGTGTGCGTTTTCTATGTCCTCTAGTATATAATGTAGGTGTGCGTTTTTTTATGTCCTCTAGTATATAATGTATGTGTGCGTTTTCTATGTCCTCTAGTATATAATGTATGTGTGCGTTTTCTATGTCCTCTAGTAAATAATGTAGGTGTGCGTTTTATCTGTCCTCTTGTATATAATGTATGTGTGCGGTTTCTATGTCCTCTAGTATATAATGTAGGTATGCGTTTTCTGTGTCCTCTAGTATATAATGTAGGTGTGCGTTTTCTATGTCCTCTAGTATATAATGTACGTGTGCGTTTTCTATGTCCTCTAGTATATAAGGTAGGTGTGCGTTTTCTATGTCCTCTAGTATATAATGTAGGTTTGCGTTTTCTATGTCCTCTAGTATATAATGTAGGTGTGCGTTTTCTATGTCCTCTAGTATATAATGTAGGTGTGCGTTTTCTATGTCCTCTAGTATATAATGTAGGTGTGCGTTTTCTATGTCCTCTAGTATATAATGTAGGGTGCGTTTTCTATGTCTCTAGTATATAATGTAGGTGTGCGTTTTCTATGTCCTCTAGTATATAATGTAGGTGTGCGTTTTCTATGTCCTCTAGTATATATTGGTGTGCGTTTTCTATGTCCTCTAGTATATAATGTAGGTGTGCGTTTTCTATGTCATCTAGTATATAATGTAGGTGTGCGTTTTCTATGTCCTCTAGTATATAATGTAGGTGTGCGTTTTCTATGTCCTCTAGTATATAATGTATGTGTGCGTTTTCTATGTCCTCTAGTATATAATGTAGGTGTGCGTTTTCTATGTCCTCTAGTATATAATGTAGGTGCGCGTTTTCTATGTCATCTAGTATATAATGTAGGTGTGCGCATACATGTTAACATACTAATGTCTGGCCAAGGAATTCATTTCTGATCCGTATAGGAATTAAGCCAATTCGAAAATTGTGGAAGTCGCTTCAGGAGTGAAATGCCCGGAGTTCCAGCCCCGCTGGAGCCGTTACGATTGTGCCCTATATCGATGTATGTAGTATTATTGTAAACTGTTAGCATGTGCCGTCTGTATTTACAGCCGAGTGTCCGTCAGAGACTACGAGCGATCCGACGTACGGGACATTTGTATGGCCTTCAACTTTACCTGGAGACGTTTCATATATAAAATGTCCACATCAACTGTCGGACAGTACAGCAGCGAAATATGCCTCCAGGACATGGTATGGGTTTAGTAGCATATCGGGGGTGGGGGGGTGAGGGTGGAGGGGGATATGGGTACATATTTCGCATGTATTGGCACTAGATATGACACTATGGGTATGTATGTGTGTTCCATTACTATCAAACCCCTTACGGGGCCCTAGACATGTTTTCCTGGGCAGGCTTAACATAGGCGGTTAACCAGTAATAAGCAATGTGTGTGAGGTGCCTTGCTCAATGACACTACATACGTGGCCAGACCGAGTATCGAACCCGGGACCGTTCGATTCCAAACCCGACGCTCTACCATTGGACCACGGACGCCACACTAAGCTGTAGTGGCTAACAACAGAATATGGTCCCTTTATCTGATAACTCTATACCAATACCCTTATTGGTAGAGGAAGACCCTTCTGTAAGCTCCCGAGACCTACGACGTTATGCGAGCCATCTAGATAACTTCATGACATCAACGAACTCGTCACACAATGCGATTCGAACATACAGCGGCGAGGGCCAAATGATTTGAAGTCCTTAAACTTAAGAACTCGGCAACGGAGGTATTTTAAAATTTAAAAACAGTATTACGAATGTCGAGATGCTAGAGTGGTAATCCAGGGATCGCAGGTTCGATCCCCCGTTTGCTCCTAATACAATTTAATATGGGACTTTAAAGGATACAAGTCGAAAACGATCCAATATGTAAAATATTGGACTGTGTGAGGCGCGTACACATATTTTACATATGAATCCGTTTGAGGCTTATATCGTACTTAGAACACACACTAGATCACAAGATCCTACTAATTAAAATTGTTATTTTCGTATATATATATGTACGCATAGGATTTAATATAATACTTTGGCCTTTGACAGCAGTCCAATATTGATAACAATGGACTGTAACTATAAAGGTATGACGTCACGACAGTGTTTTAAGCATAATACTGGAATATCGTATGCTTATACGATACAGATATATATAAATGATCTTTATACGACGTTGGTATATATACTAGAGGACATAGGAAACGCACACCTACATTATATACTAGAGGACATAGGAAACGCACACCTACATTATATACTAGAGGACATAGGAAACACACACCTACATTATATACTAGAGGACATAGAAAACGCACACCTACATTATATACTAGAGGACATAGAAAACGCACACCTACATTATATACTAGAGGACATAGAAAACGCACACCTACATTATATACTAGAGGACATAGAAAACGCACACCTACATTATATACTAGAGGACATAGAAAACGCACACCTACATTATATACTAGAGGACATAGAAAACGCACACCTACATTATATACTAGAGGACATAGAAAACGCACACCTACATTATATACTAGAGGACATAGAAAACGCACACCTACATTATATACTAGAGGACATAGAAAACGCACACCTACATTATATACTAGAGGACATAGAAAACGCACACCTACATTATATACTAGAGGACATAGAAAACGCACACCTACATTATATACTAGAGGACATAGAAAACGCACACCTACATTATATACTAGAGGACATAGAAAACGCACACCTACATTATATACTAGAGGACATAGAAAACGCACACCTACATTATATACTAGAGGACATAGAAAACGCACACCTACATTATATACTAGAGGACATAGAAAACGCACACCTACATTATATACTAGAGGACATAGGAAACGCACACCTACATTATATACTAGAGGACATAGGAAACGCACACCTACATTATATACTAGAGGACATAGAAAACGCACACCTACATTATATACTAGAGGACATAGGAAACGCACACCTACATTATATACTAGAGGACATAGAAAACGCACACCTACATTATATACTAGAGGACATAGAAAACGCACACCTACATTATTACTAGAGGACATAGAAAACGCACACCTACATTATATACTAGAGGACATAGAAAACGCACACCTACATTATATACTAGAGGACATAGAAAACGCACACCTACATTATATACTAGAGGACATAGAAAACGCACACCTACATTATATACTAGAGGACATAGAAAACGCACACCTACATTATATACTAGAGGACATAGAAAACGCACACCTACATTATATACTAGAGGACATAGAAAACGCACACCTACATTATATACTAGAGGACATAGGAAACGCACACCTACATTATATACTAGAGGACATAGAAAACGCACACCTACATTATATACTAGAGGACATAGAAAACGCACACCTACATTATATACTAGAGGACATAGAAAACGCACACCTACATTATATACTAGAGGACATAGAAAACGCACACCTACATTATATACTAGAGGACATAGAAAACGCACACCTACATTATATACTAGAGGACATAGAAAACGCACACCTACATTATATACTAGAGGACATAGAAAACGCACACCTACATTATATACTAGAGGACATAGAAAACGCACACCTACATTATATACTAGAGGACATAGGAAACGCACACCTACATTATATACTAGAGGACATAGAAAACGCACACCTACATTATATACTAGAGGACATAGAAAACGCACACCTACATTATATACTAGAGGACATAGAAAACGCCACCTACATTATATACTAGAGGACATAGAAAACGCACACCTACATTATATACTAGAGGACATAGAAAACGCACACCTACATTATATACTAGAGGACATAGAAAACGCTCATACATTATATACTAGAGGACATAGAAAACGCACACCTACATTATATACTAGAGGACATAGGAAACGCCACCTACATTATATTTTACTAGAGGACATAGGAAACGCACACCTACATCATATACTAGAGGACATAGGAAACGCACACCTACATTATATACTAGAGGACATAGAAAACGCATACCTACAGTTAATAATTTATATGATTATTATTACATGAAAACGAAATATGATGGATTCCATCAAAGAAATATCACATCTTTATTACAAAACACAAACTGAACAACTAAAAATATTCCAAAATGTTTAAAACTATGTATTTATATAGTTATTGTGTTTCATGTAAAAACAGACTTATCCGAAGTGTGTGCTTTCTATGTCCTCTAGTATACTAACGAGTGTATAGTGCAATCATATGGATGCATATCGTATCGTATATATAAACATAGCACATTGCAGTATGTGTGCGTAACATGTATTTTGACCCTGATTGTGAATAAAGTAGCAAGCTTAAAGGCCTGCAGGTTGACCTATATTTGACCTTAAACACACGAGGAATTGCGGTACAAATCTGACGGTCGACGCACATCGTATTTGCCACATGCGAGGCCCTGCATGGTATACATCTAATACATGAGCACCACTTATATCTATTATGACCCATGTACATATCAGAGGTTATAAATTGCTGAAATTGAAGTTCTGTATTTTAATAGTACTTACAACTGGTATAAACAATTCAACTTCACGTATGGCCCACATAAGGCTGGTTGCGCGTGTTAGGCAGCCAGTTCCTGCATTGCTGTACCACACATTCAGGCATCAGTTTCCTCTTATGCCAAGTACAGTCTCCTCTTCTAGCCGCTACTTTTCTCTCTATATATCTGACATCTTTCCATGCGCCACAATTATATAGCATTGCCCAAAACCTCCTGTATAGAAGCTTTCTCTCATGTGAATTTAGATTATACGGTGGACGATTATTAGCAGGCCACCAAAGTTGTTTGTTCTGTTCATTTATTATGCAAGGGGAACACAAGCACAATGGACACTCAGCAACACCTTCAGCATGCCGAGGCATAGGGGGAGGTACGTAAGCAGCCTCTGCAACGGGCATGGCGGTGGCTGTTTCTTCTATTTCCATCTCTACGTCCCAGTTCTTATTTTGCAAGAAAGTCAGCAATTCATTTCTCTGCTCATCAGTTACATACATTGTTATTTTACTCAATGGCATCTTGTAGAAATCGGCAGAATATGTGTAATACTCGTATGTTCAAGAGATTATAATTATAATATTATACATGTACTCATAGCATTCACTGTGATTATTATGTAGCATCAATATCGGTAAACACACACTGACACAGAGAAATATTTAAAATATAACAGAAAACTTGCGAATAATACTGTAGATATATAATTAAATGAAGTATGAAGGTTACCATATAACGAACACATATAGTTTATTCATATAAATACATACATATTATATACATACATACAAATTATCAGTCTCAGTGATTACGCTACGGCTGATGAGGCACCTACATAACATGTAATCTATGTCCCTGGGCTGATCTGGATTATGTAGTTTGAATACTCATAACTATCAATTTTCTTTACAATCAATAATATACGTTTACTTAAATTGTCAGGGCCTCATTTTAACTAATTCTCAGCTCACAGAGTGATCGTGCATATTAACCGTTAGAAAATATCTACATACGCCAAATTATACTGAATGTACTGCTACATTGTTGATACAATCCACTAATCACATGGAACAGGTAGTAAAGTATAAATCTTTACAATTGGACGGGGTCAAACTGCAGGCCTTTAACGACGATTCTGACATCTGGTAGATACTTTGATCACAATGACTTGTAATTGTGTAATTATTAAAAACACATATATTTCTCATTGTTACAGTGAAAGCCATTCTGATAATCTCTCGGGTAATTGGATAGCACCGGATGTTAGTCAATGCCCACACGCCGACGAGACTTCGCGAGAGTTACAAAACATCGCTCAGACTAACATCAATAACGGTAGGTCTTTCTATCGGTGACTCCATATTATGTTGTTCATGGTTATTATACAGTATACACCCGTTATATAGACCGAACAAAATACTTCGACATAACCGAAGTGTGACGTATCGAAATTCGATATAAACAGAGCCAGTTATATGTAACATGATAATGTCTGAAACAAACGGGTCTTTGATCGGACTTCGAGATAACCGGATAATTCGACATAATCGAATTTGACATGGCGGATGTAGACTGAAATTGCATTTGATTTAGTTTGGGGTTTAATGTGACTCTCCAGATAGTATTGAGATAGCTTGAATATTTATTATCTGTAATAATACTTAACAGCATACAACGTATATCACGCAGTATTACTATATTATTATTTTACCGCATTTTAAAACAATTTAATTCTCTTTTGTTTAATTCAACATCCCGATTAAAAGAACATGACAGCATTTGATAAATTTATAAAATAAAAAGGGTGCATTGATATATTTTGCCTGGTCAATCATATAAATATATTAATTGGGCCGTATCGAGTTTCTGATAATATCAAAGTCTGTGGAAAGTTGGGGGTATTCCGTGTAAATATTGATTATCATTAATCCTATTAATAGGCCTATTAGCACGTGACCTAATTAATGACGTACTTGAATCGAAAGCGAGGCACTGCAATGTTGTTAAATCTTTATAATTTGCCGCCATTGTTTACGGGTCAACGGAACGATAAATAGTTTTAAAAAGTACGCCTCCTGAAGATATTAGTCATTTTAAATTTTAGATAGTGTAATCATACAGACAGAGACCCATTCCAGAGCCTCCTCTGGTTCTTTTACGTGCACGGCGTAAATCACCGACACGAGACCTCGGTTTTAAGTCCCATCTGAAAGACTGTTAATTTTATTATGGTCAGACCGGAGATCGAACCTGCGATCCCTGGATTACCAGTCCAGAGTGTTACCACTGTAACAATCAATCTTGTAGCTATATTTATAGTCGCCTCCACTGAGGCATTTGGGCGACTTGTTTCTCTAAGTAGTTTCTTTATACTGTGTCACACTACGACGCGTGTCACACTAACACGTGGCACCCATAACCGGTGACACCGGGGGCTCATGAACTCTTATAGTTGCGTTCTCAATAATCAGTACTTTATGTTGTGTTTATATATAGTTTTATTAACAATACCAATCAACTACATGAACTAAATAACATGATATATCAAATCCCGTCTCTATCCTAGCAATTCCAGCAAGCCCCGTTCCACAATAGTCCCGCGCACAATCGGCAGGCATATATATGACACGTAACACGAATCTCTCATTGAATAAATTACATAAGCTAATAATTCCCAGTGCTTTTGCACTCAATGGAATAGTCCTTAGTTTCTGGTTTAGTCACACACTGTTATGGTACCCGGTATTAATAAATCCCACACATTATCCCCAAGCCCATCATGTCAAATAATAGTTCACTCTAATCCAACGTATTCATGCTATTGCAAGCCCCAAACTACTTATATACCCAGTAATCGTTTCACTCCAGTGTATACATGCTAATCCACTGCAAACATGAGCGTCTACATTCTCTAACAACACAACAGATTCTTATTAAACATGGAACCTCCCATATGTGTTCCAGTCCTGCCTAATATAACCTCCACACACAAATACAGTGTCCAGCACACAAAATGACATCCCATTCCAGTCTTATATCGATCTCCTCTCCCCCGCTATATATTAAAAACACGTCTCTATATAATGTACACGTCCCTGACCGTAATATATTTCGTAATTATCATGGACATGTATAGACCGATATATCAAAGTTGTTACAATTGTTACAATGCATATGCAGACATCCGAATAGGTCTTTCATCCCAGGATGGCACGTCCTGTATCCTTTCTTTCGAAGGATGTCACTTTTAGGGCAACATCCTCCACCATTTGCAGCTCACAGCAGCAATAATGGTTTCGGTTTCTACGCTGGAGTACTCGTCGCTACCGGTTCATGGGTATAAGTCGCACCCCGCCGTCTCCATCAATGAGGACGCTTAAAACAAACGCCAGCTATCCGCCGTCTCCAGCACCAATCATTGCTGGCTCGCCAAGTAGGTACGTTAGTCTGTTGCTACTCATACTGAGTCACACTGCTTTTACCGTTCCGATAGCGAGGCTGGCGTCAGCGAAGTCCTTGACCCATTTTCCTACTGTGAGCGTGCCTATGTCACGATGTAAACGTTCTAAGTGAGCCAGAACGTATGCAAGATGTAGTAAGACGATGCAATTCTACACATTATGTAGGATACTGCTGTTATTAAAAAGCAGGATCCAGGACTTAGCATAAGCTCCAACAATCCTGATTGAGTTTGCGAGGAAACGTGAATCGAAGTACCATCGAATTGGCAAAATCGATAAGAAAATGTTAGCTGTACCGGCTACCTCTGAGCGAATTTCCAGTCGTGCATGGCTTTTTAGTTTCTAGCTTATGAAACAAACTGTTGATTTTGTGGATGATATTTCCTTTTATGCTTTCAAATGTATTATATAGTTTTCTCAATGAAAGAAAATGCTGTCTTTCAGCGTTTTGAAACTGTGGAAGGTGATGTTTTCTTTCCCACTTGCTCGTATTTTGTAGTCCTCCCCAGTTGTATGTACTTTTGTACTTTAGCTATTTTCTGAAAATCACGAACAGGTAGTTACAAAATAGTATTTTCTAATGACTCTGTTTTTGTCTGTCATTTTCAATATTGACAGCAGACAGAAAGTAACTTGACAATTATGACGGACCTTTTAGAGATATACATTTGTATTAAGTCTAAATGCATCTGTTGGTGATCGATTCCCATTATGAGGCAATATATTGCCTTAGTTCACATTAGGAATATCGTACTTTAATAGCAGAATAACTCGCATACAAGATCTGAGCATACGAATGGACGCATGTATACATGTCCATTCATATGTATATATGTATTTATAGACTAACCTCGTTATATAGTAGTTTCAATGTTTGTTATAGTCTCGTCTATGTAACAATAATCAACAGACGGATCTGTAGTTCAGTGGTAACACGCTGGACTGGTAATCCAGAGATCGCAGGTTCGATCCCCCGTCTGACCCTAATAAACTTAAGTCTTTCAGATGGGACGTTAAACAGAGGTCTCGTGTCGATGCTTTACACCGTGCACGTAAAAGAACCAGAGGAGACTCTGGAATGGGTCTCTGTCTGTATCATTGCACTACCCTCCAACATCTAAAATGACTAATCTCTTCAGGAGGCGTCGCTCATATGGGTAACGGGTAGCGACGATAAATAAACGTAAAACACAAACAATAATCAACAGTACATAGCCATTCAATATTAATGAATTATATGAGACTTATCACAGTTATATATACATACATGTTACATATAATTAATTAATATTTATATATATACAGTCAAATCTGTCTATAAAGGCCACCCTCGGGAGCGTCAAAAAGTGGCCTTTGTTGGCAGATGGCCTCTCAATAGAGGGTTAAAATGCATTGGAAATTGCTCGACGGGTCTTTAGAGACAGGATTTTCATATGCGGCCTTTATTCGGAGGTGGCCGTTAGCACAAGTGTGACTGTATATCACATACTATCATTGTTATTGTATGTTATTGTATGTTTATATGCATGCTAAATTGAGCAGTAGTCGTTAATTGTGATATCTAAAAATATACTAAGATCGGCAAATTAAATTGTGAAAATCCATACGAGCATTAACGAGCAAGTAAAAATAGTTTAAGAGAACCGTTATAAACCTCGATCAGACCGATGGTGAACTAATTAACAACTAATTCTCAGAGAAAATAAAACATTAGCATAATTATCATCATAAGAACATACAATATCACGCATTGTGGCAGAGTATTACGTTTTATTGGAATGTGCCATATATAATTGGTATGCCTCTATAAATAGCATTCATGGTACTACTGGACGAGGTCGTAACAAATTAAGAACGTATTGTAAGTTTAAGCATGTATTTGAACCTGAGGAATATTGTAAAATGATTTTACCTACACGACACAGGTCGGCATTTAGTAAATTTAGATGCGGTGTTGCACCAATCCGTATAGAAACCGGAAGGTATGAGAATTTAAGATTAGACGATCGTAAATGTCCCTTTTGTAATGTGATAGAAGATGAACATCACGTTTTATTGGAATGTGCCATATATAATGATCTAAGAACTTTACTATTGCAGAAGGCAATATTAGCTGACCATAATTTCTGTAATATGACAAAACGTGATCAATTTCTATTTCTATTCAGTAATCAATCAGTGATAAGACTTTGTGCCAAAACCTGTTTTAATATACTACAGCGTCGTTACTTTTACCTTTGTAAATAATGCCCTTTTTTGTGTTAATTACTATATATCTATGATTTTTACAGACTACAAGAAGCAACTGCTAATTAGGTCATTCTCGATCTGATCCTGGGTGATAACTGATTTTGTAAAATATTTCTTAAAAGCGCACTAGTGCTTGTTTTTCGATTTAGTGTTTTATACCATTTTGTTTTATTTCGTATTTAAATATAAATTAGCAACTGTTTCTTGGCTTTAGAATGTAAATAAGCATTAACTAATAGTAGTGTGGGATTTTATAATGTGATATGTTTTGTTGCAATATGTCTCTTATAATTCTATTCAGAATGGCTATGTACTTTTAATCTGATTATTTATATTTGTGTTTGTATTACATGTATGTACATAGATGAGACTTTAATAAAGATTAAAACCTAGTATGCCATGTTGTAGGTCGTTGCCATTATCTAGTAGATCTAATTACATCTATTAACACTGTACTACACACTAATTACATCTATTAACACTGTACTACACACTAATTACATCTATTAACACTGTACTACACACTAATTACATATATTAACACTGTACTACACACTAATTACATCTATTAACACTGTACACCACTCATCTATACCCTCGCCCACATGGTTCGCCAGAGGCGAGGGTAAATAAGCTCAATCATCATCATCATCTACTGCCACTGTTCGCAATATGGAATCTGTATTGATTACGGTATCTGAATCATCGACTAAGTTTTTAATTTATTCTACATGTGTCTAATTTGTGTTTTATGTTTCTTTTCTGTTGTGAATGGTACTTTTAAGATTTCGATCAAGTAAATTTCTACTATAGTTCGTCTCTATATGTATGGCAATAATTATGACCTACATTTGTTGCTATAATTATATGCTTATGTCCTAAAATGTATATTTAGTCACTAGAAACTGTATAGTTATATGTGAATGAAAAACGTTCGTTCGTTCGTTCGCTCGTTAATTCGCTCGCTCGTTCCGTCGATCGCTCGTTCGTTCGGTCGATCGCTCGTTCGTTCGTTAGCTCGTTCGCTTGATCGTTCGTATTGATATCAATATTTCAATATGACGATCTTGGTTTGTTTGGCATGCTAGCGGTGTAAATAACATGACAATCAAGGTCATGTAAGTTCACTAGAATGGTGTAGTAATGGCTGACATACTCTTTAATGTGCGAAACAACATTATTAGTGCTTCCTAGACACATGTAACCATGGGCACAGGCGTTGATATATTGTGCCTGGCCAGTCATATAAATATATGATTAACACCGAGACCATTAATTGACCATTATTGCGTTTCTGATAATACCAACGCCTGGGGAAACTTGGGCTGTATTCCGCGTATTTATTGATTACCATTTATCCTATTAATAGGCCTATTAGCACATGACTAAATTAATGACATATTTGAATCGAATTCAAGTCACTGCAATGTTGATAACACTGTATAATTGTTCGCCATTTTGTACGGGTCAACGGAACGATAATAGTTTTAAAAAGTACAGTTTCAAAGTTTATTCGGCAAATCAGCAATATAATTATATAAATGCTTTTGTCCATTAACAAATAATAACTGTAATATGGTAAAGATATAAATATAAACATGCCGTTAACCTGTAGTAAGTCATGCAGACACAAACAAGTACACAGTTAGCATGGTAAGGGTATGTTCACGTATGTGTTTTTATGTTTATTTATCGTCGCTACCGGTTGCCCATATGAGCGACGCCTCCTGAAGAGATTAGTTATTTTAGATTTTGGAGGATAGTGCATGATACAGACAGAGACCCATTCCAGAATCTCCTCTGGTTCTTTTACGTGCACGGTGTAAAGCACCGATACGAGACCTCGGTTTAACGTCCTATCTGAAAGACTGTTAATTTTATTAGGGTCAGACGGGGGATCGAACCTGCGATCCCTGGATTACCAGTCCAGCGTGTTATCATTGGACTACATATCCGTCTGTTATGTTCACGTATTGCAATTGCTTCATTAATATATTTGGCAAGATTATGTAAACTGTTTTGATTGGTTGTTGACATTATATACACAATTATTCCAAAAGTAGGTCATGTAGAAATTAATGAATATTTTCTCCTCAAATGAATATTGTGGTGTCTAAAATATTTAATTTCTTGATAAACTTGCTTAATATATTAATTTGGATAGGTTTTGAAAACATTTCCTCTTAGTCTCTGTAAGTAAGGTAATAAACTTTTGTTCGGCAGGCCAAGTGTAATAGTAGCGTTTCAGATATGTTTTCCTTAAATCTCTAAATTTAGGGCAAATAAGAAGAAAATGATACTCACTTTCTGTCATTCTATAATTATAATATATACAGATTCGTTCATTCCGTGGTAAGTTTGTGTAACGCCCTTGTTCTATTGCTAGTTCATGGGATGATGTCCGAAATTTGGTTAACGATATTCTTCTTCTTTCTTATTTTGTTTATAGTCGCCACCGCATAAATGCATTTGGGCGACTGTATTTTCTAAGATGGTTATGTCCTAAGGTGATTCTTCTTGTCTAAGGTGATTCTTCTTGTCCTAAGGTGATTCTTCTGTGGTGGTTATTCGATGATGATTATACGTGTTCTGTGATGATTATTCCTATGCTTCTATGATGATTATTCCTGTTCTTCTACGTTGATTAGTTCGGTATTCTCTGAAGGTTCTGTATTCTGTGTGGCTTATGAAGACGTCATCAGGTGGTTACTTCTTTCTGTGCCGGCCAGGTTGACAAGGCCTGGTCTGTACGTGGTCCTTTGTAGGGCCACACTCCTCACTGTTGGTCACCCCGCAGCAGCATTAATACGGATCTGACAGTTAGACATCTGGTCGTCGATTGTCGCAAACGAGTCTACTAAACTCCGGTGTAGCTCGGGGGAGCGTGGATCCACGACTGTTGCCGCTCCCTCAGGTCCGCCGTCTCGTCTATCCGCCGGAGAAGTAAAAGAAGGAAGAGAAAGTGTCGAAACGAGCCGGCGAAGATATAGCGTCGAAAAGCCCCACTATCTAGAAGAGCTGGTGGATCTGTCCTGATGTGCCGTAGCCATGGATCCACATGCTGGCGAGCCTCCCCTTCACAAGATCGACGACCAGAAGATCCCAGAATCCTACGCTGCTGCTGCGGGATGTGCCCCGGTCACGACGTGCAGGAGATCGACCGGGAACGATATTCTAAATTTAGGTTCTAGTATAATGTCAAGATAATTTTCTAATTGAAATTCATGTTTAAACAAGTTATACGTTTCAAGACGAGTAGAGTTATTGATTGATGAATACCACTGTTGATTATACATATCAAGTATTCGTTGTTTTATTGTATTAAAATTGATAAGCATATTGAACTGATTTTGCCATATATATGCTAGACCATGTTCATCGAGAATTGTTTTAATTTTGTATGCCCAATTATTACCATTATATATGAGTCCTGCATTTGTATCATTCTTCAGCAGATTGTAGACTTTAAATAATATTGTTTGATTGTCTAGAGTAAGTAGTTTCATCCAGTATTTAATAAATAGTATTTTTCTATGAATATTCATTGGTATTCTATCCAGTTCCCCATAGATAGCATCTACATTTGTAGAGCGCTTTACACATAGTATTTTTCTACAAAACGTTGTATGTACATGTTCAATGGCTGATCCGGCATGGTGACCCCATATCTCGGCGCAATAATTAATGGATGGCGATACAAGGGAATCAAATAAGTATATTCTTTGAGGAACAGGTAATTCTAACTGGTTATAAACGGTGAATCAATTATGTAATGACACTTGTTGTGCAATACGTTGTTGTGTGCGATTCCAATTGCCGTTTTTAAACAAATGAACACCAATATATTTAAATGACTGTACAATATCAATTAATGAGTTGTATATAAAAAATTCATATGATGGATGACAACCATTTTCAAATATCATTATTTTAGTTTTGCTAATATTTAACCTAAAGCCCCAAGTATTACAATAGATCTCTAAGTCGTTTATCAATGATTGTAATGTTTGAGGATCGTAAGGATCGAATAATGCTCCATCGTCAGCGAATAATGCTCCATCATCAGCGAATAATAGTAAAAATATATTTATATCATCAATGCTCAATATTCCATTTAAGTTACAATTAATATTTTCTAAAATATCATTCAAAAAGAAAAGAAAACGACAACGCAATAAGAAATGGTATTCATCCTCAATTGAGTTCACATTTAAATGACAATTTAAATTTGCTGAAGCAACATAGTTTAGAAATTAGTTTCTGTTATGCCAATCCTGTATGAAATGATCTCGGATAAGACGTATAGAACTAGGTAATTAGTTATTATATCTATTGTTAGTAAATCCAAGATGGTCAATGATAGATAATATTCTATTAGACCAGCACGTATTATGTACGCAGCTGCATTGCTCTAAATAAATATTGTTAATAAGAGAATTATGATTTTTCATAAGCTTAATCCAACACTTTAATGATCGTTGCTTTGCAATAATAATAGAAAGTGGAAATCTAACAAGCTCGCCTAATATAGAATATGTGGGTGTTTGTTTGCTTAGTCCAAGAATCCGCTTACAGAATTTAATGTGGTAGTCGTGATAGCGCAGTGGATGAGCGTTCGCTTCAGGTGCGGAAGATCCGGAGTTCAAGGTATCGAGATATCAGCAACCTTACCCACTCTGCAGCCACACTATTTGTATGGCATCCATTACTTTTTCAGACAATGTTCAAGCGGTCTCAACAAGCTTAAGCAACTTAACGTCACAATGGCAGACGTTTGAAAGTGTCCACGTGGATTGGTCGGTTAAAGCCGTTACCGGTATTCTGAAGACTGGTTTGTCGAAAACGTCACACACAGTAATCGGCAACACGTTTAACATTGTCAACAATTTGCTGTTTATTGAGCAAGATATTCTAAGAAGATCGGAAGACGAATTTGATTCTGCAAACAGGTACATGTTTCCTTTGCACTATCATTTGATTGACAATATATATTTCACAGGAACAAGGCAAATCATCAACAAACAGGTACATGTTTCATTTGCACTATCATTTGATTGACAATATATATTTCACAGGAACAAGGCAAATCATCAACAAACAGGTACATGTTTCATTTGCACTATCATTTGATTGACAATATATATTTCACAGGAACGAGGCAACGCATCAACAAACAGGTACTTGATCTCTTTGCACCATCATTTGATTGACAATATATATTTCACAGGAATGAGGCAACGCATCAATAAACAGGTACTTGATTTCTTTGCACCATCATTTGATTGACAATATATATGATATAAGGAATATTAAGAAAATCATCTATGCACACTTTCTTTTGCGTTTGAGTATATATTTCACATGAACAAGGTAACGCCTCTGTTTGTACATGCTTCCTTTGCATTATCTGTTTGTTTTGCGTTGAGGCCCATAAGTGGGTAACCCCATCTGTACATATTCACAGAAATCACATCCAATACATAGCAATTATGGACAATCCTACTTTGAACTTAATATAGGGGTAGTTGTCTCCCTTAATCATCAAAGAAAAAACCAATGTAATATTTTGACATGAAAGTTTACAAAATTAATAATGTTAATAAAAATAATCAAAAGATCAATTCTTGCAGAATCAGAAATCTTGTTCGAAAGAAATGACAAGACTAGATACTTGGTTTTATAGCTATGTCCGTTGATGGCAATACACGATTTAATATAGTTGTAAAAAAGCTTTTCACCACCAAAGTTAGAAAATGCTAGAACAGTGTACATAAATGTCCATGACAGGGAATCGAAAGCTGTTGCAAAATCGATTAACATCAACATTCCTGGCTTGTTATATTTTCTGTATGAAACTATCCTATATGAAACACTCAATAACGAAATTGGACGCCAGTTCTTTAACATTAATGTGTCCTTGTCTCCTTTTGGTATGCATGTTATAACACCTTGTTTTAGAGTCACAGATAATTCACCTTTGTCAAATGCATAATTAATAGATCTGACCAAACATTGACCCAAATCTTTCCAGACAAATTTGAAGAATGATGCGGTAATTAATCCACTGTTTCCATGGATAGGCAAAAGTCGACATTTTTTAAGACTATTTAACATTTCTTCATAACTTAATTTATTTTCTAAAGAATGTTTTTCTTCTTCGTTAAGTTTTTGGATATTACTAGTTTGTAGGACATTCTTCAGGTTAGCTTCTACTGTTTCCTGGTGTGAATACAATCTTTTATAATGATTTACTGTTTCCATTATGATATCTTCCTGACTAGATAACAGTTTGTATTATCATATGATTGACAATATACATTTTATACACACAAGGTCAACACACATGTACATGTTTTCTTTCTTTGATTGGCAATATGTATTTCATTAGCATGGGAACATTGATACATTTTGCCTGGTCAGTCATTTTAACACCGATACCATTAATTTGCTCGTCCACATGGTTCGCCGGAGGCGAGGGTATATCAGCCCAATCATCATCGTTGACCATTAATTGGGCCGTATTGAGTTTCTGATAGTCATTCTGACGGAAGTAATTTAGTGAAAAGTCGACAGACTCGAACCCAGACTAGTATTTCATATGATCAACCTATATAAACTCTAGTTTTAAGAAACTTATATGTTGAATCGTGTTCTATTGTGAATTGTTACTGTTACTGTCTCTTATAATTCATTATTGAGTGACAATGTACATCGATATGTTTTTATTATATTGAATGTTGTTTGTTGTACATTGATGAGACGTAAATAAAGAATAAAATCTATGAAGTCACTATGAAGTACCTACATATTAAATATATTCGACAAAATGTCACATATCATTTTTCAAGACGCAATGTGGATAGAGTACCATACTCAGTATGGATACAAACACGTTTTCATTTATATAGCTGCTTGTAATTGAATATACACTCAACAAAATTCCCAATCTGTCACCTGGTATTTTATTATATTTGGAGCCAATTAATAATCATACAATATAAATATTGTATTATTGTCATTTAATGTATTTTATCTGAAATGATTATACAGCAATCATGTATAACTATCTGTAATAAAATATAACCAATAGGATGATATGAATATTGATATTATATGGTTATTAGTTTGCTCCAAATACTGAAAACACCAGGTGACCGGTTAGGAATTTTGTTGAGTGTATAAATATTTTTTAAACTTAGGTCACACACTAGAAATATATCTCTATCTCTCTATTTGATTACTATAAGCTTGACTTATAGACTACAAGAAGCAGCTGTAAATTAGATCATTCTAGATCCGATCGTGGGTGATTCTGTAAATTCGTGATGATCGTGTATGAGGCAGATATGTAAATGAAACATGTAGTTCCTTAGAGGAATATGTACTTCGGATACAAACTATTTGTGTTGTTCATAAGCGTAATACGTAACACGAATACATAATAGGTAACCAGAATACATAATAGGTAACCGGAATACATAATAGGTAACCAGAATACATACTAGGTAACCGGAATACATAATAGGTAACCGGAATACATAATAGGTAACCAGAATATATAATAGGTAACCGGAATACATAATAGGTAACCGGAATACATAATAGGTAACCGGAATACATAATACGTAACCGGAATACATAATACGTAACCGAAATAGGTAACCGAAATAGGTAACCGGAATACATAATACGTAACCGGAATATATAATAGGTAACCGGAATACATAATAGGTAACGGAATACATAATAGGTAACCGGAATACATAATAGGTAACCGGAATACATAATAGGTAACCGGAATACATAATAGGTAACGGAATACATAATAGGTAACCGGAATAGGTAACCGGAATACATAATAGGTAACGGAATACATAATAGGTAACCGGAATACATAATAGGTAACCGGAATACATAATAGGTAACCGGAATAGATAATAGGTAACCGGAATACATAATACGTAACCGGAATACATAATAGGTAACCGGAATACATAATACGTAACCGGAATACATAATAGGTAACCGGAATACATAATACGTAACCGGAATACATAATAGGTAACCGGAATACATAATAGGTAACCGGAATACATAATAGGTAACCGGAATACATAATAGGTAACCGTAATACATAATATGTAACCGGAATACATAATAGGTAACCGTAATACATAATAGGTAACCGGAATACATAATAGGTAACCGGAATAGGTAACCGGAATACATAATAGGTAACCGGAATACATAATAGGTAACCGGAATACATAATACGTAACCGTAATACATAATAGGTAACCGGAATACATAATACGTAACCGTAATACATAATAGGTAACCGGAATACATAATAGGTAACCGTAATACATAATAGGTAACTGTAATACATAATAGGTAACCGGAATACATAATAGGTAACTGTAATACATAATAGGTAACCGGAATACATATTACGTAACCGGAATACATAATACGTAACCGGAATACATACTAGGTAACCGGAATACATAATAGGTAACCGGAATACATAATAGGTAACCGGAATATATAATAGGTAACCGGAATACATAATAGGTAACCGTAATACATAATAGGTAACCGGAATACATACTACGTAACCGTAATACATAATAGGTAACCGGAATACATACTATGTAACCGTAATACATAATAGGTAACCGGAATACATAATACGTAACCGGAATACATAATAGGTAACCGGAATACATAATAGGTAACCGGAATACATAATAGGTAACCGGAATATATAATAGGTAACCGGAATACATAATAGGTAACCGTAATACATAATAGGTAACCGGAATACATAATAGGTAACCGTAATACATAATAGGTAACCGGAATATATAATAGGTAACCGGAATACATAATAGGTAACCGGAATACATAATAGGTAACCGGAATATATAATGGGTAACTGGAATACATAATACGTAACCGGAATACATAATACGTAACCGGTATATATAATACTTACTTCCATTGGCACATTATACTTATTATGTTTGAACTAGACATGTCCATTTTATGTATTAATGAACTAACTTCTATATTCAGACTCGTCACAGCTGTGGAGACTCTGCTTGGTCATATAGACGTGACAAGCGGTGACTATACAGCAGTGAGAGACAACATCGCCGGGTCCGTTGCTAGGGTTACTGGCCGTGACTTTGGTGGATTCGGCATGTCGTACCAAGGTGCAGCAAATACAGTACTCACAGATACACAGGTTAGAACACATGTACATTTGTGGCTAGATTTGTTTCTATTTATTTTATTATTTATGTTTTATATTTCCATACCGTCTCCGTGTCCTAGTGGTTAAGGCGTCCGCATACGGAGCGGGAGGTCGAAGGTTCGAATCTCGTCAGGCGTCCGTTCTGATATGGCCGGTTGGTGAGCTGCCAGCTAGTTAAATAATGGTTACTAATTGCCTACCAGCCTGTCGCCTGGCATACAAGCATATGATTCGGGAAGTACTGAATCAGATATTCATACAAAAAGAGGTGTCTCATAAGTCAGAAATGGCTGGCCCTTTAAATAGGGGTAACACTATAATAAACAAAACCTTTACTTTACTTACAAGAATATATAAGAATATATACATACAATATATAAATCATATACATGTATGCAGACATATTTCGTCTAATATGTGTGATAATCCTATTTCGAAAATAAACAAGTACATCATAAAGGCCAACTCTCAACGACGCACCTGAGCAAATGTTACCTTCATGGCTGAGTGGTTAAGATAATTGACACGTCACTTGCACCATCAGCACTAGGGCCGTCGATTTATATCATTTGAGGTAGCTTGTGGATGGTCGGTGGTTCTAGCCATGTTCGCATCCATCTACCCCCTCCCCCTCCCCCAGCCACCCCTACCCAAATCATTATTCGCTTGCTATCATTGTGGTTATATATATTAGTTTATACAAATCTATTTTAGCTCGATTGCGACACAAGTTCTTACAACTTATATTGATCACTCTCGAGAGCTCATTCCTGATGGAATCCATCGCCACGAGGGAGAGAGAAGAGGCAACGTGGAATTTAAATGCCTTGCCTAAGGGCACAATCGTAACGGCTCCAGCGGGGCTCAAACTCCGGACCTTTCGCACCTGAAGCGAACGCTTCTCATATCAAGCTATGTCAGTATTACATAGCAATTTAGCCAATGAATCAACTAATTTAACAGTTTGAATGTTGTATCTTCTATAGATATCATATGATAAAGGCGAGACGATCACGGGCGATGGGCAGTCTGGACTTGTATTGCCCAGTTCTTTGCTAGCTACAATACCTAGCTTACAAAGAAACAATGTGGACAGAATATCTATATCTGTGTTCAGGGACCCAAAGATATTCACGGTAATGTGTTCGTATTGTTGATTTGTCACGACTCTGTTAATTGGAATATATAGGAGACGAGATTTAGAATCTGTTTCTATGTCCATTCACGTCAAACCCCTTGGGGCGACATATACATGTTTTCCTTGGCATGTTTTTTAAACTGACATAAACGGTTAACGAGTAGTAAGCAATGTGTGACGGATGCCTTGCTCAACGACACTACATGCGTGGTTTGACCAAATGTTGAACACGGGACCCCTAGTTTCAAGTTTCCAAATCCTACACTAAGCATGACGCTTCATATGACGTCTCCTTATAGTACCAATAGTCTGTTCCAATGATTCGATGACAGCAGTTATGAAGTGCATATTTAATATACCCATCAGTCAGCTTTTGTAAATTTTATTTTGCTCGATTGCGAAACAAGTTCTTACAACATTAATGTACTCCCTCTCGAGACCTCATTCATGATGTAATTAACTGCCAAGAGTAGATAGACACGGCGATGTGGATTTAAGAGTCTTGCCCAAGGACACAATAACTGTTGTGTGGGTTCAAACTCACATATTTAATATACCCATATGTCAGCTTATGCAAATTTAGCTTAGTTCAATTGCGAAGCAAATTCTTACAACATTAATGTAATCGCTCTCAGACATTGAGAGTCAATGAGGAATTAAGAGCAATGCCTAAGGACATCACCACCGTGGTTCTGTTTGAGTTTGAACTCACAACCTCTCGGTGGACACTGTCTCCATTTCGCCACTCCACCTCTCGGTCCACTCCTATATTAGAAACTACCATAGACCAATAGCACAAACCAATAAGTTTAAGTTGCTACCCGTAGAATTGATTTATTATTTACTGTTTTCTATTCTACATTTAGACTATAGTACAACCCAATGAGGTCAAGTTGGTACCCATATAATTGATTTATTAGTTGCCGTGTTCTATACTACATTTAGACTATAGTACAAACCAATGAGGTCAAGTTGCTACCCATAGAATTGATTTATTATTTACCGTGTTCTATACTACATTTAGACAATAGCACAAACCAATGAGGTCAAGTTGCTACCCGTAGAATTGATTTATTATTTACCGTGTTATATACTACATTTAAACTATAGCACAACCTAATGAGGTCAAGTTGCTACCCGTAGAATTGATTTATTATTTACCGTGTTATATACTACATTTAGACTATAGCACAAACCAATGAGGTCAAGTTGCTACCCGTAGAATTGATTTATTATTTACCGTGTTATATACTACATTTAGACTATAGCACAGACCAATGAGGTCAAGTTGCTACCCGTAGAATTGATTTATTATTTACCGTGTTATATACTACATTTAGACTATAGTACAAACCAATGAGGTCAAGTTGCTATCCATAGAATTGATTTATTATTTACCGTGTTCTATACTACATTTAGACTAATAGCACAACCTAATGAGGTCAAGTTGCTACCCGTAGAATTGATTTATTATTTATCGTGTTCTATACTACATTTAGACAATAGCACAAACCAATGAGGTCAAGTTTGTACCCGTAGAAGGTGGTGATACTGTACCGGCGGAGAGAAAGATTAATAGCAACGTCATTGCCGCCAATGTACCGACTATAGATATAAAGGATCTTAAAGACCCAATCGTTGTCACCCTACATCATTTTCATGTAAGTTACATATAGAGACAATCTTTTTGTATTTTTTCCATTTTTTTATCTCATTATATCACTAGCCCGTAATGTGAACGTCAGGTGATAAATTTTACATTAACGATTTGTATTTATTCTACAAATTTGTTTTAGCTCGATTGCGAAACAAGTTTTTACAACATTAGATTTTGGAGGATAGTGCAATGCTACAGATAGAGTCTCCCTTGGTTCTTCTACGTGCATAGTGTACAGCACCGACACGAGACCTCGGTTTAAAGTCACATACAATTATGAAAGGCTGTTAATCTTATTAGGGTCAGACGGTGGATCGAACCTCCGATCCCTGGATTACCAGTCCAATGTGTTAACCACTGGACTACAGATCCGTCTGTAATCCTGGATTAACCATTAACTTTTGATAAATTATCTAATTATAGATTTCTATTAAAACTGCTTGCGTAGCTACATATCTATACAGACACCAAACAAAAAGAAACGGTGCACTTGCCTTAGAGGTAAACTTTATATCCTTTTAGAAAAAATATAGGCAAATCTGGTAGCGAAATATTGTGTAAATTAGTGCAATGTGTGTAGGATTATTTTCTTCACTCCTTATAGTAAAATTTCTAAAATTAGTAACGAAAAAGTAACACTCATTATAAAGTGCACAGTTTTATTTATGGTGTCAGTATAGTACACATATGTATTTCACAAATTTAAATGTTATGATTTGTGATTTTCTTCCTGTCACGTCTAGCGAGGGGAGAATGTATCGTGCGTGTACTGGGACGGTGTCGGCTTACGTTGGTCCGCTGATGGATGTTCCGTCAACCTCACCACTGACAAGTATACTGTGTGTCACTGCGACCATCTTACAAACTTTGCCCTTCTAATGGTAAGTTAACGTGACAGGTATGAAGAATATTGTTCGTGACAAGTATCATTGTAAATGTTAGCTCACGTGACTAGAAATGTATGAAGAATAGTGCTCGTGACAAGCATCAAGGTAAAGCATACGTGACAAACATCAAGTTAAGCTCAAGTGACAAGACATGTATGAGGAATAGTGTTCGTGACAAGTTCAAGGTAATACCTACGCAACACGTATCAAGACAAGCTCACGTGACAAGTGTCACGGACAAGTTTACATTGGAAGTGTCAATGTAACTTTGCATGACAATTATCAATATAACGTTAATACAAGAAGTTTTTTTAAAACATTATTTATTTTACAACGATTGCGAAGCAAGTTTTAATAACTTATATTAATCACTCTCGTTGGCGCGGATGAAAGCGTTAATGTGGTCATTCGTGTGGGACGAAACCGGAGTACCCGGAGAAAACCCACCTGTTCGATCTGGCGACCACCATACCATCTCACATACTTCCCAGTCCGACACGTTTCAATGTAAAGGATACGTGACAACGTCTTCGGTACATTTTATGTGACAATCTTGAATGTAAACTTTACGCATTCATTACCATTTATATGATGCCTTTTAAACTAAGAAACATATCAACATAGGCACTATGCTCACACACGCTTGTAATATATCAACATAGGCACTATGCTCACATACGCTTGTAATATATCAACATAGGCACTATACTCACAGACGCTTGTAATATATCAACATAGGCGCTATGCTCACAGACGCTTGTAATATATCAACATAGGCGCTATGCTCACACACGCTTGTAATATATCAACATAGGCACTATGCTCACATACGCTTGTAATATATCAACATAGGCACTATACTCACAGACGCTTGTAATATATCAACATAGGCACTATGCTCACAGACGCTTGTAATATATCAACATAGGCGCTATGCTCACATACGCTTGTAATATATCAACATAGGCACTATACTCACAGACGCTTGTAATATATCAACATAGACAATATGCTCACAGACGCTTGTAATATATCAACATAGGCACTATACTCACAGACGCTTGTAATATATCAACATAGACAATATGCTCACAGACGCTTGGGGTCTGTACAAATCGTTTCGGGTTCAACCGCAAACAACATGTTTACCAACAGTATGATACACTATAGACGTGGCAATATACATACAATTTATTTAAGTCATACACAAGCAGGCTTAAAAATGACACCACGTCACTATCAAATCACTATATATGCACAACATGCTACATTACACAAGTAAAGACCGTACTATACTAAGTTTCTATACAAGTATACTTCTAAAGTTGCATGTAACAGCAACAAGCTGTTTCGGCGTCCAGACAACCGTTATTGGTGATCCTTTCGAATATGTATGGTTACATGTATCATTGATTTGTATATACAACCCTCATCTCGCCCTGTATACCATCTCAACTAGTATGCATACGTTTATCGTAGACCCACACCTACACCCCAACCCCATCAACTAATATAATTATGTCATTTTACTTTAGAGGATAGTGCAAGAGGATAGTGCAAGATACAGAAGACGCTTCAATTCTAGAAGTATCCCTGTTATATTGTACATGCCCAGTGTATAGTACCGATATATCAGACCTCGGTTTATAGTCCCATCTGAAATACTGTTACTATTTTAAGGGTCAAACCCGGCGATCCATGGATTCGCAGACCAACGTGTTAACCACTGGACCACTCACTGACCCGTCAAGGAAGTGGACCATAGATCCTTGTTCTAGTTATTTTACTGTTTGTTTTCAATGTAGGAAAGAGGTAACCATACAAGCAGATTGCTTTCTCCTCAATCCTACATATATGTACATAGGAAAGAGGTGACCATACAAGCAGGTTGTTTTCTCCTCAATCCTACATATATGTACATAGGAAAGAGGTGACCATACAAGCAGGTTGTTTTCTCCTCAATCCTACATGTATGCACATACTATTTATACTCGACTATGTTTATTCAAAGAAATATTGTTTAACCTAATAGGATGTTTACGGATCAGTGGATAGCGCTGACGCACTGGCTCTCCAGATCATCTCCTATGTCGGATGTGGACTCTCCTTGATCGGAGTTATCCTCACCTTGGTTACATATCTCAAATTCAGGTAATTCTTCTTCTTCTTCTCTGTTAATGGCAAACAGTCAATACTTGAGCTATTATGGCCATGCGTGGGGGGGGGGGGGGTTAGAAAAGTGAGCTACCAGGCCTCCTCAGCTACTATAATTCCACCAAAGAGGACACTGGTAGTGTGATAAAAAAAATGTGCAAAAAACCTAATACCTTAAACCTTAAAACTTTTAAGTTAAAAGCCCTTAAGCCTACAATATGTACATATACTAGAAGTGTGCAAAGAGAGGTTAGTAGTTGCTAAGAACAAGATAAAAACAAGTGTGTTCTGTTATGGCTTCATCATCGATGCAGCCAGCGCTATAGAGTCAGCACTGACTACATGAGATGGCAGTATGTTCCATTGAACAACTGTTCTCGGAAAGTATGAGCACTTGAAATAGTCAAACTGTTGTGAATGGAATGTGATATGCCAAATGGTGGTAATGTCGTGACTGTCTGCTGTAAGGTGTGAGATATTGTGATGGATTGACAGCCACATGAATATTTACCATTTTATAGAACATAGTAAGCCGGTTTGTTTTTCGTCTACTTTCTAAGGAGGTCCATTTCAGATCATTCATTATATTTATGACTGTGTCCGGGGTCTTGCTGTATGTGTTGGTGACAAAGCGTGCAGCCTGTTTTTGAATATTTTCAACTTTGTCATTGTCTTTCTGTGTGTGTGGATCCCATACTGAATTCATCAGTGTGTTGGCTCTTTACTCTTTATTGCTTACAGTTCGGAGTTCGAGCCCCGCTGGAGCCCTTACGAATGTGGTCTTAGTCAAGGCATTTAAATTCCACATAGTCTCTTCTCTCTATCCTTCATGGCGATGGATTCCATTAGGAATGAGGTCTCGAGAGTGATTAATATAAGTTGAAAGACCTTGTTTCGCAATCGAGCTAAAATAAATTTGTATAAACTTACTGGGAAGTCTAGTTTGAAATAGGAATTCGGAACTGGAATTAAGAACCAACCTACACACATCCATCTATTCTGTATTGGTTTCTTTTTTCAGATGAAAACAAATATGGTAAACATTATCCATATATAAATAGTCCTTATAATGCAGAAAACCATAATTTATACAGGTCATAGGTGACTTTGTAATTCAACTACATAAAGAATATATCTCCCAAATATTACTAAAATATTAATACATAATTAGTGAACATGATAATATGATAGTGAACATGATAACCAGTGAACATGATACTATAATAATGAGCATGATAAAATTATAGTGAACATGATAACCAGTGAACATGATAATATGATAGTGAACATGATAACCAGTGAACATGATAATATGATAGTGAACATGATAACCAGTGAACATGATAATATGATAGTGAACATGATAACCAGTGAACATGATAATATGATAGTGAACATGATAACCAGTGAACATGATAATATGATAGTGAACATGATAACCAGTGAACATGATAATATGATAGTGAACATGATAACCAGTGAACATGATAATATGATAGTGAACATGATAACCAGTGAACATGATAATATGATAGTGAACATGATAACCAGTGAACATGATAATATGATAGTGAACATGATAACCAGTGAACATGATAATATGATAGTGAACATGATAACCAGTGAACATGATAATATGATAGTGAACATGATAACCAGTGAACATGATAATATGATAGTGAACATGATAACTATAATAATGAGCATGATAAAATTATAGTGAACATGATAATATAATAGTGAACATGCTAATATGATAGTGAACATGCTAATATGATAGTGAACATGCTAATATAATAGTGAACATGCTAATATGATAGTGAACATGATAATATAATAGTGAACATGATAATATAATAGTGAACATGCTAATATAATAGTGAACATGCTAATATGATAGTGAACATGATAATATAATAGTGAACATGCTAATATGATAGTGAACATGCTAATATGATAGTGAACATGCTAATATGATAGTGAACATGCTAATATAATAGTGAACATGCTAATATGATAGTGAACATGCTAATATAATAGTGAACATGCTAATATAATAGTGAACATACTAATATGATAGTGAACATGATAATATAATAGTGAACATGCTAATATGATAGTGAACATGATAATAGTGAGCATGATAATATAATAGTGAACATGATAATATAATAGTGAACATGATAATATAATAGTGAACATGATAATATAATAGTGAACATGATAATATAATACATAACATTATAATAGCGAACATGTTAATATAAAGACTATGCTTGCTCTATATGCTATGTATCTGCTTGCTCTATATGCTATGTATCTGCTTGCTCTATATGCTATGTATCTGCTTGCTCTATATGCTATGTATCTGCTTGCTCTATATGCTATGTATCTGCTTGCTCTATATGCTATGTATCTGCTTGCTCTATATGCTATGTATCTGCTTGCTCTATATGCTATGTATCTGCTTGCTCTATATGCTATGTATCTGCTTGCTCTATATGCTATGTATCTGCTTGCTCTATATGCTATGTATCTGCTTGCTCTATATGCTATGTATCTGCTTGCTCTATATGCTATGTATCTGCTTGCTCTATATGCTATGTATCTGCTTGCTCTATATGCTATGTATCTGCTTGCTCTATATGCTATGTATCTGCTTGCTCTATATGCTATGTATCTGCTCTATGTGCAACATTAGATAAATACCAGTGTGCATTCTATATCACGACTTCCACACTTGCCTTATCATGTTCCAATATCAGTTTGTATATATCACGTTCTATTATAACCTGTGCTTTGATGCTACCATTAATTTTGTTGACATTCTTATTAATGACGAATGTATGGCAGACTCCGTAGTTCGTACACATTGTCACATCTACTGCAAAATATGCTACGTGTTTTTATAACACCATGCCTAATTAAGAGAAGGTAGTATTCATTTTATAAACTCTAATTACATGACCGCGAAATTTGTTTCGTCTTTATGAATTCTATGTACTTTGGGTGGTTATTCTTTGCCTACAATGAAAGGTCATGTTTAATTAGGGGACGAGTTGCATGCAGATCATAAGCTCTAATTACATGACTGCGAACTATGCTGATTAATAGTTGTATGTTTTAGGTTTAATGTGTTTGTGTTTTACATTGGTTTTACCTGGTTTAAAGTTTCATCTGCAAGACTGTTAATTTTATTATGGTCCGACGGGGGATCGAACCTGCGATCATTGGATTACCAGCCCAGCGTGTAACCACTGGACTACATCTTTTCTTGGCTCACTGAGTTATATATACTAGAGGACATAGAAAACGCACACCTACATTATATACGACACACCTACATTATATACTAGAGGACATAGAAAACGCACACCTACATTATATACTAGAGGACATAGAAAACGCACACCTACATTATATACTAGAGGACATAGAAAACGCACACCTACATTATATACTAGAGGACATAGAAAACGCACACCTACATTATATACTAGAGGACATAGAAAACGCACACCTACATTATATACTAGAGGACATAGAAAACGCACACCTACATTATATACTAGAGGACATAGAAAACGCACACCTACATTATATACTAGAGGACATAGAAAACGCACACCTACATTATATACTAGAGGACATAGAAAACGCACACCTACATTATATACTAGAGGACATAGAAAACGCACACCTACATTATATACTAGAGGACATAGAAAACGCACACCTACAGTATATACTAGAGGACATAGAAAACGCACACCTACATTATATGATTATTATGAAAACGAAATACGAAGGATTCCATCACAGATATACCACATCTTTATTACAAAACACAAACTGAACAACTAAATATCGATCCCTGGATTACCAGTCCAACGTGTTGACCACTGGAGTACAGATCCGTCTGTGAGGTTTGATGCGTTTTTGAGTGTATGTTTGAATTCGTTTATTGATCATCATCGCCACGTCGTTAATCACGACGACATCTCTCCAGAAGTGTCTTACTTGTATTGTTTGGAAAGTGCAAGATACAGATGATACTCAAATTCCAGAAGCGTCCCTGGTTATTTTACAATGCCGGTGTATAGCACCGATCTGAATCCTGTTTCTGAAAAACTGTTACTATCATAAGGGTCAGACGGATCTCTGGAATCGCAGTACCACATCACGACTGATATCTAACGTATCATTTTATCACTTGTCCCTGATAGGTACCGAACTTACGACCTTGATGAGAGCGAGTTCTAACAACGACGTGCTAGACCACTCGACCATGGCGGCTTTTATTTCCTATACCCGTATAAAGTCTTTCTTCGGTTTCCCTTCTTACACTTCAAGTAGTATCTGCTTCAACTGAGCTGAATGAAAATCCATAAAATATGATGAATCAGAGATTTGTTTGTTTGTTTGTGTGTTTGTTTGTTTGTGTGTTTGTTTGTGGGTTTGTGTGTGTGTTTGTATGTTTGTTTGTTTGTGTGTTTGCTTATGTGTTTGTGTTGGGGGTTTAAAGTCGAACCAACAGCTCAGGTCATATAATTTATACAACTTTATTTGAGCTCGATTGCGAAACAAGTTCTTACAACTTATATTAATCACTTTCGAGACCTCATTCCTGATGTAATCCTTCGCCACTATGTAGAGAGAAGAGCCAATGTTGAATATACGCCTATTATTGGTGGAATAAGACTCCGGGTGCCCATCCCAGCAGTATGTCATCCGGGATGGGTACCCAGGTAGAACCACCGACCTTCTGCAATCACATGTAAGAATTCAACACCCCCAGTGAGATTCGAGCCTACAACGTTGAGGTATGAAGGTACAATATTATCAGACATAGACATTCTAATTGAACCGTCCGTCCGTATTGCATTGTATAGCTTTGATCAATGAAGTCATTTGCCAGTTGAATAGTGAAACCCGCATTTCGATTGTGCAGTATGTCTAGCCCGGACTGATACCCTGGTAGATACCCCTTTGGGATTCGAACTTGAGGGAGAAATTATTTGAAGTCAGTGACCTTACCCACTAGGTCACAGACGCCCATCGATTGACATGAACACTCGTACCAAATAAAAAATAATTATAAGATATTTGTGTCGTTTTTTAGAAAGCTTAGACGTGGTAACCCTTCCAGAATCCTGATGAACCTGTGTCTTGCGATAGGTTTGGTGGATTTAGTGTTCCTGGTTGGTGAACAGGAGTATGCAGCAGCTAGCGTGGTCGGATGCAAGGTAGTCTGCCATTAGCACTAGCACTATGTCCTTATCTTTTTCGGGAAGTCAATTAATTAATTGATTGATCACCAAATATAAAGCGACATTATATCTTACGTGGTCGAGTGGTTAAGGTCGCTGACTTGTATACCACTGTAACCTATCATCTCTGATGGTCACGGGTTCGAGCCCCGCTCAGACCGTGTCTCATTTATATGAAAAAGTTGGCAGTTTCTTACGGAGGTTGGTGCACCAAGTACTGGTTAACCGCTGGAACCTGCCCAGGGAAGGTGTTGTTAGGTAAACTGCCCGTCGCGCAAATGGGAAACCGGTAGCGACAATAAATAAACTTAAATAATAATGTATACAAATATTATAAAATGTGATATAGGCTACTACATATTATACTGTGAATAGTTATTTTCAGTCAGTAAGTGTGTTTTATACCATGTAACACATTGAAAGGGCTGTAACTCGGGCAGGACCGTAACTAATGTTGCTAGAACGTGTGGCCCGACCCGTTTGCCTTTATTTAATGTGTCATGTTTTGTATGCATATGTATAATTTAAAAACGAATCGAGCAATAAAATATGCTTAAACTAAATGTCCTCATTTCTTAATTGTTGATTGTGTAATTTTGCTGTTGATACTTTTATTTTATTGTCGCCCCTTGTTAATCGGGGTGACATCTCCAGTCGTATATTACTCATTTTATTTTCTGGAGGATAGTGGAAGATTCCAGATGCTCCAATTCCAGAAGCATCCCTGGTTCTTTATATGCCAGGTGTATAGTACCGATACATGATACCTCAGTTTACAGTCCCATCTGATACACAGTTAGGGTCAGACGGGGGATCGATCGAATCTGCGATTCCTTGATTCGCAGTCCAACGTGTTAACCACTGGACCACATGATTTAATTGTTGCATGTTACAAGATTAGCCGGAACCGTGTATCAACTTTTTGCGTGTTTACGTTTATTTATCGTCGCTACCGGTTGCCCATATGAGCGACGCCTCCTGAAGAGATTAGTCATTTTAGAGTTTTGGAGGATAGTGCAATGATACAGAGAGAAACCCATTTCAGAATATCCTCTGGTTCTTTTACGTGCACGGCATAAATCACCGCCACGAGACACTGGTTTAAAGTCCCAACTGAAAGACGGTTAATTGTATTATGGTCAGGCGGAGGGTCAGCATTTTCCTTTAACATTGTGCATTAAGAAACACTCATCTAGGTTCTGTGTACCACAACGTACAGCACCTGCTGCAGAACTCGACACAGCATCGAGTAAACAGAACGTGCTATGGAGAGTCATTGAAAACGGCAAATTGGAGTCATTTTATTTAATTGTTGAATATTGGGTATATATTAAGCCGAAGTAGATTACATGTTTGCTATTTTTATATATTATCTTTTTGTGCTATAATGTCTTTCGTTCACACGTTTGGGTATATGTACAAAACATTGGAATACAGCATCAACAACAATACATTTATTGCATAAAAATGCTCATAGCTAATACACATAGTTCACAAAGTAGACAGTCATGAATTTACAGGGAAGTTTTTAACAAATACAAATTATAGTTAATATGCAATTGCTACTTTCTGTGTGTATCATTCCATTTCAGGTTGTTGCCGTGTTGCTGCACTACTTTCTGTGTGTATCATTCCATTTCAGGTTGTTGTCGTATTGCTGCACTACTTTCTGTGTGTATCATTCCATTTCAGGTTGTTGTCGTATTGCTGCACTACTTTCTGTGTGTATCATTCCATTTCAGGTTGTAGCCGTGTTGTTGCACTACTTTCTGAGTGTATCATTCCATTTCAGGTTGTTGTCGTGTTGCTGCACTACTTTCTATGTGTATCATTCCATTTCAGGTTGCTGATGTGTTGCTGTACTACTTTCTGTGTGTATCATTCCATTTTAATGTGTTGCCGTATTGCTGTACTACTTTCTGTGTGTATCATTCTATGTCAATGTGTTGCCGTATTGCTGTACTACTGTATGTGTGTATCATTCCATTTCAGATTGTTGCCGTGTTGTTGCACTACTTTCTGAGTGTATCATTCCATTTCAGGTTGTTGTCGTGTTGCTGCACTACTTTCTGTGTGTATCATTCTATTTCAATGTGTTGCCGTATTGCTGTACTACTTTATGTGTGCATCATTCCATTTCAGATTGTTGCTGTGTTGTTGCACTACTTTCTGTTGTCGGTAATGTGTTGGATGGCCGTTGAAGCGTTCAATATGTACCTCGCACTTGTCAAAGTGTTTGACACATATGTTGCACATTTCCAAATGAAAAGCACATTGTTCGGGTGGGGTAAGTTTATGATCACATGTAAAGTCCGGGGGAGATTTATTTCCAACATGTAAACACATTGTTCGGGGATATATTTCATTGCAACTAGCAAACAAACATTAAGGTTATTGTAGTGATTAATATAAGTTGTTAAAATTTCATCAGATTCATGAAATCCTATCACATATGAGGTTTCAGACTTTTATTTGTAGTCTATATTTATTTGTACGGTATATATACGGTGTATATTTATTTGCACGGTGTATATTTATTTGTACGGTGTATATTTATTTGTACAGTGTATATTTATTTGTACGGTGTATATATATTGGTACGGTGTATATTTATTTATATGGTGTATATTTATTTGTACAGTGTATATTTATTTGTACAGTGTATATTTATTTGTATGGTGTATATTTATGTGTACGGTGTATATTTATTTGTACGGTGTATATTTATGTGTATGGTGTATATTTATTTGTACGGTGTATATTTATTTGTACAGTGTATATTTATTTGTGCAGTGTATATTTATTTGTACGGTGTATATTTATTTGTACGGTGTATATTTATGTGTACGGTGTATATTTATTTGTACAGTGTATATTTATTTGTACGGTGTATATGTACGGTGTATATTTATTTGTACGGTGTATATTTATTTGTACAGTGTATATGTATTTGTACAGTGTATATTTATTTGTACAGTGTATTTTTATTTGTATGGTGTATATTTATGTGTACGGTGTATATTTATTTGTACAGTGTATATTTATTTGTATGGTGTATATTTATTTGTACAGTGTATATTTATTTGTACGGTGTATATATATTTGTACGGTGTATATTTATGTGTACGGTGTATATTTATTTGTACAGTGTATATTTATTTGTACGGTGTATATTTATTTGTACGGTGTATATTTATTTGTACGGTGTATATTTATGTGTACGGTGTATATTTATTTGTACAGTGTATATTTATTTGTACAGTGTATATTTATTTGTACGGTGTATATTTATTTGTACGGTGTATATATATTGGTACGGTGTATATTTATTTATATGGTGTATATTTATTTGTACAGTGTATATTTATTTGTACAGTGTATATTTATTTGTATGGTGTATATTTATGTGTACGGTGTATATTTATTTGTACGGTGTATATTTATGTGTATGGTGTATATTTATTTGTACGGTGTATATTTATTTGTGCAGTGTATATTTATTTGTACGGTGTATATTTATTTGTACGGTGTATATTTATGTGTACGGTGTATATTTATTTGTACAGTGTATATTTATTTGTACGGTGTATATGTACGGTGTATATTTATTTGTACGGTGTATATTTATTTGTACAGTGTATATGTATTTGTACAGTGTATATTTATTTGTACAGTGTATTTTTATTTGTATGGTGTATATTTATGTGTACGGTGTATATTTATTTGTACAGTGTATATTTATTTGTATGGTGTATATTTATGTGTACGGTGTATATTTATTTGTACGGTGTATATTTATTTGTACGGTGTATATTTATTTGTACGGTGTATATTTATTTGTACGGTGTATATTTATGTGTACGGTGTATATTTATTTGTACGGTGTATATTTATGTGTATGGTGTATATTTATGTACGGTGTTTATTTATTTGTACGGTGTATATTTATTTGTATGGTGTATATTTATTTGTACAGTGTATATTTATTTGTACGGTGTATATTTATTTGTACGGTGTATATTTTCAGCTTTGCCAATTGTGGTGGTTGTGCTGACACTTGGGATAAATACAACAAACAACTATGGGCTACAGCCGGGTGGAATGTAAGACACTTTTTTGACAGTACTGCCTTCTCGCATAATACCCGATGAGTGTAGTTGTTAGCACGTTTGCTTCCCCCAAATGCAACCTGTGTTCTATCCTCGGACCGGGAAGCATGCAAGATATTACTGTGATCGCTATATGTGACCGGTCGGTTTTCTCCAATTACTCCGGTTACTCCGGTTACTCCAATTACTCCGGTTACTCCGGTTACTCCAATTACTCCGGTTACTCCAATTACTCCGGTTACTCCGGTTACTCCGGTTACTCCGGTTACTCCGGTTACTCCGGTTACTCCAATTACTCCGGTTACTCCGGTTACTCCGGTTACTCCGGTTACTCTGGTTACCTCCCACATAATTTTGATTGTATGACAACATATACGCTTTCAACGAGATTGATTACTATGTTGTTTAGGGTGGTTTAGTTTATACAAATTTATATTTGAGCTCGATTGCGAAACAAGTTCTTATAACTTATATTAATCACTGTCGAGACCTCATTCCTGATGGTATCCATCGCCACGAGGGAGAGAGAAGAGACATGTGGAATTTAAATGCCTTGTCTAAGGGCACACTCGTAACGGCTCCAGCGGGGCTCGAACTCCGACTCTTTCGCACATGAATCGAATGCGCAACCACTGAGCTATCACGACTTCAAGATCAATGTGTTGTTACTGTACTTTCACCAGTGGAGCATCCGTGGTTTAATGGATCCTGTGTTCGCCTTGTAACCGAGTGGTTGTAGGTTCGAACCCTGTCAGAACCACGGTGATAGTGCCCTTAGGTAGGACCCATAAAACCACATTCCCTCTTCTCTCGGCGAGGGATTCCATCGGGAATGAGGTCTCGAGAGCTATATTAAATTAATGTTGTAAGCACCTATTTCGCAATCGAGCTAAACTCAATTTGTAGAATTGTGTAAGTCTTGATAGCGCAGTGGATGAGCGTTCGCTTGAGGTGCGAAAGGTCCGGCGTTCGAGCTCCGCTGGAGTCATTACGATTGTGCCATTAAGCAATGTATTTAAATTCTACGTTGCCTCTTCTCTCTCCCTCATGGCTATAAATTCCATCAGGGATACGTCTCGAGAGTGATTAATATAAGTTGTAAGAACTTGTTTCGCAATCGAGCTAAAATAAATTTCTATAAACTAAATCAATGTGTAGAGATGACACCAGTACATTCATCGAACTATACCTAACAGTTGTAGTTTTCTCCTTTCAGATGCTGGCTGGGCCGGGTACCATTCTATGCTGCATTTCTTGGTCCAGTTTGCTTGCTCCTTATCGTTAATTTCATCATATACGTGTTGGTAATTCGCATGATCGTGAACAGAAGCAGCACAAAGTTGACTAAGACGGATACATCCAGCACAGCTGTGCGGCTGCGCGGGGCAATCAGCTTGTTGTTTCTGCTCGGGTTAACCTGGGCGTTTGCTCTGCTTGCTGTGGACAAATTTGGAATTGTGTTCCATTATTTATTTGCAGTGTTTAATTCATTGCAAGGATTTTTTCTCTTTATATTCTACTGTTTGATGCAGAAGGAAGCGCGACAATGTTGGAAAGAAGCGCTACCTTGTCTAACATCTCCATACGAGAAGAACATATCTACAAATATACACAGTAAAGGTAATAGAATATAGATTGTTGTTTAAACGTACAGTCAAACCTGTCTTAAGCAGCCGGCCAAGGGAGTCCAAGAAAGTGCCTGTTTGGCACAGGTGGATGCTTAATAGAGGTCAAATATATAATAAAACAACCGGTTGGGAATCTGGTTTGACTGTATTTCTGTTTTTGAATTGTATAGCACATGCTAACTTACATTGAACAACGATGGAAATGAACAGAACATTGTTAACCCATTCAACACCAAGTAACTGACATGGACTGGTCCATGATATTTTTAGACCAATAAATTAATAACAAAATTACATTTGGATCAGTTCATTTATCAAAATGGGTAATTTTTTTCCTAAAAATAGTTATATTACTTGAAAAAAGTGCAGATCCTGATGAGACGGCTCGTCACGAGCCGGCTCATCTGGATCTACACTTTTTTGTAAGCCAATTTAGAGGTATGTGGTGTTGAAAGAGTTAAACATGATGCTGTCCTATCCAAATAGATTGGACTAAAGCAGATCCTTTGTGGTGTAGTGGATAGTGTGTCCAACCCGCAACCTAGGGGTAGGGAGTTCGAGCCTAACCCGAGCCATGATGGTAGTACCCTTAAACCATCCACTAAAATCTACACTGCCTCCACGCTCACCCTCATGATAATGTAATCCACCAGGAATGAGATCTCAAGAGCAATTAAACTAATGTTGTCGGAACTCGTTTCGCAATCGAGCTAAGCATACATTTATATTAACTCACACATTAGAACGTAACACATTAGAACGTAACACATAGAATGTAACACATTAGAACGTAACACATAGACTGTAACACATTAGGACATAACACATTAGAACGTAGCACATATAATGTAACACATTAGAACGTAGCACATCATAATGTAACACATTAGGACGTAACACATTATAACGTAACACATTAGGACGTAACACATTAGGAAGTAACACATTAAAACGTAACACATTAAAACGTAACACATTAGAACGTAACACATTAGAACGTTACACATTAGAACGTAACACATCATAACGTAACACATTAGAACGTAACACATCATAACGTAACACATTATGACGTAACACATTAGGAAGTAACACAATAAAACGTAACAATATATTGTACACACAACGCCAGGAGACTATTTTTTAAAGATTCGTAATGCCTATATTATAATTCCTTTTATCACACACCTGCTTGAATACATTCGTATATGTCCACACGTTTAATAACAACTGAAAGAGCTTGATTGGTCGCGGCATTACATTGACAGCTTGCAATACACATTCGATATATACATGTTGTTTGTGTTCATGCTTTATTTGAAAATCAACTGCTTAGAAATGCTATATATACACCACAGGACAGTGTAGTCCTATTGTTCCCACTTATATAAAAGTAGGTAAAAACGGGTGTGGGAATAAGAGGATTTGTGTTGCAGTGTGTTTAAGAGTATTTAAGATCAAATACAATCAAACGGACGGACAGACACGCAGACAGACAGCAACTATATATATATACATACCATGAAACTGTAACCACCACCAACAAGACTTTGTCCACCGCGTTTGTTGCAGACAAACTCAATTTGAATGTGTGCATTCGCCAACAATTTGGAATGGTCATTTACCTATGAAGTGGGAATAAGAGTACTACTGGACAACAGCAAGTGGGAATAAAAGGATTGAACCCACAGGACTACAGTGATATTGTGTGGATTATATGCGTGAATTTGTTTAATTAGCACGAGTATCAGGGACTATTTACTACGGCGTATGGATACAGCTTAGTGTAATAATGCTCATATATATATACTGGCAAACAGAAACGTATTATGATTTCATATTTATGGTTGTTGTCACTGTGGTAATGTGATATAAGGATATTACACTCGTGGTGTTTTTATACTAAGTTTTAGGAAATAAATATGAAATAAAATACGGTATAAATTCACCACATGTGAATATAGGATCTTACACCTGTGGTGAATATATATATATAGGATCTTACACCTGTGGTGAATATATATATATATAGGATCTTACACCTGTGGTGAATATATATATATAGGATCTTACACCTGTGGTGAATATATATATATAGGATCTTACACCTGTGGTGAATATATATATATAGGATCTTACACCTGTGGTGAATATATATATATATAGGATCTTACACCTGTGGTGAATATATATATATATAGGATCTTACACCTGTGGTGAATATATATATATATAGGATCTTACACCTGTGGTGAATATATATATATATGGATCTTACACCTGTGGTGAATATATATATATATAGGATCTTACACCTGTGGTGAATATATATATATATAGGATCTTACACCTGTGGTGAATATATATATATAGGATCTTACACCTGTGGTGAATATATATATATA